>JAQJVK010000008.1:43818661-45018661 GCA_035578135.1 Flexamia atlantica | reverse complement strand
ATCGTTTAGACCAGAAGTCATCAAGCCATCAAAGTCAAAAAGGTGTAGTTTTTTCGGCTGCTTGAGAACCACAGGAAAGAATCCTTCATTGCACTTGTATAGGTTCCCTGTTAGTAGACCGAATATATGCAAACAATGGGTCACAAACTGTGCGAACGAATCATTGGAGTGGCTTCCCAGTAAAACTTTGGGAGGAAGATACGTATGTGAAAAACATTTTCCGAGCAATAGTTTTACCGACCACACAAAAAAGCGGGTGAAAAAAGATGCAGTGCCTTCAATTTTGCGACATGACGGTGGGGGATCGTCAGATGAGGCAGGAGATGATCCTGATCCACCACATTTAGGTGAAGGTTCCATTGAAAACTGTTCTACGACGACAAGCCATCAGCAACTTACGTGTTCTACTGTCATAACCACTGATCTTAACTGTTAGTTGTATCTGATTTTAAAAAGAAATCAATAATATACATTTATTACTTAGAAATTTATGAGTTTGATTCAAATAATACTAGCCAATCATATTTAATTTAAATAAACTTTTCATAAAGGAACAGTGAAGTGTTGTTAAGAATCACTTGGAATATCCAGGAATTTTATACATAAAAAAGTGAATCAACTTAATAAAGGTGTGGTGGGTGAGTCACAAATAAAGGTATTCCTGTAGAAATATGAAAAAAATATTACTAAAAGGACTCATTTTTGTGAGCTTACCCATGGCTTTTCCATGAAAATTCCAGTTATTTGACACCTCAATCACCAAAATTGTGAATCAATTTTGATGATTGAGGTGTCAAATAACTGGAATTTTCATAAGGATTCTATGAATATAATTTATTATTCATTAAGATCGAAGAACCTTGCCCCTTCAGGAATCTATTTTAAATCAAATTTTACATGTATTCCTTGCAGAATGGGTATTAAAAATACAATATTTTAGAAAATTAACAATATCAGCAGTTATTTTTAAAACTTCTTGTTCATGTTTATACTCATTTTATTGGAAATATTATCCTCTACAAAAACGTCATTCATACTTTTTTCTCTAGTTGTTTTTGTAAAAGTTAAAAAAAATTTAAAGTGAAACTGGGACTGGAAACGTTTTTTCAAGATGGCGGGTGGAGCACAGCAGGGATATCTGGGGACGTTTGGGATATTAAAACACAAAGCACACTGAGTAACAAAAAGCAACTTGAGGCCTATGTATTATGACAACACGTTGGAGGTCACGAATTGTGGATAGTTCTGAGCGATAGCTTGTGGACACGGTGTTCCTTAGTGGAGATTAACATCTGCACTATTGAATGCTATGTTCATAGGACCATCCTCATGATTAATCCTGTTTGTAAATTTTAAACCAGGCAAATTAGTGGTTTATTTATTTATTTATTTATTTATTTATAGATACCACGTTAATATGTAGGTCCCTCAGTTGCCATTGGCTGTTGGGCTATTAATTAACAGTTCTGTCTAAGGAAGATGTCAGCCTTAGTCAATAACAAGACCACAAGATCGCGTCACAATCATCCTTCACTCATCTGTCATTCATACTTTCTTCAAGCAATGTAATGCAATGTGATGTAATTGAACAATATTTTTTGTTATACCACTCAATATATTAACTACTTCAGAAACAAAACTATTATAACTTGTTTAACTTAAGAAGATTATTAACCAAAGAAGTTTATATCTTGTTCTTGCTATGTATAACAGTCGGCTCGTTGTCTGTTTCATTTGTTTTAGTAATAGGTTGGACTGACATTAATCGAATATTGATGTATCGAACCCTCTGAACTATTGATTTTTAAAGTTAGCGAGCTTCACAATCAACAGCAATGCAACAATGAATTACTATCAGTAGTAGTTGACTAATTGATTACCACTCTAAATCCAATCGATGTTTCATCATTGACGCTGACTTATACTCGTTTGCAGTTATACTATAGTAAAAATGAACAATCAACAGCAATGCAACAATGAATTACTATCAGTAGTAGTCGACTAATTGATTACCACCCTAAATCCAATTGATATTTCATAATTGATGCTGACTTATACTCGTTGGCAGTTTTACTATAGTAAAAATGAACAGCTGACGTTCTTGATTTTAGCTGATTTTTTCTCCTTAGGGGAGGGCTTCTTTAGCCCCCAGACACGTGAGATGAAAACTGCCGTTTTTGAGTCGCTACAACAAAAAATATTTTATATAATTTAATAGTAAACCATCACCATCTTTAGCATTGTCGTGTTTTCATCGTTTAACTGATCTTAGCGAATTTACACGTTATATTCCACAAAAGGTCTTGACAAAAGACAAAAGGGTCTTGAGTCATCCAGGCTGTTTACTCAATGAGTTTTGAGTTCACTCCAGGTCTATAATCCTTTGTTTGAAATTCATTGTTGGTGATGGTGATTTTATATTTTGATCATGATTTTTGCGGACATTTACCATCACTGATTAGTAAAAAAACAAGTTTCACGACATTTCGGGATCTGGAATCTGATCCTGTCTTCAGGTGGAAGAAAACCTAGAACATAACAAGATTAGTAACACATAGCCAGAAAACCCTGGACAAAAACACTGCTAAAACAGAGAACTGTAAAATCAGTCACGAAAACACTAAGCTGAAAAGAAAAACAGTAACACAAAATAACACAGGAATCACAAGTATCAAGAATCACCAGTCAGGAGAGAGCACGTCCACACCCAATCTGAGCTGAGCTGAGACTGGTGGGAGGAAAGCAAATGGCGGCGGACACAGCCAACCACGGCGCGCTACCGTGGCGAAAACCTGAAACAGAGACATGTGATATGCAAATTCCGTGTGTCTGTATTTTTACTTAATTTTTAACCTGATTTTGCAACTTGGCCTTGCTACGGGTTAACATGTTGTGAGAATTTTGAACAGAATTGTTAGTAATTACCCTATTTTCTGACACTTTATTTTCCCTGTCTTTCAATTCTTTGTTTAATATTGGTAGCCATACTGGCCTTATTTCAAGTGAAGATTGACTGATTGGTTGGTCTGCTAGTTTTATGTATGAAGCTTCAATTAGTTTTCTTTTGAAAAAATGAGGTTCGCGGTGTACTATTTTTGCTTCGTCAAAATTCATCTGGTGATTTTCAGACCAGCAGTGTTGAGCAATTTTTGATTTATCCACTAAGCCCTTCCTCGTGTTATCTTTGTGTTCTTTGATTCTAACATTTAAAGGTCTTTTTGTCTCGCCATAATACGGCCTAGAGCAACTATTGCAGTTTATTCTGTAAACACAGTTTTTTGATCCCTGAATGCCATTTTTTGGTTTGGTTTCTACGAGACATTGCCTAAGAGTGTTTTGTGTCCTAAACGCGGTTCTAACTTTGAACTTCCTAGCAACTCTTCTAATTTTTTCCGATAATCCCGGCACATAAGGGATTGACATAGGAACGAATTTTTCAGTGTTTTCTGATTCATTCTGTTTAGCCCTACGGTTTTTGCACTTTTTATTACGGATTGAGGGTATCCATTCTTAGCCAAATCTTGCTCTACTTTTTTGATTTCCTGATTTAATCCGTCTTGATTTTGAGCAAATGCTCTTTGCTCTGTCAAATAATGAGTAAGCTACCCCTTCTTTGACAGATTTTTGATGGTTTGATTGAAAGTTTAAGTACTGCCCTGTGTGTGTCTTTTTTCTGAAAACAGTTGTCCTAAGCGTGTCCCTATCCTTTTCTACGCACACATCCAAAAATGCTAGTTTGTTTTGGACTTCCTCCTCCAATGTTAGGCGGATGGAAGAAGAAACACTGTTAAGATGCCCTAAAAAGTCTTTTAGTTCATCGTCTCCATGTTTCCAGATCTCGAAACGTCGTGAAACTTGTTTTTTTTTACTAATCAGTGATGGCAAATGTCCGCAAAAATCATAATCAAAATAGGTCTATAATGTTTATAATTACTTTCTTAGGAGCTAAGTGAATATTTGTGAAGTCTATAATAAAAAATTGAAGTCATACATGGACTTAGATTTTTTTCTTACTTTACTATATACATTACTATTAATGAAGCAAGTTTTACATTCAATAATATTTCATTCTATTCTATTATACTCTGTTCTAATAAAGAATTTCTTCACAACATTATCACAAAAAATTTAAATTACCTGAGACTAAAAGCAAAGACTGAACATACTGCCAGTCGCATGTTCTACTCTGGTTTTTCCTCTTCCAATTAAAATAAAACTTTTTGCTTTGTACAGAACAATATGTAGGCCTATAAAGACCTACAAATATAAACAGTTACAAAGTAATTAGGTATGGCTACTACCATTGTAAGAAATATTTAAAGTTATATTACTTCCACGTAGAGGAATGCACAAATTTACATAACATTTAAAGTTTTGCAAACCAGGCATAATTTAGACCAGGATTTAGATGTATGTTGGTGGAATGCCGGTTCATCAGGATTAAGGGCCAAAAGTGGACAATATATTAAGAATTCAAAAGTGTTTATCAACTTATTTTACTGTTTTCAATTGCAGTCTGATGTCTGATATTAAATCAGAGCTCACAAACAACCATAGCAAAACATTATAAGAAGTTCAAGAAGCCAAAAACTCACACAAATTACTGATTCTTCTCCCTGGCAGGGCAGCTGAGTTATCAGAATTGCCAAGTTACCGAGTGCCAGGTTTGTGTAACTACTGCACTGGATTGGCAAAACAAGGATATATTAGACTTCTGAGCAAGGGACAATAGAAGCTTAGCTTGAATTTTAAACACAAATTAAAGCCTGAAGATTAAAAATTAAAAGTATACCCGGCCATCAAACTCGCTTTCAAGTAAGTCGTACAAAGTTCAGTTAGTTCTGGAATTATCTTGACCAAAAAAGGGAGTCGTCCGGATATCATAATAATTTCAATGATATAATTTCGAATATCTTTAGGTTATATAAACACTGAAGTGAGAGATTTTTAAAAAATGTTATAGTGAAGCGATTATGAAGAGGCTGATACATCTGTTTGTTTGTAGGGCAGGAGAGGTGGAAGTGCAAAGGCAAAGCGTAATTTGGCTGATGCGCCTGACGGGACGATCGGGACGGACTCAGCGCAGCCAAACTTACCGTTAAATGATGGTATGGCTGTAAAACTTGAACAAAATGATATGTATCACATGCCCTGTTCATCATCTGATTTCTTGATGTCAAACAACAACGAAGGTGTTCCAAAATCAAGTAGAAAAATAAAAACCAAAATAAAAAGAATGTTGAATAAACAGACTGAAAAATTACTGAAACGTTACGATTGTGAGTCTTTTTCTGACAGTTCGAGTCAATATGATATTAGCAAAACGATGGAAAGTGACAATGCTTCTTATGAGTCTGATTCACAATCTTCTTCAGCCTCTCCTAAAAAGAACATATTCCCTGCAGAAGAACAGTTGAAAAAACGTGAACCTTTCTGTCCGGTGTGTAACGTCAGCTACGAGACCAATGAGCTTTTAAACGAACATAGAGGAAAAACAGGATTTATTTGTCGCGTGTGTGCTGAATTTTTTAACAGTCATGTAGATCTCGAAAGTCATTTTACAAGTCACCAATCTTACAACTGTAAAGTGTGCGGTGAAATATTTTTTTGCAAGATAGACCTCTACCAACATAAAAAAAATTCTACATTGTGCAACAACCAAGTTTTGTTTGAGTGTGAAATTTGTAACAAGAAATTTTCACGAGAGAGAAATCTTAGATCCCACAAATCAGTTTATCACAGTGAAAACATTGAAAACTTCGAATGTATTGTCTGTAGAAAAACTTTTAAGACTTTGTTCCTTCTGACGAACCACCTGAGGCATTCCCATGTAGTTCATGAGTACATGGAATGCAGCATTTGTCACACACTATGCCTTGGACCAGAAAGATTAAAAACTCACTTTAAAAGTCACAATGAGGAGTCCCAGTATCCGTGTCCTGACTGCGGAGAAGTATTCAATAAAAAGTCTTTACTCCGAAGCCACATGCCGAGCCACGACTTCTCAATCAACTTGTGTGAAATCTGCGGTGAATCCATCAGAGGCAAGGTCGCGATGAAAAACCACATCGATTACAAACATCAGACAGGGACGTTTTATTGCAACCTCTGCAATATGAAATTTGAAACAAAAAGAAAAATGGTGATACATAGAAAAGGTCATAACCGAAGGTATCTTCCTAAACCTTCCATTTGTGAGATCTGCGGTAAGGAATTTACGAGCACGCAAGTTTTGAAAAACCATCTCAGAATTCACTTTGACGAGAGACCTTTTAAATGTGATATCTGTGGTGCTACTTTTAAACAGAAGGTTTCCCTGAGGAATCACCATAGAACGCACAGTGATGTCGGTCAATACTGCTGCATCTGTTGCGGAAAGACATTCAAGTGGAAACAGACCTACGACAAGCATATAAAAAGCTGCAAGTTTAAGTTTGAGTGTATTCCAGGATCTACCTCCGAGTAAAGCGAACATTAATTCATCTGTGATTGATGAATCCTCAAGTGCCTAGAAACAAATTAATGTGGTCTCAATTACGGACCGATTTCCAAAACTTTTTTTTACTTGTGTTGATAAAGTCTCCATTGACTTCATTTTAGGAGGCGGTATAGTCTAATGCGTATGTAGTGCTATAACCGATGTGATCTGTAAGACTGATGTGGTGACACTTGCAATTGATTGAATTTTTCTGAGACTTTACTTCTTTTTGTAAAAACAACTCTGTGATTTAGTGTCTTAGTTTTAAGCATTGGATTTTCCAATTGCTTGAATTCTCGATGATGAGAGAAAAACTTATATGGAAAGACTTTACTTTAAAGTATGATTATTAAGGTTCTTAGATTTTGATAAACTATGTTATTGTTTGCTGGTTTTTAACCAGCTTTGTTCTTGCGCTGTTTGTATGTTTTATGTTGACTTTATAATTTTAACAAGATTAGATTGATTAGTGTAACTAAAGTTCGATATCGAATGTTAAATACTAATAACTTTTTACTTGGCCTAGGTAAAAAACTAGGACTAATTAACTCTGTTATACTAAAATTGTAGAATAGGTTTTTGATGTTTTTAATTGTTTATATGTATAAAGTATTTAAACTTATATAACTAAATCTAACCTTTTTATAAATAACATACATTTTCACATCACTTATTTATTTTCTATCTTAAATTTTTTTAATTTGCTCACATTTTTATATATGGATTATTGATATTTGATTATTTGGGTATTAATTCCAAATTTGTTCTGTGACTTACACAAACACAAAAACACATGTTAAGCTTTACATAGGACTTAATTCATTATTTAAATATGATTAATTAGGTATCCAATAATCATTTTCATGAAAGGATGAATTAATGGCCAAGTCATTATGCGGCATAGGCTTGGTCCCGTGATGGCCAGTTATAAGGGGTTCTACAGTATATAATTAATAGACAAGATGTTACATGAATCAAGTTTCGTTTTTTCCTCAAGTGCTTATCAGAATAATTACTAAACAGTTAAAATCCATGTTTTCCTCACAATAAATGGACACTTACACATGAATAGGTGCAGTGAAATTGAAAGTTCCCGTTTATTTGAGAATCAATTTACAATTTACATTATTAAGTTCTGTACATAACTTTTAGCTATTGTAAATAATCACCTATTTTTACTACACCTAGTTTAATTATAATAACAATAAGCCTTCAATAAAAATATATTATTTTATTTCCTGTTTTAAGTGACTTGCATGATTTAATTTTGGCAACAGTTTTGTCTAATATAAACCCCAACTGATATATTTTTTAAGACTAGTTTAGGGAAAATTAGAACTAAAAAGAAAAAAAATTACTTTCTGTTTTTATTAGAGAAATGCAATACTTCACAGCTTTGGTGAATCAGTCAATGTTGAACATGATAGGCTACAACTTAAAAGATAAAAAAAGAAACTTAACTTGTTCTTTAGTATTAACAGTCAAATGTTAAGAAAGGCAAAACTAAAAAAAGTGAGAAGTAGGTGAAGCAAGCTTTACCTGTGCATCAATAAATCATAATTATGTGCAATCTATAGGCTTTGTTAAATTAATTAACTGGTTTTCCATGAGAGGTGTACCTAAATGAGCATTTTGGCACCTGTGACTTTTGATCTCTGTAGCTCTCAAAGTTTCCAGTTTCAAATCTTAATTTTAACACATTTCGCTGATGGAAAAGAAAGAATTGGAAAACATTCTGATCAATACTCGTAACCTCATAACTTGTGAAAAAGATTTATATACTTAAAATTCTATATATTTTACTAGTTTTCAGTTCTTTGAATTTCATTGTTGATGATTATTAACAATTATTAAGATTTTTCTTACATTTGCCATAATCAGTTTAAAAACAATTTCAACTTTTTGGGATGAGATTTTTTTAAATCCTGAAACATTAAAATCATTTTTACTAATCGTAAAGGTAGATGTCAACATAACTCTTTACAACAAAGTGTTTAGAGTATCGGGCACCAAATAGGGTGGGTGGCAAAAACTTGAAACACACCAAATGGTCTGCTAAACCTTAGCTGATATGACAAAATGAAATGTTTTTGTTGAACTGTCTACCTTTGACTACTTTTTTCAGGGCCTTTTACGTGTAAATTTGTGTTTACCTTAACATAAGATCACATATAGTTGATTAACTACCCGAACAAATAATAAATAATAATTTTGAGTGGGCGAGTGTGCAAGGCAGGTCGCAGGCACTCACTGACCCGCCCTACTTAGTGCCTGCGACTTGAGTAAATAACAAGGGGTAACAAGCGCTACTCCTCAGTTCCCTCTGTTAGCAAAGACAATTAACCAGCATTTAAAATCAATTCAACAATAATAAACCACACTTAGAATTATGATTGAAAAATAAATTATTGTGGTAAAAAAGTGTGGTAAAATAATTATTGCAAAATGAGATAGTTTTACAGTGGAACCTGGATAATTCGAACTTGTATAATTCGAAATCTTCTTTAATTCGAATATTTTTCTTGGTCCCTGGCATTTTGTATCTAAACAATGCTAAAAATCATGGATAATTCGAAATTTATTTTGGATAATTCGAATTTTTTAAGTGCCAAATTAAGGTACATCAATTTCATTCCACGACTGAAAATAGTTACAAATTCATTGGAAAACAAGTTTTACTACGACGTTCAATAAAAAATTAACGTCAGACCCATGGCGTGTCAGGTTATGGTCAAATGACTCATCCCTTCCACCTCTGAGGCTTCCCACCCTGCCCCAACATCTCTTGTAACTCGACACCAATAATGTAAATTAAAACAGTACAGTACGCTGACTGGCTTTGGAAAAGGGTTGCGCTCGCTGTGGCAGCGCCACTGGTCTTTTCGCGCTTGATTCTGTGCAGAACGGCTCCCGGCAGATGAGCCATGCGGCAGACCTGATGCACAGTTTTCTATGTCGACACAAAGGCTACTCAACACTGCGACCCCCTTCCCACCCCCCACCAGCCAAACTAACTTCCGAATTTCACTGCAGCATTCTGTTGTTTTCGATCGTCCTTCAAACAAAGTGTTTTTTTTTTGTGCAAAGTCTTGTTTTTAAGTGTTTAAAAGTTTTTACGTAACATTAAATAAGTGTAGTGACCATGTCGACAAAATCTCGGACCTATAAAACACTCACTTTAGCGGACAGTCAATGAGCGTGTAATTGTCAATGTTACACGAAGTTAAGTTGGTAGCCTGTATCAAGTTCAGAAGTAGCAGAAGGTACTGTATTTTTTCTATCAGAAATGTTTCCTTGTATTGTCGTACGTAGCATCGTACTTAGTTTATACTTTAGGGTTGTTATTTCTGTTTTATGATTACTGTTTTTGAACCCTTATAATTAGCGTTTGTTGATTCTCTTAGAGTGTCAATTTGATATAGAGGTTAAATTCACAATGTGAAGTTTTAATGTTTTGGCCTCATTCTTTAGAACCCCTTTGGCCTCCCTTGAGGTTCGAATTATCCAGGTTCCACTGTATCATGATTTAGATTTTTTATCTTCTAGAGGTTGCACAGTATTAATTTTGAGTTAACAGACCCAAACCATAATATTAATTTTTTCCACGTAGAGCACTTTGTTATAAATCATTCTGTAACGTTTGGCATTCAAGTATCACTATTTTTTGTATATTGTTTCTTGGCTCTGAAGTCATTTATTGCACTAACATATAAGTGATTTTCACAAAAATATATCTTCTTGTAAATCCATGTACATAATTGTTTTGGTTATCGAGTATAAGGTTTTGCATTTTAAAAAAGGTTTGGTGATTGTTAATTTTAATACATTACGTCTTAAAAAATAAACTATTTATTCTGAACTTCAAAGGTCTTTTTATTGTAGTTTTGAAATTTATTTTGATTGGAATATTTGTGGTTCATTTAAATGTACTAAAAAATGTTTGGTTGAATGGCCAACCATATAAGAACCAATATTTTATGAAAGGAGAATTGATGTTTCTTACATTTTACTTAAAGATAGATATAGATTAATATTTATTAATATCATTATTCCTTTCTTAAAAATTGTACAGGCAAAATTTGTTCTTGAAAATTGTAAAAAAAATAAACGGGGTCCCTGTGAAACATTCTCAGCGACAAAATTTCAAAATTGGAGATATTCATTGAAAAAGGTTCTACAAGACAAGAGTTACACCGTGATACATTTTGTTTTTAAGATATTTTAGTTGGCAGCCCTGATTTTGTTTGTCAAAGTTGGTGTGCTTCGCGGGACTCCACGGACTTTCTGATGCATAACGTTCTATCTGCCGAAAAATGGACTCCCCGAGGGTCATTGCGTTGTCGCCCAGCGACCAAAACCGCATAAATAAAGGTAAAAACAAAATGTTAACATTGAAAAATGGAAACATAGTACGAGGAAGGAATGTAGAAATGCTGGATTGTGATATGTAAAAAAAATAATAAGAAGCCAGACCTGGAAAATTACCTCCAAACGAGGTGAGTAGAAAAACGTTTTAACGCCACTTTGGATTCTTACATTTTGATGTATTTTCAGTAGATAATCACTTACAGTAAAAGGATAGATATATTGAACCATGTTTTAAGTAAAAATTTAGGTCACAATTATGTTGCAGGCTATATTTTATGTTTTTTTTTAGGGAAGAGTATGTAACTGCCAGTTTCAATGCGGAGATCTAACCTACAAAGAGAAGAAACAGCTTTTCTTGGAATTTAATAAGCTGGGTTACAATGGCCAGACTGAATTTTTAGCTAAGACCTGCATAGAGATCGGAGAGGTAAAGCGCCGAAGAGTAAGTAGGGATGTACCCAAGAGGTACTGCACCGCTCAGTACTTTATTCCTAGAAAAGGTGAAAACGTGCGTGTTTGCAAGAAAACTTTATGTGCAGTGTTCAATATTACTGCACGCCGAGTTCAAATGCTCTTGGATAAGATGAAATTCGGTAAGGATTTGACTGATGGGCGAGGTTTACATGGAAATCACTATCACAAATTAACCGATGATGTTAAAGAGCTTATTAAGCAGCACATCTCGTCTTTTCCATTGGAGGAGAATCAAAGGAAAAAGAAATTTTTAAAACCAATCCTCAGTGTCAGAAGGATGTGGGAACTTTTCCTTATGAAACATCCTGAGATTCAAGTGTCTCTTCATATGTTTAGGGAGATTTTAAATTCAGATTTTGACTAAAGATTTGGGACGCCAAGATCAGATATGTGTGCCCAGTGCGACCGGTTGAATATTAAACTAATAGCAGCATAAGATGAGAACACAGGAAAATAAGTTTAAAATGAAGGTCGAATTCACATGCTAGAGCTGATGTAGCATTTAAATCATTAAATTTGTTGCTTCTAATGCAAACATGATTGTTCTATCGTTGACCTTCAACAGGTACTATTTTGCCCTACCCTAACACTTAATAATATGTTTTACCAGAGACAGCTTTCTTGTTATAATTTGGTTGTTCATGATGCTGGCACAAACAGGGTAATGATATTTTTTTGGGATGAAACTGTTGGAAAAAGAGGTTCTGTTGAAGTTTGGTCATTTTTAAATATAACTTAACATCATCCGAAGTTGAAGGAGGCAGAAACCAAAGGTTGGTCCTGTGGGCATATAGATGTGTCAGACAAAATAATAACTGGCACATGATCGATTTGCTGCAACACCAAAGTACCATGATCGCTTTGCTGCAATAATTACAAAGTAATAATTTTTCCACTTTCGAACAAAGATTTATGACCCCTGGCCGTAGCTTTCTCCCCTGTGATTGTGATTTTGCTGTTATCGAGAGAGTGAAAAAAGGAAAAAAGATTTTCATCCCCTTTCATTATGTTGAAATGATTGCTAATGCCAAGGATAAAAATAACTTTGAGGTATATGTTAAGAGCAGCAATGATTTTAAGAAACACCATGGATATTGTTCTCATTTTAAGAAACACCATGCATGAATATTGTTCTGATTTCTTTTCAACATCTAACTTTAACATAATAGACCATACCAGATAACAAGTGATGATCCAATCACACCACGGGCAGAAAAATCTCACAATGTCCTGCAATCTTGTATGTCACACTGTTTAGCAAAGAAAATGAAATACAGAAAACAAATTTATCCTCAGGTAAAAGTTGTAGACTTACCCAGCTTGTGCCAAAGCAGATTGAAAATGAAGGCGACCAAGAAGAAGGATTTGGACAATATTTGCCAGTACATTCCAGTGGAGTTAAGGGGATTCTACGAGAACATTACGGTAAAAAATGAAATTGTGCACTAATTTGGACCACCAAAATAAAGTTTAATTTATTTTATATAATAACATTACCATATACATGTTATTAAATTATAATCATTACTTTGTGGTATAACATGCATTATATTATAATACTTTAAGCATAACTTGTAGCAAAATGGCGTATCACGTTATATAAGAACATTACGTTTCTGTATTTTTTATTAATAAAATAGTTCTATATTCAGTTTTATTTTCCATTATGTTGGCGTTCCTACACTCCCTGATGTTTTCTTCACAGCAGAAGAACAGTCCGTCAGAGGACGTTTCAAACACCAGTCATTTGAAATGTTACAACCCAAAAAAAAAACACGTAAACCGTTGTATATCGCGTAATGGTAAGTAAAAGTGTAATATAAGGCTACATCATGATGTTATATATATAGGGTCTTAAAAGAGTGAACATTGTTATAAATTCTAAAACTCAGAAAAAAATTAAATTTTAGAATTCAACTATCAACGCTTATTCACTCAAAACTAGGTTTTTGTCGCTTAGAATGTTTTACGGGGGGGGGGGGGGGGGGCATTCAATTATTGATTTTATTTTTTTTAAATAACCCCAGAAAAGTAATGATGATTGTGCTTTCTTCTTTTGCCTTGAGGAATTTAAATTTACGATGTTTAATTGTGATGATTATTTAATTAAAGAGGTGTGTTTTGCATATTTTTTGAGTTTGTCTTAAATCAGCGGTTCCCAAATTGTGGATCACAACCCACTGGTGGGTCACAGGAGAGTTTAGGTGGGTCGCAACGAGGTTACAACAGCAATAACATAAGAAAAAAAAGAATAAAAGAAAACTTTACAATTTTAGTTTTTAAAAAACCTATAACCAAAATAGTGATCAAAATTTTGTTAAAAGCCCCCTGCTAACGTTAAAAGATTTGTCATATTGTTTTCTCAAAAGGATACTCTTTCCCTTTTTTGAATTTGCAAATAAACTGGGCAGTGTAAGATTGGCAGTGTGTCAATTGGGGAGGTATAATACCACTATTCGGATCCCCAACTACCTGCCAGAATCAGACAATCCCTGAAGTGGGTTTTACAGCCAATGCATGATGTTTCTGGGTTTATAAAGATTGGTTTGCTTTTAACATGTCATAATTCTAGATTTTTTTTGCGCCTAATCCATTTTTGATGCGAGCAAAAAGCCTAACCTGAAATTTCGGCCAGCATGTGGGAGAAACAAGCTGCTCGATGATTCTGTGGAAGCAAGACCTGTACTAGTCACACCGTCAAACGTCGACTGTTGATCAAAACAAATATTTTTATTTTGTGTGAAGTATGTCTTAGGTTTTTTTTATTTTTGACATTGACGAACCACGGAACAAACTCATACGCTAAGGTGAGATTAGGAATAATGCAGCTGAGTAACAAGACTTGAAACTAGTTATTTTAGAATCAGAACTACATCACTTGCTAAGCGTGTTCAAGATATATTCAAAAGATAATTTTTTTAAATCTTGTGGAAAGTAGCACTTCTAGTATTACTTCTAAAAGTCTACATAATTTTGTAGTAGAAGAGCCAAAAGTGAAAAATGTTGTGAACAAAATCTGAAATATTTAGAAATTTACATTTTAGTTTGATCTGCTCATTTTTTTTTATTTGAGGAAAGTGTGATGTTACAATGTGTGATTGTTAGGAACTTTTACCTTTTGTTGTATTAAAACCCTCCAGTGCTCATAAGGAACAATTCTACTAAAAGATGGGAAATTTCAAGTGATTCAAGGTTATTGTATACTTTTACTTTAAGAAGTGGTGCTTTTAGAACCATCTTGCGATTATATTATGTATGAAAGTAGTACATAACAGGAGAAAACCAGTATCTATTTGGATACATTATGGTATAAATCAGTTATGCATTTTTCTTATCTTCATTAATTTCAAAACCTAATTTAGAAATCATCTGCTGTAGAAAATATTGTAAATTTCCGCCTTCAGTCTTTGAATTGATTCATAAGATTCTATTAAAGAACATTACAAGTAATGTAATATTAAAATCGCAACACGCCTTACTATTTTTTCGAAAAGACTATTTAGCTTTTTAGTGGAATCACTTACAGGTGAAATTAAATTAATTGTGCAATCGAAAAAAGTACACATGAAAAATACAGCAATAATTAGTATTTACAATAGCACAAAGATGAGACTAGCTACGGTGTTTTTTCGGGCAAAGTTTTGAACAGAATCTGTGATAGGAAATTTTCATTTTATTTTATATATTGCAAAGTTTATTTAAAATGAGAGTTAGTTTTCTTGAAATATAAATACAATAGGCTACTCCACTCTCATATTTGTCTGTGGCGTTAAATGTTAGTTTTTTTGTTCCATGTAGTATTTTTTATGGATTTTGATGGATATACATTTATACCAATGGGATATGGAAAATCAGTATAATCCAAGCAATACATCACCATAGAATTACGTGATTTTAAGATCATTGCAGGCAAGTGTCAACACAAAAAGAGGGCAGATGAAGAAAAAAGAATTCATGAGAGGAAGACAAAATGAAAAATAGCAAGCAAGAATGACTAATGCACAAATGAAACTGAGAGGAAATATGATTACACATATTAAAAAATAAAATAAAAAGATTCAGGGAAGACTATGAGCAATCGTGAACTGAGGAAAGTAAGAAAGCAAACAAGGATCAGGATAAAACGTGACAGGAAGCAAAAGGCTGAAGAAAAAAATAGTATAATCAACTACTTAATAATTAATATGGGGCTCTCTCATGAAAATTGCAGTTGCAAAAAGTTTTATTCACAGGTTATAAAGACAAGATGAAACATGATTAAATTAGCTTTAAAAAGGGAAAATATGATTTATTAAGGGTCCTCATTATTAATTGACTTGCTAGCACTGCATTCTGCTATAACTGTGTAACTGTTTCAAATCTTGACCATCTGTTTTGTTATAAACAAATGTCAATTGAAAAAAAAGTTCACAGGTTTTACAACAGATAGTAGCACTTTTGCTGGAATTTCAAAAGCCTCCTGTGCTTATGCTATTCATGGGATATTTTTCAAACCTTCAAAAGGCATATCTGGAGAGTTTCAGCTTTAATTTGATACCAAATATGTATAGAATAATAAATTTCTAGAATCTATATGCTATGGAGAAAATCCTAGAAATTCAATTAATAATATAGAAGATAGATAACAAAGAAGAAACCAATGTACAAGAGTATATTACACTTGACAAAATAAAGAACTTATATGAACATTTTACCCAGGAATTTCCCAGTATGAGGTTGTTATAATTAGTGTTTTGTGAGAAGCAACCATTTTTTATTTATTGTGGCTGTTGGCTACCAGGAATCGCGATGTAAATTAATAAATTAAGAAAATCTCATATTCTTGAGCAATCCAGTTTGTTCAAAAAGCAAACAATTGCTTCCTCTCAAGATACATGCCAACAGTATTTACATATCTTAGAAAAATTATGGAGAGACAAAAAAAGGGGAAAGGAAGTCTGCTTTCATCTTGCCCCATTCTGACGTGTTAATGTTCTCTAACTAAGAACAATAATAATTACCTCGCTGCCACCTACTTGTCCACCCTTTCATTTTTAACCTTTTAAAATCACTGGTATGGTCAAAGTGTAAATTTTTATTTACTTATGCTAGTTCACTTACCTATTCTAATGCACTTAGAACATTAGTTAATGATTTATGCACACATGATTTCATGTTGTCATCAATTTGTTTTAAATCAACAGGTCTCTTCTTTACACTTATCGCAAGTGCCAAAACTTAATAAAAATGTCATTTATAGACTTAAAAAATACTTGCAACTTCCTAAGCTATTGTGTTACTTCTTTTATTGGCTGGTAGCTGGTGATCTTAGCTTCACTCAGGAAATTCTTTAGTTAACAAAACAGGATAAATATTTTTGTCTTCAGCTTTAGTGTATTAAAAATCCTGCCGCAGTTTCAGAAACAACAATTTTTCCATCTTCATATCCAATAAGTCTATTATCTATAAATTGAAAAAAAGAGTCACGATACATTATAACCAACTGAAATAATCATTTAAATATTAAAAGTGCACTTTACTGAGCACCGGCCAGTAGTGATCCCCTCTGGGAATAACAGGTTGAACGGAAGATATTATAATAACAATAGTGGAAATCATGTGAATGTAAGCTTTAATTTTATACCAAAATCAAGGGTCTGTGATCTAGTTTTGGCTGTGACAATAATTTAGTCACAAACACACAGCCCTCTTTTCACAAACTTGTATTGATTTGGCAAATATCATCATAAGGCTTTTATCATATATTGTTAAGTAATTAATATAAAAACAAAGTACTAAAATTGATTATTTGTTCAGTGATTTAAATTTCTGTTGAAAAAAATCAGGGCCTCACTAAGTCATTATTTACTTCTGGCTATAAAAATTTCATTATTTGGGTCGCAGTGTCGATGGTGGGAACGATTTGAAATGATTCATGCTTCAGTTTTACGCCATTTTTAGAACTAATTTTTACCAAATCACTTATTTGTGAACCAGCCTTTTGAATGTCTGACTATGGGTATGGTCCCATAGATGGGAGGTTGTTTAAGAGAATGTCTGTTGGACCTGGTAAATTTATTTTAATACGCGAGGGGTTCTCTTTTCGGAGTCATAAGTCGATAACAGCTGGATGGAATGTTTGAGGTCTCAAACTAAACATATTTTTATGTAGTTTTGCATGTATGTGTCCGTCTGAATTTTAAGAAAGGACACCCACTTCTTAAGTACTTTAGCGGCTGAACTTTCACAACATTGGTGCGATTGATCCATCGACATTCAATCAAGTTTAGTACACTTTCTTTACAACTGATCATATGAAAACGATATGAAATAAAAATATTAATCACAGATTGGAGAACGTTTACAAAGAAAAAAACACAAATCTTAGCAAGCGAAGCTGACACAGAGGATTCTTTCTAGTCTAATTAATTACCAAATGAAAATAGTTAGGGTTACTTACCCCAGGTACTGTCGTCGATTCTGGGGTAAAGTAACTGGAACTATTTTCGTTACTTAACATTGATTGTGTAGGCAAAATCATGAATAAATTAATTACCACATAAAAACCTTGCATATATTTATCAAAAACACTTAGATAAGATAAATTCTTATAATGGTTTAAATACCTGCTTTATGATGTCTTATAGTTGCAATAGTGCTACTAGTTTCGACTTTACAATGAAGTCTTCTTCAGGCACCACAGATGTTCTACTGGAATTTTTTGTTATCTTCGGTGGAAGAGTCGTCATTTTGTAAAAAATGTTTAAACGGAAATGGACATTACAAACAAACAAGCAACCGTACACAATCTAATTTAAGGGTGACACAATCATGGCAATGGTTTGGTCTAAACTTCCAGTGCAGTGGTCAACGGAGACAATGTGTCATTTAGACAAAGCTTTATAAGGGTCAGGGTCTGATTTACGATTTATGGGCCCCTATGCTCATGAGGTGGTGTAGGCTCCACCGTGGGGAAAACTGGTGACTTTCTTGCACTCTTTTTTAAGACTATCTAGGTGCGGCGTGCACTATGCTTAAATCCGGCCATGATTTTGATAAGGATATTATTTTTGCTGTGTGCAACATCCAACACCATGAACTCGTCCCATTGTTGGTTTTAATGATGAGTAATTCAACGTTTGTCTCACACAAATGCAGTGATAAGGTTACTCTCATTGGTGGAAAGCAAACATATTTGTAGAAAAACTGAATGCTTACACTTATATCTGGCTAACTCTTAAAAAAAGTGTTATTGTTAATATAATTAATGCAAGCAGCAATTATTTTCAATTTTATTTTTCATACATAAATGACACTAGCAGTATTGTGGTTATTGTTTGCATCATTTGGGCAGAACTGCTACAGATCTAATTTGAGAAGCATTGCTTATTCCTTTTTGGTTAAATTTTGCCAAGAGGCATAAAGTGAGAAAGTACTTACAACACTTCTTTCTCTACCTTGCCTTGGAACAAATATACCAATTTCGACGATTCTATATTTATGATGGTAAAGTTTACTATAACACTATTACTATCTAGAAATGATAACAAAAGAATGATGATAAAAATGCTAACACTAACCTATTTTTTAAGGCAAGGAAGTGCTTATACATTTGTTTGTTTGTAGGTAAGAAGCTCTGAACTGCCACACTCAATTTTTAATCCCTCACCAAGCGTACTACCGAGAAAAAAGAGATTTTCAGCACAAAGTGGTAGAGCTCAAGGCCACAGCAAAGTGGTAAGAAACAAAAAGCAAAAGGAAGGTATGCTTCTAATACCTCAGAGAAGCTTTAGCTTGAACAGTGAAACGTTGATTCCCTACGTTAATTTTAATTTGGAAACCAATAAAATTTCACAGAGCTTTATCAATTACCATGGAAAATATGTTCCTATTCAGAATACAGTTGCTGCAACAAACGTAACACCCTGTTTTAACATTCAAAGGGATTCAGAAAATAACATTAGAGCAGCTAGTAGCAGTTTTGTGAGCAATGAGAACCTTCCGATAGAACCATCAAGCTCCGAAGAAACAACAATTATCTGTGATGTTGATCCAGAGAATATTACTAAAACGCAAGAATGTGAGGAAACACCTTCGGCACAGGATGTTGTTGAAAAGGAATGGGATGGTCAACCTGAAGGCTCCATGTTACTGCAGTCCTCCTCCCTCTCTGATCAGTCGACTGAAACAAGAAAGGTAGAAAGTAAAGACGAATGTTACTGCTATATTTGCAACAAAGATTTCGGTTTCCCCGATCTGCTTGAAGAACACAAACTTGGAAAGGAATTCATTTGTAGGTCGTGCACCGCAGTATTTAATAACCATCAAGAGCTCGAAACTCATTTTTTTAGCCATAAAAAGTATAAATGTTGGGTTTGTATGAAAACGTTTAATTTAAGGAAGGATTTGTTTGATCATAAAAAGACCTCTTTGGTGTGTAATAAGGTAAAGAGAGAAAGATGTAAGATCTGTTTCTCAAGGGTGGGGGCGAGCACCGGAGCTTTACGACTTCACATGGAACGTAAACATCCTGAGGGCCAGCAGCAGTTTGGCTGTACTCTGTGTAACACCATGTTCAGGACTCAGCAAAATTTCAAATCACATATGATCTCATACCACGAAGTTTATGAGAGTTTAGAGTGTGAAATCTGTCATAAAATCTTATATGGACCTTTTAAATTGAAAGTTCATATCAAAGGCTGTCATCTTCAGACTGAAGAGATTTGTCCCATATGTAAAAAAACATTGTCGAGTAAAAGTTCACTCAAACTTCATATTCAGGCAACTCACGATGGGGAGCAGAAGATATGCTACATTTGTGGAGCCAAAATCAAGGGCGATACAGCGCTGAAGTATCACATCGCCAACCACGGAGACAGAAAGAGGAACTGCACATTTTGTGGTATGACGTTTCGGTCTAAAGCTGAGAGTCTCAAGCATTACAGACAGGTACACTCAAAAGATAACGCGGCACCTGCCATGTGTGAAATATGCGGTAAAGAGTGTAAGAACTCTCGCATTTTGAAGACCCACATGTTGACGCATACGGACGAGAAGCCTTACGAATGTAACGAGTGCGGAGCATCCTTCAAAACCAAGTGGATTCTGAATACTCACAGCAGAGTACACAGTAATGTCAGGAAGTATTCCTGCGATATTTGTGGAGAAGGGTTCAGATGGCATCCTACTTACGCTAAACACAGGTCTAAGTGTGAGGCAGGGAGAGAAGCATCTCAGCATGATGTTGGTTCTAGTTCAGTGACTCGCAATTGAGGCGATGTCCCAAATATTTTGGCCTTCTCAGTTTCATCACATCAGGGAAATCCCCCAAAAAGTGTAGAGAATGAAAATAAGTTAACATCACAAGGAGCAACTATAGTTTGTTATTAATATTCTAGCCATTATTTTATGACACAGGCTAACCTCAAGCCTAAACTCAACAAAAAATTTCTCAACGTGAATATTTTTTTCCGCTTTAACTCAAAAGGGTTTTAAAGTTTTTAACGTTTTCTGTGTGGACTTTGTATAGAGTTGACCATTTAAAGTTTTTTGCTTCAGATTATTAAATTCCACAATGGGTATACCCTCAATTCATTCCTAAACCAATTATTTATTATTTTATTAGCAAATGTACATTCATATGATTTGTCACCCATATATATATATTCAACTTCTGTTTTTTCCACAGTTTCATGGATTTACCTTATTTCTTGTACATTTATCAACCAGGCTCTATTGGTTAAGGCTTACCATGTAAAAAGTGTCTTTAAAGTTATACTCCTTATAATCTAAGTTACAATAAAATACTTATTTGAAAACGTTGTTTTCATTAATTCAGTATCACCTTTATATTTTTTAACTGCGCTCTGGATTATTTTTGTTCTTGTTCACCTGTTCGTTAATAATTCATAATTCTTCCATTCTTTCATTGTTCTTATAAAATAAACATCAGTTGTACGGTTTTATTTAGCATGATCTATTATGTATTTTTGGTGTGACCAAAGTCAGCAGCCATTAATGTCTAGGTGAAATAATTTTAACATACAATCGCACATTAAGTAAGTGTCAGTTGAAAGGTTAGCGTTAAAGTACTTAACTGCTCATCATCTGATTAATAACTGCTTTGCACACTCCAGCTGATTACACTTTATGCTTCCGTTTTCATTTGACTGAGCTTAAAGTGTTCATAACCTCAAAACAGTTGCATTTAGGAACAATGGATGTCTGCAGTGTGGGTTGGGGTTTCAAAAGGTATCACATTCACAGTACACAATTGACTTTTATTTTGACTTATCACTCTATCTGTGGTTATTTGTGACAGAATCTAACACTTAAATAACTACAAAAATGAGCAATATTAATGCTGGTGCCTTTCCAATAATTACTAAGTGCCTTGTTGCCGAACAAATAATTTGATTGCAAGCAATAGAGAGCTCGTACAGGTCATAAGTTCACTGAGTTTGTGAATCAGCTATTACAATAATATTTTTTTATTTATTTGTGATCATTGGTGTTACCAAGTCAAAACTTATGTAGAGTTTCATTTCACATCGATTTTTCATTATACATAGGGCAGCTCTACAGCGCTTCAGACTCTATTTGCTGATATGAAGATGAAAAACAATTTCATTGATACATCTCGTGGACAATATGATTTGGCTCGTTGTCATCAAACCATTTTTAAATAGTCTATTCTACTTTAGTAAAGTACTTTAATACTTTAGTCATATCTACCTATTTCCAGCCCAGCTTCATGGCTTTAAAGCCAAGAATTTAAATCCCACAAACTTGGCAAGTGGTACCAGCAGCCTGGATAACTCAGCAACATGAGGAAAAACACTTGTGTAAAAAGTGAATTTTCAGGAAAATTAGGACAAATCTTAAAATTATTAATAGAAGCCTCTAGGTCATTATTTACTATCTATTATAATATTATAACCAATCAAATCCAATTTTTTGTTTAGTGAGGAGAACTTGGTTTCAGCATCATTTTTTTAAAGAGGGCCAGGCTACAGTTAACCATGTAGTAAACCATGGTATTGCAACGCAGCTAAGTTAGCTTATTGTGCACCCTCAGACACAGGTCCTCATTCTCCGTCAAATCCCAGGTCCTTTACGAACCTTGAAATCTTCTTGATGATGTTTACCTGTTCTACCCCTTGGTCAGTCATTGGTAGGCCAACACAGACATTGTAGGGCCGAGCACTCAAAAAGCACATGATGCATGAGGCTTCATTATGCATCATTATGACAGCATTAAAATATCAAAACCCAGGTCCTTATTATGAATAAAATGGGATTCTGTGGTAATAATAGATGGTAAATAAACCTTAGAATACTAAGTTGGCATTTTTCCTTAATTTAAACAGTAAAGTGCATCAACTTTAAAAATTTTAGTTAAATTTGTATGAACCTTTTACATTAGGGATGATACCCTAATTAAGAGTCCCAAATAACAAGTGTAGCTTTTAAAGAAGCTTTCAGCCGTAAGAGAGACAGTCATTCTTATTGTTGATTGTGACGATCAGCTGCAAAACGTCCGTTCCTATTTTTTAAGTCATGAGTAAACTTGTCATTTTATAACTTAAAATGATATATTTTTTAACAACCTCATTGACCTAAACTGAAGTGTACTGCCATTCAAGTATTGAGCTGCTCTAGATTTTGGGAAGTTTTCCACTTGGCATTCTGACATAAACTGCAATCACTCAAAAGGTCATCTTTAAATCCTTTTTTCTTTACTACTTTTTAAAAAGAAGTTAACTCAAATTTTAAATTGAAATCAGTAGGAAAGAGAAAGAATAAGATACAGTAATGTTTTGTATTATATACAGGGTATTTACGAAAAACTTTTACAGACTTCGGGATATGGTTACTTACATCAAAACTAAGAAAAAAGTTCCTATAAACATGGGTCCTAAAATGCTCGGTTATCCGTCTATCGGTCTGTATGTGTTTTTAACATGATTTTGCATAACTTTGGAACCACTAGAGATATCAACTTCAAACTTGAAGTTACGTATATGCTAACTAATAGGATCTATTTTTGTGCGGAGTATCAAGTTTCTGCTTTGTACCATTTCAAAATGGCAGCCACTTTTATATTTTAAACCTTAATATCTTAAAAAAAGTACATTTTACAGAAATTTTACAAGAGACAAAAAAGATGTGTAATTTATTTCCCACAAATCCATATAAAGATTATAAATATCTAACTACAATTAACGGAGTTATTGCAATTTTTCTAACAAAACAATGCGAATATTTGCTATAACTGCCATAAACAAGCATGTATTCTGTTAAAAAAATGGCAATAACTGTTATTTGTGGTTCGATCTTTATGATCTTTATATGGTTTTGTAGTAAATAAAATTACGCAACTTTTTTGTGTCTTGTAAAATTTTTGTAAAATTTACGGTTTCTAAGATTTTAAGGTTTAAAATTAAAAAATGGCTGCCATTTTGAAATGGTACAAAGTAGAAACTTGATACTCCGCCCAAAAATAGGTCCTATTAGTTAGCATATACGTACCAAGTTTGAAGTTGATATCTCTAGTGGTTCCAAAGTTATGCAAAATCATTTTAAAAACACATTATACAGACCGACAGACGGATAACCGAGCATTTTAGGACCCATGTTTATAGGAACTTTTTTCTAAGTTTTGATGTAAGTAACCATATCCTGAAGTTTGTAAAAGTTTTTTGTAAACACCCTGTAATAGAAGCACAAAATTATATATGTGAAAAAAGAAGATAAACCTCACATAGTGTAGCCACTCCTTATTTTACTCACGTGTCACGCTTACTGTTGTCACTAATAGACAGTTTTTACCAACTGCTGGACAAAATGCTGACCTAATATTTGGATATATTATAGAAAAATTCTTGAGTTACTGAATTTCTGCGATAATGAAAGTGATATTATTTTACCTTCTGTAATTTTTTTCATCTTTTGCCCAACCAAATAAAACCTTTCAAACATTTAACCCTAGACAGTAAACTTATTTAGTGAAATTTAAAGGTTACCCATTTGGCAAGTAGCAGCTGCACACCTACATGCTTACATGATGTTAGACCATGCCATTTTCCAGTTATCGCCTCAGTTTTTTGAGACTGGTTTATATACAGTGGTTAAAAAGAGTGGAATTAAAAAAAGTCATTTAAATTACAATAAACAATCATAGGTAAAAAATTTATTCTAACATGATCGCTTCTGACGATTTTAAAACATATCCATTCCACTGACCAATGTCAACTATAGTTGACGTGTGTTTCTTCCAGTGGCCCGACGCAAACTACCGTTAACGTGTATACACACAACTTACACATCTCCTACAAGAAACTGGACTAGAAAATTAATTTTGTTATTGTCTTTAGAAAACATGTCTAAACAATCGTTATTTGGGCCTGTCGCATCAACAATAGTTGACGTTGGTAGCGAATTTGTTGAGATAAGGATAAAATTAAAATAATTTGTACATGGTATCCACTTAAAAAAAATTCATTCATCTTTTTACTAAGTACTATGCTAAGTAGGCATAGTATTGTCCTTGCGTAGTAGCCTATGTTTGAAAAATAAATTATCAAAAGCTGTATAAATGATAATTATTTCACTGGGTGAACAGAGTGATTTTTACAAATAATTATCTGTATAAATCTTATAGTACCTTATAGGAAATCACTTACATACAACTTTTTTTTGTAGGTTATGAGTCCTTCACTGCCAAATATATATCCTAATTTGCCATCAACTTTGTCAGGAATTGCTAGTTTAGAGGATGGAGGCAAATTAAAAATTAATCATCCAAGAACTGTAAAATCTCACAATACTGCAAAGTCTGTTTTAATTGAAACTGGAAACCTCAAACTAGGAAGAGAGTACCAGCCATATTCTCCAATTACTGTGAAAGAAAACCAAAAGCCAAAGGGGAATTTTATGTTGATACCTCAGGTGAATTTATACAGTGGAATATTGATTCCTTGTGTTACAGTTGCCCAAACAAGTGCAGCGATTCCCAAGAGCATTGTACAAGCTCAAGGTAAAATGCCACATTTTGTAAATCCCAGTCCTGTTGGCTTTCTGAATGCAGCCACTGCTTTTACTGATGTAAACATTAGCAATCAAAACAGCGGGAGTGATAGTTCAAACAGTGTTGCTTTCGGTAGCCGAATAGGCAATCAGAAAGCCACTACCGTTGCCTGTGCCGGATATGAGAACCCTGTGAGAAATGCTGATGAAGAGGTAGAGAGTGAAAAGGAATTTTTCTGTGCAGTGTGCAACGTTGACTGTGGAAGTGCAGAACTATTTGAGGAACACGAAAGTGAGAATGTTTTTATCTGTAGAGTTTGTGCAGCAATCTTTGATAACCATCGAGAACTAAAAAACCACTTTTTCTCACACAAACGTTTTGTATGTGATTGTAAAAAGGGTTTTTATTCTAGAAAGGATCTAGTACATCATAGAAGAACAGTGGCGACATGTCAAACAAAAGAGAAAGAAAGATGTAAAATATGTCGGAACAAATTTGTACATAAAAGTAATTTAGAAACTCATATGATGGAGAAACATCCTAATGCCAGTCATAAAGTGTTTACTTGTCTAATTTGTGAGGATAAAAAACAATACAACACGTACAGTCAGTTCAATCAACATAGGAAATTCATTCATAATGCCTATGAGGATATGGTTTGTGATATTTGCCAAAAAGTTGTTACAGGACCTGAAAAATTGAAAATACACATTAAAGCTAGACATTTCCAATCTTCCGAGGCTTGTCCTATCTGCAAGAAAGTTTATAGCTGTAAAAAAACACTCAACGACCATATGGAAAAGCATACTGGGAATGAAATAGTGTGTCCCGTTTGCGGAATATTACTGAAGGGGAAAGCTTCACTGAAACATCACATGCGTTGTCACCAGGATAAGATATACCACTGTACAGCTTGCACCATGACTTTTAATTCAAGTCGAAAAAGGTACTTGCATGAGACAAAGGTGCACAAAAAAAAGGAATCAAAACCTGCAATCTGCGAAGTTTGTGGGAAGAAATTTAAGTCCAAAGAAACTTTGAAACACCATATGGTAGTACACTCTGATGAGAAACCGTACGTTTGTCAAGTCTGTAACGCTGCGTTTAAACTAAGCATTGTTCTGAAGACTCACATGAGAACACATAGTGATGTTCGGAAGTACAAGTGTGACCGTTGTGGGGAGGGGTTCAAATGGAAACAGACTTTCGATAAACATGTTTTGAAATGTGAATCATCCCAGAATGAAGATATAAGTACAGAGGAAGAAAATTATGGAGAAAACGTCTAGTTTTTATGTATCGAAGCTTAATTTTGTCTTTCACACACTATTTATGTGTAAGTAGCATTCAAATGAACATATTTGAATTTGAATGTTTGTGCAAATGTCAGAAATTATCATCACATACTTCCAAGCAATTGTAGATAAAAATGTTGTTATAGATGTATTCAAACAAGATAATAAACCTAAAAAAAATTATCTAGTCACTTTTATTGAGTTAAATTTTAACTTATTTTTACATAGGGAAAATGTACTCTTAACACTACATACATTATTTAAGCGTATACTTTATGTTTGAAGGGTCTGTAAAAACTAAATGACTCATAAAGTAATTAATTGTCATAGGGTTTACTGTCTGTGGTGTGGCTGGTTCAAATATGAATAGTTTATTCTTGCTTGTGTTGACAGCATTAACATTATTACATTACATTATATACATTACATACACTTTACATTTTAAAATCACTCTGGTGGCCATTGGTACAATAAACCTGTAGAGAAGAGACTCAATTTTATCAAATGCGTTGTAAGTGAGCTGTTATGGAGATGATTCATGGTGGGCCACAAATTAGGATTTTAGTTCTGTGGAGTCCCGACTATCCATATTTCAATTGATCTGGCCATTTTTGCAGATCACGAGTAAAAAAAACTTTTAAACATCGTAAACAGCCTTATATGTAATTGTGCAAAAAAATTGTCAGTAACTTTGTAAAAGAGGAAATTGAATGTTTACCAACACAAGAAGGACAATAGTGAAGATATGAAACTACAGATTGCAGGTAAACATTAGAAACAACTAAGCAAAAATAAACGATCATGAAATTTAATTGTGCGTATTTACCAGTCGCTGAGTAAACGTAGTAAACAAAACAAGGCCAACAAAGCTGTTTAATTTGATTGACTGTATTTAGCGCTCTTTGGTACACCAGAAGAGCATAGCAGAAGTAAATTTGTAATTAAATCGAGCGTATTTATCAATTAAAGGATAAAATCAGAATCAATTCTGTGAAAATCTCTGCAAATTATACTGTAAAATTTAATCTTGCATATTTCCCATCACAACCAAACTGTGATATGAGTAGTTGCATTTAATTGCATCATATTTATTATTTGAATTCAATCTAGTAATTATTCTTCTTAATCAGAAATATTGACTGACCAAAAATGAGTCTAGTCCCAATCATTTTGGATTATCATGACTCCACTGTAATTATAATTGATTTACAGCATACTCCCTCTTATACAGACCCCTCGGAACCGAGGCATGCCCAGATAACAGATTTTCCGGTTAAACTGACGTTTAATTATTAGATCTAAACAAAAAAAATTTGATATTTTATGCAGTTTGCCTATTATACATTTCCCACAGGAATCGGCGGCATTGTTTTTTAACCACTCAAAAACTAACTCATTTTACTTAAATTGAAGGAAGCATAGCATTTAAACACTTCAATACTGGTCTAAAATATTTTTCCACAATAATAGTTGATACACCGAATAGTTGAGAATAGTACCGTCCATTTTTTGCTTAACACGCCTGGTTAAACCAATGTTTTGGTTACAATTCTCTGTTTAAAAAGATGTTACTTCTGCCGAGAGTAGTCTGGTAAAACCAATGTCCGGTTAAATGTTGTCTGGATAAGAAAGAGTCTCCGTATAACACTCTTTTCAAAATACAAAATTAAAATACATACCAATATTATTTTTATATATTTTTTTTATTTTATACCATCTTGATCCTGCCAGTCTCACATAGGGCCCGATAATGATTGGTGTGACCAATCAAAATTGTGTGACCATTTTATATCTTTTATGTATATTTACCGTCTTAAATGTTGTGATGCGTCTTTTATTTATATCCATATTATAATGTACACTGCTGACATTATTTCACCCTTGACATCATCAATGTTCAATCAAAATTGTCTTAAAATACTCGTATAACTAATATTCAAATATTTTAAAATATCTTCCTTCCTTCTGGAATGGTCAGAACTAGCACTAGTAACTATGTCGTTCGTACATAGTGTAAAACACAAAACATAGCCTCACATAACTTGTGAACACATAGCTATACCGAGCTTTGCTTAAGGCGGGTTGACACGGTCCGAGTAGTGTCCGATTATTCTGGGACCGAGTTAACTCGGATGATGCGCGCGCGTCACTCAGACGCTACTCAGGTCGCGACAACAATGCATCCGAGTAGCTCGTATGTAAACAACTCGGTCCGAGTTAGTTGGATGGAGATATTCTCTCGGATAGGAATTTTGATTTAATAGGATTTAACATTGGATATATTAAACAATTCAATCCGAGTGCACTAGCTGGCTAACAAGCTCGGCCCGAATAGATTCGGACCGATTGAGCCCTAAACTGGTGAACACATAGCTATACCGTGCTTTGCTTAAGGCGGGTTGACACGGTCCGAGTAGTGTCCGATTATTATGGGACCGAGTTAACTCGGATGATGCGCGCGCATCACTCAGACGCTACTCAGGTCGCGACAACAATGCATCCGAGTAGCTCGTATGTAAAAAACTCGGTCTGCCCACATAGAAAATTTATATATAATTATATATTTTAAAAAATATATTTGAAATATATATTTACAAGTAGTTATATATTTCGTTAAGGTATTTTGAAATATATTTAAATATACCAATTATTGGACCGAGAAATATATAATTATATATTTATGAAATATATATAAATTATATATTTCATAAATATATAAATTGTATATTTATGAAATATATATAAATTATATATAATAGCAAATATATTTTTAAATATATTTAACTAAACCCATTTCCTAACTGATATTTTCAATTTAATTGTCAAAACTTTTCAAAAAATTAATAAATTGATAAATAAATACATAATATTAGCCTTACATTTTATTTTCATGAACAAAAAAAGAGCGTACCCGCTGGGTATCGAACCAGGGACCTTCATTACCCCAGCTCTACGCCTTAACCCGCTCGGCCACTTTGACTCATGGTAGAAGTGGCATAACCTAGGATCTAAAACTGATTGTGAACGCTGTTTCCTTTTGGACTTGGAGCTACAATGCTTTTGCGTTGTAGCAATTTTTAATGGACAGCATTCAGTAATCGAATAGTTGCTGTTGTATCTAACACACGTTTAATACTTAAAGGTTATCACAGAAGCTGGTGGATCCTCTAAATGTTTTTTTTTTGTATTTTATATTAAAATTGATACTAGTTTGTCCAAAGTAGATGAATGAATAAACAATTTGATGTTATCGCAGTACCAGTATTTAAGTTCATATACTCCCCAATAATTTATAATGTATTACTAACAAATTGTTACTAGGAAAAATTATATGGCAGAGTTTCTCTTTCATTAACATGTATTTTAGCCGCACAATAAATTTGCCTACTTTTTTAAAATGATATAATATTTTAATTACATTGCCAATAAAACCTGAAGTGTAGTACATCATTTGAAAGCTTATTAAATGGAAAGTCTTCTGTTGGTATTCAACATACTCTTAAGTCAAATTATGACATAAAACTAATGACGTAAGCTTTGATTCATGTTCATAAAAAACTAAATTTCAAACTTTAACCATAAGACAGAAGTTCAAAATGATTACTCTTCCTAATTATACTTTAACATTCTTCTTTATAATTTAACGAGGATTCTTAAAATGGTAATAAAATCCACAAAACATGATTTTTAGTGCAGTAATAGCCATTTTATCGAGGGACATACCGGTTTTTTTTTAGAAATGAAATTCAGCCTTACTCTGTTTTTCTCCACATAGTGTTAAATTTATGAATAATGAATTAGAGCCATAGTAGGTTTTTATACATCATTTTAAAGCTTATTAAAAGGACAAGTTTTTTATAATATTTGAAACATTCTACTGTCCAGAATAACATAGAAATACCGCCTCAAATATACTTTACATTTTCTCAAAAACCACAAATCTAGACTTTAATTAGAAAACAAAATTTTATATGGATGTTGAAACTCAATATTTCTGTATTATTCTTATTTGAAATTTTGTGAGGATTCTAAAAATGGGAATGAAATCCATAAAAACACAATCTTTAATGCACTTGTAGCCATTTAATTTGAGCAAGGACAATATTACAAATCTTATTTTATCCATTATTCACTATAACAATGTTATGGAAACTTTTATTTGTGCCTTTTTGTCAGAAATACCCTGTAGTTTATCACAAAAAAAGTTTTAACACCAACTTCCTTCCACCATGTTTATGGTGTTTTTATATTTAAAATACATTGCTAAATATATTTCTAAAATATATTTTATTAAATATATTTGAAATATATACAAGAATATATTTCAAATACATTTCAAAATATATTCCTAAAATATATTTCATTAAATATATTTGAAATATATCCTGGTATATATTTCAAATATATTTTAAATATAAACTAAAATTATATATATTTGATAATATATTTTTATATATTTCAAAATATATTCCTAAAATATATTTCGTAAAATATATTAAAAATATATATCCTGGTATATATTTCAAATATATTTTAAATATAAACTAAAATTATATGTATTTGATAATATATTTTTATATATTTCGTAAAATATATTTAAAATATATGTCCTGGTATATATTTCACATATATTTTAAATATAAACTAAAATTATATATATTTGATAATATATTTTTATATATTTCAAAATATATTCCTAAAATATATTTCGCTAAATACATTTGAAATATATCCTGGTATATATTTCAAATATATTTTAAATATAAAATAAAATTATATATATTTGATAATATATTTTTTATATATATTGGTCTTTTTCAATATATTTCAAATATATTTAAATATATAATTTTTCCATGTGGGCGAGTTAGTTGGATGGAGATATTCTCTCGGATAGGAATTTTGATTTAATAGGATTTAACATTGGATATGTTAAACAATTCAATCCGAGTGCACTAGCTGGCTAACAAGCTCGGCCCGAATAGATTCGGACCGATTGAGCCCTATAATTCGGACCGAGTAAAAATTAAGCTCGGTCCAAGATTAATCGACACTACTCAGACCATGTCAACCCGCCTTTAGAAAATCGTCATCTCTGATCTCCTTTTTAAACAGACATGTCTTAGGGGGCCTTAGTCAGTAACAATACTACGAGATCGAGCTAAATTTATTTTACACTCATCTCTCATTCATCATACTTGGCTTAAGATAACTACCAGGTCGCCGTTACACAAAAGTATCGTAAAAGTAGCTAAACAATACATTAAAAACATCTAAAGTTAGATTTTTTGTAACTAGAAGCGGTTAAGACGAGGTGGAATATCTTTGGCAATGCACTTCTTTTGTTCTAAGTAAACTCATATGTTTCTGTTTATCTTGTAATACCTTTGTTTACAATCAAAAAAGTAAACATAAGTATGAAATTGCTTTGAATTTGGTTTGTTTTGATTGAACCTCACCTCAACATTTGACAAGTAGAAACACATGATTATATTACAAACAAAAAAGTTCATCGCTAAAGATATTATTCCACCTCGCCTTGACCGTTTCTAGTTAAAATATTTAACTGTACATGACGAATTAACAACAAAATAGTTAAAGCAACTGAACATTAGTGTGATGTTGCTCATTTGGTCACAAAACAGGGAAAAGCTGTGATAAACACCCTGTGTTTTGCCTATTATCAGTTTTTAGTTGGAATTGTTATTGCTCAGAATTCAAGGATGACTAATGTATTATAGTCTTGAGGAAATAAACTAAGCCATGAAAAATATACATTTGGTTCTTGTCAACTCAAAATTCATGGGGAGTATGATTTTCTTTGGCTTTCATGTGCAATAGAGTTTCACAAACTCAACGTTGGCTTTGAGATATAGAAGTAAACCAAATGAAAATTCAACATATAGAGGTGAGGAAGTGGCACTGGACCTGATATGGTTCCCCAACATGTTGCGATCTGTACGCTGGGGCTACGACTTAATGAGGTTTTTAGTGAAAACTTTGAGATTTAGATGTTAACTCTTAAGCAGAATTCCCCTAAAGGGAAGAAGCTATTACCATAGGTCTCAAGGTAAGACCTAAGCCCGAGACCATGATAACTTTTTTTTTGTGGCTGCTAGAAGCAAAGCACATTTGATTTATATGGTCATAAACATGATAACTCTCGTAAAAATTTTACGTTCCAAATGAAATTTGGTGCTTGTAAAGTGGTAATCACTCGGATGAGTTCGCAGCCTGATTGGGCTGCCGGGAGGGAGGTAAAGAGGGATGACCCCCCTCCCCCAAAAAATGGGGTTTTTGAGTTTTTTACATAGAAAATATAAATGATCCAATTTTTGTTAGCACCATTCAGCTCGAAAAAACAAACAATTTAATATGTTGAATCATTGTTATATGTCTATTGGTTACCAAGATATTGAAAGTGGTTAACACAATACATTGTCCCAATATTGACCTTAAGGGAAATAAGTAAAATTCTAAATCTTTCTTATTTCTTAAAATAATTTAATAAAACTTGATACATGACTTCTCCTAGTTCAGACCTATTAAATTATTATAGATTAAATTAAAACAACCGAGTTTTAACATACCTGTTGCAGCACACCTGCATACTCATTCCCCAAGTTGAAATAATATGTTTTTACGCAATTGCAACTCTCCGAGTTTGCTGGTCTGCCGCAATGAGGGTATTTCTTACTTTGATAGGTTTTTCCAATGTGATAGAAAAGAATTTGTGATATCATAGATTTTAATTTGTTTTGGATCAAGTTAGGAAGAGTCAACTGTATTTATTAGTATTACTAGCATTATTTATTAGTATTTGAAATTTGTTTATATCCCAACAAACCACTGAGGAAAACATTAAATGAATGAAATGAAGCTTCTTTTAAACCATGAACAGTAATAGTCTATTGAAAAACAATTGCAGGAATAAAATGTGTACATTATCATTTTGTTAATTCCAGATTATTAATGCACAGTTTCATGCTTTATTAAGTTATGTATCCAAGAATTTTAAGGTTATAAAAATAATTTCTTACTTTTGTGGTTTATCAAATTTGACTTCTTGTCACTGTTGAGTTCTGGACAAAAGTATCCTCTCAGACAATAGAAGAGGGAGGAGAGGTTTTCAGAGGTTCAGTCGGATGTGATGGCGTAGTCTGGGCCTCGGGCAGGGTGGTGAGACATCAGCGTAAACTATCAAACTACCTGATGGTCAAACCACATAAAAATGTTACAACAGTGGACCGCGAAACACAATTCCAACTAAAATCGGACAAGTTGTTGCTGCGCGCCACAGCGGCTAAATGTCATGAGTAACCAACAGACGTGTGCAGTGAAGATATAAACTTCTGGCCAATACAGTGCCAATTCTTATTGCATTATCAATTAATGTAATCATAACCATTTTATTTTATTTTGTTTTAAATGTATACTCAAAACTAATTTAACTATTTTATTTTATCTAAAAATAAAATAGCCTGGAAATTGCCCAAACAAAATCGCGAGTTCACAAATCAAGTTTTTGAAAACTCCTTACCCCCAAGGTGATTATTTTGTGGATTACTAACATAACCTGCTTAACTTATCTTAGTTAACTTAGAAATTTTTCTAGGACATACCATACCTTTAAAAAATGATTATACACTAGAACTTTGATAGTTCGGCCCTTAGTGAACTTTGGGGGTGACAGAGTACTGAAATGTCAATGAACTGTGGGGAGTACATGGAATGGTACTTTATTAACAGCATAAAAAGCTGGACGTACATACAAATTGGCTAAATTTATTTAATACTAGAACGTTATATTATTGCAAAGCTAAGTTAACTTTCATCGTAATATTGTTTCCAGTAAATTTCACTTGACTAATTATTTTGTGATCTTGATTGTTTAAGGTATTTTTTAGTGTAAGCTTGTATTGAAAAATCCCGCGTGACAATCTATTGAGGTTCTACTGTTATGTACATTTTTAGAAAGTTCTTTCCCAATATTTTGATAACAGCTGTTTCAAGCTAATTAAAATAAAAATACCATTGACCAATAGAGTAATGCACCTTCTCTCCTGGGCGAAGAACGTGCAAAGCGACTAGTTTTGCACATTAACTTATAATGAGCTAATAATGCTTGTATGTGTGTTATGCTGAATCAGAGGAGATTTTTTCAACGGAAAGATTGTCCTTTTTCCCCCCTGACCATTACTCTATTGTCTACCTCTCCTTTTTCATGATCTTCGTTTTGTCCCATATGGGTAAAGAGTTCTGAAGTCTGTTAATTTAAATCATTACCACGCAAGATCTTCAGGATTCGGAAATCAAGATATTTCGTTATTTAATAGCTTCTTTCGCCTAAGTTTTTTATAAAAATACTTCATAAAAATAGGTGGTTAGTTGTGGGTAAATAGGAAATTAAATCTTAACTAACACAGTAGCCTCTGAAACACACTGTATTATCTTAAGAAATAGTGGAACACTTACAAATTTTTTTGTTTGTAGGTTAGAACCACTGAACAACGAAAGTCGAAACCTAATTTATTATCAACTTCATCACCTTCCAGAGATGTTAATGCAAAAAACCAATTTTCAAAAGAAATAAACAGACACTCAGTTGTAACATCAAGATCCAAAAGTCAGCAATATCCAGTGTTAGACAAGAGACAAGAACCAGATTTATCAATGGAAAGTGATAACGCCCAAGGTCACTTTGCAATGCAGGAACACCAGACCGCCCGAGGTTACGTGTTGATTCCTCACCAGCTGGGCTTGGATACAGGATTACTGATACCTTATGGTTCAACATCACATCCGACCACAGAGGCTTCTCAAAGTGACACCAGTTCTGCAACTGATACTTCTCTTAATATCAGCAGCACTTGTGTCGGTATACAGAATAAATCTGCTGGTTTAGCCGATGCACCTACTCCGAGGGTAGAGAACGACCCTGCCTACAGGAGCAGTGGGACCAGAGCTTCTGTTAATGTTAGTGTTCCCTCATTTGAAACGGTTGGTAAGTCAGTCAGTTTGTCAAAAAACACCAAATCATCACAGCCTTCCTACTCTCACCCGCAAGTTGTTGACGCTGACGCTGATGGTGAAGATGAATATTTCTGCTCGGTGTGCAATGTGGATTTCGGCTTCCCCGATCGATTAGAAGAACATAAAAGTGGAAAAGAATTTATCTGCAGGTCTTGTGCTGCGATTTTCAATAACCACAGAGAGCTCGAGGCTCACTTTTTCAGCCATCGAAAGTTCATTTGTAAAGTTTGCAAGAAAGTGTTTTATGTGAAATCGGATCTGCTGCATCATAAAGACACCGTATCGGCATGTAAAAAACCCGAAATATTGAAATGTAGATACTGTTACAATAGGTTTGTGCATGAGAGTAGTTTACGGACTCATATCGAAGTTAAGCATCCCAATGCGGAAACTAGGCCATTTACGTGTAATATTTGTGAAAGTAGTTTTAAGATCCAAGCCACTCTGAGGGACCACTTGAAATCTTGTCACACCGTGTACGAGAGTATGGAATGTGACATTTGCCATAAAATCCTACCCGGGCCTCCTAGTTTGAAAACCCACATTAAAAACAAACATCTTCAAACCGTATCCGAAGTCTGCCCCGTTTGTAACAAAGTTTTAGCGAGTAAGATCGCATTCAAACTCCACATGGAAATTCACACGGGGGAGGAGAAAGTCTGCTACATTTGTGGAGCCGTGGTCAAAGGGAAGACGACGTTCAAGCAACACATTTACTACCACGAAAATAAAAAACGCTCTTGTAGCTTCTGTAATATAGCGTTTAATTCGCAGACGGAAAAGAACCGTCACTATAGGGAAAAGCACAGTAAGTCAAAATCATGTATTTGTGAACTGTGTGGAAAAGAATTCAAGGCTACAGAGATCTTGAGGAACCACATGCTGACCCATTCTGACGAGAAGCCGTGGGAGTGCAGCGTCTGCGGTGCCGCGTTCAAGAGCAAGGCCGTCCTCAAGACCCACAGTAGAGTGCACAGCGACATTAGGAAGTACTCCTGTGGTGGCTGTGGTGAGGCCTTCAAATGGAAACAGACTTACGACAAGCACGTGCTGAAGTGCGAACCATCACATAACCAGGCTGTGACGAGAAGAGAATGAGACTTACCTTTCTATCATTCTTGCAGGATTTGCAAAATACATTTACAATCAGATAGATTTATAGTTTGCTTTTTGAGGTCGAATTATTAAATTTTGATTAGGAGCTTATATTCTTACAATTGAAGGTAGCACTCGTTAATAATTTTGTGCGCTGCAAATGAGAACAGTACAGAATTAAGCTAGTCTTTTTATATTAAACCACCCAGAATCATGAATCCAAGTAATTCTCCTTATAAACAATAATAGTGCTTTTTGGGATATTGGCAGTTCTCCACTTGTACCCCAAAATTTGATCCATGACGTCTTTCACTGAAGTCAATCCCAGACTTTAATCAGTGATGTCTTTCAATGAAGTCAAAGTAGCCAATCACTAGACACAAATCATTCTATATTATTAATCAACAATCAAAAATTTACTCAAACCAAATACCAATTTAAAAATACTGACCATCTTTTTATCAGTAATTGAATTTCAGTGCTATGCTTAATTTTATATATTATGATGATAAATACTCATTATATTGGTGCCACTGTCTTCAGTAATAAGAATGTAAGGTTATGTAATAAAACTACTCACCATAAACATCACTTAAATGAGAGAGATAAATATTTTTGTACTAATTGAGCTTTATTGATGATATCAATATACAAATATGTATAAATAAAGCCCAAATTACCCAGGAACAAATTAACAGCTGCTGAGCAGCATGTGTCTACTTGTTCTATTAACCGATGCTTTGCAAATCAATAAGTTATACTAAAGTATTTCTGTTAAAAGGTGCACATGTTTAAATATGCAGCAAAATCGTTGTCTACTGAGGCCGTTAAACGATGTCCTGAAAGTGCCAGTTCTTACTGGCTAGAAAACTTAATGTATGATGAGGAAACAAATTTGTTGTATGCATGTCAAGTTATTAAAATTTGACTTAAACTTTTATATAGCATCACATAATAAGGGACTAAAAGGAAAAAATTAAATTTTTTTTATTTTAGCAGTCTACCTTTATTTACAATGATATAAACCAACTGAATGTTAATAATTATGCTTTTTTATGTTAGGGAAATGAACTCTTACTATATGATTTCACTAAACCACTCTCCTTTGAAACTTTTCTGTATTAAAAGTTTTCTTAAATATATTTCATGAAAATGTTTACCTATTCTTTTTTATCTATCCTTTTGCTACCTAGTATATATTTTATCTCTTTTCATTTGAATTGACTATTATTTTTTAGTAATACTGCAATATTGCAGCCAGAAGTTGACTTGCATTACCTAAAATGTTATTCATTGGTTTTGCCCAGTGAAACTTTTTTTCTTGTACTCATTTGTACAATACTTTTAACAGTAGCTGGTCCATCAACTACAGTTGACGATGTAGATACGGGATCATAAAAAGAATTATCAAAGGGGAACATTTATCGATATGATAATGTGATGAAACTGTAGTTTATATTATGGAAAACTTGACTTAATGTGGGTCAGCAGCTTGCTGAATTTGGGAAGAGCTGGTTACCATATATGAAAAAAGGGCAAAAGGGAGAAATTACTCCAAGTTTAAAGTGTACAGTATATATGCCCTCTTATCCGGGCATAAGTTTAACCATATTACACTCCAAGGAAGTTACATCTTTTCGACGAGACGATTTTTATTAACACATGGGTTTAACCAAACGTGATCAGTAGGAACTGGACAATACTGTGTCGACGATTCTCTTGGGAAAGATATGAGACCAGTAATCATTAGTCTAAGTCAAGGCATTGGCTTGTACAGTTTGCATTAGAGTTATAATTTTATTTATTTGAATTACAAAAAAAATCACAATATTCGGCCTCACTAAGTAAACTCAACTACTTGTCAGTAAGGTCCAATTAATACATGATCATAACTTTCCAAACCTACTTTCATAACTTTGATCAAAAATTATCATAGTTCCTATGTGTGGCTGTAGAGGTGACCATTTTTTACTGCTATATTGTTAGTGGTAAATGATGTATTTAAACAATTAACCTTTTACATTATTAATTCAGGGTGTTAACAGAGATTGAATGAGAAAAATAAATATATAACAACAGTCATATAACGATTCGGCGATTGTAACGAAACTTGAATTGAAAAATAAAGGAACTGAAAGTTTGGCTACGAGGCAATAATCATATAGTTTCATCATATGTAGTTTGGTCCGATAAATTATTGGACCTGATTCATTAACCAGTTGTCGAGTCACATACCTCCTTATTCCCGCCTGTACCAAAGCAGACACTTACAGGTAGCTTGATATAGTGACAGGCAAAGTTGCTCCGGTGACATCTGGGGCTAAAGAGAGCAACCCAGTCTCTCTCAGAAATCTCAAAATAATCTCCTCTCTGGCCGGTTAAGTTGGACTTGACTAGGTATTTTTATTAACAATGGCATACATCAAAAAGTCAGTCCAAATATATCATTTAAATAAATCAGTATTTAACACGTTGGCTGCGGAAAAACAAGTCCTTGGGTATTCAAAAATGCGGTTAAACTTTTTTGCAACAACTTATCAAAAAAGGTTGCTAAAACACTAATAACAGCTAAAAAAAGTCGCAAGACCCGCTATTTCCGGCTTTGCGATGACGACATTTCCGTGACGCGACGTGTGCGTCATCAGCTCCTGGGAGTAGGTCGCTGACCCCTCTAACGTAATACACTTGAATAATCACTATGAAATCATTGGTTTACTCAATAATAACCCACAAAAGTTGTTTACAAACTTTAATTAGGAGAAAAACTTATATTACAGTAAAAAATACAAAAAAATTTTGGTCGATCATTTTCAAGATTGCATATTATAGTTATAACTAAACTTCTCAAATGTAAAATAGTTATATTTTTAGAAACTGAGAAGGTATAAAATAAGAAAATAAAAACTTATATTTTATATTTCTATAAAAAATTATACTTCATATACATATATATATATATATAACTTTTGTATATATATATATATATATATATATACTGTACATATATATAAAACGCACGGCCCGGGAAACTGACACCACCCGACTAACAAGTGGTATGTATGCGAGGAGCGGACAGCGTATAGTCGACCTCCGTCAAAAGCTGAGCTCACACTGAACCAATAAGCCGAGCGCTGCATGGTGACGCGACGTCTGCGTCATCCGCCCCGTGCGCCGCGATCACATGACGCTTATGCTGCGTCATGCCGCACACAACGTGTTAATCAAGTAGTAATTTTTGCATTATTTGAACACTGTGGATATTATCCAAGTAAAATTTGCTTTTCTGAAGGCAAGCGATTCTGCTGATAACTGATAGTTATGTATAGACACGACAAGCTATCTTGAAAGTTATATTATTTGAAACATAACCCTCTAGTTAGTAGAATAACTCAGCCAATTTATTGGATTAAAATTTGTAACTCACAAATGGTTATTACAGTTAATAAGTAATCAGAATACTTAAAATTAGTTTACAGTCTGGCTTACTGAATGACCCTTTATGTATAATAGAGAACCGTTTAGAAATAACAACTATATTGTTTTAAGGAAATAGTAGTCTACCCTTTAGACCTATGTAAAATTTAGCATGATTACATTTAAGATTTGATTTGTTGAAATTATAGTTTAAAAAAAGTCATAAAGATTCACTGTGTCATTCCACACAGCGCATACAAGCAGTGCAGTGTGTGTGGAGGGGCTGTGTTTTTCCACACAGATCCTCTCAAGTAGCTGTATTTATTTATTTATTTATTTCAACGGCAATACCAATGCACATAAACAATAATACAATAGCTTGTATGACTGTTCAGCAGTATAACAAACGTCACTAATGAGCAATAATACATACTAGAGGCTTGAAGGGGCTAATAGCCCCTGAGCATAATCCTTCTTTACTATAGTACAAAATACCTTCTCAGAAAATAGGCTTTTGGATCCACAAAATTTTGATTATATCTAGCATTTGTTTTTAAGTAAACAAAGTAGACCTTTTTACATCCCAATGGTTTTTAAATGACAACTATTTTACGTTATTCCTCATTTTGTAGTAAGTTTAAAGCAATTTCAGGATTTTCCCCGAATCTCTGGGATGGAGACCTTCAATTTCAGCCCCCTCCCATCATCCTGCGACCTTCCAAACGCCCACAATTTTGGCGCAAAAATTGCCCTTATATAATGATATATATACAGATCATTTTGTATTAAATCTGCATCATTATAACATAAACTAAACAAACGTACTTAACTTGTTATAATTTTAAATTATGGAAAAAATCAAACCCTTAATTATTATAAAATTAGTAAATATTAAACTTAAAATATTTTTTGTTATAGTACATTGAACATGCATAGTTAGCTGCATTTTGAAAAAAAATCCCACATGTCAACATCTACCATATGGCTTTGAATCAAGCATTAGCACCACATGTTTAAAGTAAACAAAGCAGACGTTTTTCGATCCCAATGCATTTTAAATGGAAGATATTTGTCGTTATTTTTCATTTTTTGGTATATTTGGACATAATCTGCTATTTTTCCCGACCCCCTAGGACCGAGACCTTTCATTTGAGCCATCTCCCATCATCCTGCGAGCTGTCAAACTCTCACAATTTTGATTTTAAAAAATCGCTTACAGAATTAGTAATATAGATAAAGAGAAAGAACATAGGAAATACTAGAATTAGTAACTCACAATAACATGATAAAAATCAATAACCAGGATACAACAACAAGGCAATAAAAATATACACATTTGAAAAATAGAGAACATAATACTCAATTTGATAACACAAAGAAAATAGTAAAAAACCTCTATAATGTTGAAAGTAAAGTTGAAAAAAAAAACAAAATTTTGATCTAGATAAATAAGACTAAAAAATTTAAATATGCAAAAAAATATTACAATGGCAAAGGAAGGCAAAAATTTTACTTAGTGCCACAGCTAGATCTGCACCATATTATACCCAGTAATCTGCTAGCTCTACTGCAGATGGCTTCAATGTGATGGTCAGGAATCAACGAAGAATTTAATGAAACCCCAAGATCCTTGACCAGCTTGCAGCGTTGCAAGTTCGTAACATGAATATTGTAGTCGAGCATCAGGAAGGACTGCTTTCTATGGAAGGAAATCACCAAGCATTTGGCTGCATTAAGTTAAATTCCATTCGTGCTACACCAGTTTCAGATATTATCGAGGGAGCGCTGAAGAGGAAGAACATCCTCTACCTTCAAGACATCGAACACCTTATTGTCATCCACAAACGTCAAAAACTTGCATTCAATTGCTTCAGTGAAGTCATTCATGAATAAATTGAAGAGGTAAGGCCCAAGGAGGGGACACTGTGGAATCCCAGAGATGATAGTAAAAGGATCGAAAGGATCGGAGTAGCCATTAGCAAATCAGACATTTGATTTCCTCCCAGAAATATAGCCTCTTATCCACGATAAAAGAGGGTCCATTACACCATATGACTTTGGCTTGGATATCAGGATAGCATGGTTGACCTTATGAAAGGCTTTGCTGCAATCAAGGTAAAAAGCATCAACTTGTAGGTTGTTGGAGTATGCAGACATAATAAAATACTCGAGGACAATCAATTGGACATGGTTGAATACCCATCAGTGAAACCATGCTGCTCTGGAATGAGCACTGAGTTGATTAAAGGCTTCAATCTATTGAGAACAGTGGATCCAAATATCTTGACGATTGGGGACTGAATTGTTATGGGGTGGTAGTTTTTAGCAAGATCACGGATGCTATCCTTGAAGATAGGGACCACATAACTTGTCTTAACTTGTCTTGAGTGAGGTGGGGAAAAAGCCTACTTTTAAACTGTGATTAAATAAGCAAGCCAAAGAGTCACTTATGAGATCACTACAATGGTGAAGTACAAAGAGAGGGATGCCATTAGGACCACAGCCCTTGTAAATGTCTAAAGCCTCAATTTTCCTTTTTATCTCTCCTGGGCTACCCTGGATGAGGGACAGCGACTGAGAGGTGTCTCTGTAAGGAAGATCAGGTTCAGTCCTCCAAGTCTTAGAGTAGACACTTTAGAAATGTCGAGCAAACTTATTACAGATGTCGTAAGGGCATGTCGCTTCCTCATCACCAAGTAGCAATTTAGATGGAGAGTTGTCAGTCCTTCTCAAGTTATTGATGTGACTCCAGAAAATCTTTGGATTACGTAAAATGGTCTCATCGGTCACTTCGGAATAGGTTGAAATCATGCAGACCTAGCTCAGCATCATTTATATTGGAAGTCAACTTGGTTTCTGAGAATACTGGTATATCAAAACTCAGGAGATGCGCATTAATATGTAATTCTGAGAGCTTAGACCTAATACCGTTTACTTACTGATAAAAACATTTAAAAAGGTGCCGCCATTGATCCTCCGTAGTTTTTTTTTTTTGCCTTATTAGACTTGACACTCATAGGAATATTCCTCCTTTGTATTTAATGGTATTGTTCTTCTCCCCTGCAGGGACACGAGAATCAAGTTCACCTCGCAACTTTCTCAAAGATTCAATCTCATTTGGAGTTTTGTCTCTTGAAAGTTTAACAATAACAAACAATAACAAAACTTTGGTCCTCAGAGCATAATTATTTATCCGTAAAGAAATTCGCAAGTGCAAGGTTCATATCTTACTCAGGAGAGAAAATCAACTTGATAGGTCTTAATTTGTTGGCTTGCTCTGTACCAAGCCCAAAGAATTTAAATCCAGCTGTTTTTCCTTGAGGGAGAAAGATGTTTAACAATTTGGAGATAAGATCCTTGTCATATGCTTTTGAATCATGCTCCCCGTTGCTTTGTGACTCAGGCAAATTATTGAAGACTGTAAGATTCTTCTCACAGTTGTTCTCTGTAAGATTCTGTGTAAGATGTTGCACTCATTTATTTCTGTCAGAACGTCATTAACAAAAAGATTACTGCTAAAATTCTCTTTTCTTTCAAGAGGTAACTTTATTATCATGTTCATCTAGCCTTGGTTCAATATAGTTGCCAGCTTCTCCTGGATATTCTTAATATCAGCCTTGATGATTTTAGTATTCTCTGGAACATCTCTTAGATTTTTAACCATAGTCGCAAGATTATTAACCTTGGACACCAGAGAGCTCAGGATGTCGGATACAATTTTAGACGAGCTTTTAGGGCAACAGTCAGCTCTTGTGAAGAGCCATTCATTAGCCGAATTACCGGTTATTTTGGTGTACTCTGATTTAGCCACCCTAACACAGGCCCGATGGAACAGTCTATTACATGGAAATAAAGAAATGTTATAACGCTGTAGCAACAATGGATTTGGTGATCTTTCTTCCTATATGACCTCTTTAGATAAAACCGCAACAAATTTTCTCTATGTTTTATTAAAAGACTCATCAAATGTTGGGTATTATTCTTTTCTAACAATTTCTAAACAAAAAAGTTTATAGATACTGCTACCAAAAGTAGTATATTTCATAACAAGAGTGAAAAGTGGAGCTTAAAAAATAAAGTCCATTGTTTGACATTTATCGAGAACTTCATATGGCCAAGAACATGCAAAACACTTGTGTTTTTGTGGTATGTTTCAATACACTACTGTTAAGCTGTATTCTATTATTTGTTCATCGGACAGGTTTACAAAAGATAGTAAACATTATTTTTCTGTAGTAAACAGTTAAAAGATGAATTATGCTGGTGATTCACAGGTGATTTCATAGTGGTGTAGTAAAAAAGAATATTGACTCCATCCACATTGAAAATATTTGTGATACATTAAAAAAATATTTTATCAGCGAAAATTCCTATTCAATAAGTGGTATCTAATTGTTTTGTCTATTTGTTTTTGTTTTAGGGTAGGAGCATAGGTCTCCCTTCTTTCATTTCATCATCAAAAATAAATGGCATTCAACCTGAAAAAGATATAAAACATGAACCAATTTTTTTTATAGAAACAGTTGACAGACAGAAAGACACAATGTTGGAAAAGAAACCAGAAATAGTTTTAGAAACCTCTTTATCGCAAGCTGGCGATGATTTTAATCCCCTTGACCTGAATCAGTCAATCCAACCACCACCACCTTACAGACAAACATATAAAAGTGAATTTAACTCACAATGGTCACCCTCAAAATCTTTATCTGAAGAAGATTGTTCTGCTTTTAACGAAGTTCATCTATTTCAAGCAAATCAAAGTCAAGGAGCCAGTTCCCAAAATCAATTTATACCTGGACAGTCATGCCAGGAATTTCCGCAAAAAGGAGGTTTCCAAAATCAATTTATGTGTGGACAGTCATACCAATTTCTACCACCTCAAGAAGGTAGTTTCCAAAAACAGTTTATTCCTGGGAATTCATACCAAGCACTACCACCACAAGGAGGTGGTTTCCAAAGTAAATTTATACCTGGTCAGTCAAACCAAGCCTTATCAGTTCAAGGAGGTTTCCAAAGTCCATTTTTTCTAATACAGTCAGCACCTGCATTACCACCAAGAGGATGTTCCAAAAGTCAACTTGTTTCAGGACAATTATACCCAGCATTACCACCCCATGAAGGAGGATCCCAAAGACAGTTAATTCCAGAACAGTCTTACCAAGCATCACCACAACAAGGAGGAAGTTCTCAAAGTCAGTTTATTCCAGGACAGTCACCAGCATTGCCTCTACAAGGAGGAAGTTCCCAAAGTCAGTTTATTCCAGGACAGTCCCAACCATTGCCGCCTCAAGGAGGAAGTTCCCATAGTCTATTCATAGCTGGGCACTCGGTCAACAAAAAGAAAGCCTCACCCAAATCAAAAGTCAAAATATCAAATAGTAATTTAAGAAAATTTCAAAAATTAGATCACGTTTCAACTGCTTTATCAACTACTAAAGAAGAAGAAGAAAGCAGAAGACAATCTTTTTGTAATGTTTGTAATGTAAATTTTGGATCACCTTATCTGTTTAAAGAGCACATAACTCAGAAATATTTTGTTTGTAGGTCTTGCACAGCAGTCTTCAGTAATCATCAGGAACTTGAAACTCACTTTTTTAACCACAAAACATTCAAATGCAAGGTTTGCAAACAAGAATTTCATGTTAAAGGAGATTTAGTTAATCATAGAAAGACTTCTTTGACTTGTAAAAAGCCAGACCTTTTGAAATGTACATTGTGCCATAACAAATTTGTTTATGAACGGAATTTGCACACTCACATGAAGATTAAACACTCCAAGATTGATACTCAGTCCTTAACCTGCCGCATTTGTTGTGAAAGTATTAAAAACCGCAAGAGTTTGATAATTCATTTGGCTTGTCGTCATACAGCCTATGAGAATATGGAATGTGACATATGCCATAATATTTTATCGGGACCTGAAAAACTTAAAGAGCATATTAAAAGAAAGCATGTGAATGCTATATCTGAAAGCTGTCCCATATGCAAAAATGTTTATGTCTCCAGGCAAGGTTTGAAAAATCACATGAAGACGCATGACAGTAAGGTAACAATTTGTGAGATTTGTGGAGTTGAGGTCAGGAGTAGTAGGATCTTAGCTCATAGAAAATATCATCAAAATAGAACATTCACTTGCAATGTTTGTCTGCAAACATTTAGTTCATATAATGATAAGAGTAAACACTACAGAAAAGAACACAGAAAAACTACAGTACAACATGTAGTGTGTGAAATATGTGGAAAAGAATTCATGTGCAATCAGGCATTGGGGGTTTTAAAGCAGCATGTTCTTTCAGTACATTCCGAAGAGAAACCTTACAAATGCAATATATGTGGAGCTTCGTTTAAACAAAAAATCATTCTCAAAACTCACAGTAGAATACATACCAATGTTAAAAAGTATACTTGTCACCACTGTGGCGAGGGGTTCAGGTGGAAACAAACTTTCGATAAACATGTGATTAAGTGTGCATCATCAGAAAATATTGATTTGCAGAAGAATGCTTGAGCTTATGCTAAGAGCAAATTTATTTGTTGAATTTGATTTTTGTGGACATTTGCCATTGCTAATTGGTAAAAACAAGTTTCACAACATTTTTTGATTTAGAATCTGATCCCATCTTCAGGCGGAAGGGAACTTATAACATAGCAAAATCAGCAACACACAGCCTGGAGGACCCAGACAAAAACCCAGCTGAAACATATTTTATATAATCAAAATATTTTCCCTAAAATACTACCAACCAATGTAAAATAAATAATGCTCTTGAAAAAATTTACTCTTTGCCCTTTACTTGCAATTATTAAAAATTGCTCTTCCTTATTTCTCCCCAGAAAAGACACTTCAATGCCCCGAATATAGCGATTCAGAGTGGTACTAGAGTGCAATGCTAGCAACGGTGTGCAGCTGTACAAACAGGGTCATGTCCAGGGTTAGGCGATTTTTGAGAGTGAAACACTCCAATCCAAAATAGGTCTTGTAAATATATATTAGTGTGTAAGCGTAAGGTGTAAAGTTGGTAAATGAAATTGTCTCAAAGTATAATGTGGGAAACATACAAACATAGAAAGTCGAAAAAGAGGCTCTGGCGACCCCTAATTCTGTAACAAATTAAGTTTGTGTTGATTTAAGGAACAAATCAACTAAAGGTCTCCATAGCGTTTGGTATATACCTTGTATAAACCTTCAAGCTGTGTTGACATTTGATCGTACTGTATTCCTTTTTTGTCAGAGTAGTCCTCTGTTTCGCTTACTTCACTTTAACCGCTGTTTAGATTTTTTTGTAGGGGAGATTTGGTAGTTGGGTTTCCCCACCCCACAGGAAATTCCTGTTAGGGTACTTCAGACATTATTTTGGCTTTTTGTACAGCTACCGGAAAGGAAAGAAGACTTCCCTTCTATTATCCCTTAGGCTCACAGCCTTTAGTAGATTAATACAAGGGAAGCAAGAGGAAAAAAGAATAGATGGAATAGGTTCGGCCAAGCTTAGACTGGGTGGGCAAAGGTATAACTTTTGTCCAATGGATGCTGGAACAGGGCCTAGAGGGATCAGGTGGACCTCATATTGGCCCTCATCTTGGTCACAAGTACACCCCCGCCCACCCTGCCATTGAGCTCAGCCTCCCCTGGTGGGGAACTGAAGTTGTTCACTGAAAGAAAGCTACAACACTGCCTCCAATTGTGACAACTTCCGTTACTGTACCCAGTATTGGTACCTAAACTAGCAAAAGCCAGTTAGGATCCCACTGGAGGAGCTGTTTGGATTAAATGCTCCAATTCAGCAATCGTTATACACCATTGACTGGCCAAATATGGAATTATTGAAATTTTTCTCTAATCACCATTTTCTAAAAATTATAGAATATCCAATTCTATTTTATTGATTACGTACTCATAATTAGACTGGTTTTTTAAGTAAAGTTTAGTTTTTCATAATTGGTTTTCAAATTACCACTGCCATTTGTAAATTAAAAGGTTCACTAATACGTACCTGGTGGACCGAGCCTTGCTCGGTGTTATTTCATGTTTACCAGTTCATCCAGTTACTATAAAATATTTCAATATCATAAAATTGATAAAGAAAAACCTTTTTATTGCTCCATGGACTCTTCATCCCATTTGCTAAATTTTCCCATGATGGCTGTAGATTCCAAACAGCTGTTATGATTACTTCATTTGTTTGCACTTTCCTTGTTTATTTTCGTTGCTATCACGGCAACCCGTAAGGCTAATGTTAAAATTTTACAACTTTGAAATTTGATTTATTACGTTATTAGATTTTCTCTGGCCAAGTAATCTGCATCAAAGACGTTTTTGAGCCATAAATTACTTATTTCTAGACTTTGAAGGAAATCCTCGGAGCCGTTTTTGAGATAAATGTGCAAGCAAGCATACATACAAGATAACATTGCTCATTTAAGAATATAGGATTAACCTGTGGATTAAATGTGATTGCAAACGCAGTTTAATGATAATGAGAGAGCTTACAGTTTGCTTCTACATTTTTAGATCAGGACTTTTCACTTCACAAATTCTATATCACTCAGGGTGACTACTAATATTGGAAGTACTTGAATTATTCTGGAATTTTGTTTTTATATTGGAAATACTGGAATTTAATTGAATTTCAAATTATATACTTAAATTTATTATACAAGTTAGACTGTGATTCACAAATTCTATATCACTCAGGGTGTCTACTAATATTGGAAGTACTTGAATTATTCTGGAATTTTGTTTTTATATTGGAAATACTGGAATTGTACTTGAATTTCAAATTGTATACTTAAATTTTATTATACAAGTTAGACTGTGAAATACAGTTTTGTCAGTGATTGATGTAATATGCTTAATTAGTTTTTTTATTCTCTATTCTTGTTGAAATGGCGACCTACCCAGGTAGGTATTTCAAGCCAAGCATGATTGAGAGATGAGTATAGAATGATTGTAGCGCGATCTTGTGACTTTTAGTCTTGTTACTGACTAAAAACTGTCATGTTCCTTTTATTGGACCGTTAATTAATAGCTTAATGCAGGACTGTTAATTAATAGCTCAACAGCCAATGGCAATTGAGGGACCTACATTTTAATGTGAATTACGAACCACAATTTCACAAATAAATTATGAGCTGGTCTAATTAAGAGGATTGTGTTATGGATTTACGTAGTATTCACAAGTGCGGACGTTAATCCACCAGGGAATATAAAATCTACATGCCGTCGCTTATATAACCATCCACAATTCATGACCTTTGAATAGCTGGATTACAAGAGGCACCGGTTTGCAAACAAAAATTATATTACTCCAGTTTTGGAAGATGATTAAAATATAAGAAGAAATTAAAAGATTAAGGAAATGGTCAAGTTAGCAGAATGTTAATGAACAAACTAAAATATACTCATAGGCGTAATTCGGGGGGGGCAAGGGGGGGCAGTTGCCCCCCCAAAAATTTGAAAATTAAAATTTATTTTTAGGTATAAATAACGAAAAGTGACATGGTTTTTAATCATGTTTTTTCAAGTTGTAAAATTATATTATTATTGATATAAATTTTTCATTAATATGAGTCTCTTCGATATGCCGTTAAAGTACGCTGGTGGCGAAGTTTTGTTTGAAGTCCGATTGCAAATTTGCAAGGATATGTTTAGCGAACGAACACAGACATACACGCTATCCACTCCACTATGGCGTGCCGGTCAAGTGACACGTCCACCAATGAACTAACGCTCCACGATGGCCAACCTCTAAACTCTGAAGTGCTGCTCAGAGCCAGTGTAAGTTAGTTGCCTGTCATAAGACAGTGTTCACCAGGGGTGCCCAGAAGGGGGGGAATGGCGCAATTTTCGCCATTAAAATTTTTGGGGGGGCATGATTTTTTGGGTGGGATATAGGTTTTGTGAGGAATTTCGAACCAGCAAATAAGGGAAAATTACAAAAAAATAAACTATCATAACCATACGCAACAGTTAAAAGTACTGTTTATTTATCTAACCATTTCATCAGGATTACCATCACTGAACTCGTCATATATTCAAGTTTGCTATGTAAACCATCCATTGAATCTCCAAGTCAATCCATGTGTAAGTTATTTTGAAGGGCGGTTGACAATGGGTCGACTGGACTGGCAACCCTGTCTGACATCGGGCCCAGAAGCCAGAAGACATAGTGTCAGACAGGGTCCGTGGCCCCAGTCTGACACAGCCGTTAGCAATGTTACCAAAACCGGGTATTTACCCGGTTTTCGGGTATTTTGGAGACCGTGCGGAGTTTTGGCAGTGCGATTAAGAAAAACCGGGTATAACCGGGGATTTAAGACTTGGGTTGAGGAAATTTACTCATCAACCTGGATATTAAACAATGGGTGAAATCCGGGATTTTTGACGATCGAGGTACAAGGATTTTTTGGAACTCTAGATATTTTGTTTTTCAAACGAAAGTTGGTGTTATGCATTTGGTTTGGTTGTAGGGCCTATTGGTTATTTCGTTGCAGTGTAACCAGAAACTGGGTAATAGCCGTTAGTGGGTTTTTTGTTGGCCGTTCGGGGACTTAATTAACATGATTAAGAAAATCGAGTAAAATCGGGGATTTTAGACTTAAGCTGCGGGGATTTACTCGGCATCCTAAATACATAAAAAAACGGGTAAAGCCGGGGATTTTCGAATTGTGATTTGCTTTGCAAATATTCAATGTCCATGTAAGGTGAGAAAAAGTCCGGTATTTGGTGTTTTTAAAGTCATTAGGTAGTTTTTCGGCTAACTACCCGGATTTTGGTCCTTGGGGGGGATTTTGACACCAGACACCGAACATACACCATACCAAAAAAGGGGTACAGTGACAGTGTGTGGCTGTGGTTTTTCGGCTGATTAGTGCCGAAAAACCGGGTAAAAGTGAGGATTATCAATGGAGTTGGCGGGTAAATAATAAATGCCAAATCCTGTGTAATGCAACACTGGACATTAGAGATAAGAGTATAGCAACATTCAATCGCCAGTCGTATGAAGCACAGTTGCTGTGCCTGTTTTTACTGCAGTGAGGCAGTTTTACAAATAAATAGTACAATTACTGACTGAAGTTAAGGCCATAGCCAATGTTGAAATTTCACTTAAATGAAAGGTTATAAAGTTATTTTTTTTCACTTCCTGTATCCGCGGAGCCCAAACCCCCCAATTTTTTTTCTGGCTACGGTTTTGAGTGAAGTGAATGGTGATTACAAGTTCACAATGTGTTGTGATATCGTGGTTGGATGTTAACTTTAGCTAGTTAGATATAAAGAAAATAATATGCATTGGCAGTGTATATACCCCATAGATACTTTGGTATTATACGGAGGCTATTTTTAGAGATTTTTTTATTGATTACCAAAAATAACTTTGTAATTGGAAAGAACATGCTTTAATTGACTTACTTTCCAAATTGGACATAATTATGATAAGCGGTCTTTGTTTTCTGCTTCCCAGAAGACAGCGATGTTGGTGAGGATTGAGTTGATCGAGTCTCCGCCGCCACTAGCGACTTTACCCGATCGCCACCCTTATTCAGCGCGCTGCGGCGGTTAGTTGAGTTAGGTTATCATAAATATGTTAGTAGGACTTTCCTTGTTTCGTTATGATATACGAACGATAGCAGATGAGTCATACTTTCGCCTGCTAAAAATCCCTTGACAGGTGATGCGAGCGCTCCGATCAACGACGTGTCCTTGGCATATTTCAAGGATATTTGGCGGGCAAAAGTATGACTCATCTGGTATCGTTCGATTCGTAACGAAACGAGGAAAGTCCTATTGACATATTTATGATAAACTGACCTAACATAACCGCCGCAACGCGCTTTATAAAGGTGGCCTCCGTGTAATACCAAAGTACCAACCCATATTCTTCAGTACGAACTGCTAGTGCAAAGGGAGGGGGGTATATGGTGTATGCAATCAAATCAGGATGAGGCAATGACCTAGAAGATCTTGCCCCCCCAATCGAAATGCTGAAATTACGCCCATGAATATACTGGAGAAGAAAATTTTCCAAGAAAATATTGTTGATTAAAAATATCCTATGGCCAAAGACAAACATCTAACTTTTTCATAACATGTACGCTTCAATTTTTTTTAACTTTTTTGCATTGATCTAATTCAATAGTCGTGATTTTTTGTGATGAACTCTACAAGTAATAATAATTTGAGTTCATAATACTTATTTTGAAAAAACAAACTAAGGGAAAAAAGGCTATTACGCGAGTTAGCAGCTGGACCTTATAAATTAAACACCAAATGTAATTATTGTAGGAAAGTATCAATGATTTTTAAGTGTATTGTTAAAGAATAATTTATAAAATTTATTACATGATTTAAATTATCAAGGTACATTAATAGCGATCCAGGGAAAGAACCCAAATCAAGAAACAGCCCCCCCCCCCCGATCCGGGCCCCCCCTCTTGCCCGGTCTTGATAGTGACTAAATCAATTATAATAATAATAATCACTTTATTGCTGTTAACAATTATTCAAATTACATAAGTATATAGATTTTTAAATAAATTAAAATGTACATAAACTTTTAAATATTTTCTTAAATTCTAATATTTCTCATTTCCCATATTTTTCTGGCAATTTATTTTTATGAGAAAATCTTCTATTTTAGAGTAAGCTTCATTTGTAAGAATACATTTTATTTCCTGTAATTAAGAAAGAGCTATCAATCTGTCAATACTTCCGGTGTCCCCCGGGATCTTGATGGTTCACATGTGATTGGGATACAGGAATTCTAAAATACGAAGTTAATAGACACCGTGTAATTGTACATTCTACTTGGGTAACCCAGAAAGTAAAGAACGTTTTGTCACTACATCTAGCCCTGTCGCCCCACCTCTACGACTGAAGAGTGTGCAGTCTTAAGGCCTACCCCAAATCTCCATTTGAGCCAAGTCTCATTGCCGACTGATCACGTATTTCATACTAACTGCGTTTCAAGATGGCAGTGTCCATTGAAAACCCCGCCAAGTGAATTTGACCTGGATGTTGCTTCTTTTAGTTCTTTACCAATCACTGTACTGCTTAAAAATGCCCTCACTCTTATAAAATGAGGTAATCATGGGCCAGACAAGGTTTATGCAGGATTTGCCTGAAATTGTCTCACTTTTGGCAGCAAAGTGCTGTGAAGCCACTGCTGCTGCGTCACTTTCACACCCTTTTCTGCACACCAGCAACACCCTTTTCTGCAATAGGATTTTTCCTTTACACATGTTTTGTATGGCATCACAATAAACTCAGAATCACGTTTTTCTTTTCTAGTCCTTAGTTAAACATGGAGTAAATATTTTGGGACTCAAAACGCTATTGAAATCAGCTCATTGGCATTCGGTGAGATTTTCCAAACACACTGCCGTTTTGAAAAGCTGTAAGAATGAAATGAGTGATCGGTTGGCAATGAGATTTGGCCCACCAAACTGAGATGGAGCGTGGATTTTTAAACCACACACTCAGTCGCGGTGTTAGGACAACAGGGCTTGATGACGAAACCTTCTTTACTTTCTGAATGACCCAGTGTTATGGCAGTTTGGCAGATGGCGGTGTATCTTTGAACATTGTTTGGAAGAGTACATCCACCTTCAGAAATGTAAATAATTAATTTTCAATAATTCTTGTTAGTATAGTTATTAGTCATTGAATAAAAGAACTCTCAGCTAGATTACTCTCTCCTAAGGATTTTGAAAACCTCTTCAAGATTCAAGCCAACGAGTCTTTCCTCAGAGCCAGAGGTGGGGGGGGGGGGGTTTCTGGTGCATGGGTTATTGAGGGGGGAGAGGAGCAGGAAGTTAAATCTTTGCATGTACTTTAAAAATCTGAATGGCCCTTCCTGATAACACCTAGGAATTAAACAGAAACAACATTAGCTATTCTCCAAGCACCTAAACATACCTTCATGGCAAATTTCGATTGTAATGTGTAGAATGCAAAATATGTACTATTGCTAACTTCCAGGATACCTAAAACATCGCTGCCAGGAAAACTGCACGAGCTCCTCAAGTAGCAATCACGGTGGAACCTCAATATAGAAATGGAAACCTGCTAGAAAAAAATCCTTCAGATAAACTTGAGTTTCTTTTAGAAATGTTGCAATTTCTTCCAGAAAAGAATAAAAATTTTCCAAATACCATTTCAGGGTTTTAGCATAGTGTAAAGAAATCCTTACACCATGTCTTTCACATATAGAAGTCTATGTTAGGCTTTAAATGCAACAAAAAATATGGTCCAAATTGAAGTAGATAGGAATGCGTTTGATCAAGCATAGCAGAAAAATACCCTAGATGAAGTATATGGAATACTACTAGAGGGAACTACTTCCCTTTGCTTCACAGTAAGACATATTTACAGTCCACCCCACTTATGCTGCCATTAAGCCTACACTTCTCTGATTGAACTGCCCTGATTAGACTAAGAGTACTTCGGTCACTGCAATCATTTAGTTAAATAATACTGAATTTACAGTGTGAAGCGTGAAGATAAATTGCAAACTCTTTCATTTAGAAGTTGTTATATTGATATGAATGCTCAAGAATTTTATTATTGCTTTTTTTAACTCTATATAAGTTTGAAATATAAAAAAGTCCTTTTAATTCCAATACTTATAGTATATAACTATTCATCAAGCTTGCAAACAAGAAATATTAGTTAATGTTATTGACAGAAAACATTTAAAATCATTAAAAGATAACAAATTGGAATGTCAAAAGAAACTAACATTTTTAATGAAGGAAAACTTGATTTATTCCACCTGCCACCCTGCCTTTTTTTTTCGAAAAAATACATGTAGGAAATATATATAGGATGCATTTACTATTTATCATCATAGTAAAAAATATATATATATATACATTACACCTCAGACTATCCGGACCCCACATTATCCGGATCCCGGATTAACCGGATCGGTCCATTCAAGAAATTAAAAAATTAAAATCACAGCAAAACGTGATTTTAGCTAGTTTGCGAGTGAAATGCGCCTTTCTAAGAATAAAATTCAAATGCAGTTCATTAATGTACACAATAGGAATCACAATAATTGAATTTAGTCGCATTGCCTAAACAGAACACAACATTTTCGTGGACATAGATTTTTGGTTTGCTACTTGGGACGCTAGCAGAAACCAACAATGGCCTAACCTCCGGCAATTTTGTGACTTATATACATTGCTGTCACTTTATGTGTTTATAGTTGCGAACTCTGTGTGAACTGATAATGAGTTTCAAAATGAATGGTTGTAAAAGGAAAAAAGTGGTTTTAACTTTAGAACAGAAACTGAATACTGACAAAAGACTTACGTGGGGGAATCAGGTAAAAAATTAGCTAAGGAACTGGGTGTTGGGACAAGTATGGTAAGTGATTGGAAAAGAAATGAGTCAGTTAGAAAAATGGTATGCGGAACAAGCTTGAAAGACTAACTTATTGTGGAGTTTTGATACGCCACCGTTTGCACTATCAATTTAGCAGAGGCTAAGGTACACGGTCGCTATTTAGGCGATATTGTACTGACCTCGGACTATCCAGATTTTTGTTATCTTGATCGGTGTTCCGCCACATCAATCCGGATAATCCGAGGTGTACTGTACATAATCTACTTTTTTGTAATAGTTATAATAGTATCTCTTACCACTGAATCACTCCACAAATATACATATTATTTATCGTTGGTGAAGAAACAATACCGCCTATCTGACAAATATTGGAAATATTGTGTTTTTGGTATCCTTGCAACCGTAGTGTGATTTTGCACGTAACAGCGGTCATAATTCATCAAAAATCTGAGGGATAGTGCTAGTATAGCACCGTTCTTGGCACGTTGGCCCAAGTGATAGGAATGGAAAAAACCACCCATCTGCTTCAATATTCTTATATGTTTTTGATGTGACTAAGCAGATAGGCGGTGTTGCCAGAACAGTTTTTCTTTCCTGTAAAGTTTGGGATTTGTCATTTAAGCGGTATTGTTTATTCACCAACGGTATATTGAAACCAAAAATATGGAAAAAGCCCACATGAGCATCAAAGCCTGTGCATAGGCTCTAAAATAAATATATAAGATTGAAAGTATTTCGTATCAAGTTCCTGAGGATTCAACTGTAGTACCTGGTGGACCGAGCCTTGCTCGGTGTTATTTCATGTTTACCAGTTCATCCAGTTACTATAAAATATTTCAATGTCATAAAATTGATAAATAGAAACCTTTTTTATTACTCCATGGACTCTTCATCCCACTTACTGTATTTTCCCTTGATGGTTGTAGATTCCAAACAGCTGTTATGATTACTTCATTTGTTTACAATTTCCTTGTTTATTTTCGTTGCTATCACGGCAACCCATAAGGCCAATGTTAAAATTTTACAACTTTAAAATTTGATTTATCACGTTATTAGATTTTCTCTGGCCAAGCAATCTGCATAAAATACGTTTTTGAGTCATAAATCACTTATTTACAGACTTTGAAGAAAATCCTCGGAGCCGTTTTTGAGATCGTTGTGCAAGCAAGCAAGCATTCAAGAACGGACGATAACATTGCTCATATAAGAGTATAGGATTTAATCAAGTGGTCTCGTTTTTTTTTCAAGCTTTACAGGTCAAATTACTAAATATTAAAAACAAATTGCAATGCATTTTGTATGAAAAATAAATACAAACAATGTTGATACGGGATCTTGGATAGATATCCAATGATTGGAGGGGGGCTTGAAGAGAGTAGGGTCAGGACCGTCCACATCTGCTGACGATAAGAGATTCGGCTTCTTCAGAACCAAGCGATAGTAAAAATGTCCTTATTCTATTTGTAAAACTAAAGTTTTGGAAGAGAAAGAAAATTAGAGTTTGGAAAAGTTGACACATATTAACATAAAGAGTTTGAGCAATATAAAATGGATCCATTGTTGAAATTGATTTTTGAAGCAGAGAGAGTTTATTCCAACATAAAAAAAAACAAGTATGATGAGAATGAGTGACCTGAGAAAAAATATTATGATTTTTTTATAATTTTGGACTAATAAGATTTTTATAAAAATATGTCTAATAGGTAGGATCTAGGACTCAATAAAAAGACCGTCATAAGGGTACCTGGTAGTCTTTCTGAAAGCTGCCTTTAAAATAGCTTGTTGACACACATTTGAAACTTTTTTTGTTTTTAGGTTAGAAGCACCAACCTGCCTTTTCGTATTTCACCATCAAAAGCCATCAAACCAAATAAGGAGGAAATGAAACAAGAACGATATTGTTTGTCAGAAACAACTGACACTTGGGAAAAACAAACATTAGAAAAGACATCAAAAGAAAAATATTTTCCACCACAAGCTGGCAGGCACTTCATCCTGGGGCAGTCGTTCCAAGCACTGCCTTTGCACGGTGGAAGTGTTCAATGGCACCCTGACCCAGGACAGTCATTCCCATTACCATCACAGGTTAGAAGTGATGACAGTCACTTGAGCGACATCAGTCAGAATGCAATCGATATGTTTTTTCTGAAGATGGCTTATGATATGCAAAAGAAATCTTACACTTCCAAGATACCCAAGAACGCAAACCCTGACTGGTCTTCACAGAGCAACAAAAATCTTCAATGCTCACAGATTGCCAGTAGCAGTCATGGTAACACTCAAAATGTACCTACTACTGCTGAGGTGAATACACATATTGATTCGAGTTTGTCAGCAGAGGGCAGGTCAAGTGGTTCCAGAGTCAATATAGAAATAACCCAAGGTGCCAAAAAGAAAGCATCACCAAACTTGCTAAAGGTTACACTTGAATCAGACAGCAATTCAAAAGAAACCATATCAGATGTCGGCTCAAACTCCTCTTCTCAACTAGCCTTTGAAGAAGTGCAAATGAGAAACGAAAGTGTTTGCTTACCTTGTAAAATTAATTTTGAGTCACCTGATCTTTTTGAGGATCATTTAAGCGGGACAGAATTCTTTTGTAGAGCTTGTGTAGCAGTGTTCAATAATCATAAGGATCTTGAAACTCATTTTTTTGGCCACAAAACTTTCAGCTGCAAAGTTTGTAACCAAGTTTTTTATGTGAAAACTGATCTTGTTCACCATAGAAGGACTGATTCAAAATGTAAAAGGCCTGATTTTTTCCGGTGTGATCTGTGTAAAAACAGATATGTCCATGAAAAGAGTTTACAAACTCATATGGAGCAGAAACATTCAAGTGTTGATGCAATGCCATTAACGTGCCCCATTTGTAACATGATTGCTAAAAATCCATATAGTTTGAAATGCCACCTTAAGACCAATCATTTGGCTTATGAGGATATCGAGTGTAACATATGCCATAGAATTTCATGGGGACCATACAGACATAAAACACATGTACAACTAACACACATGAATACTGAGTCTACAAGCTGCCCTATTTGTAAGAAGATAATGCTCTCCAGTAATATGAAACAGCATATCAAGACACACGACAATAAGGAAATCATTTGTGAGATTTGCGGAGCTAAAATCAATGGTAACATCAATCAGTACCAATATCACATGAAATGCCACGAAACGGGTACGTTCACTTGCAGTGTTTGTCAGCAAACATTCAATTCATACCTGGAAAAGAAAAGTCATCAAGTTAAAGTGCACAGGAGAAAGATAGCAAAACCAGTGTGTGAAATATGTGGAAAAGAACTCAAGGATAGAAGTATTTTAAAGCAGCACATGTTGTCAGTACACTCTGAAGAGAAACCTTATGTTTGTGAAGTGTGTGGAGCTTCTTTTAAACTTAAAGTTGTTCTAAGAACTCATAGTAGAATCCATAGCAATGTTAAAAAGTATTCTTGTGACCATTGTGGCGAGGGATTCAGATGGAAGCAGACTTTTGATAAACACAAAACTAAGTGTTTGTCAGCCGAAAACGCTGATGTGCAGATGGAAGATGATGACGATTGAATTATCGATTTCACTGTGGAAAAATTTACAAAAACATTAATTTTACAATAACATTTAACTGTGTAAAATATAAATAAATTGAAAAGCTTTTAAATAACACAAAGTTTTGTAGCATTTCTATTTGTCTTTTCCACTTGAGCCCATTTACTTTCTTCAACTCTCTAATTTGATGCTGCAAACTATAATTCAAGACTGTGCAACATATTAATCTTTCAAATTTAACGGGGGGTTAATTTTGAAACAATTTAAGAACCAAACATTATTAATCATACGAATATAATATTAGCTTCTACCGTACTTATATGGTTTAGGTTTGGAATAAAACGCCAGATTAAAACATTTAATTTATTAAGGTTTAAATAATCACAACTCTAAACTGAAATAATCATGACGAAACTTAAATTAACTCAAAACCTATAACACTAACTCTTCATAAGAAATAACATAACACATCAAATGACAGCAATGAACAAAATTACACAAAATTGCAGTAGCCTACGCCTTTGTTGATTACTACTAGCACCCCAAGTAGAAATCACAGAGAAGAAATAAGACAGAGGTCGCATCTAATGTTGCGCTAAATATGGTGTCGAGCAGTGCCGTGAGAGGGCGCGGGGAGTAGGGGGGCGCCTGGAAGTCTATTGTCTACCTATTGTTTTACTTCCTGGTGTTAGGCAGTTACCCGCAACACTACTGCCATATGAATGCGACCTCTGTTTATTTCTTCTCTGTGTAGAAATCCAGAAAACAACGTTCACGAAAATGCTGTAATGTACTGTTCAGGCAATGCGGTTCCTTCAATTATTGTGATTCCAAATGCGTACAGAAATGTATTGTATTTGCAATTTACTTTTAGGAAGCGCATTTCCTCCATAAACTTGCTAAAATTATGTTTTTGCCGTAACTTTAATTTTTAATTTCTCGGATGGACCGGTCCGGATAATCCGAGGTGTACTGTACTCGTAAGATCAAAAAAGTACTTTCAGTTATTACTTAAATGTCTTTCTAATGATAAAAATTAGAGCTATGTACATAATACTAAATTTTATTGGTATTTTTTCTTTAAAATTAATGTATAAATTTGGGTTAGGGATAACCTATCCTATGCTAGGGATAAAATAGTTCTGTGTATGCTTATTAGGTCATTAAAAAAAACTCTTCAAAAACGCATTCAAAATTAAAATGTGGTTTCAGCTTGCTTTTTTTGGGAGTCGGGGTGATTTTATGAGATTAACTCTTCTCATGGACTCAGTAATGAATGTAGATTAGAACAAAACAAAAATTCATAATAATCTCTGGTTCATGTTTTATGAATGATGTTACCTACTGTAATAGCAAGTATGAGCTACATGGGAAATATAATTTTAGGTAACTGTTCAGTTTTCCCTATTTTACCCTAATTAAATTTGGATACATTAATTCCTATGTTTATAAACTAAAATGATATTGACATCATGAAGGGGTCAACCTAATCTAGAATTGTCAAGTTGTTGAAAACAACGTTTCATAATATCAAGTTATATTATCTGTGTCCAGGCCATCAAATCTTTTTAAATTTTATTTTTATAGTAAGCATTTTACAAGGTGATTATGAATAAAGTAGAACTTAAATAGGCTTAAGATAAAATTTGTTTTAACTTATCAATGAAATTGAATCATTCAGGATATGCCTCTCTTGTTGCTACATATACTTCCATCACGTTCCATTACATTTTGAAAATTCAAAATAAATATAGCCTATATATGCATTGTGGTAACGCTACCAAATAAAACTTTCTCTCAAACAAATTCTTTTTTTATTTCAAACATTGTTTATCGAAATATGAGTCAAAGTATAATAATTCACACCTTTTTAATATTGCGCCCCTCTCGTCTGTCAAAAAACATCTCATTGAGTGGCTTACCTCTTTGGGTTTTGAGAAATGCGAGGCTGTTATTGAGCTGAGCCTGTCTTGACCGCCGATCCCTACACTACTTCTTCTGCCCCCCCCCCCCCACAACACTCAATCTGATATATTCAGTTGCATTAAAATGGAACTGCACACATTGTTTAATTCCAGAATCTCATTAGCCTATAACAATTATAAATTTAATTTCATCACAAACTAAAAATAAGTTTCCATTTTTTCTAATTCCTTTATTTTTTATTTGGTCTCTAAATTTGCAATGGGTCTACACCTAGGCTGCTCGCCCATGTAGACGAGCGAGTCTAAAGTTTTTATTATTTTTTTGCTTCAAAATGACATTATAGTCGAAACATGTTGCAGAAATAAAACCATGATTAAAGGGTATTTTGCTCTACTTTTTCATAATATATATATATTTTTTTAATAGTCATGAAATTGAATGGCATTCCAGTGAGTCACTGAGTTACGCAAAGGGCTGGATAGTTACTTAGATGGATTTGGCTACCGATAGTGGTGAAAATTGCATTGAATTTGGCGGCCATTTTTTTTTACCATTTGAAACTACGGCAAGCCGCTTACGTCAGCCGGTACCTGGCAGCCTTGGCTGGCGGGATACAGGCTGGTGCATATGGCTGCCAAAGGCACATACCGTGTTAAATCAGCTCCTGACATAAATACCAATAAATTCTCTGAGTTTGAAGTGGCAGCCAAATGGTATATTTTGATTGTTGCATACTACAATTTAGGTCATCATTTCACCACAAGGATCACTGCTACTCTAAAAATATACACAAGAAGAAAGTTATTATAAGAATTTTGGTGTATGGCGGCCAAAAATAAGGATCACTGTCAGTTTGCAAGTTGCTGCCGGAACACATCTGGACCGACCTGTTTGTTCACTTGTCTTTATATTTATTTTTATCTGTATTGTCTTGGGTTTCACTCTCAATATATCTAGCTCAAGGACTCAGGCCCATATTTAATCCTCTGAGCGTTATGGACAAATCATAAAAATGTGCTCCCCTTCAACCTCCATGCACTTTTCACTGTATGTAGGTGATCAAACACAAAATTCTACCACAAGGTCCATCGTTTTCATCATTGATATACCGAACGCCTACTTTGGTAATGCCAAACGCTGAAGTCACAGCTGTCGTAGGTGAACACACTCATTTAAAATGTTGCTGTGATAGTAGCAGAAGGACACAGTCGTGTCACCGCGACCGGTCGCTAATGTAAAAGGGGTCTAAAATCTTTGTCAGTTTTGGTTCGGAATGGATTTCTGCCATACAGTTATCATTAATGCGATGTTATGGGGCGCGATGATACAGGAGTACGCGCACATCCTTCCATCAGTTTCAATGTCAAAATATGTTGATAATGACTTTGCTCTCAGTTATCGTGGTTTATTTTTTTTGTCGTGCCCCTAAGCCCTTGGAGAGGTGCCAAAATTCTACCCAATCGTAGAATTGGGCCTGCAAGGGCAACATGGAAATTGCAAGAGGTAATAAAAAATTAAAATGAGATTTCCAAGATGAAACCAATGAAAAAATTATACTCAAGATGTCCATGTTAACATTCATTCTTTTCTTTTAATCATTCTTTGGTGAGACAGGTACCTCATGGAGGACGTTACCCTGAATATGAGTGAAGGATGAGTGTGATGATCGTACTTGATAGTCGCGCGATCTTGTAGCCTTGTTCATTTTTTTTTTTTATTTATTTTTTTATTTATTTTATTTATTGAACATAGTTTTACAGAGTCTTGGCCCCACCAAGTTATGCATAACTTGTCGGTGGGGTCCAATATGTATCAAAAATAAAAAATAAAATGTTATACATTTTTACAATCAACAGTTTAATTTTTATAAATTTCTTAGGTAATTATTCTTGCTAAAAATATTCTGGGTGGACCACCCGGGCAGAATCTGCTTTTAGTAACCAAAAGGATGGCAATTGACAGCTTTTAATCTAATAACTACCTCTACTTAACATTGTACTCATCAACAATATAATAACAACAAGCAACATTCATTAATAATCAAAAACGAACATTTTATACTTTTTTGTGAAACATACAATAAATAAATATATATAAAAACCGAAGCAAAAGAAAAAAAAAAAATAACATTTACACAATCACAGCCACCATGTCTTATGCTATATCATTACAGTATTTTGATATTACATGTCTAGTAAAGGGAGTAAATCTAGCAGTTAAATTCATACTCCATGTTTTTGTTTACTACTAATGCCCTCTTACTCTTTACAGACAATGTTTTTGTTTATACAAACATAACCTTACTTATTTTTTGTCATTTTTTCTTTTTTTTACCCTTGCTTAATATTTAGTCGGGAAAACCCATGACAAAACCCTCCCCCATCGAAAAGAAAAAACATGAAAAGCTAAAATTTGAACAGCTCATGCACGTGCAGCGGTAATGAAGATGTTTGTGCCAATCTCTAGTGATCCCATGGTGGTTGAAAAGTTGTGAGTTACAGTGTTTTATGTAAAAATATTATGTTATTTGTTTGTTTTTGTGTATTGCGTACATTTTTAGTGACTTTGAGTGAAATTGCAGTGTATAATGCCAGTTTTATCTACAAGTGATGGAGCAAAGCTTCATGAGCCTAGTTCTTACTGAGTGTTCTCCTAGCTTTAGTTCTGTCCTAAGAGCCATGCAGTTACAGCTATTTTAAAGGCTTTATAGTTGTTAATTCCCTCTATTTCATTTGGCAACAGATTGAATATGTATGGGACTTTGTACTGAGGTAACCTCTGACCATAAATTGTACTAGGTATTGGCACAATGTATTTGATGGATCCTACATTTCTGGTGTTTGCTTTGTAATTTTTATGAACCTTTAGGTCATAAAAATTGATATTGAGGCTTATGAAGTTATATAATCTGAATATTTTTTGCATGATGTTAAAAAAATAATTAGACACCATTCAAACCTGAATCTAAAGGTGAATCTTTAGAGTTTTTCTCTTTCGTATAGTTTTGTATAGTTTTTTCCTTTTTCGTTCTCTTCTTCCTGCATTATCAAAGGATGACTAAATGTGTTCCTCCATCCTCCATAATCAGTTTAGTTTTCGGTTGTGGGTTTTTATCAATCACCTTTAAAAAATAATATTCATTAACTGTGTAACTGTAGATTGCAAAGCTAGAAAAGGTTTTGAAACTTTTGTTGTTGTTTTTAGGTTAGGAGCTCTGATGTGCCTTTTATACTTTCATCAACTTCAAAAGAGGTAAATCAAAATGCCATGGAAGTAAAACAAGAACTATTTTGGTCGTCAGAAACATCTGATATGTGGGAAGACCCATTGTTAGAAAAGAGATCCAATGTATACTTACCACCACAAAGTGGCAGTGCTAATGACTTCAACCTAATGCAAACATCCCGAACACTACCTTTTCATGGTGAAAGTTCTCAACATTACTTTAATCCTGAACAGTCGATACTTTCAGCAACATCACAATTAGGTATGGATAATTATCACAATCGATTAAACAAAGAGACAACCCAACAGCACCAAATGTCTGACTTATTTTTTCTCCAGATGGCCTATGATATGCAAAAGGAATCATACAGATCTAATATACCCATAAACCCAAACCTCTATCAATCTCCTTTCAACAATGAAAGAACTTTAAACAAAACTCCGCACACAGCTAGTTGCAGTTATAATAATGTTCAGAGTGTATCTACTGATATAACCAACATAGCAGAACATAACAAAAATACTAATGCAGCAAACAGCAATTTAATAGAAACTATAGTGTCCTCTTCTTCCCAATCACTCAATGAAGAATTAGAGGAAAAAAGAATTGATTCGTTTTGTTTTGTTTGTAACATTAATTTTGAAGCTCCTGATCTATTTGATGATCACCTGAGAAGGAAAGAGTTTGTATGTAGAGCCTGTTCAATTAAATTTAATAACCATAATGATCTTGAAACTCACTTCTATAAACACAGAAAAACACCATGCAAAGTTTGTTATGAATTTTTTTATGTGAGAGCAGATTTAGAACTACATAGAAAGATTTCTCCAAAATGTAGAAAGCCAAAAAAATTGAAATGTAAATTTTGTCCATTCAGATTTATGAAAGAGCAAAATTTACAATCTCATATGAAGCTCATACATTCTAATGGTGATTCACTGTCCTCAACGTGCCGCATTTGCAACGCAATTATTAAACCAGGCTATAGTGTGAAGCGTCATTTGAAAATGAATCATTTTGCATATGAAGATATGGAATGTGACAATTGCAAAAGTATTTTCTTAGGGCCTGAGAAACTTAAAGCTCACAAACAATATTGCATGCAACCTGCGTCTAATAGTTGCCCCGTCTGTGGGAAGCTGGTGGTCAATTTGAAGTGCCACCTAGAGTCGCACAACGACAAGCTGGAGGTTTGCAAGGTTTGTGGGATTAAAGTCAAGAGGATGAAACAGCACATGACTCAACACCAACAAAAAACATATCCTTGCAAACATTGTCACCTAACATTCGATTCCTACCTCGACAAGAAATATCACAGTAGGAAAGAACATATTGCTCCAAAACCACCAGTAGTGTGCGAAATATGTGGAAAAAAACTGAAGGAAATGAGTATTTTAAGGCAACACATGGCGCAAGTACACTCTGAAGAGAAACCTTATGTTTGTGAAGTGTGTGGAGCTTCATTTAAAGTGAGAGTTGCTCTTAAAACTCACAGTAGAATCCATAGCAATGTTAACAAGTACACATGTGATCACTGCAAGGAGGGATTCCGGTGGAAGCAGACGTTTGACAAACACAAAACTAAATGTGCGTCATCAGTAAAGACTGATGAGGAGGTGGAGGCTAAGAATAAATAACATGCCTTCATGTTGAGGCTAAGAATAAATAACATACCTAAGAGTATTGAGACATCATGATGTTTGGCTCCTGTAGCTTGAAAAAATTATTGTGTAGCTCCCGAGGTATAAGTACGACATTACTTCTGCTTATTTTACTTGTGATTTTTTTTATGTATTTGGTGCATCTCCAAGTCATTGTAATACCTTCCCTAAAGCCATGCCACCAAACTTCTCGACTTAAATCTTGACATTGGTCTGATGAATTTTAGTACAGCTTTGGATTAGTAAAGCGATTAAGCACCTTTAGTTTCTATCTTTCTAAAATCATTTGTTACAACCTGGGAAATGTTTTTTGTATATTATTTGTTTTAGGTAGAATAATGAAACTCATAAAATTGAGTTAGTTAAAAAATCATGTTTGTGCTTAGGATACGTTATGAAGAGCTTAATCAAAGATTTAATTGTTTTGTCAGAAGTCAAAATTAATATATTTATTTTTCAGTAACCTTGCGTCTTTTTAGTATCAAAATTTAATATTGCTTTCTGTTTGGTATTTTGTTTTTATGATTGAGCCTAAAAAATTGTAGCACAGCACTTGAAGCTTTCAATAAATATTTGCATTGCACACTTTGACAATACATAAAATAAAGATACTTACAAACTGTATGCATATGTTTAAACTTTTATGACTACTAAAATTACTATATTAAATATATATATATATATATATATCTATTTGAATTTTGTTCCCCGTTCTTTTTTCTAAGTGACTATGCAAAAGCAGTGGGTTTAAGGTCTTGCCAACAACTCGCCACCGTCTCAATCCCATATAATCAGCTCTAACTGATTAAGTGATTAATAACAAGGAACTACTAAAAAAAAGGCTATCACATGATGAATACAATTAGCCCCATAGGTGTCGCGTGAACCAAACTTTTGGGGGGGCACAACTGACTGGGGGGCCTGGGGGGTATGGACCCCCCAGACCAGCGGGGGGCCCAGGGGTCCTCCCCCAGAAAATTTTTGTTTTTTCGTACTCAAAAGTGGGGTTTTAAGCCTTAAAACCTGCGAAATATACAGCAATAAAAAGCTTAGTTTTTTACGATTTTCAAAGTAAATTTTCGGGAAAAGTTCCACTACATACTATTTAGATTTTTAACACGTGATTGTTGAAGAATTTTTACCTTAAAAACCATTGCAGTTATTGTTTTCTGTGTTAAGTGTATAGGCGGTCGAGAAATAACTCTTATTCACAATTCTCCTACTTTCCTAGCCGTTTGACTGCCATTAATGTCATTTTCGTGGCATTCTCGTCTGCAGCTTGCAGTTTAAACACCATGTGAGTGACAGAATGACAGGTATTATAACGGGCCTACTCAATGAATTTATATCTCTTCATCCAGCCTCTTTGTTTAGCCAAATAATTAAACTCATATCAATTGAATGTAATAACGATTAAATATAAAAATACAAGGTAATTTGAACAATTAATATGGTAAAACTAAACATCTAACTTAAATACAACTGGTTTAAATTACTTATGAGTATAGAAAGTACTTTAGAGAATAGCAGACAATAATTTTTATTTGGATTTTTAATGTTCGGCGGCTACAAAAATAAACTCTATTATGTGTGCCCCCACGTGCCCCCCCGGCGCAACACCTATGATTAGCCCCATGTATTGCTTTGAACTGTTGTGTTATTGCCTTAAACTCCACTCACATCTCACAATCCTTGTTCATTTCGATCTTTGGCCACCTTCAGCTCAGAGCCATCCAATCATTCGTACAAAAAATCACCAATATTTTTGTTGCTTCTATAGGTAGCCGTTCTGAGCCCACTCCTGATCAGGTGTACAAGGATTGTTTTAATTTAGTTTTTTTCCTGTGCCCATGTATCATGGATACAATTTTTTTACATTAAAAGGAATGAGGTTTCAAAGTTTTAGTTATTTTCTTAAAAACACATTTTTGAGATAAAACCCCCCAATCCCAATGGAATGTCCATCCCTCCCCCTCCAAAAAAAATACTGCAGTTGATGAGTTAAATCAGGATTCATTTACACCAGAAGTAGTTGAAGTGGAATGAAAGTAATGAAGACACCGAAGTCATGATAAATGAATTTATAATAGCCTGTTACGTTAATGGTGTTTATTAACTGATCATGAAAAACTTTGTTGACTTTTATAAACAAATACAGTTAAAATTTTGATGCGTCAACGGACTTTATGAACTGATCATGAAAAAATTTGTTGACTTTTATAAACAAATACAGTTAAAATTTGAGGAAATTTTGTTTTCATCACTCCGTAGCAATAGTACCTATTTTCGATCACAGCTGATATCATCGAAAAATATTGTTTTCCAAGCTCTAAATTTACTTTCCCTTGCTCTCAGATTGTTTTCCATTTGTCCACTATGTTCGCTAATGTTTCTATACCATTTTATTTTTCATTTTTGATCAGTTGTTTTTACTGTTTAACAATCTAAATGTAAAGAGGAATGGGCATATGCTAGTTTTGCTGCGTTGTTAGTATCGTTCTTAACGAAAAGTATCGTTCATAACTTTTACCGGAAGTGATTTTTTGGCACTTGCTCCAAATATTCCTGTATGAGTAAAGTTATTTGGTACATGAAACTCACTTTCACATGCTTGGCTTTTCCTCACACTTAGAACACAGTGTTCCTGTGTTTGGCTCCTCCTACCGCATGAAACTTGAGGGTCCCCCGTAAAATGCTACTTTCGGTAATGAAATATTCTATTATTATTATTATTATTATTATTATTATTATTATTATTATTATTATTATTATTATTATTATTATTATTATTGGGAGCATGAAGTAAAGCGGGCGGGAAAACTGTAAACTGGTCAAATTGTCAGCTAAACCTTAGCTGAAATAGCTGAATGAAATGTTTTTCTTTTATGCCCAAAATTTTGTTTGCATTTTTCAGTGTCTTGTATGTTCACAAATTTTTTATTAACTTTAACATATGATATTATAGATGGTTAAGTACCCAAGCAAATAAAATACCGTTATTTCACCATCAGTGCAAATGTCAGTTTATCATCAGCGTCCTCTCACTCATGCGCCTTTTTTGGTGCTCCCGATAACTCACAATGCTTATTGTCCCTGAGGTTACCATTACACCAGCAAGTTACTCAAAACCAAAGCAATATACAAAGTAGCCTTGTTTGTGATCCCTAAAAACATTTACATGAATAATTTTTTTTTCATTTTTATGCAAGATTTTTTATTTTTCCACTTTACTTATTCATTTAGTTTTCTTAAAATCTCTCATGATTCTATGTCAATTTCATCTTTTTTACTCTTAAATTATTTTGGAGATTCATTGATACATTTTTTGTTTGTAGGTTACAAGTACTGATCTGCCCAAGTTAGAGCCTTTTTTGTTTTCAACAACATCATCATTATCATCATCATTACCATCACCATCACTATCAGAAGTTAACAGATTGGAATTAAAACAAGACCTGTTTTTACCACCAGAAATTACACCAGTACAACAGCAATTTCTGTTTGAAAATACACTAACAGAAGTATTACCGACTCCAGGTGACAATCCTAATCGTAACTTGGATTCAGGTCAGTCATTGCTATCACAGACTAGCAACTTCTTGGTTAATGTGAGCACAGAACAGACAGTACCAGTGATACCATCAAAAGGAGACAGTTTGTACGATATTTTTAACACAACAAAGTCATTACCAGCAATACCCATGCAAGGAAGCAGTCACCACAGTCACTTCAACGCGGGACAATCATTCCCAACTTATAGAAGCAGTCTCCATGGTCACTTCAACACAGGAATATCACTCCCAACTCATGGAAGCAATCTCCATGGCAACTTCAACATGGGACAATCACTCCCAAATCATGGAAGCAGTCTCTATGGTCACTTCAACATTGGTCAATCATTCCCAATTCAAAGAAACAGTCCCCACAGTTATTTCAACTCACTACAACCATTTCAAACTCAAGGAAACAGTATGTACAGTCACTTCAACACAAGACAACGATTCCCACATCAAAGAAATAATTTCCATGCTCACTTCAACCCAGTACAATACCCAACTCAAGAAACCAGTATACATGGTCGCCTTGACAAAGCACAAGGTAGTAGTTTTCATAGTTCCACTTGCACAGAAGAGTCATTACCAATATGTCCATCACAAGGAGGCAATGCTCGTAGTAGCATTGCCTTACACAGAGAAATAAACAAAAACAATTTTTCTGTCCCTCAAATTGACTATAATTTAGAAAGTGGATCATTTCTTTCACACTTAAATGGGCCTGAAAATGTTTGTGACCGTTCACAGTTTAAAACAAACTCTCAAAACCATTCTTCATTCGTGGCTAGTAGCAGTAATGTTAATGCTCAGCGTGTATCTAAAGGAAATCCATGTTTATCAGATTCTAAATTTCAAAGGAGTTCTGAGAGCAACACCAAGGTTGCTAGTAGTAGTAAAGCTAACAAACAGAACATAACAATTCAAACAACTGCGATGGTAAAGAAAAAAACAGATCCTAATAATTTAGGAAGTATCTCTAACGTAGAAGAGGAACAACCTATGGTAGTGATTGATAAATCTAACGATGAGTCCAAACAGTCTAAGGTATCCTCCTCTTCTTCTTCTTTGCACAGTGAGGCTGTAGATTCAGAAAGGAAGGAAAATTTCTGCTCAGTTTGCAAAATTGGCTTCACATCTCCTGAACAATTACAGGAACATGAAACTGGGGAAGAGTTTATTTGTAGAGTTTGTGCAGCAATCTTCAATACCCATAAAGAACTTGGAGCACATTTTTTTCATCACAAAACTAAATGTAAGTTTTGCAGGAAGATTTTCTACTCACGCACAGATCTAATGAAACATCAGAAAACTGTAAAGTCATGCAATAAAGGTGCGAGGCTTAGGTGTAACATATGTTATGCCTATTTTAAAACTGAGAAAAACTTTCATGATCATATTGAACAAAAACATAAAAATCCTAGTTCCCGGCTATTTGTTTGCCCCATTTGCAACTGCCATCTTCAGAGTAAAGGCTCTTTCACTCAACACATGATAAGGTCGCATTCACCTTTTGAGAGTACGGAATGCAAATTGTGCCATAAAATTTTCTTGGGTCCTGAAAAATTGAAAAATCACGTTAAAACTCATATTGGTACTGGTACCAAATCAGTAAAATGTGTTGTATGTAACAAGATATTAATGGAATCCTCGATAAAAGAACATATGAAATTACACACAGAGGAGGGTAAGGTTTGTGAGATGTGTGGAGTTGTAGTTAAAGAGCATTTGCTTAAAACTCATCTGAAACTGCACAGTGAAGCTTCTCACCCCTGCAAAACATGTAATGAAACGTTCAGTTCTTTTCTTGAAATGAAAAGGCACTGGAGGAAAACACATGCGAAGAAGCTTTCTCCAAAGTCTGCAATTTGTGAAATATGTGGGAAGAAGTACAAGAGCGCTCCAATCCTGAAAAAACACATGCAGACACATTCCGATGAGAAACCGTATGTTTGTAATGTTTGCGGGGCTGCATTCAAATTCCAAGCTTCTCATTTCACTCATCAAAGAGTTCATAGCAACGTTAGGAAGTACACTTGTAATCTCTGTGGGGAAAGCTTCAAGTGGAAAGGGAGTTTTGATAAACACATGTCAAAGTGTGACTTGTCCAAAAATGGGGAAGAAGCAACGACTGATTGATATGATGTTGCTACGACTGATTGATATGATACTGTAACATGTTTATAAGGGTTGTTCAGAAAATACTGAACGTTTTGTCACTAAATCTAGCCCTTTTGCCACATCTCAATGACTAATAGTGTGGCCTGATCCTCCTCTCCTTGTATCACCCACTGCCGACCGCCGCGGCGCCGACCAATCTTGCATTGGTACATGTAATGATGAAACGTTCCTTAATTTCTGGATGGCCCTTATATTTTATAGATGAACTTCCATGACTTGTGAGAAAAATCATAGCACTAAATAAGTCCAGTTGATATATTTTATATGTTTATATGTTTTGAACCTGTTTTGTTTATTTTGTTTTTTTAATCATAAACTTAAATGGCTATTGCATTTGTTTAGTAATTTTACTGATGCGTTTCTTATCTGATCTCAATATGTTTAATTTTGAATCTCAAACCTTGTATTTATAGATTTCCATGACTTGTGAGAAAAATCAAATCATTAAATAAAACCAGTTGATATATTTTATATGTTGATATATTTTTTTTAACCTTTTTTTGTTAAATTTTTTTATCATAAACTTAAGTGGTCATTGCTTTTGATGAGTAATTTTACTGATTTGTTTCATATCTGATCTCAATATGTTTCAATTCAATTTCAATTCAATAAGTTTGAATCTCAAAATGTATAAGTTTGAATGGTAGTCTTAATTAAAACTAATTTAATTTTGTGTGAATATCTTAGTTACCTCCTTCCCTTATGAAATTAGTTATGATGATTGATGAGGATGCCAGTTGACTGAAATAAAAAACTTATTTGGTGGTAATCTGATGTAACGAGTTTGGATTAAGAAATAAAATCAAATATACAACATCTACCTACCTCTATAAAAATCTGGCTGGATACAAAAATGTTTAACAAAGTGTATTCTTGTATCTACTTTATTGTATCTAGACATTACATCAACTTAAATTCTTTAAATAATCAATCCAAAAATTTGGTTTTTTATTCAATTAAGAGTCAGATATTACATTTAAAATGAGTTTGAAATTACATGTTTAAAATTATATATTCAACGAAAACGACAATGCGCCTAAGATTGTCTGGGCCCAAACTATCCGGATACCATTTTTTACTGGATTAACTGGATGAGATTAGGAAATAGGATTACAGTGAGAATATGGTTTTCCTCTCAAAAGTAGCGTTTTAAAAATCTCAGTTTCAACCGAATGCCTGAAATGTGCCCGTGAATTAATTATAGCTAAACAGCAAAACTTCACTAACTCGAATATTTGTGGACCCAGAGGTTGTTGAGTGATCCAGAACATTGCAATTTTTAATGGGGTTTAATGTATAAACATATAGCAGATTTGAGTTTCACATATAAATTTATTACTTACATGAGTATTGTTACATTTTGAGTAAACAATCTTTGAAGAGGTGTCGTAAGTCAACAATTCAAACTAAATGTTCTGAAAACATGCTTGAATAAAGAAAGCCTGTCAGATGTTCGATTGTCGAGGTACATAGTGAGGTTTTATTGTAACCTTCAACATGATAATTTTGGGTCAAACTCAAAACTCTGAATTTTATTTTCCAAATTTGATAAGCGAGTCTCAAATGTGCCCAGCATTGAAGCCATTGAAGGGACACATGATGAGATTTGTCTGCTGCGATCCTGTCTGAAGATCATCCGACAGACAAATTTTATTTTGTATGTACAATACCATGAGCATGCAACAATACTTCATTTTTCATGATACATCCTGAGATTATTTACCACATTCCATGTGATATCATAACGAGTGTTGACTGTCAAGTTCAGATGAACTAGAAGATTCCAATTTAGGAACATAAGTCTGTTTTAAATAATGTGCTTTAATTTTTTTAGGTTTGTCATTGTTCAAAACCAACAAGAATATAAGTTTATTGTAAGTTGATCGAATGGTAGATGAGGACTAACTAATTTTTATAATTTTCAATTTACTAACAAAATAAACTATAAAAATAGAACACTTTTGCATCGAAGGTAGATTTTTTTGTATTGACAACATCAACATCACTGATACACAATTGGTCAAAACCCAAAAAAAAATTTGTATTCAATAGATTTTTGAAAGTAGACATTAATATGTCATTTTTGTTGTATTTTACTCAGATCACAATTTTTAATAAGGCAGGCTATAAATTACCTTGATTCCGTCTTGAGATCGAAAGCAATGCTTCAGCTTAAAATTGTTTAAACACACAATACAAATTAAATATGAAAAATATTTTTTGCGAAATACTAAATTTATAGTATTGCGGGGTTGGGGGGGGGGGGGAGTGTTGGGGTTCACATTTCACACGGGGTTTTCAACAACTTGAAAACACATTTAAAGGCTGACAAAAAGCTAGAATTTTATTTGAAAACCATTTATTTATAATATACTTATTTGTCTCCGTAATTTCCATGTACTATAATTATTATGCTAATAGATGAATTATACATATTCATTCTGGACTCACAATGAGCTGTTAAAGCTAAATGCATTTTTATTTTTTATTTTCTCAGTGAGTGCGATCGCCTCATCCTGCTGGTGCCCTCGCTGATAAATATAAGTTTATTTTACATAAAAAATATTTGATTTTTACATTTTTTATGTTTTTTATTTCTATCTGAATTATATTAGTAATGTTAGAGAATTCTAGATGTTTTATAATGGATTTTATATTTATGTTTTTCATATTAAAAAATAGCAATTACATTTTTTACAAGGCTTTACTTTAAATGATAAAGTTATTACTTCAGGGATGTATTTGTTGTTTCAATAATATTTTTATTTCATACTACTTCTTATATTATCATGTCTTGTTTAAATCATCTTTATTAAGATTTAAGAGAAGAACAATCTCAAAAATGAAAAAAAACTATTAAAAACATAACATTCTTTAACATGTAAAAGCATCCAGAATAGGTGCATCATCACATGTTTTATAAAACTAAACTAAATTCTATTAAAAATTTAAAAAATGTAACTACATTAAAACAAAATTACTTGATTAAAGGAAGATTCTAAAATTCATGTAAGCTATGAAAAGCCTTCTCAGTGAGAATATTTATTTAATTTTCTTTAAATTATTTTATTTACTTACGTCGTTGCAATCTCTTGATATTTTTTCTGGTGATCATGTTTCGGCACTAAGCCATCTGAAGCACCTCGAATAAAATCCTTTAAATAAGGTTAACCATCTTGTTTATTTTTCAGCTGTAGGGCCACATCAGTTTGTACTTTAAAAATCACTACTGTACATTTACACATTTACATTTAAACATATAAAACACTATTTCTTTAAATTGGTAAGGGGTCATGGATTAAAAGTTCTGGCAGCTCACAGTACATTTTCAGGCCGGCGTATGAACGATTTTTTTGCATATAGATTCAAAGGGTGGAGTCAGGGCCGGATTTAAGCATAGGCGCCATAGGCGCGCGCCTAGGGGCCCGCGCCACAAGAGGGCCCGCGCCACAGAAAAATGAATAAAAAATAATTCTTAGAACCTAGTAATTAACGTCGTTCGGCACTCAATAAACTTCGACCAGTAATGAAAAGATAATTAATGATTGTTATACCAATTGAACATGAAACGCAAACAACCTAATTTCAGCAATCAGCACTTAGCAGACAGCTCATAAGAGAAACCATGAAGTCGACTGCAAGTCAGCTGTTGCGCACGGCGCCGCTTTATCGGTCGCAAAGTTCTCAAAGTGGTGGTGGGGGCCCTTGGGTCTATAGAGGAGAAGAGATAAATAATAGTATTCAAGTATGAAAGTATGTCGAAAATGTAAACAATTTGTGACGTTTTTTGAGGACAGGAAACATTATATAACCTGCCACTAGGACAAAAATTAATCTTGACCAATCAGAACGGAAATATTGCTGACACCTCATATAGGCTATATTTTTACCCAATAGGCCATTGAGCTTGCAGAACCGGATATGGGTTCTGATAGATTGACGTCACAAGTTTTGGTTCCACTAAAGGCCATACGAGTATAGGATAAAAATATTCATGGGAGTAATTTCAGCATTTTGTTTGGGGAGAAGATTTTCAGACCTCTGGTCTATAGCTCAATTTTAACCCCTTTCTCCTTGAAAATGTGTTTGACGCTGAGTTTTGTTGAAAAAGCTTTGCCAAATGACGGCCGAGAAATGTCCGAGTGATTTACCGAAAGCGATATCGTTCTCAGGCCACGAGCCTAACCTAGCCAAGAGCTGTTTTTTATTACCAAAATGTTACCGAAAAATTTGCCAGCCGCTGTAAACCTAAAGTGGGATGTTCACCAGATTTCTCATATTAAATTTCCAACGTTTTTCTACCTTTCCAGACTACTGAGGGGAAAAAATCCAAGCAATGTAACTTTTAAACAAAAATATCTTGAGCACTATCTTTAATGTAAAATGCAGGCCGGCAGATTTACCGGCCACGATCTGTCAAAAGATTTACAAACCGCAATGCGACCGAGATATTTTCCAGCCGCGGTACAAACGACCGCGATTTGACAGCCGTGATACGACCGACAGATTTGCCAGCTGCGGTATAAATGACAGATTTCCCGGCCCCAATGTGGTCAGTAGATATGTCAAAACAGCGAGAGACTTGTCGGTCGCGAAACGACCGAGAAATATGCCTGTAAGCTTCTACATAAACGACAGATTTTCTAGCCACGATAAGGCCAATAGGTGTTACGGCCATGAAAAGAACGAGAGGTTTGCTTTTGTCGGCCGCAATGCGACCTCCTAAAATCGGACATTTGGTCACTTCGGCCCTGGGGGCCCACACCACTGAATGAGCCTAGGGGCCCAAAAGTCCTAAATCCGGCCCTGGATGGAGTGGTAGAGTTTAGTGGCTGACCAGTCAATTCATAATTTTTATTTCAAATAACTTGTTTACTAAGGAATTTTTAAGGGTAATCAAAAAGAGTTTGATCCGAGAAATAAGTAGAGAGAGGAGCAGATTTTACATATCAGTTGAAGGTAGCGAATCAAACTCCTTTTACTGCCATTCTCGGTCACCTAGCTCTACGGCGCCTCGCTCCGAGCTTCTGGATATACACGCGGGACCCGCTTTCCTCACCACCCCCTGAAGTGTACCACTCCCAGGCATATGCCTATAGATGAAGTCACCCCAAGGCACATGCCTCCTGGGAAGTCCGTCCCTCCCCCTCCAAAAAAAATTAACATTGCAGTTGATGAGTTAAATCAGGATTCATTTACACCAAAAGTAGTTGAAGTGGAATGAAAGTAATGAAGACACTGAATTAATGATACATGAATTTATAATAGCCTGTAACGTCAACGGTCTTTATTAACTGACCATCAAACTTTATTGACTTTAATAAACAAATACATTTAAAATTTGAGGAAATTTTGTTTTCATCACTCCATAGCAAAAGTAGCTACTTTCCATCACAGCTGATATCATCGAAAAATATCGTTTTCCAAGCACTAAACTTTCCCTTGCTCTCAGTTGGTTTTCCATTTGTCCACTTCGTGCGCTAATGTTTCTACACCATTTTATTTTACAATTCTGATCAGTTGTTTTTACTGTTTATCCATATTAATGTAAACAGAAATAGGCATATGCTAGTTTTGCTGCGTCGCTAGCATATTGCGTGTTATATAGTCTAACATATCTCTCATCGCGTCTCTAGATATCTAACATTCTTTAAAAAATAAATTTTAATTGAGAAGTATAACAGTTTTTTTTTAGCGAATTTCCCCTATAGGGAAGAAGCTGTTACCGTAGGTCTCATGGTAAGACCTAAGCCTAAAACCATCATAACTTTTCTTTTTGAGGTCCTCAGATGCCAAAAACACCATTCGTTCACTTTCATAAATATATATATATATATCTATATATATATATATATATATATATATATGTGTCTTTAAGCACGATAACTTGCGCAAAAATGGTCCAATCAGAATTAAATTTGGCATAGACGTGTAAAGTAGTAATTATTCGGACGAGTTCGTAAACCAGCCCGATCGGACCACCAAAAGGGGGGGTAAAGGGGGGTAAACCCCCCCAAAAATGGGTTTTTTGAGATTTTTACATAGAAAAATAAAATTTTTCAAATTTTTATTGGCACCATTGAATTCAGCCCAAAAAAACAAACAATTTAGTATTTTGAATCATGGCTCTATGTCCATTGGTTGCCGAGATATTGAAAGTGGTAAACGCAGTACGTTGTCCCAATGTTAACCTTATGGGAAATAAGTAAAATTCTATATCTCGGTTATTTCTCAACATATCTTGATAAAACTTGGTAAATGGCTTCTTCTAGTTCAGATCTACTAAATATTGAATTAAAACCACCCAGTTTTAATATACCTGTAGCAGCAAACCTCCATACTCATTCCCCATGTTATTCTTATGGAGCTTACAAAAACATGTCAAATCTCGCTATGTTGGATCGAAATATGTTGTTTTGCTCTTGAAATTCGCTGAGTATGCAGGTCTGCTGCAACGGGGGTATTTTACTTTTGTCTCTTTATGTATGTGTGTATTTTTGCATCGTGATGAAAAGTATCGTTCATAACTTGTACCAAAAGTGATTTTTCGGCACTTGCTCCAATTATTCCTGTACAAGTGAAGTTATTTGGTATGTTAAACTCATTTTCACAGTCTTGACTTTGTCTCGCACATGAAACACAGCGTTCCTGTCAGGGCCGGCCCTAGCCGTTGCGGGGCCTTTTAAAGCCATTGTGTAGGTGAGTCGGTGAGTGCATAAGTTGCAGGCCTACAGTGCTTATCGCTTCAGTCTGCATTAATGGATTGTTTTATTGCATTAGCGCTAATCTTTTATTTTTCAATAATTAATCTAATAACTAGAAAATAATAAAAATTTGAAAGGATATATAAAAAAATATCGGCATTCATTGTTATCGGGCTCTATGAGCTGCTTCGGCTGCCTTGTTTAATTAAGTGACGAAAAAACAACAAAAGAATTATAGGGACAGGGACCTCATTTTTGGCCCTTGTTGCGAAATGTGATATTTTGTAATATTGTACAAAAACAATGTTATTGATTGCAAAATCAGTCCTATTGTTATATTTAATAGGAATCAAAGGATAGTGCTTGTTTTAATGATAATTTGTTTATTTTAATCCAATTAATAAAAGTAAACTTTTCTTGCCTTTCTTTCAGCAAACTCGTATACGTACGAGGTCATAAAAGATCATTCCAACAACCATGGCACGTTCAATTAACAGAATCGCTAATAATAAGTCTATCTGTAGACATAGTCTTTCTCAATTATGTTTTAATAGTTATAAACGCGAAAACCACGTTCTGGACTTGCTACAGTTAGGAACAGTACGAAATGCATATTTTCGTTAATATCGATCTAATCTTGACATTTTTGCATATTCTTCTTAAGTTCACTCTTCCTGACAATTTGAGACCCCTATATCCTTAAAAAATATATTTTTTGTTTTTGCGATTTTTCATTATTTTCATATGTTTTCTGACAGTAAAAACTGCCATTTCCGGAAATAGAGCATTATTTCCAAAATATTTACACAATTTACTTGGTGACAATAAATTATTTAAACTAAATCATTTAGCACAATCGCGTATTATATCTGGATTTGATTACATTTTTTTTAACGGGCATTAAATTTTAAGCTCTTTAAAATGTAATGCTAATATGACTAATTCTGATCCCTTTCAGCTCCTCTAGGTCTAAACCGCGTTATGCCACAACCAAGGCCTTGAAAATCCGGTTAAATTTTAAGGCCCCGACCCCGACTCAACCTACCTGATCCAATTAAGATACGTAAGAGAATTTTCATAAGAGAAAATTACTATTAGGCTGGACATTCATTATCGCTTTTATAAAAGCATTACCTATTCTTGATAAAACACATAAGCGCGAACGTCGTACTGATAGTCAAATCATTCTTTTGTAAAATGGTTATTTACCGTAGAAAATAAATAAATCAAAATACGCAAACAACAACAACGCGCACAAGCGCAAACCACCTGCCGCCCAGCGCTCAGCCACAGCAGACGACTAGCTAATGTTGTTTCCCGAGATTTGCACAGCCCGTCGTCTACCGAAGTGCTAACATAAGAAAGGACCCACCATTGCTAATCCAATTATTTTCTTATATCTGAATTTGCACTTGTCGTGTTATCAACGTTTTTAATAACGTTTTGAAACAGATAAAATACCATACATTATTTTAATTAGATCGTGGAGATTTTTTGTGCGGGGTTCTCGAAAGCGCGGGGCCCCCCAAAGCGCGGGGCCCTGGGCAGCTGCCCCGTGCAGGGGCAGGCCCTGGTTCCTGTGTTTGGCTCTGCCTTACACATGAAACTTGAGAGCGCACCGTAAAATGCTACTTTTGGTACCAGTAATGAAATATTCTATTATTATTGGGAGCATGAAATAAAGCGGGCGGGAAACCTGTAAACTGGTCAAATTGTCAGCTAAACCTTAGCTGAAATGGCTGAATGAAATGTTTTTGTTGTACGTCCAAAACTTTGTTTGCGTTTTTCAGCGCCTATTATGATTTCAAAATTTTTGATTTCTTTAACATATGATATTATAGTTTATTAACTACCCAATCAAATAAAAAACTGTTATTTCACCATCAGCGCGAATGTCAGTTTACCATCAGCTACCTCTCACCCTTGCGCCTTATTTGGTGCTCCTGATAATTCACATTGCTTATTGACCCTGAGGTTATCATTACTGTATCAAAGAAGTTACTAAACACCAAAGCAATAGACAAAGTGGCCTTGTTTTTGATCGCTAAAAATCATTCACGTAAATAACTTTTTTTATCATTTTCAAGCCAGAATTTTTATTTTTTAAATTCACTTATTCATTTAGTTTTCCTAAAATCTTTCTTTAATCTCTGTCCATTTCACCTTTTTTACTCTTAAATTATTTTGGAGATTCATTGACACATTTTTTGTTTTGTAGGTTAGAAGTACTGATCTGCCCAAGTTAGAGCCTTTTTTGTTTTCAACAACATCATCATTATCATCATCATTACCATCACCATCACCATCAGAAGTTAGCAAATTGGAAGTAAAACAAGACCTGGTTTTACCACCAGAAATTACACCAGTACAACAGCAATTTCTGTTTGAAAATATACTAACAGAAGTATTACCGTCTCCAGGTGACAATCCTAATCATAATTTGGATTCAGGTCAGTCATTCCTACCACAAACTAGCAATTTCTCGGTTAATGCGAGCACAGAACCGACAGCACCAGTGTTACTATCAAAAGGAGGCAGTTCATATGATATTTTTAACAAAACAAAGTCATTATCAGAAATACCTGTACAAGGAAGCAGTCTCCATAGTCCCATCAACACGGGACAGTCATTCCCAACTTATGGAAGCAGTCTCCATGGTCACTTCAACATAGGAAAATCACTACCAACTCATGGAAGCAGTCTCCATGGTCACTTAAACACAGGACAATCACTCCCAACTCATGTAAGCAATCTCCATGGCCACTTCAACATGGGACAATCACTGCCAACTCATGGAAGCAGTCTCTATGGTCACTTCAACACAGTACAATCACTGCCAACTCATGGAAGCAATCTCCATGGCCACTTCAACATGGGAGAATCACTCCAAAATCATGGGAGCAGTCTCCATGGTCACTTCAACATTGGTCAATCATTCCCAATACAAAGAAACAGTCCCCACAGTTACTTCAACACTCTACAACCATTCCAACCTCAAGGAAACAGTATGTACAGTCACTTCTACACAAGACAACGATTCCCAAGTCAAAGAAATAATTTCCATACTCACTTCAACCCAGTACAATACCCAACTCAAGAAACCAGTATACATGGTCGCCTTGACAAAGCACAAGGTAGTAGTTTTCATAGTTCCACTTGCACAGAAGAGTCATTTCCAATATGTCCATCACAAGGAGGGAATGCTCGTAGTAGCATTGCCTTACACAGAGAAATAAACAAAAACAATTTTCCTGTCCCTCAAATTGACTATAATTTAGAAAGTGGATCATTTCTTTCACATTTAAATGGGCCTGAAAATGTTTGTGACCGTTCACAGTTTAAAACAAACTCTCAAAACCATTCTTCATTCGTGGCTAGTAGCAGTAATGTTAATGCTCAGCGTGTATCTAAAGGAAATCCATGTTTATCAGATTCTAAATTTCAAAGGAGTTCCGAGAGCAACACCAAGGTTGCTAGTAGTAGTCTAGCTAACAAAGAGAACATAACAATTCAAACAACTGCGATAGCAAAGAAAAAAATAGTTCCTAATAATTTAGGAAGTACCTCTAACATAGAAGAGGAACAACCTGTGGTAGTGATTGATAAATCTAACGATGAGTCCAAACAGTCTAAGGTATCCTCCTCCTCTTCTTCTTTACACAATGAGGCTGTAGATTCAGAAAGGAAGGAAAATTTCTGCTCAGTTTGCAAAATTGGCTTCACATCTCCTGAACAATTACAGGAACATGAAACTGGGGAAGAGTTTATTTGTAGAGTTTGTGCAGCAATCTTCAATACCCATAAAGAACTTGGTGCACACTTTTTGCAACACAAAATTAACTGTCAGTTTTGCAGGAAGATTTTCTACTCACGCACAGATCTAATGAAACATCAGAAAACTGTAAAGTCATGCAATAAACCAGCAATGTTTAGGTGTAGCAAGTGTTGTACCTATTTTAAAATTGAGAAAAACTTTCATGATCATATGGAACAAAAACATAAAAATCCTAGTTCCCGGCTATTTGTTTGCCCCATTTGCAACTGTCATTTTCAGAGTAAAGCCTCTTTCACACAGCACATGATACTGTCTCATTCACCATTTGAGAGAATGGAATGCAAATTGTGCCATAAAATTTTATTGGGTCCTGAAAAATTGAAAAATCACGTTAAAACTCATATTGGTACTGGTACCAAATCAGTAAAATGTATTGTATGTAACAAGATATTAAAGGAATCCTCGATAAAAGAACATATGAAATTACACACAGAGGAGGGTAAGGTTTGTGAGATGTGTGGAGTTGTAGTTAAAGAGCATTTGCTTAAATCTCATTTGAAACTACACAGTGAAGCTTCTCACCCCTGCAGAACATGTAATGAAACGTTCAGTTCTTTTCTTGAAATGAAAAGGCACTGGAGGAAAACACATGCGAAGAAGCGTTCTCCAAAATCTGCAATTTGTGAAATATGTGGGAAGAAGTACAAGAGTGCTTCAATCCTGAAAAACCACATGCAGACACATTCCGATGAGAAACCGTATGTTTGTAATGTTTGCGGGGCTGCATTCAAATTCCAAGCTGCTCATTTCACTCATCAAAGAGTTCATAGCAACGTTAGGAAGTACACTTGTAATCTCTGTGGGGAAAGCTTCAAGTGGAAAGGGAGTTTTGATAAACACATGTCAAAGTGTGACTTGTCCAAAAATGGGGAAGAAGCAACGACTGATTGATATGATGTTGCAACGACTGACTGATATGATACTGTAACATGTTTATAAGGGTCGTTCAGAAAATACAGAATGTTTTGTCACTAAATCTAGCCCTTTTGCCACATCTCAATGACTAATAGTGTGGCCTGATCCTCCTCTCCTTGTATCACCCACTGCCGACCGCCGCGGCACCGACCAATCTTGCATTGGTACATGTAATGATGAAACGTTCTTTAATTTCTGGATGACCCTTTTATTTTATAGATGATTTTCCATGACTTGTGAGAAAAATCACAGCACTAAATAAGTCCAGTTGATATATTTTATATGTTGATATGTTTTTGAACCTGTTTTGTTTATTTTGTTTTTTTAATCATAAACTTAAATGGCTATTGCTTTTGTTGAGTAATTTTACTGATGCGTTTCTTATCTGATCTCAATATGTTTAATTTTGAATCTCAAACCTTGTATTTATAGATTTCCATGACTTGTGAGAAAAATCAAATCATTAAATAAGTCCAGTTGATATACTGTATTTTATTTGTTGATATGTTTTTTAACCTTTTTTTGTTAAATTTTTTTATCATAAACTTAAGTGGCCATTGCTTTTGATGAGTAATTTTACTGATGTGTTTCATATCTGATCTCAATATGTTTAAGTTTGAATCTCAAAATGTTTAAGTTTGAAAGGTAGTTTTAATTAAAACTCATTTTAATTTTGTGTGAATATCTTAGTTACCTCCTTCCCTTATGAAATTAGTTTTGATGATTGATGAGGATGCCAGTTGACTGAAATAAAAAACTTATTTAGTGGTAATCTGATGTAACGAGTTTGGATTAAGAAATAAAATCAAATATACAACATCTACCTCTATAAAAATCTGGCTGGATACAAAAATGTTTAACAAATAGTATTCTTGTATCTACTTTATTGTATGTAGATATTACATCAACTTAAATTCTTTAAATAATCAATCCAAAAATTTGGTATTTTAGTCAATTAAGAGTCAGATATTATATTTGAAATGAGTTTGAAATTACATTTATAAAACATATATATTCAACGAAAACCACAACGCGCCTAAGATTGTCTGGGCCCAAACTATTCAGATACCGGATTATCCGGATGAGATTAGGAAATAGGATTGCAGTGAGAATATGGTTTTCCTCTCAAAAGTAGCGTTTCAAAAATCTCAGTTTCAACCGAATGACTGAAATGTGCCCGTGAATTAATTATAGCTATACAGCAAAACTTCACTAACTCGAATATTTGTGGACCCAGAGGTTGTTGAGTGATCCAGAACATTGCAATTTTTAATGGGGTTTAATGTATAAACACATAGCAGATTTGGATTTCACATATAAATTTATTACTTACATGAGTAGTAAGATGTTTACATTTTGAGTAAACAATCTTTGAAGAGATGTCGTAAGTCAACAATTTAAACTAAATGTTCTGAAAACATGCTTGAATAAAGAAAGCCTCTCAGATGTTCGATTGTCGAGGTACATAGTGAGGTTTTACTTTAACCTTCAACATGATAATTTTGGGTCAAACTCAAAACTCTGAATTTTATTTTCCAAATTTGATAAGCGAGTCTCAAATGTGCCCAGCATTGAAGCGAAGCGACACATGATGAGATTTGTCTGCTGCGATCTTGTCTGAAGATCATTCGACAGACAAATTTTGTTTTGTATGTAAAATACCATGAGAATGCAAAAATACTTCATTTTTCATTATACATCCTGAGATTATTTACCACATTTCGTGTGATATCATTACGAGTGTTGACTGTCAAGTTCAGATGAACTAGAAGATTCCAATTCGGGAACATAAGTCTTTTTTATATAATGTGTTTTAATTTTTTTTAGGATTGTCATTGTTCAAAACCAACAAGAATATAACTTTATTAAGTTGATCGAATGGTAGATGAGGACTAACTAATTTTTATAATTTTTCAATTTACTAACAAAATAAACTATAAAAATAGAACACTTTTGCATCGAAGGTAGATTTTTTTTGTATTGACAACATCAACATCACTGATACACAATTGGTCAAAACCCATAAAAAATGTGTATTCAATAGATTTTTGAAAGTAGACATTGATATGTCATTTTTGTCGTATTTTACTCAGATCACAATTTTGAATAAGACAGGCTATAAATTACCTTGTTTCCGTCTTGAGATCGAAAGCAATGCTTCAGCTTAAAATTGTTTAAACACACAATACAAATATGAAAAATATTTATGGCGAAATACTAAATTTATAGTATTGCGGGGTCGGGGGGGGAGGGGGGAGTGTTGGCGTTCACATTTCATACGGGGTGTTTTCAACAACTTGAAAACACATTTAAAGGCTGACTAAAAGCTAGAATTTTATTTGAAAACCATTTATTTATAATATACTTATTTGTCTCCGAAATTTCCATATACTATAATTATTATGCTAATAGATGAATTATACATATTTATTCTGGACTCACAATGAGCTGTCAAAGCTAAATGCATTTTTATTTTTTATTTTCTCAGTGAGTGCGATCGCCTCATCCTGCTGGTGCCCTTGCTAAAAATGATATAAGTTTATTTTACTTAAAAATATTTGATTTTTTAAATTTTTTTATGCTTTTAGCGAATTTCCCCTATAGGGAAGAAGCTGTTACCGTAGGTCTCATGCTAAGACCTAAGCCTAAAACCATCATAACTTTTCTTTTTGAGGTCCTCAGATGCCAAAAACACCATTCGTTCACTTTCATAAATATATATATATATATCTATATATATATATATATATATATCTATATACATATATATATATATATATGTGTCGTTAAGCACGATAACTTGCGCAAAAATGATCCAATCGGAATGAAATTTGGCATAGTCGTGTAAAGTAGTAATTATTCGGACGAGTTCGTAAACCAGCCCGATCGGACCACCGGAAGGGGGGGGTTAAGGGGGGTAAACCCCCCCAAAAATGGGTTTTTTGAGATTTTTACATAGAAAAATAAAATGTTTCGAATTTTTATTGGCACCATTGAATTCAGCCCAAAAAAACAAACAATTTAGTATTTTGAATCATAGCTCTATCCATCCACACCGGCTCAGCCGGCTCTCCATCCGCCGGCTCCTGGGGCTCTAGCTCGGTCCATTGGTTACCGAGATATTGAAAGTGGTAAACACAGTACGTTGTCCCAATGTTAACCTTATGGGAAATAAGTAAAATTCTATATGTCGCTTATTTCTCAACATATCTTGATAAAACTTGGCAAATGGCTTCTTCTAGTTCAGATCTACTAAATATTGAATTAAAACCACCCAGTTTTAATATACCTGTAGCAGCAACCCTGCATACTCATTCCCCATGTTATTCTTATGGAGCTTACAAAAACATGTCAAATATCGCTATGTTTGATCGAAATATGTTGTTTTGCACTTGAAATTCGCTGAGTATGCAGGTCTGCTGCAACGGGGGTATTTATTTCTATCTGAATTATATTAGTAATGTTAGAGAATTCTAGTTGTTTTATAATGGATTTTATATTAATTTTTTTATATTAAAAAATAGCAATTACATTTTTTACAAGGCTTTACTTTAAATGATAAAGTTATTATTTCAGGGATGTATTTGTTGTTTCAATAATATTTTTTATTTCATACTACTTCTTATATCATGTCTTGTTTAAATCATCTTTATTAAGATTTAAGAGAAGAACAATCTCAAAAACAAAAAAAAAACGTTTAAAACATAACATTTTTTAACATGTAAAAACATCCAGAATAGGTGCATCATCACATGTATTATAAAACTAAACTAAATTCTATTAAAAATTTAAAAAATGTAACTACATTAAAACAAAATTACTTGATTAAAGGAAGATTCTAAAATTCATGTAAGCTATGAAAAGCCTTCTCAGTGAGAATATTTATTTAATTTTCTTTAAATTATTTTATTTACTTACGTCGTTGCAATCTCTTGATATTTTTTCTGGTGAACATGTTTCGGCACTAAGCCATCTTAAGCACCTCGAATAAAATCCTTTAAATAAGGTTAACCATCTTGTTTTTTTTTCGGCTGTAGGGCCACGTCAGTTTGTACTACTGTACATTTACACATCTACATTTAAACATACACAGATATCACAGTCACATCAACTAGATGTCTAATAGATGTACCTCATGTTAAACCACACACGTCAATTAAACATGACCGTTATAGACGTCTAACGTCTAATAGACATTCCTACACCGTTCAAATGTCACCATTATCGACCTTATATCAACATTCTACGTGGTTGTAGAATAGATGTTCAATAGATGTTGATTACACATCCATATATTGACATCTACAGAACATCCAATTAACATACAAAAAGTAACGAATAACAAAATTGTAATTATAAATATATAAAAAATCCAAAAAGTGTAGTAAAAAAACTAAGTAAGGATATACATTTGTACATAGTTTCTACACACGTTACCACAATGCTTACCTTCGTAAGCTGAGCTTGTATCCACTACACCACCGACCGGATAATCATCACAGGGCAAAATCTCATCTTAACTACTGCTTTGGTGGTAAACATTATAGGATCCAAATATAGTGCAGAGATAACCTTTAAGGACTGAGAACGAGTTATAAAGTGCCTCCTTGTCACTTTTTTCCCCATTCACTCTATAATAATATTTTTTCAGTAAACAACTATTTTAAAAAGTGTAATGACAAAAACGTTTTACCTAAAATTTACCTCGTCTAATTGTTTAAATACTATTCTATTCTACTCAAATCGATGTAAAGTAATTATAAGCTCAATGCGAGTAGTTAAAAGAGTAATGTGGTAAGTGTATACATGAAATTTCAAAATAACGTGAAAGTGAAATACCCCCATTGCAGCAGATATGCATACTCGGTTAATTTCTAAGGCAAAAGAACATAGTTCAATCAAGGCCACACTACACTGTAGTGTGGCCTTGGTTCAATCGAACATAGCGAGATTTGACTTGATTTTGACATTAAATCTCATCTAGATGAAGCCGCAAACCAAGTTTTATTATATTGAGAAATAAGCGAGATATAGGCCTAGAAATTTACTTATTTCCTATAAGGTTGACATTGGGGCAACGTACTGTGTTTACCACTTTCAGTATCCAGTAACCAATGGACATAGAACAATGATTCAAGGTACTAATTTTTTTTTTTAGCTGAATCCAATGGTACTAACCAAAATATTATAAATATTATTATTTTTCTATGTGAACACCATCTACGGTGAATATGTGAAATGGCAAACTCATGTTAAGTTGCCGCCAAGTTGTCATAACTATCAGGAAACAGCTTTGCCTTGACAAAGAACTGCAAATATGTGACAAATTTGCTACTAGTGAAAAGTTGCTTTATCAGACGAACAGCAAATGAAGGCAACTTTGCCGAAAAACAACCTGTTATGTGGGCATAGTGAGGTAAACAATAACAGATTAATTTGGGATTCAAACCAATAAAAATGTTAAGTTTTTTTATCATTGTAGTTATCAGGGAAATAAAATATAATCAAGGAAATAACGTCATTACATTTTTATTTCAAAAAAGTTTAATTGATATTCTGTTCTCAGCGATATTGTTTTTATTGACGAAAAATATACTCATTTGTACTATATACTTGGTTTATTATTTTCGGCGATGTCGGCGATGTCTATACATCGTCTATTAAATGTTATTACGTTGACGTCACATACATGTACGACAACGTCTAATTGACGCCATTTTGACATCCGCGTTAGATGTCTTTTTGACATGATATCGCAGATGTCTAATAGATGTACGAATAAAAACGTAGACGTTATGTAACTTGCAAGCCCTTATATAGACGTTGTATAGACGTTATGTGCTGTATGGGTATAAAATACTATTTCTTTAAGTTGGTAAGGGGTCATGGATTAAAAGTTCTGGCAGCTCACAGTACATTTTCAGGCCGGCGTATGAACGATTTTTTTGCATATAGATTCAAAGGGTGGAGTGGTAGAGTTTAGTGGCTGACCAGTCAATTCATAATTTTTATTTCAAATAACTTGTTTACTAAGGAATTTTAAGTGTAATCAAAAAGAGTTTGATCCGAGAGATAGGTAGAGAGAGTTGCATTTTTTACATATAAGTTGAAGATAGCAAATCAAACTCCTTTCTCTGCCATTCTCGGTCACCTAGCTCTACGGGGCCTCGCTCCGAGCTCCTGGATATCCTATCCAGCATTTGGATATGCATTCTGGATATGCACGCGGGACCCGCTTTCCTCATCACCCCCTGAAGTGTACCACTCCCAGGCATATGCCTATAGATGAAGTCACCCCAAGGCTCATGCCTCCTGGGAAGTCCGTCCCTCCCCCCTCAAAAAAAATTAACAATGCAGTTGATGAGTTAAATCAGGATTCATTTACACCAAAAGTAGTTGAAGTGGAATGAAAGTAATGAAGACACTGAATTAATAATACGTGAATTTATAATAGCCTGTAACATCAACGGTCTTTATTAACTGATCATCAAACTTTATTGACTTTTATAAACAAATACATTTAAAATTTGAGGAAATTTTGTTTTCATCACTCCATAGCGAAAGTAGCTACTTTCGATCACAGCTGATATCATCGAAACATATCGTCTTCCAAGCTCTAAACTTTCCCTTCCCTCAAGTTGTTTTCCATTTGTCCACTTCGTGCGCTAATGTTTCTATACCATTTTATTTTACAATTCTGATCAGTTGTTTTTACTGTTTAACCATCTAAATGTAAACAGAAATAGGCATATGCTAGTTTTGCTGCGTCGTTAGCAGATTGTGTGTTATAAAGTCCTCCAGATACCTAACATTCTTTAAAAAATAAATTTTAATTGAGAAGTATAACAGTTTTTTAGTGAATTTCCTTAAAGGAATAAGCTATTACCGTAGGTCTCATGGTAAGACCTAAGCCCGAGACCATGTTAACTTTTCATTTTGGGGCCCCCAGAAGCAAAAAACACTATTCGTTTGAATTTTTATATATATATCTATACAGTGCTTGATTTGTAAAAGTTGAGGTACCGGAACTGTAATTTGCCAGTTTATACACAGCCCCCCCGCCTTTATCATTCTTCCCCTCAACAAAGTTTTACTTGTTTATGTGAATAATTAAGTCGATTTTAAAAGTCACATTTTATCTAAGTCAAATTTTTAATGAGTAGATAATTAAAAACTAACAAAGCATTATTTTACCAAAAATCAATTGTCTAAAGAAATTCTAGATATTTTATGATGCCTTGTGCGAGTATTCAGGTCTTTTTAGCGGTTTCAACATTCGGTTTAGCTCAAGACTAGAGAAAAGAGCGCTAATTTCAGGCCGAAACTCCGCGCGTAATTTCCATACATTTTAAGCGATCGTTATTTTCGATAAGATAATCCGTTCGAGTACACGCGATCGTCTCTTGCAAAACATACTCCGGCCGATTAAACACAATCAACTTTTGCGGCAGAAAGAGGTCCCGGAACGCCGTTCCGCCGCAAATCAAGCACTGTATCTATATATATATATATATATATATATATATATATATATATATATACTTCGAAATAATTAAAACATTTTTACTTAGCAATATTTCAGTTTTACCTTTTTCAATACAGTTTTGCGATTAGAATACTTTCCCCCACAATGGAAAGTTTCTCAAATTGTTGTGATTCCAAAGCCAGGGAAACCACCGAATCAAGTTTCATCATACCGACCGATTAGTCTCTTGCCTATAATTTCTAAGGAGTTTGAAAAGCTGTTTTTAAAACGAATTCAACCTTTACTTGACGAAAGAAACTTAATACCAGAACATCAATTTGGCTTTAGGCGCAAACACTCCACTATTGAGCAAGTTCACCGAATATACAATGTAATCAAAGAAGACTTAGAAAACAAGCGTTTCTGTTCGGCTGCATTTCTGGACGTTGCGCAGGCTTTTGATAAAGTCTGGCATGCTGGTCTACTGTTCAAGGTCAAGACTCTACTACCCCACACATATTACGGTATCCTAAAATCATATCTTTCTAACAGACTCTTCCAGATTAAGTACCAAGAATATCTGACCGACTTACATGATATTTCGTCTGGGGTACCTCAAGGCAGCGAACGCCTTGAGGACCTATCCTCTACATTCTATATACCAATGATCTCCCTCAAACACCAGGTATTACGGTCGCAACTTTCGTCGATGATACTGCACTTCTTTCATCAAATCTAGACCCTTTATTGGCATCCTTTCATTTGCAAACCGCTCTTGACGAAATTTCTCAGTGGCTTAAGAACTGGAAGATAAAGGTAAATGAAACTAAGTCACTTCATGTAATTTTTACCATGAATACTGTGACTTGCCCTCCAGTCACGTTAAACAATGTAGCTCTTCCTCAAGCAGGTGAAGTTAAATACCTTGGTATGCACCTGGATAGTCGGCTTACTTGGCGCTCCCACATTTGGAACAAGAGACTGAATTTAAACCTAAGAACCAACAAATTGGCCTGACTTATTGGCTAACATTCAAAATTATCTGTTCAAAACAAACTGCTCCTGTACAAGGTTTTGTTAAAGCCTCTGTGGACCTATGGGATCCAGCTCTGGGGGACGGCGTCAAATTCGAATATTGATATAATGCAACGCTATCAATCTAAAACGTTAAGAAGAATCCTCAATGCCCCATGGTATGTTACAAACAAAGTCATTCATGCTGATTGCAAAATTCCATTTGTTCGAGAAGAAATTTTAAAATTTAGTCAAAATTACCAGTGTAAAATTGAAGGTCATCCTAACTTTTTGGCATTAAATCTCCTGGACAATAGTCAGTGTACCTACAGATTGAAAAGACACAACATCCTTGACCTTGGACACCGCTTTGTTTAATTTTTTCTTTTTTCATAGTTTATTTCTAATATACTAGTTAGCACAATGGTGTTTAATTAGCTCATGTTCTGTACATATATTATCATATTTACTTATAGTACGGTGCAATTAGACCTAAACCTAGACATCCAAAAAAAAAGTTTCTAACCAGCGCCAATTTGTTCAATACACTTCCCCCAATATGTAAACAAAAGTTACACTGATTTGAGCGTCGGGTTTGGGTGGGAGGGGGTTAATAGAGGGGAAAATGTAATTTTTTTGTTTTTTTAGCAAATAACTTGAAAACGGTGCGTTTTTTCTAAAATATTATAATCTGCAAAAATAATCTACATTAAATTTCGAACAAAATGATACCATATGTTACCTATCTAACGTGGACGGTTATTGAGATAATTAGGGGTAAATGTAATTTTATTATTATTTTATAGCAACCAAATGTCTCAAAAGATCCACTCTTCATGGCTCCATATTGACATTTTCCATTATTTTAAATAATATTTTACTTCAAGGAATCATTACAAGTCTAGGGAAGGGAGTTTTTGGTCCTTCTGAATTTTTACTCCCCCCATCTAAAAAGTGGGAGGTAAAACCTTTTGAAGATAAACCCTATCATGTTATATATCATTTTAAAGGGCTCGATAAAAGAAGGCGAATGGTGAAAACTAGAGGTCTCTAAGTTGATCCTAAGAAAAGTTGCAGCAGTTTTTGTAAAACTAAAAACTTTGATTTGCTGTAACTTTGCTTATTATCAACGTAGAGACCTCTAGTTTTCACCATTCATCTCCTTTCATTGTGCCCTTTAACACGATATACAACATGATAGGGTTTCTTTCAAAAAACTTTTACCTCCCACTTTTTAGACGGAGGGAGTAAAAATGTAGAAGGACCAAAAACTTTCTTCCCTAGACTTGTAATGATTCCCTGAAGTAAAGTATTATTTAAAATAATGGAAAATGTCAATATATAGCATGTGGAATGGATCTTTTGAGACATTTGGTTGTTATAAAATAATAATAAAATTACATTTACCCCTCATTAACTCAATAACCGTCCACGTTAGATAGGTAACATATGGTATCATTTTGTTCAAAATTTAACGTAGATTATTTTTGCAAATTATAATATTTTAGAAAAACTCACCGTTTTCAAGATATTTGCTAAAAAATCAAAAACGCTACATTTTCCCCTCTATTAACCCCCCTCCCACCCAAACCCGACGCTCAAATCAGTGTAACTTTTGTTTACATATTGGGGGAAGTGTTTTGAACAAATTGGCTCTGGTTAGAAACTTTTTCTTTGAATGTCCAGGTTTTCCCCTTTTTATAGCTAATTGCACTGTACTATTATTGTTCCAACGTTGAACAGATTGTAAATAAAACCTAATACAAAAAAAAACCTTTTTCAAGCTAAATAACAAACATAATCATAAATTAACAGCTGAGGACAATTTGGTTTGCTGGTCAAGTTGGTTTAGGACAGTTGATGAGGAATCAAACTATTTATTTAAGTATTACATATAAAGAAGTGATAATTATTTACAATTCAGCGGATGTTGAGTCCATGAGGTTGTTTTGACCTTAAAACTAGCTGATGAGCCAATTCATATGTTCTTAAATTCAATTCATTGAGATCTTTGTTCTCAGTATTATTAATTTTGTGGACAGCTTTAAGATCAAAACAATCTTCAAACTCAGCATCATGCTGGACAGCGTGTAAGGCCACAGGCTTTTTCGTCTCTTTATGGTTTCATGATGGGTTAGCCTCTGGATCAAGTATTGCAATATATAAAAAGGTTTAAAATACCTGTTGCGTCAATTTGATCCTTTGTAGTTTAACACTACAGCTGTTTCGTACTTCAGGAGTACATCATCAGGTGCGAATGTTGATGTTAAAATTGCATCTCATCGGTGGATGAGCTGGTCAGAAGGTAAAAACTTTTCACAAAACACTTTTCACTGAACACTTACGAACACACAACATTTAAACGATTTAAAGTCAAAACTTGGCCAAGTAAAATACCGATACACACGAGATGCGGCGCCGGTGGATGTAGCGTCATGAGAGGCCAGTCCATGTTTATCAGATTCTAAATTTCAAAGGAGTTCTGAGAGCAACACCAAGGTTGCTAATAGTAGTCTAGCTAACAAAGAGAACATAACAATTCAAACAACTGCGATGGTAAAGAAGAAAACAGATCCTAATAATTTAGGAAGTATCTCTAACGTAGAAGAGGAACAACCTGTGGTAGTGATTGATAAATCTAACGATGAGTCCAAACAGTCTAAGGTAACCTCCTCCTCTTCTTCTTTACACAGTGAGGCTGTAGATTCAGAAAGGAAGGAAACTTTCTGCTCAGTTTGCAAAATTGGCTTCACATCTCTTGAACAATTACAGGAACATGAAACCGGGGAAGAGTTTATTTGTAGAGTTTGTGCAGGAATCTTCAATACCCATAAAGAACTTGGAGCACATTTTTTTCACCACAAAATTAACTGTAAGTTTTGCAGGAAGATTTTCTACTCACGCACAGATCTAATGAAACATCAGAAAACTGTAAAGTCATGCAATAAAGGTGCAAGGTTTAGGTGTAACATATGTTATGCCTATTTTAAAACTGAGAAAAACTTTCATGATCATATGGAACAAAAACATAAAAATCCTAGTTCCCGGCTATTTGTTTGCCCCATTTGCAACTGCCATCTTCAGAGTAAAGGCTCTTTCACTCAACACATGATAAGCTCTCATTCACCTTTTGAGAGTACGGAATGCAAATTGTGCCATAAAATTTTCTTGGGTCCTGATAACTTAAAAAATCACATTAAAACTCATATTGGTACCAGTACCAAATCAGTAAAATGTGTTGTATGTTAACAAGATATTAATGGAATCCTCGATAAAAGAACATATGAAATTACACACAGAGGAGGGTAAGGTTTGTGAGATGTGTGGAGTTGTAGTTTAAGAGCATTTGCTTAAAACTCATCTGAAACTGCACAGTGAAGCTTCTCACCCCTGCAAAACATGTAATGAAACGTTCAGTTCTTTTCTTGAAATGAAAAGGCACTGGAGGAAAACACATGCGAAGAAGCTTTCTCCAAAGTCTGCAATTTGTGAAATATGTGGGAAGAAGTACAAGAGCGCTCCAATCCTGAAAAAACACATGCAGACACATTCCGATGAGAAACCGTATGTTTGTAATGTTTGCGGGGCTGCATTCAAATTCCAAGCTTCTCATTTCACTCATCAAAGAGTTCATAGCAACGTTAGGAAGTACACTTGTAATCTCTGTGGGGAAAGCTTCAAGTGGAAAGGGAGTTTTGATAAACACATGTCAAAGTGTGACTTGTCCAAAAATGGGGAAGAAGCAACGACTGATTGATATGATGTTGCAACAACTGATTGATATGATACTGTAACATGTTTATAAGGGTCGTTCAGAAAATACAGAACGTTTTGTCACTAAATCTAGCCCTTTTGCCACATCTCAATGACTAATAGTGTGGCCTGATCCTCCTCTCCTTGTATCACCCACTGCCGACCGCCGCGGCGCCGACCAATCTTGCATTGGTACATGTAATGATGAAACGTTCTTTAATTTCTGGATGGCCCTTGTATTTTATAGATGAACTTCCATGACTTGTGAGAAAAATCATAGCACTAAATAAGTCCAGTTGATATATTTAATATGTTTATATGTTTTTGAACCTGTTTTGTTTATTTTGTTTTTTTAATCATAAACTTAAATGGCTATTGCATTTGTTTAGTAATTTTACTGATGCGTTTCTTATCTGATCTCAATGTGTTTAATTTTGAATCTCAAACCTTGTATTTATAGATTTCCATGACTTGTGAGAAAAATCAAATCATTAAATAAAACCAGTTGATATATTTTATATGTTGATATATTTTTTAACCTTTTTTTGTAAAATTTTTTTATCATAAACTTAAGTGGCCATTGCTTTTGATGAGTAATTTTACTGATGTATTTCATATCTGATCTCAATATGTTTAAGTTTGAATCTCAAAATGTATAAGTTTGAATGGTTGTCTTAATTAAAACTCATTCTAATTTTGTGTGAATATTTTAGTTACCTCCTTCCCTTATGAAATTAGTTATGATGATTGATGAGGATGCCAGTTGACTGAAATAAAAAACTTATATGGTGGTAATCTGATGTAACGAGTTTGGATTAAGAAATAAAATCAAGTATACAACATCTACCACTATAGAATTCTGGCTGGATACAAAAATGTTTAACAAATAGTATTCTTGTATCTACTTTATTGTATGTAGATATTACATCAACTTAAATTCTTTAAATAATCAATCCAAAAATTTGGTGTTTTAGTCAATTAAGAGTCAGATATTATATTTGAAATGAGTTTGAAATTACATTTATAAAACATATATATTCAACGAAAACCACAACGCGCCTAAGATTGTCTGGGCCCAAACTATCCGGATACTGGATTATCCGGAAGAGATTAGGAAATAGGATTACAGTGAGAATATGAGTTTCCTCTCCAAAGTAGCGTTTTAAAAATCTCAGTTTCAACCGAATGCCTGAAATGTGCCCGTGAATTATAGTACAGCAAAACTTCACTAACTCGACTATTTGTGGACCCAGAGGTTGTTGAGTGATCCAGAACATTGCAATTTGTTATGGGGTTTAATGTATAAACACATAGCAGATTTGAGTTTCACATATAAATTTATTACTTACATGAGTATTGTTACATTTTGAGTAAACAATCTTTGAAGAGATGTCGTAAAGTCAACAATTCAAACTAAATGTTCTGAAAACATGCTTGAATAAAGAAAGCCTGTCAGATGTTCAATTGTCGAGGTAGTGAGGTTTTACTGTAACCTCCAACATGATAATTTTGGGTCAAACTCAAAACTCTGAATTTTATTTTCCAAATTTGATAAGCGACTCTCAAATGTGCCCGCAGTACTACATGATGAGATTTGTCTGCTGCGATCCTGTCTGAAGATCATCCGACAGACAAATTTTGATGTAGTTGAAATATGGTCCGTCAATTTACATACAAAACAAGACAAATTTTGTTTTGTATATACAATACCATGAGAATGCAACAATACGTCATTTTTCATGATACATCCTGAGATTATTTACCACATTTCATGTAATATCATAACGAGTGTTGACTGTCAAGTTCAGATGAACTAGAAGATTCCAATTTGGGAACATAAGTCTGTTTTAAATAATTTGCTTTAATTTTTTTTTTAGGTTTGTCATTGTTCAAAACCAACAAGAATATAAGTTTATTGTAAGTTGATTGAATGGTAGATGAGGATTAGCTAATTTTTATAATTTTCAATTTACTAACAAAATAAACTGTAAAAATAGAGCACTTTTGCGTCAAAGGTAGATTTTTTTGTATTGACAACATCAACATCACTGATACACAAGTGGTCAAAACCTATAAAAAATTTGTATTCAATAGATTTTTGAAAGTAGACATTAATATGTAATTTTTGTTGTATTTTACTCAGATCACAATTTTGATTAAGGCAGGCTATAAATTACCTTGATTCCGTCATGAGATCGAAAGCAATGCTTCAGCTTAAAATTGTTTAAACACACAATACAAATTAAATATGAAAAATAATTTTGGCGAAATACTAAATTTATAGTATTGTGGGGTCGGGGGGGGGGGGGGGGGGAGTGTTGGGGTTCACATTTCACATGGGGTGTTTTCAACAACTTGAAAACACATTTAAAGGCTGAAGAAAAGCTAGAATTTTATTTGAAAACCATTTATTTATAATATACTTATTTGTCTCCGTAATTTCCATATACTATAATTATTATGCTAATAGTTGAATTATACATATTTGAACGGGTCCCCCGTAAAACATTCTAAGCGACAAAATTTCAAAATCGGAGTTATTCAGTGAAAAAGGTTCTCCAGGACATGAGGTACACCGTGGTATATTTTGTTTTGAAGATATTTGAGTTGGTAGCCCTGATTTAGTCTGTCAAAGTTTGTGTGCTTCCCGAGACTGCACGGACTTTCTGGATAATAACATTCTATTCGCCGAAAGATGGAATCCCCGCCGGTCGTTGCGCTGTCACCCAAGGACCAAAATCTCGAAAATAAAAATAAAAGACGTGAAGTAAATTTTGGAAAGTGGAAGGATAAGACCAGGATTGAATATAGAAAAGTACCCTATATTTCAAAAAATAAGAAGCCAAAGCCTGAAAATTGCCCCCAAAAGAGGTGGGTAGAATAACGTTTTAAGCACCACATGTGGATAACTTTCAGCAAAATGACGTATCAAGTTTTATTAACAACATTACGTTTTTGTACTTTTACATTAATAAAATTGTTTTATATTCAGTTTTATTTTTGTTTCTGTTGGTATTCCTACTCTCCCTCATGTTTTCTTCCAAAGTAGAAGAGCAGTCCTGTGCCGTGCGCGTCACTTTTTTATATATAGCGCCAAACCAGGTACTGGCCATAATACCTGAGCAGAGGCCAGCCCACCTGAACCTTCTGGAAAGACAGAGGGAAATGTTGGATTTGAAAAGCCTGGTCTCTCCCCATTCGAAGACTAACCTGACTGCAGGGCACTTGGCTGTTCAAGCGGGTCTAAGTTTAAGTATTAGGACTTTTTCCCTAAATTGATATCAGGCAATTATGTTTTAGTTTAACTTGGTTTTGGGGTGCCGGGGGGAAAAATTCTAGTTGGGGTTTTTTTAAGATGTGAATTTTCTGTGGGTTTCGCCTCTCCTGAGGCGACACCTTAGAATATTACCGATGTAGCTTCAACCGAAATATTGCTTCTTATACTGTCTGTCAACAATTAATTAATTACTTAGTTCAATAGTTCATTAAACCTTTATTCAGAATCATAGTAATCAGCGAATAGACAGTTATGCTTAAATTCAGACAGTTATTCTCAATCACATGCAAGGTAGGCCCTTCTGGCGTTTAATGTAGTTGTAAATGGAATTAATTACTTAATTATTGTTCATCAAAGCTGGCTTAGGTGACCATATGGCAATGGGCGCGATCGGCCACAGGGTAAACCTTCCACCTAGATAAATTATCCTATTCACCTTCACAGTTATAGAAATTTGCTCTGATCAATCCTTTCCTGACAATACAGGATTACCTTATTGTACCTCAGATCCACCCTGGTCTATATTGTTCCAGCCTGATCCATATTTGGCTATTTCCAACAACCTTTCACACCATTCTTCGACAACCAACAACTCCAACAGTTACAGTCCGTCAGAAAACGTTCCAAGCGCCAGTCATTGAGAACGTTATAACCCCTAAAAATTACGTAAAATGCTTTAAAATGCTTGATGGTAGGTACAAATTCAATATAATGCTACATTATGATGTTATAAATAGGGTGTTAAAAGATTATACATGATTATAAGTTCTAACCTTAAAAAAACGTAAATTTTAGAGTTCAACTTTCAACTCTTGATTACTCAAAACTAGGTTTTTGTCGTTTATAACGTGTTACGGGGGACCCCTTCATTTATTCTGAACGTACAATGAGCTGTTAAAGCTAAATGCATTTTTATTTTTTATTTTCTCATTGAGGGCGATCGCTTCATCCTGCTGGTGCCCTTGCTGATAAATGACATAACTTTATTTTACATAAAAAATATTTGATTTTTTACATTTTTTATGCTTTTTATTTCTATCTGAATTATATTAGTAATGTTAGAGAATTCTAGTTGCTGCGAAAGATGGAATCCCCGCCGGTCCATTGCCTTGATTCCTTGAGTCCATATAATGATATATGGATGATGATTATAACTAGAGTCATAGCTTGGGGGCTTTAAAATTACCATTGTGTCTGGAATGGTGATTTTATATTAATGTTTTTTTATATTAAAAAATAGCAATTACATTTTTTACAAGGCTTTACTTTAAATGATAAAGTTATTATTTCAGGGATGTATTTGTTGTTTCAATAATATTTTTTATTTCATACTACTTCTTATGTCATGTCTTGTTTAAATCATCTTTATTAAGATTCAAGAGAAGAACAATCTCAAAAACGAAAAAAAATGATTAAAGAGTGTGTATGAAAGTTTTATTTAAGAATAAGAATAATAATAATTTATTTTATCTAAACAAAAATAATATACATTGTTCTTTTTTCAATGATATTAATGCACATTTTGTTACAAATCAATCATAATAACTAAATATAACAGTCTCACAAAGTCTATGCAGCCTTCCAATTCAAAGTTACTTTTAAAGAAGCATTTTTTAAACTCAATAAAAGATTCTTTGATACCACAAACTAAAAAATCTTGATTACATTGTTTTACATGTCTTTATTTTTGTGCTCCCCAATTTCCAAGAAGTAATTTTAGATATATTTTTTTCTATGATGAATTTTATAAATTCTATAACAAAGACTCTGTATATTGATTTGTTTAAATAAACCATTTTTATTATGATCTTGAATAATTATGCTTGTTAGTAACAACATTGTACACAGTGGACGTGGGCAGAGGGCAAGCAATTTTTTTACAGTTCTTATTTCTTCCCACCATCCTTTGATAAGCTTTGAAATGAATCCTCACAAGCTATGCTACCATTTTCGTAGCTCTAGATATTTCGTGCCAATCGATCATGGAATTAAATATACCAGATGATGATGCCCTGGTTCGCTGGGAATTGTAAACAAATAAAAAGTAAATAAAAACAAATGCATCAGCTGTTAAGCCCTTCTTTTTATATTTTTGTGCTCTTAGGCCCTCCACACACCAGAGTGGCATGGCGTGGTGTGGCTGCCAGATGGCACCACACTGCATTTGTCACCCCGAGAATTCTAGTTGTTTTCATAATGGATTTTACATTAATGATTTTTTTATATTAAAAAGTAGCATGGTAAGCCATATTTAGTTTGAAGTTTTGTTCACCTTGTAGGGCTATTGTTATCAATATTATTAAAATATAAAATACCCCCGTTTCAGCAGACCTGCATACTCAGCGAATTTCAAATGCAAAACGACATATTTCAATCCAACATAGCGAGATTTGACATGTTTTGGTAAGCTCCATAAGAATAACATGGGGAATGAGTATGCAGGTTTGCTGCTACAGGTATATTAAAATTGGGTGGTTTTAATTCAATATTTAGTAGATCTGAACTAAAAGAAGCTATTTACCAAATTTTATCAATATATGTTGAGAAATAACCGAGATATAGAATTTTATTTATTTCCCATAAGGTTAACATTGGGACAACGTACTGTGTTTACCACATTCAATATCTCGGTAACCAATGGACGTAGAGCAGTGATTCAAAATACTAAATTGTTTGTTTTTTGAGCTGAATTCAATGGTACCAACAAAAATTCGATAAATTTTATTTTTCTTTGTAAAAAACTCAAAAAACCGATTTTCGGGGGGGTTTATCCCCCTTTACCCCCCCTTCCGGTGGTCCGATCGGGCTGGTTCACGAACTCGTCCTAGTGATTACCACTTAACACGTCTGTACCAATTTTCATTAAGATTGGACTATTTTTACGGCCGCTATCATGCTAACAGACAAATATATATATATTTATAAAAATTCGAACGAATGGTGTTTTTTTGCTTCTGATGGCCCCAAAACGAAAAGTTATCATAGTCTCGGGCTTAGGTCTTACCATGAGACCTACGGTAATAGCTTCTTCCCTATAGGGGAAATTCGCTAAAAACCAGAGTACCCTTTTTATATAAAAAAATGTTACCCTGTTTTTGTAACATTTTTTATTTCATTTCTGACACGTGTTTCGAACTAAGGCCATGATCACAATGTCCATATTAAATAAATAATACACTGTGATCATGGCCTTAGGTCGAAACACCTGTCAGAAATGAAATAAAAAATGTTACAAAAAAGGTACTCTGCTTTTAGCGAATTTTCCCCTACAGGGAAGTATTAGCGAATTTTCCCCTATAGGGAAGTAGCTATTACCGTAGGCGGCACAATGAGACTTAAGCGCGGGACCACCGTAACTTTTTATTATGAGGTCCCTAGACCCCAAAAACACCGTTCGTTCATTTTCATATATATATAAATATATATATATATAGGGATATATATCAGTCCGTAGGCGCGATAACTTTTGTAAAAAAGGTCCGATCTTGATGAAATTTGGAACAAACGTGTAAAGCGTCATTCAAGACTTCGAGTTCGAAAACCAGCAAGATTGGTTTACTCTAAGAAGGTTTTTTTGACGAAATAAAATTTATTTTCAAGATTTAACACCGTTTTACTAATTATTTTTAAATTTCATTGTCAAAATTGAATTCAGCTTAAAAAAACAAACAATTTAGCATTTTGAATTATTACTCTGCATCATTCCGTTGCTTAGATATTGGATAATATTGGATGTGGTAAACACAGTACGTTGTCCAATATTATTTTTAATTTTTCCCTCCAAAAAGTATAGTCACCCTGATTTAAGATATTAAAAAAAAATACAATTCTGAACATATGATTAAATTTTCAGGTGATGAATATTTTATTTGTGTTTATTTTGAATAGTTAGAGTTCATTGATCAAGATTTTGCAGAAAATATATACTATATCAAATACCCCCGTCGCAGCAGACCTGCGTACTCAGCGAATTTCCATAGGATTTACTTTGTATATGTGAGCATGCAACCTATTTGAAGGAAAGTATTGTTTGAATGACACCTTAAGTAAATAATATATTAAAAACTTATGTTTAATCATTCATGAGCTTTGAACATGAAGAAAATTAACAAAGAGACCACATTTGTTTTCACTAGTAATACATATACTTTTTTATTTTATATAATTCTTAGTCTTTTAATTTTTAATAACTGTAATCTTGTTATAGTACCTATATAAATGTCAACAAACATATAATCAATTAATTCAAAACACTCAAAACAAAGAAATAACTTAAACTCATGAAAAAATTTAATTCAATCATATGGTCAGTTTTACAGTAATTAAAACATCCCTGTTGCAACAGACCTACATCTCCAGCCAATTTCAATAAAACATATTATCAATCCTCATCATTGTAAACATACCATATATTATTCTACATTTTCAGGCAGTTTAGACCAAGACATCCCCCCTCCAAATTCTCATACCTTCTTTATTAAATTTAAAAATAATTTGTATTTTTTGATATAGTATATATTTTCTGCAAAATCTTGATCAATGAACTCTAACTATTCAAAATAAACACAAATAAAATATTCATCACCTGAAAATTTAATCATATGTTCAGAATTGTATTTTTTTTAAATATCTTAAATCAGGGTGACTATACTTTTTGGAGGGAAAAATTAAAAATAATATTGGACAACGTACTGTGTTTACCACATCCAATATTATCCAATATCTAAGCAACGGAATGATGCAGAGTAATAATTCAAAATGCTAAATTGTTTGTTTTTTTTAAGCTGAATTCAATTTTGACAATGAAATTTAAAAATAATTAGTAAAACGGTGTTAAATCTTGAAAATAAATTTTATTTCGTCAAAAAACGTTCTTAGAGTAAACCAATCTTGCTGGTTTTCGAACTCGAAGTCTTGAATGACGCTTTACACGTTTGTTCCAAATTTCATCAAGATCGGACCTTTTTTACAAAAGTTATCGCGCCTACGGACTGATATATATCCCTATATATATATATATGAAAATGAACGAACGGTGTTTTTGGGGTCTAGGGACCTCATAATAAAAAGTTACGGTGGTCCCGCGCTTAAGTCTCATTGTGCCGCCTACGGTAATAGCTACTTCCCTATAAGGGAAAATTCGCTAAAAATACAAATTATTTTTAAATTTAATAAAGAAGGTATGAGAATTTGGAGGGGGGATGTCTTGGTCTAAACTGCCTGAAAATGTAGAATAATATATGGTATGTTTACAATGATGAGGATTGATAATATGTTTTATTGAAATTGGCTGGAGATGTAGGTCTGTTGCAACAGGGATGTTTTAATTACTGTAAAACTGACCATATGATTGAATTAAATTTTTTCATGAGTTTAAGTTATTTCTTTGTTTTGAGTGTTTTGAATTAATTGATTATATGTTTGTTGACATTTATATAGGTACTATAACAAGATTACAGTTATTAAAAATTGAAAGACTAAGAATTATATAAAATAAAAAAGTATATGTATTACTAGTGAAAACAAATGTGGTCTCTTTGTTAATTTTCTTCATGTTCAAAGCTCATGAATGATTAAACATAAGTTTTTAATATATTATTTACTTAAGGTGTCATTCAAACAATACTTTCCTTCAAATAGGTTGCATGCTCACATATACAAAGTAAATCCTATGGAAATTCGCTGAGTACGCAGGTCTGCTGCGACGGGGGTATTTTATATTTTAATAATATAAAAAATGTCAAATACATTTTTTACTAATGGATTTTTTTACCGATGAAAGCAGCGCAGCGTGGCACTATGTGGCGCCTCGCTGCAATTGGAAGACGTGCCACGCCACTGCTACTGTGGTGTGTAACGTACCATTTGAATTCATTGGTTGGTTTTTAAGCTGCATCGAGGTGCAGGGTCACTCCACGCCATGCCAGTCTGGTGTGTAGTGGGCCTTTGGGAAAAGTTATCAAAAAGGTAATATTTTTCCAGGGATTTTCTCACCGATTCCCCTTTCATTCATATATAGTTGATGGGTCTTGGACTTTGGTTTTCTCAAAAGTTAAGGGTAGGGGGCTTTAAGGATACATATTTTATAAAAATGTTTGAAATTTTATTTTCCCAAAGGAACTTCTAAACTGAATAACTTTATAAATTCAGTTTGTATTTTGAAAGTACACTTAGTAAGCTATTAAAACATTCACCACTAAAAAAATATTATAATTACATCCTAAAATTCTAAAATAACAACATTGTATTTACTAAGTAATCAACTATGATAGGATGTCTAAAATGTAGGCTAGAGTCAACAAGGCACCAATTTTGACTAAAAATGGTGACCTTATTTTTGCATCCACTATATTGGTAAAATTAATAGCTGATCTGGATTTCAGCACACTAAAAATAAAACAAAACTTTACCAAGGCACATAGAAAATGTATCATCAAATAATGCAATGTTCCTCATGCACAGCTGAGCTCAAACTAGAGTAATATGATAGTGAAAAGAGGTCTACGTCTGGACAACTGCCTTTCGACCACTTTTGCCGTCCTTTCCGGACCACTGATAGCCTCTAACTACAATGGTGGATTTAGAAACGAAACTTGGTAAAAAATACAGGAAACTTGCCCCACTCACAACAGGGGAATAAACATTCCCCGCCTCTAGCTAAGCTCACAATAAAAGCATTGTTGGTGAAAGTTTCTAGTGACAGTGAGGCACGTCTATTACCGGCATAATAGATGTTCAAAATGGTCATTTTACTGAATAGAAAAACAACTACAGCAACAGCAATATAATTGCTGAGGTTACTCCAAACGACGATAATCGGTTATTCTAGAGGATATTTGCTAAAAATAAAATCCTTCTAAAATACATGGTGATGGGAGTTTAAAGTCCAGAGAGCTTAGCCCAAGGGAATTTTAAGAATGACAATATGCCTATGTGTTACTCAAAGATATTAACCATCTAAATAGGTCAATTCATTCAGTAGTTTAGGAATTATGGAGCCCCAAGCAAACAAACTAAAATCTGCATGACTTATTATTGGATTGAATTTTCTACAATTTTGCAAATGCTGTCAGTTTATATATAGTGTTATACAACCACACTTTGAAGATGTTTATACTATGCAAAATCAATTACTTAGTGTGTTTAAAATATGATTTTTATGTCATTTCAGATTCCTCGCAAAGGAAAATGTAGGAAAATTAAGGGGAAGTGGACCCAAGAATCACTTCAGACTGCTTTGCGTCATATAGCTGAAGGGGAGAATGAAAAGTTAGTGTCTAAATTGTTCAGCATACCAAGGTCAACTCTTCGCGACAGGATAAAAAACAAAGACATTTCAAATCCTAAATTTGGAAGACCTTCGGTGTTCAACAAAGAGCAGGAGGCGGAACTTGTAAAGTATGTTCTTGCAATAGAAAAAGTATTCTATGGAATAAAATACACAGATTTAAAAAGGATAGCATATGACATGGCAGAAAGGCTTCAAATAAAGCATACCTTCAATCGAGAAACAAAAATGGCAGGAGAAGACTGGCTGTCAGGATTTCGACGAAGAAACCCTGAAATATTGTTACACAAGTCAACTGGCACAGTTGAAAGTACTAGCAGACTCAGATTCAATGAATTTGAGGTCAGCCTATTTTACAAAAATCTCAACAAAATCATGGAAAAACATGAATTCCCAGCCTCCAGAATATTTAATATGGACGAGATCAGCATTGTTTCAGTGCAAAAACTCAACCCCAACATAAAGATAGAAGATCAAGAACAATTTAGAGATTCCGACTGCAAGAGAGGACATAATGTCACAGCTATGTGCACGATGAGTGCCTCTGGGCACTACATTCCTCCAATGTTAATTTTCCCCATGAAGAGGATGACGCCCTCACATGAGACTGGTGGACCTGCGGGAGCCATATACCGATGTTCCAACAACGGTTGGCCCAATCACGTTCTTTTCGTTGACTGGTTGAAGCACTTCAAGAATTTCGCTAACCCATCAAAGAACGACCCTGTACTACTTGTGCTTGATGGTCATGGAAGTCATGTTTCTTTGGATGCCCATATTTTTTGTAGAGACAATGACATTCACATGATTGCAATACCTCCTCACACATCTCACAGGCTCCAACCTCTTGATGTGTCATTCCTCGGTCCTTTGAAAAAGGCTTTTAATAAAGAGTGTGCAGTGAAAAATAAATGCATGCAGGCAAACTCAAACAGAAAGATAACTCTTTACAACATTGCTAGCATTTTTAATGTTGCTTATATGAATGTTGCAACAGTGGAAAATGGCATTTCTGGGTTTAAAAACACTGGAATCTTCCCAATGAATGAAGATATGTTTTGGAGAGTGACTTCATTGCCATATACAGTCACAAGACTTATTGCAATTGAGGACTCAGGGGATGAAGAAGACAGTTGTGATAACCAAAGCTTGGAATCGTCTAAAAACCAAGCCCTCAATCAGTCAGTTAAAAACTCCGTAATAAGTGAAAGTTATAGTTTCTACTATCTCATTATTCCTTTAAAGGTTATAAGTACACACAGCACATTAAAATATATTGAAATTATGAACTATCAAATTCCAAAGCGGCCTTACAGATAGCCTGTAAAGACGTTTTAAAACAGAATGGCTACAGCTATAATTCGACGTTGACTGCTAAAAAACAGATGCTTGAAAAAAATTCAAATTCAAAGCAAAAACTCTTTAACATATTATTTTTGTAGTTTCATAACAGTACTGTAGTTTGAATTTAAATGAAAACAATGCAGATTTCGAAGAATAAACTTCTAATGACATAGTTCTTATGGACATTATAATAAGTAGGCCTTAAGATTTTTACGGCTTAGCTGAACCAAATTCGTTATTTAGATCCGATTCAACATGAAGAAAATTAGTTTTTTTTAAAGTGTTATTTACAGTTTCATGTGATTTTTGTTAAGAGATTCAAGACTGATATCTAAGAACCCTTCTCAGGTATAATGGAACATTTAGAATTTAAATAAGTTTTTTTTCTGATTTATTTGCTGTAATATATCCCATGTCATCAATTTATTGTCAATTGTAAGATCAATTTCAATCGTAAGAACAGCAAAGTTGATTTTTAATGCTGTAAATGTCTTATTTAAGACACAAAACAAAAGGGCAAGGCAAGGGGGGTTTATTTAATTTATGGAAGGTTTGAAGTGAAAGTAACACGTCTTATTTTGTATTCTGTTCATTAAAAAAAGTACTGAAACTCCATGGTTTCTTGGTCTGTTACCTTTATTTCTTAACAGCATAAGATTTAAATCTGAGTAATTACCCAGATGACTAATACACAGAGTATTATACACTCAACATTAGTCAACATGGTAGAGAAATATAAATAAAAAAGTTGTTTAAATTTACTAAAAGTTATAAAATACTCTTAAATAATAAATTTGTAAATCAGGTCCTTTGATATACCCTTCACAACACATCGACACATTCTTACTTCTTTACTTTGACCTTTCCTTCATTCCAGTTATGCCACTGTGCTTCATTTCTTGGCATAATCAATTGATGAACATAGATGACTATAATAACAAGCAATGTCTCATAAACTTTTGCAAATGTCTTGTTTGTTTTATCTGTTTTATTGGAAGCCACGTGACCATTTCATTCACAATACACTGTATAAATTGAAGTTGTATACATTATATGAATTTTGAAGACAAAAATAAAAATCCTGTTTTTATAACTACTTAGTAATTATACTGTCTTGTAATAGTTATCAAATAAAAAGTTGAAATACAGTTTTTATTGTAGATTAGTAAATTATATCCAAGAGAAATATAAATGTTATATTTTATATCAAATGTTCTCGACGATTTTAATACGTTCATGTATGAATATTTATACAAATAATCTAAAACTGTGGTATTAATATACATATTTGGCACTGTTCAGAATTAAGTAGAATGTTTTATTAATAAGGATGGTTATTTAAAGTATGCAATGGCCTAATTTATTTTTCCTGAAAGTTTTATCACTTTTAGATTTTGATATTTCAATTCAATTAGAAATGAGGAACTAAAGTAGTGAGACTGCCATATTGTGGCGTACAACATTGGCGCACCAAGCTCACTGAGGATACCCACTTGGCTACAGTGAAACCTTAGTGGGAGTCACTGGTCCAACATCACTCTTCTCGTCCAATGGTTTGAGGACAGAAAAACAGTCCATCAAAATCCTAGGTCTAATGGAAAAATTAGAGCCTTGTGTTTTTATTGAAAATATTTTGGGAAAAATTACAATTTATTTGATGAAAATAGAATTTTTGAAACAGGGAAGAAAAAAACGTGTGTAGCCAAAAAAGAGAAAGATTAGTTAGTTTGTGTGTATTAATATTTTCATTATTACTAGAAGTTTTTTTTATTTTTACTAAAAATTTTCATTATTTTAATATTTTCAATTAAAAGTCAGCCATATGATTTATGTTGAATTATTTTTCTTAATTAGCAATAATGTTTATATTTGTAAGGGCTTTCGAGATGAAATAACCAGTTCAGTTACAATTTTTAAATAACCAAACACGTTCCCAGTTTTCATCACCCCTGAAAAAAACATAAGCACTCATTGTACCCTGTTTCTATAATTTTCAACTTAGTCTTTTATAAATACTTTAAATAAATCAGTAAAAGTATCATACCTCCTCTACCATACAACCTCATAATTATGATATGTACAAGGTATCGCTACAATAAGGTATAAAGTTTCAATAAATACTTGGTATCTATGAGTTAATCAAAATTTTACATTAAGATTTTAGAGAATTTGTAAATCATTGACAAAATTGTAATACTGCGTGCATAAATTCATCCTATTAATTATTAAATCTGGCAGCGCAATATCAGAATGTGTGGGCTACAGTGTAGCTTTTGAATCAGACTGAAAACGGTGCTTCTAAAAATGTAGCCTTCCTCTAAACATCGGCTCAACCTATACAGCGTTGTATGTACAGCTGGAAGAGGGGGGCTCAGATGACAGTGGACCTGGGGGTCTCCCCTGGGACGCAAAATGGTTCAGACAATTTTAGACTTTAAACTTTAATTTCAAGTAGAAATATATTTTACCCACAATTTAGGCTTTAACTCTAGAGTTATGATTGTTTATTATTAAATTAAATTCATCAGTTTCTTTTAGCAGACCGAAACAGTTGCTTGAAACACCCTCTCGTCCAATGGTTTGAGGACAGGAATAACAGCAAAGAACCCAAAACAAAAACACCCCCTAGCAGCTCTGTGGCTGCTGCTGGTGCGCTGATTAGCCTCGCGCTGTGTTTTTAATAATGTACTCCAGCACCTTTTTATCTGGGACTCCCCCGCTTATCGCTTTTTTGTCAGTTTTATAGGTTTGTCAAAGGGGGATACTTGGGGGGATATCGCAGCCAGCAGGCCTGGGTGGCATGGAAGATGAAAATGAAAATGAAATAGTTTATTGCCGCGGAAAACAATAAATATTTATGACAATTGTCAGAATTAAATTATTAACTAATAAATAGTTAACATGGTTATATTAGTTAAATTGTTTACAATATACATCTAAAACCTAATGTCAAAAAATTCATCATGTTTATACAGGCAAGCAGCAACAAGAGATGTCTTAAGAACATGTACAAACTTGGTTCTAGACAACTCCTTAATTCCAGCAGGCAGAGCATTGAACATCCTAATGCCTTGGTATTCAAAACTGTTCTGTGTAGCGGATAGTGCACACCTAGTAATCGTTATGATCTTTATCTTGTGTTATGCTTATGAACATAAGACATTTTAGTTAAGTGTAATAAATTGTCTTACACATAAAGAAGTAAGCTTGACAAGACAAATAAAGAAGGTAGTGTGAGTATACCCAGTAAAATAAAAAGGGACTTACAATGAGTTAGGTTAGGTTATACTCACACCTAACCACACAAAATACGGACTTATGGCTGCCAATGATACTGTGCCTATTAATTATCAGTTAAATCAAAAGTTGCTAGGCCACCTCAAAACGCTGACACTTAAAAATTATTACAACCCCTTAGTTATTAAAACGATTAGCATTACAGAACAAATGTAAAACTTGGATTTTAGCAAACAAATAAAAATGAAACTTGGAGGAATGACGATTACGAAAAGAGGGTTCCCTAATTATCTAAAATATGCCTAAAACTGAGTATGCGATTATTGACGATGTCTCCACGTAGTATCATGTAATTAGCGCCTTCGGTTTTCAAAATAAATTTTAATTTAATATACCATTGCCAAGATAATGAGTTGTGGAGAGTTTGTAGCGATTCCAAAATCGTTCATCTTAATGCATTCTGAAAATATATTGCGTAAAAGTTTACTAACTTTAACACAACGTATTTAAGAGTAAACTGAAACGAATGAGTTATTTTGGAATTACAGTGAACACTCTTCAACTCTTTATTTTTACAATGATATATGGAAATAAATTTTATTTTGAGAATTGGAGTCGTTAAAGTCGCCGCGTTTATCCCTGTGCAGCAAAAGTGCACAAATTTAACAAGCTGTAACGAAGCAGTACGGAGCCAGTGTTGCAGAAAAAGGAAAACTGCCGTAAGAATGGAACAATCTTAAAATTTATAGCAGAATAAGAGGTTGTATGTTAAAGTATAAAGGTTGGAAAAGATAAATAAGGTATGTTTAGGTCGTAAATAGGTTAAGAGATGGCCTTGGAAGGGAACTGTGCAGACATTAAGCTTGCTTCCGCTGCGTTAAGATGACAATTTTGCAAAGTCGACGTCATCAGTTAACCTTGCTTTATACTTAAAACGTTTGTATTTATGAGCTTTACATATGATTTCTCCAAGGAAAGAATAAACTCATGGTATAATTTGTAACTGGGTTAACTTTCACTACTTTAAAAATATTTCAGCGGGAATGGCGGGGTTCGAACCCTTCGGACCTCCCCCTGCCTACACCCCTAACCTATGATCAACTTACACTTAGAAAAGATGCACAAGTGCTCAAGATCTTACCAAACTTCACGTCAACAGTCTTCTCTATCATGAAAAGTACTTCGGCCTCCCCACCACTCATCTACTCGTGTACCAGACTATAATAGGACTATTTAAAGGAAAAAGACTGTACCTCCAAAATTTACATAAGGGGATGAAGACTCTACTGCAGTGAGCTCGCGACTGTGGGACTAGAGGCGGTACAACCCGCAGGAGCCGCAGGACCGGATTCCCCCTGTCAATAATTTTTTATGTATATCCAAAAACATCCACCCTTATTCCATAGACAATAATGAATTTGTAATTAAGTTGATTTAAGCAATGAACTATAACTTGTTTAAATATAAACAATCATCAGACGCTTGATAACAGTTCACATTTGCAAGAAGGCAGGAAGCGAATGAGAGGGCAGTTTTCTCTAAAAAATATCAGTAGTATGGCTAGTAGTGTCACTTTTGGGGGATCAGCCCTCTCAGTCCTTCAGTCCTCTCAGTAACTCTCAGTCCTTCGCTTGTGAGCCCCTTACAGTAGATGGAAACTTTATAACTTTTTATCTGGTAACAAAAGATTTTTCTTTTATTCATTAGCCGGTCCACCAAACTTACTTTTGGAAAATACTTATTCTTTTTTTTTTGTAGGTGTCTCGGATTGATCAACCACGATCATTTGATGTATTAATACCATCGTTATCATCAAGTGGAGTGTTAAAGAACAAAAATAAAACAAATCACCAGACATTGTCAAAATCCCAAAGTGGGCCAAATAGTCCAACAGAGATTCAACACAAAGATTATCTTCAATTATTGAGCATTCAATCAAACACTTATCCTTGTACGAGTACTTCTGTAGGAGCAACAAAAAGTGCCAATGCAAAGCTTCCAGATCAACCAATAATGTTTAACAACAACCCTCCCATCATAACTAAAAAAAGGAAAGTCGATTTTTTCCACACTTCTCAGCATCCAAAATATAAAACTTCCGATCAAAAACAAGTTGTACAAACGGAAAGCAAAGTTAATGATAAAACTTTAGCCCAAGCTTTAACAAGCGGTGAAAAATTAGAAGATGTAACTGTTTTTTCATCTGATACCGAACAAATCATTGTGAATGAAGGAAATGCGCATTTCTGTTTAGTTTGCAATGTAGATTGCGGGAATTTCGATCTTTTACAGGAACATTTAAGTGGGGAAACTTTTATTTGTAGAGCTTGTACCTCTATTTTTAACAGTCATTCTGCATTGGAAGTTCATTTTATGAATCATAAAAAGTACTCATGTGAGTTTTGCAAAAAGGTTTTTTACACTCAGAAAGAGCAGTATCACCACAAAGCTACAGTCTCCCCATGTAACAAAAAGCGTTCTAGGATTCAGTGTGAATTTTGTCCACGGACATTTTCGTACAAGAGAAGTTTAAATTACCACATTAAATTGGATCACTATGTCAGCTGTCCCGATACCTTTTGTATTATTTGTGAAAAAGGTTTCAGAGATCACAGTTCTTTTGAAATTCATTTAAAAGTCAGTCATATTGCTTATGAAGGCCTCGAGTGTAGCATTTGTCACAAAGTCTTGTTGGGACCAAATAGATTAAAAAATCATATCACAAACAATCATATTGAATCTTTAAAGAGTTGTTGGATCTGTGGAAAGATCGTTACATCCAAGACACTCGATAAACACCTGGAAACTCATGATCAATCGGACACTGCCTGCAGCGTGTGCGGATCATCATTCAAAAACAAGCATATGTTGAGACGCCACATGAGCACACATAAACAAACTCATGAAAACAAGACTTATATGTGCAATCTATGTAATGAAACTTTTGACTCCTCGCAAGAAAAGAGAAGGCATAAAAGCCTTAAACATAGGGCCATACCACAACCGGCTTTCTGCGAAATTTGTGGGAAGCAGTGTAAATCGACGAAACAGTTGAAGGATCACTTATTAGTTCACTCTGATGAAAAACCCTTTGTGTGCGACATCTGTGGAGCTGCATTCAAAACAAAAACTCAGCTTCTAACACATAACAGAATCCATTCTGAGAATACAAAATATAAGTGTCCTCGATGCAACCAGGGCTTTAGATGGAAACAGACTTTTGATAGACATGAGTCCAAATGTGACGACAATACAAGCTTAGAAACAGATTGAGCAATTTTCATCCGATACTAAATTTTATTTAAATGTAACAATGATATCATTTTCTTTATAGCGAGTTAGCTAAACCATGATTTTTAAAAATTAGAAATTAAAGTTTGAGTTCATCTGCAAAGCACTTAGTTTTAACACTATTTTGTAAATTGTTTGAACCAAAGAATAATTGCTTTTTCAGTGCTGACACTCAAAACTAGTTATCATATTGTTTTTTTTTTATATTTCTTTAACAATTTAGGAATTTACTTTATAAAAACGCCTCATTTTTGAAAAAAAATAAAGAAAGCTTAAATGGTATAAGGTTTTTTTAATTTTTAAAACCCCCAAAGTCTAATTCTGATAAGGTTATCTGCTGATTTGAGAGGAGGCTGAAGATGATGGCCGTATAGGATTTATATTTTATTTGAACCAATGTTAAATACACGTGATTTCTCTTTTATTTCTTATTACAAAACTAAAAGTTGATATTGTCATTGTAATTTTAAAACCTTACCTTTTAGGTAGTTCAGAAATTTGACAAAATTAGTCTTTGTATGTAAAAATTGTATCACATTCAAAACAGTTTATAAAAAAATGTTAATTGGCTTTGTTTTAGATTAATTATAATGACCGCTTTCAAATCCGATGATCACTTATCCATCCTGTTATGAAGTCTATAAAGCAGTTTTATAGGTTGACTCTGTGTCCAAGTCAAGGCGGGATATTCTGGATCCAGGTTGTATATCGGGCTTTTAATAATCCTGGGTACAGAATGAGCTGGTCTTCACCAACTCGGCCGAACTGGTAGTATCAGCTGAGTGCAAAGCCGTAGCCAGGAAGTTTTCGGGGGGGTTTAGCCGCCACCGCCGGGCGAATTTCCGCCTCGGCAAAAGTGGTGACCTTTTTTATTTTTTTTTAGTCGCTTATGTGATTTTCGCCGCTTTTATCGTCATTTTGGGCCCTTTTACTGTTTACGGGCCCCTCTACGTTTTCTCGGACGATTTTGGGAGAGGTTTCCCCAATTTCGGGGGGGGGGGGGGTTTCGCCCCCATTTACTACGTTTACAATGCTGTATCTACTATTTCGGGGGTGGTTCTGACCCCCTAACCCCCCCCCCCCCCCCATTGGCTACGGCCTTGGCTGAGTGCTTTGCTATTCGTCCCCGTAATCAACCAGAGTGAAGCGGCCATAACAAAGCTACTCTCATCTTTCTTTAATATTTAGTGATAAAATACCTCATATACGTAGTCGAAGTCTTTAAACTGAAAACAATTAAAGGTGAGTTTCAAAGGTAACAACTGGATAAATAGAACAATCTCACTGTAATAGATGTACCTTTCTTACTTTTGGCACAAAACGCCAACTAAAAGCTGTCTGCTCTTTAAATACTTTGTTTGCAAAGCAATCACTCAACCTATAGAAAAAAAATTAGCTCATTGCCAAAAATTCCGTTTTCACCATCACCCAGGTTAAAATTTCTCTGAGATAAAAACTACTGAGTATAAAACTTATGAAAACAATTAACAAGTGTAAAATTCAATTTTGTTTTATTCAGATAATTTCCAAGTTTGGTAAACACATTGTCAAAATAGTATTGTCATTATTTACATGAATGTAATGTTCCTCTTTGGCTAGTTAAACATCTTACTCTTGAAATGTTGTTTCCTTCTGAGATCTAACTATTTAGTTATAATTAGTTATATCTAATTTATTTTTATACTGGTTTCTTAACAATCATTTAATACTCAAAAACATAAACAAAAGAGACTCAATCAAGTGGCCCATTGTTAAGTCTTGTAAAGCATGCATCCTTTCTTTGTTCGCAATATCTCAGACTTTCGTTACATTCATCTCTAACGTAAAAATATTTTATAAACCTACGTAACACACTCAATATTAAAACAAGAAACTTTAATGGTGTAAAAAATCCCTAATTTACCCTAAATTATCTGTTAATTAGTCTCTGAAGGTCTCCTCAGAGGTATTAATAAGGCACTGTCATGGAAAATCACCATAAAACCAGTGTAAAGTCACTAACAACATTACATTAAAATTGATCTGGGTACAAGTATTGCTAGTAAAATATTTGCAGTGGATTAGTACACAATAAAATAAAATTTAGTAATATGGGGTTTTATTCTTGAAGGTTTCATGTGACGCTTAGAAGGTGCTATTCAGACATAAAACCATGTTTTATTGTTATTTTGAATTGTTATTTTATGCAAGCTTGTCTTGTTGACTCAGGTCTTAAAGATCCAAGGTAGTAACTATTGAAGGATATAATAATCATTGGTGTTATTTTATTTTCTGATTTTTTTCTGTCCAACAGTTGTTTTAGTGATGAAGAATTGTTATTTATGTATTAAGAGCGTAAAGTAGGTCTTTCTCGCTTGAGCTAAACAAATACCGCGCGACGCTTAGCGGGGCGCGGTATTTTTAGCGAAAGCGATAAAGACGCTTTACACGCGATATACATACTAAATTGTTCATACAACTGCAGTTTTAATTTCCCAAAAGATAAATACAATCACAGTTACAATAAGTCACAGTTGGTCAATAAGTTCTTCATATTTATTTTCGTAAACGTTTCTAGATTTACGAGGTAATAAGTTTCATGAAACTTATTTCACTAATTCACTAATATCAGGTGGAGTAAGTCCGGATTCGTCATCACTTATTACATCCATTGTATCTGAATGCGCCAGTTTGAGGTTTTAAACAAGTCGAGCCCAGTCGGAAGCGGAAAGGAGCGCTGTTGCGCGCCGAGTAACAATGCAAAATCAGCTGGAGTGCAAAAGACTTTTTCGCTCGCTACAAAGACTTTCAAAGACTTAATCGCTCGCTCCTCAGTAAACAGCTGTTTTACGATTGGTTTTCGGTGCGAAAACTGGCACTTTACGCGCGGTTAGAGGAAAATATTGAAACATTAAATTGCAAACTGTTTATACATTTGCCATCACTGATTTGTAAAACAAGTTCGTATGACATTTCGGGATAGTGTCTGATTCCATCTTCAGATGGAAAAAAGCTTAGCATTACATAGCATAGCATCATATCGAGATTAGCAACACATATCCAGAAGGACCTGGACAAAAACACAGCTAAAAAGAGAACTGCGTAAAACTGCAAAAACAGTGATTTCTATGTTATATTGCGTGTTTTTTAACACAATATACTAGCTGAATTTGGGTTTTTGAGTTTTTTTTTTACAGTTCTTGTACTATAATGAAATATTAATACACAATAGTAATAACAGTAGTTGTGGAATATTAATTCTGGACGTGATATATGACTCATTCACACATTGTGAACTATCCGCTTCGGTTTTTACTTCCAGAGGTTTGTTGAGCAAACTTCAAGATATAGAGGTCGACTTCAACTTATAAAGGTGAAGAGCATATTTAATTTACAGAGGTAACTTTTACGTTGCTTTGACTTGAGGAAGTAAAATATAACCGTAACATTATTACAAGCTAAGGTTTGTTTTTTACTTTGACTCAGACAAGCTTTGTGCCGTGCGCGTCACCTTTATATATATAGCGCCCAACCAGGTACTGGCCAATGCCTGAACAGAGGCCAGTCCACCTGAACATTCTAGAAAGACAGAGGGAAATTTAGGATTTGAAAGGCCTGCTCTCCCCCCACTTCAAGCTGGAGTAGCCTGCCAGAAATACCAGTGTTAAATCTGATAAGTATTAATGCTAAAAATTAGGTTCCTTTCTTTAAATTTTTGATATCAATCAATAATGTTTTAAATTATCTTGGTTTTGGGGTGCCGGGGGGAAAAATTCTAGTTGGGGGTTTTGCTAAGATGTGAATTTCTGTGGGTTTCGCCTCTCAGAGGCGACCCTTCAAAGTATTACAAATGTAGCTTCATCAGGAAATATTGCTTGTCATATTTATCTGCCCAATAATTAATTACTTAGCTCGATAGTTAATTAACCTTTATTCAGAATCATAGTAATCAGCGATTAGACAGTTATGCTTAATTTCAGGTAGTTTTATTCCCAGTCACATGCAAGGTAGGGCCTTCTGGCATTTGATATAGTTGTACATGGAATTAACTACTTAATTATTGTTCATCAAAGCTGGCTTAGGTGACCATATGGCAATGGGCACGATCGGCCTCAGGGTAAACCTTCCACCTAGATAAATTATCCTATTCACTTTCACAGTTATAGAAATTTGCTCTGATCAATCCTTTCCTGACAATAAAGGATTACCTTATTGTACCTCAGATCCACCCTGGTCCATATTGTTCCAGCCTGATCCATATTTGGCTATTTCCAACAACTTTTCACATCATTCTTCCGACAACCAACAACTCCAGCAGTTACAGCTTTCCCTTGGGGATAGAAAATAACTTCAGTTAACAGGTTTTCGAGTGATTGAGAGGCGTCTGTAGCTAAATGAAAAGTACCATGTGAAGTTGACATTGAGGGCCTTAAGAAAAGGTCAGAACGTGGATCTGGTCTTGGGTCTCAATTTTTCAGTCTGCTGTTATAGCTTATTTCCTATTGGTGAAACCTGTCGAAATAAACTAAAAAATAATATTGGTATTCAAATCTGTTTTTTATTTTTAGCCAGTAAATAACCAGTTTTCCTCACTATCTACATTGCCTAGGTGCATTGAGAAAATAGGTTAATTTTAACTCTTTCTTTTGTTCTAGGTTTACAATTTTGATCAGCCGCTTATTATGTTACCAAATGATGGAAATCCTGGGAAGAATATTTTACAGCCGAAGCAGACTTTCCTGGTAATTCAAAACCTCTCACCTTTTGGTAGTGTCGGTATGAGTAGCGGGCTGACTCTTATCCCCTGCATAGCTCCCATTGGAGGAGAAACAAGAGACATATCTCAAGTTTCTATGAATCCATTTCACACAAACGGTATGTCGGCCAACACCAATGTGGGTGAAATAACAAGAACAGGATTCATAACTCAAGAAAGTGGGAGCCTGACCACAGTACCATGCCAAGCTGCAAATGTTACCTGTGGACCTTTAAAAATACCTCAGAATACTGCGAACTCGTACAACTTTGTCTATAAAACGGAAAACACCACAGATCAAAACACATCAAATCTGATTTGCGAAACAGGAAGTTCCACGATAAATCAAGCAGAGGCAGCATCTCAGAAACAGGAACGAAGTGAAATCCCGAACGGTGGAGCTAGATTAATATCTCAGGGTACAGTGAATACACCAAATTTAGCTGGCAAAACATCCACTGTTGTTAGTGGAGCTGAGTCCATTCCTCAAAATGTTCTTATCTCAACCAAACCAGTCAGTAGTGCAACCCAAGAAACACCTCAGGAGGTTTTCAGTCCCTGTCTTACTCCAGATAGCGTAACCCCCAACATCACAGAGAGTGTGGCAGGGGCAACAACTCAAAATGTCATAAATCAACCAAAGAAAGTTCAGAAAACAAATAACACAAACATCCGAGTGATCTATAAATTCGTAAAAACCGTTGCTCCAGAAAAACCTCTGCCTTGCAGGAAACGCAAGGTTTTCAGTCCCTGTCTTACTCCAGATAGCGTAATCCCCAACATCACAGAGAGTGTGGCAGGGGCAACAACTCAAAATGTCATAAATCAACCAAAGAAAGTTCAGAAAACAAATAACACAAACATCCGACTGATCTATAAATTCGTAAAAACCGTTGCTCCAGAAAAACCTCTGCCTTGCAGGAAACGCATGGCTAAATTGGTTAAATCATTGTCGAAATTAGCAGATTCTGAAAATCAGTCGATATGCTTGGTTTGCGACATAAATTGCAAGAGTTCTGAAGGCCTTCTGGACCACAAGAAGGGAAATCAGTTTGTGTGTCGTATTTGTACATTAACATTTTATGATCATCAATCTCTTGAAAGTCACTTCATCTGCCACAATAAATACCAGTGTAAACTATGTGACAGCATTTTCCTGACTAAAGATAAATATTTGGAACATAGAAATTCAAAGGAGACTTGTACCAAAGGAACTAGAAAGCAGTGTGAATTTTGTGGAAAAGTCTATTCAAAACCGGAATCCTTGCGATACCATGTTAAGCACTTCCACACAGAAATCAATTATGCATGTATTGTGTGTGGAAGATCGTTTGATAAATTGTACCGCCTAACAGATCATGAGAAGATTGCTCATGTCGCTTATGAAAACATGGAATGCGAGACTTGCCATAAGTTGCTGCAGGGTCCTGAAAAGTTGAAGATTCATGTTGAGCGTATACATGTTGGCAAAAACGAGGAACAACCTATCTTCTGCACCATCTGTAGGAAATTTTTCGATACCTGGTTTCTTTTAAAGGCGCACATAAAAACACATGATAGCACCGATTACCCGTGTGAAGTATGCGGGGGAACTATCACCGGTTTGGAGAAATTTAAAAGACACATGACAGACAAGCACAAACAGGGGCCTTTCCAGTGCAATGTTTGCAGAGATGTATTTCCTACAATGGGAAAACTAAGATTTCATAAAATAAGCCACAGACAGAAAAAAAGGAAGGACAAACTTTTTATGTGTGAAGTTTGTGGTAAGCATTGTAAATCTCAAGAGGAATTGAAAAAACATCAACGAATACATTCTACTGATAGACCATATCAATGTGACATTTGTGGAGCTACTTTTAAGCAACCTAGTGCTCTATTTATCCATGGGAGAGTCCACAGTGACACTAAAAAATATTACTGTGACAATTGTGGATTAGGTTTCAACTGGAAGCAGACGCTGGAAAAACATTTTACCAAATGTAAGAACAGCACATGAATCATTTCAAATCATTTAGCAGAAGAGTGTTTTTATGTGGTACTTTATTGAAATGATTGGTAAGACTTCAATTTGATTGGTAAGACTTTATTTTGTGGTTTTGACTTGTAATGAGTGCAACAATGTAATTTTCCTAACTCAATTTTTATTAATAGGAGTAGATAAGTAAATAACACTGATGATCAATTTGAGGTTTTTCCATTGTAAATTCTTTATATCTAAGATCAACCAGAGTATGTAGTTATTATGTTTCATCTTGGGCTGTGTGAACTATTTACACCTGAAGCAGTTGGAGTGCAGTGAAAATTTAGTAGATTAAATAATACACTAAAACCCTCAATGTTTATATGTCTGTGGCGGCAAACCTGCATAATCATTTCCTGTTATCCTCATTGAGGATATTGAAGTATGATCATCTATGAGCATACTTAATATTAGGCTACTTAAAATGAGGCTCTGTGTGAATAATTTATTTGCACAACGGGTTTTTTTAAATCCCGCTCAATGGCTACTGTTCATCAAAACCAAAGCTATTGAAATGTCTATAAATTTAATACTAGTTTTTAAAATTCACTCTCTTAATAGGATTTTTATATTTATCAATTGATAAAGTGGAAATTTGTGTATAACTGTTTAAATACAGTTGCAGGGAACAAATTATTCTTCGAATCTCCTGTGAACATTAAGAATAAAATGAATTGCTTAAGTGTGGACTTTCTTTTTTGCAAGCTTTTGCAAAACACTTGAAAGTACTGTAGAAAACCGTACAGATTCCTTATAGCCTGAGTAAGCATTGCAAAGAAATTTTAAAAAAGTTTTCTTAAAGTATGGATTTTTATTTTAAATTATAGAACTGAAAATTACATTGATAAAAATCGCTTTCAATAATCAATTGTGCATAGCATTAAAATAGTTCAACTACGTATGATAACATTTTTGTACAATGATATTACTACAATATTTAATGGTATATGTGATTTTCCAATACAAGCAAAAAATACAAACGCACAAGAACAATATATTTATATATTTATTCATACAATATTTTTACAATGCTATAATACAGCCAAAGCCAATTACACAATAGCATCAATATAAGTTTACATTTAAAAAATATAGAAAAACATGCAAACCGTATCGATATATAAATTACACATGTAACAACTGTGTTCATTTTACTGTCCATTTCTTGCTTTTCATCTCACTGCTAATTATGACAAAATACCCAATCAAAGTTCATCGAAGATAATAAATATACTTAAATATTTCTAAAAACAAAAATCAGTTACAATAGTAAATTAAATTTATAAACAAGGTTGAAAATATAATGATTTTCTATGCTTAATTTCAATTAAAACACATAGATGAGTTTTAAATTTTGTAAAAGTATCATCAAACCATCAAAACATCTAGATCAGAATTTAAAGAATTATCAAGTCTCATCATTAAGTTCAATGGAGAGAAATAACCAAGACTGCTTCTTGTAAAATAACGTAAAAAAATTGCATACTACGGGAGCCGCGGCGCAGCTTCCAGCATCCCATTCATCAGTATATGAAGATACAAGAGACTTGTAATCTTACGCATTTTTGATAGACTCTGTATATTGAAAATTTGCAAGAGATCGTCATAGTTTGGTATCAATTGCATAAAAACCCAAATGTTTTAAAATGTAGATATCTTACGAATTTATTTTGACCATTTTCGAGTGTTTCAGACAGGTAAATTATATGAGGATTCCAAACAACCGAGGCATATTCTAACTTTGACCTTTTGACTTAACTATTGAACAATAAAACATTTTTAATGAATTTGTGTTTCGTAAAAACGTTACTGACCGTTTTATAAATCCCAGAACTGAATGATTTGATTTGGAAACTGAAATTATGTGATCCTCTAAAGAAAATGTTGAATCAGATAATATGTCTAGGTCTTTAAAATTTATTTTTCGTGTAAAAATTTGACTACCCGTTTTAAAATTAAAATAGGTTATTCCCTCAAAATTCTTTCTCGAATATGTCATGACACATTTATTGACATTGAATTTTGAATTATCGTGGCCCTAGACAACCAATGCATCTAAAGTCGCTTTGCAATTTTTAACAATCCCTTTTGACTCTAAACCTCTACAAACTTTAATGTCATTGACTTATAAAAGTATTTTTCTATTTGTATGCAATCTGTGATATCATTAATGAAGAAAATATATCTAAAATAGTCTAAATTTGTTATTGACTGAGAAAGTAGGAACAATTTTAATTACTTTCTTACTTTTCTACGACAATTTTGTGATTATATTCTTCAATAAAAACAGAACATTAAGTTTTGCATTATGGTTTTAGGTAGCCATTACGAATATAACGTGAATTACACCTCGGATTATCCTGACTAATGTGCAAGAGTAAAACGAAGAGAAAAAATATATGGATGGTTCAGAGTCACTATAACTTTTCAAAAAATCCATCTGGCCTCTAGTGTCTGCTATTTAATATTTTGGCAAGTCGCATATCAAGATTAATATCATATTGATTGGAAATAGTATATTACGTAGCTAGACCGGCAAGTACCGTTTTACCAGACGAACATGATGATGATAGATTGTTCCCGAGTGACCCAGAGGTGAGTGCGGGATTTTCATGCGAGTTCGGTATAACTTACCGGGCGTGTGATGTAGGATACTTTACATCATACTACTAAGAAAAATCATATTTTCTATTCATAAGGTAACCCTTGCATAAACCACTACGTTTCTTAATTCTTCAACCTTATCTCCAATTACCAAACATTTGCTACTGCTACCACTGCTGCCACCACATCCTTTTAAAGTAGGCCTAATCTATTAAAACATGCATTGAACGTCGGTTTGCAGCAATCAGCTGCTTGCTTTGATTGTTTACTTCCGTTATTTCCGTTTCCTAGTGCAAGTTAAATTTACTGTGCAGTTATTGGCAAAGAGTAACTTTCTAGCCAAGAGAAAGGGACAGAAAACTGAATTTTCTGTGTAGTGTGATGTAAAGGATTTTGCAAGGTTTCGATGCATAGGCTACATTCATTTCTCTGCAATTGCGCTTGAATTAGAAGGCACTGAATTAATGAGTAAAACTCCATTTTTACTATAAGCTTAGTGTTATACCGAATAAGCTTGTTTGTATGACACCGGATAATTTGCGTCTGGATAATCCAAGATGTAATGTAGTATTAAACTAAATAGGCATGTACAATATAATAAGAAACACAAACTTTCCATAAATCAACTGTGAAGTGATCCTACATAATCCGAGGAGAGGTTCTTCTTTTGATGTGTAAAACCATTCAAAGTACTAATTTCAAATGGTGCTAGAAATCCAAACTTTTCTTATCTATTCACCGAAATGAAATCAGTACCCATTTTGGTCTTCCAGGGATGGCTTCAACTTCTGATGTCTTCCAGCTCTTATTGTCTGATAAAATCAATATATAGTAAATATAAACCTTCCTGTAATTCTTATAATTAAGAGATGAGTACACTCATTTCAGTATTGTGATTTAAACAAATTAAAAATAAGTTTCACTCCTTTTTTCAACTCAACTAGGGTTATAAAGTTTCTTTAAAACTTCATTCAAAAATTGTAAATCTATTAGCACTTTAATCATAACTAAAATAAAATAAATCTAACTCCTTTAACATAAATAATTGGTGCTTCCAAAATACCGTTAGTATTTCCTATAATTTATAAACCTAGTGAGGAAATTGTTGAAGATTCAAACTTCAGCGAGGTATCGTATACTCAAGTTAAATTTTTTGAGTATAATGCAATGAACATATAAAAATAGTAACTTTTTCCAATATAGGAAGGTATTTCATTTTCATAAACCTAAATATAAATCATGCATACAACAATAAATACATCATATTTTACCATACTGACTTTGTATTTTAAATGGAGAATCACTTTGGGCCAATGCATTACCAAGGCAATGCCTATTGTAGGCTTTCATTGAATTACTTATTATTATTATTATTATCAGATGCATAAAAAATTGATAATACAACATACCAATTAAAATGAAACTGACTATCCCTAACAATAATTTTAAATCAACACAACATCTAAACTTCTTTTACATATTAAAATTGGAGCCCTAATTACATTTGTAGCATAATCGAGGTTATGTTAATGAGCCAATACACTGCATGATCCTAAGAAATACTGAAACATTAGTTATTTTCAACATGCTAAGCTTTGCATGAAAATAATCCAATTAAGAAATGCTAAATTATCAACTAGATAATTGCACACATAGTCTAAAATTAATATTACAACTACCCGCCATAACAATCACGTGTAGGCCTATAGTATGTGCCTGAGTGCCCCCGACAATATCAAAACTATGTAATAAAAATATTTTCCAGACTATAAGCATTGACTTATTTGAAAAGTCAATTACATTTTTTTCAACTACAAGACATAAGCATTCAGCTACAGTAATGAATTACAACATAACGTAAAGTCCATAGGTAAACAAAAATGATTCATTCTAAATAAAAATTAAACACCAAAATCAGTGGATTAAAGGATTTTAATCAACCTTACAAAATGTTGAAAATATCTTAAGATAAATTACACCTAAAAGTAAGATTACAAATCCTTAGTTCTTTGAAATGTGAACTGATGTTTTGTTAAATAACAAGTTAAATTAAATGATTTTTACAAAGGTAAATACCTTACACCTACAACTAACTATTTCCTTACAAGTTAGGTTTACCATGATGAATTCATTATCAGTTATCTATTATCAACAAGTAACAGCGCTGCAAATGTCTGAACAACACACTAATGAATATTTTAGCACTTTTAACTTAAATTTTATCTGGGTCGTTCTCCCACAGTTATTTTTATGAAAAAATAATATAAGCAATTCATTCACATCCCTGTTACGTTAGAGGAATTCCTCGTAAAATACTTGAATAAACATGCAAACAAACATGATATTTAAAAAACCATGTAAGGGATTTTGAATACATTAAAATACTTACACATCGAAAGAAATAATTTTTGCCCATAAAAAGCTGGAAAAAATTTAAAATTAAGACAACAAATACTGGCTTTTCCAAAACGTAAACACTACGAATCAGACTGACCTGTACTGAGAGGTGAAGATCCCCTGAAGATGTGAAGTCCGGGGGGAAGTGACCCCTCTTAAGTAGCAGCAGGGGTCACGGAGCCGGAGTCACGGAGGTGTTAGATGGTCCAGCGCCCGGCATCATGTGACGTCACGCTGCGTGACCCCCGGTCAGCCCTGCGAGTAACAACATCTCAGCGACTGGCGACAGGTGAGTGAGTAACAATGTGTAACACTAGTGCGGATATAATGTTACTGTGAGCGAATGGGCTATTGGATGAAAGGGTGGAGATATTACCTTTTGTGTGGTAACAAGAATACATAATTTACATAATCCTTTTTGAAATGAATGAATGGTAGAAAGACTGCTGAAGACAGGGATGGACATGGGTGAATCATAATCTCCATTATTACAACAATATTTAAACAGCTATTGTTTTAAAAAATAATCAATAATAATTGTCATCCAAAAGTCCACTGACACACATGCTAGGGTAGAGCCATACTACATGATTGTTATTATTTAGAAGCTAGATTCAACGGTAACATATCAAACTGTAATTTGAAATCAACAACATATGGGAGTTCTATGCAGCTTGGTCAACGAAGAATCCAGTGTGGTAATAGAAAAAAATTCAATTATGAAATAAAAATACAGGGTTTTCATAAAGGTTTATCACAAACTTCGGGGATTGGTATCTCTGACAAAAATAAAGAAAGAAGTGTTTATAAACTTTGGCCCTGAAATGCCTGGGTTTTTGCCTATCGGACTGTATATTTTTTATACATAATCTCTCATAACTTTTAAACCGTTTAAGATATTAACTTCTGATGTTTTTTTTACATTTTTAGGCCAGTGGGACCTAATTTTCGGGTGATGTCATGTTTCTACTTTGTGCCAGTTCCAAACATCATCCACTTTTAGTTTTCAGAGCTTTATATCGTAAAAAGCTGTAAATAAAAAAATCTGTCCTGAAACAAAAACTATGCAAAATTTTATTGGCTTTGCAAAAATGTATTTTATTAGAGTTTTGACTTAAATAGTTGAGAAATATTTAATTTTCATGGTTATTCCATCCATGCTAAAGTTGAAGTCATATAAGGTTTAAGAAATTACAAACCGTCAGATTACACACCGTCAGATTGAAAACCTTCCTTTTGGCCTAGCTCTTAGGGAATAAGAATAATTTTAAAACGTCTAGCCTAAAGACTCAAAATGACTTGTCATAAAGGGGTCCAACTTGGTTCAATGATTACAAATTACATACAATAGACTCGATCCCTCTTATCCGGACACCTTTTAAGCGGAGATAGGTTTAACTAGACTGCTTTCGGCGGAAGTTACAACATTTTCACCGGACATTTTTTATCAAAACATCTGTTTAACCGGACAAAATTGTCAACAAATGGACGATACCGTATCGACGGTCTTGTGGGAAAATATTTGAGACCAGTAATGACGTGTCTAGATCTCTTCAATTTAGGTAAAATGAGTTCGTTTTTGAGTGACTGAGGATGTGGAGGATTCACGTAGGAAATATGTAACAGACAAATTATCGTAAAATATTTAATTTTCAATATTTGAATTTAATAAATCTATTTTAGGATACGTCGGTTTAACTTTAAAACCCCCGTTATACTGATAGGATTCGGTCCCGATCGAGGAGTCCGCATAGGAGGGACACGGAGATGATTTGGTGCAATAATAGTACAGTTAATGTGTACGACATTCCTAAGTATGGTCATGTAAAAGAGACGTAACAAAATAATAAAAATATAAATATGGAAAACATTCAAGTATGTTACATTTTTATCTTCGAGAGCTGACAGAGAGAAGAAAAGACGTTTTACAGTAGGCATTCTGGATTTTTCTAAACAACTACTAATAAAAATTCAGATTGTTCAAAAACAGACTTTAAATAAATAATATGTAAAAACTAGCCGGGGCTAGCCAGATACTAACTTTACCAGATGTAACTTTTCCGGGGCTTCGCCAGATGGAATAAATATTGAGTTAAATTATAAATTATATGACTGCATGAGCAAGTTTTATAAATTACCAAATTTCATTAATTTTATTTTGATATTAACATATATATATACTATAATTTTAACCGTTTCACTACACCCTTAGGGCTGCAGATAGTAATTACACCCAAGATTTATAAAAAATAGAAGGAGAACGTTTCTTGTGTACAATTTTATGCATCCCTCAACATGGGCAAGTGGTATGAATTGGATACCATTTGCTAACATGTTCTAATTTTAGAATTTACTCTTAAAATACCCAAATTTCCAAGTTAACCCATTATTAATCTTATAAAACTGATTATTCACCAGTTTGAAAAAAATACCACTTAAGGGAATTAACTCAGAACTTTCTTCGTACACTGTGTTCTAGCCTAAATCCTGATGATGGTTAGTTTGACTGCTGGGAACTGCTGGGAACCTAATTTCCAAAAAATATTCCTCAAACACGTAGAGGATCGGATCAATCGTTTAGCAGCTATTGGTGAAAATGTATGGGAAAATCGCAGATCCTTGATCTGTGGGTAGAAAAATAGTAAATATTTTGGAACTTAAATCACCCTCAGCAACGCAATCCCTCTTAGAATTTTAGTCTCAAGATTCAGGCTTTATTACTTCGAGTGGTCCGTAAAACGCGAATAGCCTGTGGTATTTGAAAGAATCCGTAGTAAATGTACTTCATAGTTTTGTAGGCCTACAGTTTATACGTTTGATAAATCGAATATTGCTAATTTTTGGTCTCTTGAAAATATTATATAGACCTTAAATTTATCTATTAATACGTAAGCAGTTTTCTTTCCACAGTCAAAGCTCAATAACGACTGGACAGATTATAACATTTGAGGTGACAAAGGGATTTTTATGCAGACTTGTCAATACGTCTCAGAATTTTAAATAGGGCGTCACAAAAGTACAGTAAAGGGCAGAAGTTTCCGATCAGTGGCGCTATCTACCGACATTTGACCAAGTTCCGTTTAATTTGATTTCAACTGAACCATGGCCATGCCTTGAAAGAGTTCTACTGTTAAAATACAGATTGCAGGACTTATCTTTTGTTCAAAAAGAGCGGTTTTTATATTTAAAGCTGCTTTGGCTATTAGGACGTAACAACAAATTGTTTTAAACAGTTTTTAATTTTATGATTTAGTTTTTAAAAGGTTCATTTTGTAATTTAGGTAATATTGGCCTTGCTTACTTGATCATGACGTGATTTTTTAAGTACTTAACCAATGCAATTACCACTTTACAGTACCGGTTCACAATGTAGTTTAAGATATATCAGTACTATTCAGCATAGTATTTTTTGTAGTTTTATTAACCTGAACCAATTTATTTTTGGATTTGGTGAAGTTATAATGCGACCAATAAGAAGAAGGCACACTTTAACCGTCCGGAGGGAACATGAACGTAACCACGCTCCCGATCTAACATTTAATGGGTACAGAGCGGCATTACTGGATCGTCGAGGTGCTCCTTCCAACCTCGGATCGATAAAATAAAAATGTCTGCATTGCATGTGTTGAATTTCAAGAATGAAAAGACTGGAAGATATAATGCTTCATTTACGCTATGTTGCCATAAAAGGAATGGTCCGTGTGCCTAATTTGCGGATTTCGCCATATTTTCAGGAGTACAGAAAACTCTTAATCTAAAAACAGGGCTGTTGGAATAACTTTCGACGGTTATTGCTGTAAAGAGCACGATCTTTTGCCGGTTTTAAAATATACATTTCAGAAACAAGAGAAGTTGAAGAAAACTGAACAGGTGTTCACAAAAATATCGTTTACCGGGAACTTACTCAGTTATCAAATGAACTTTAAAATTTTCATTAGTTAATGCATAATTATGTAACTAAATTTAGCTCTTTGATTAAACCTTCAAAGCATATGAGTTAATTGTTTATTCTTATCACATTATTATGTGATTTTTGTTTTTCTCGACTTCGAACAACAGGTTATCTAGTAATTTTTAATCATAACTTTAAAAAAATTAATAAAATGTCACAGTTTTTAATTTTATGATGTATTTTACTTTAGTCTCTTGAAAAAAATATTTTGTTAACCACACTTTGACGAAATCACCTGTTTTACACACGTCATATGTAGGCCGAAAACAGACCTTTTTCGTCAGGGCGCCGAAAACCTTCAGCCCTAGGGCCGAAAGTCAGCTGATTGTTTATCAAGGCGATTCTTTACGTAAAAAATGTGGGTCTGGCAAGTCGTAGAAAGTTGGGAGGTGGCTCAAATTAAAGGTGTCCATTCCGTGATGGCGCGGAACATAGTGGAATTTTTGAAGTTCATGGGTAAATGAGAAATAACGTAAAATATCTTCCATTTAAAAAGTATTGGGATCCAAAACGTCAGCTTTGTTTACATTGAAATATGTGGTGCTTGATTCAAAACCGTGTGCACCGGGCATCTTTATGAACCACCGGCCAAGTGCAGTCTTTTGGGACCTGCTGCCCTTTAGGGTATTTGACGTTTTTGCTTTATTTTAAGCGTCAAATGAGTAAATAAATAAATCTTGATTTAATTTGCATGTCTACAATACATGTATTTTCAGGTGAAAATAATATTAATACCTATATTAATATTTTTTTAAACACGTAATTAAAAGTATGAAAATGACAATGTAAATTATAAATTTAATACAAACAAAATAAATAAGTACTATACACCCTTCATATTATAAACAAAACAAGCAACAAATTTACATCTGTAAAAAATACATGAAGCTTTTTGAAAATTTTCTATGGAGCACAATTCCAAATTTATATTATTTACTTTCACCTTAAGCGTCTACTTGAAGGATCTGAACTTCAATAAATAAATTAATGTCTATATTATAAAAACATTTCTCAGTAAGTAGATTTGACTTTTTTGTAATAAGTAGATTTATCAATTTGTGAAATATAGTTGATTGTCTTTTAATGGAAATTTTATATGTTATTTCTTAAATTAGAGAACGCGCGGGTCAATGCTAATTCTTATAACTCATATAGCACAATTCGGCAAATGACGTCTCATACGTCATTTTGACGTCAGTTGACATTTTGTGTTATATGGGAAGTTTTTTAAAAATTAACCAAAAGACCAGCATCACACAAGGTTCTTACCCGGGCTCGCACACAAGCAACCACCTCATGATCAACCAGTCACCAAGCTGGTGTCAGACGAGGAACGTAGCCGTCTTTATATTGTAACAAAAAATCAACATAAAACTTCGAGAACGTCGAATTATTCAACCCCGTTATTGTCTTTTACCTACCATTACTCAAAGCGGTTTTAACAAGATTGTTTCATATTTTACTTATTGACAAATTGTTCAAGTAAAACACCATGTAAATCCTTGACTTTTAATTTTTTATACTTGATTCAATTAAAACAATTTATCTTCCTTGCCGACTTATAGTTATTGGCGGATCCGATAGATTGGGTCTGCTGTCTGAAAGTGTGGATTGTGATGACTAATGTGCGATGTTTGCGATTAGCTCGGCCTGAGTCACCTACTTGTGTGCAACTGCAGGCATTCAACGCGGCGCGCCGCTGTCGTCTGCGACGCGACGCCAACGAGGTTTGAGGTCAAATAAATCAATTGTGTTCTAAATCTTTGTTTGGTTTATTCTTTTTTTTATTTAATTTTATTCAGTATAGAGTGTTGAGTTGCTGTTTTGCGCTTAAGGTAAGTAGCCTCGCCCAGCCTCAACCGATGATAAAAATGAACAATTTATGACTCCCTTTTAATATCATTGAGCAGGTTATTTCTCGAGGTTACCTGAATTAATTACCCCCGTCACAACAGACCTGCGTCGTCAGCGAATGTCTAAAAAATGTTTTAAATAAGCATAAACATTTTAGTAAAATACGTAACTATATAGCTATTGTAAATAAATTATACGTAACTTTAGCTATTGTACCGGGTCCGTTCTCCGCAGTTTTCATAAAAAACCATTAAAAACTACCAAAATAAAAAATATATACATAACAAGACTTTGGGGCGAAGGGCGAGGGATATGAATGGGCCTGGCTTGGTTGACGTATTAATTTCGTTTTTAAAAATCGGCCCGGTCGTTTCCGTGTTTTTCTTTTTACCCCGTACAACAAACAGACGGACAGAAACCATGGTTCACCTGATCAATGAACCCAAATCAATAAAAATGAAAACAATTAAAATAAACACCTGTCGAAAAATAACTTCATTCATACGATCATAGTTGTAAACTAAAAAAATATCCATTTTGTTAATGTTATTGGATTGGGGTAGTTTAAATGCTAAACTTGAATATTGCTTCAAGACATTTTAGATAATAATATACTCTCTTGAATGTAATTTTAAGAGTCTTAGAAAACAATTTTCTGTATTTAGCACCTCCAGTGACTTAGTAACCGATATCCTTATTAGTGTTATGATTCAAAATACTAAATTGTTCACACTTTAAGCAGGATCCAATTCTTAAATCTAAATAAAGTGAATAAAAATATTTGTAATCTTTAAAATAAAAGTTAATTCATGGCGGTATGTCTTATTTGTGATGGAGTTTTCTATGTATGCACTATTTTGGCTACTCATCACTATTATATTTATACTTTCTTTAAACCATAGGTACCAGAGCATAATCGAAAACCGTGAACTAATTGAACGTTCTAAGCGATAATGGACACCAAAGAGGCGTTACATGTAAACCGTAAAGGCGGTAACGAAGTCCCTGTATCTTCATTCAGTGGGTTTGTAAAATAAAGCAAAGGCCTTCCCTAAAAAACTTGTATGTTTTTTGGAAAGAACCAATCAAAACAGACGGCCACATATTTCCATGATTATTTAGTATCCAGGTTATTTCCAGGAAACATTTTTATACCAAGTTTTAGTATGATTTTTAAGCAACCACATTACAGCGAAACCACCTATATTTAAAATGCAGTATAGTAAAGGCTGGTGAATTTTCGTAAAAGTTACGCTATCTATCGACATTTAATAAGTCAAAAAATTGCTGAGACTAAACATGGACGCGTTGAGATGGTTATAAAGGTTGACTACATGTTGCATCAAATGCATTATATTATTCACCGGGCAAAGACATTGCAAGGTGGAAAGAGCTATAAGTTATTTCTAAGTTCGCAATTGCTTGGCGTTTCATAATATAGACAGTATTTATGACGAGGTTATACCTGGAAAATAGAGTGAAATAAGTAGCTCTAACCCTCATTAACAATACTGACCAAAAAGTAAATGATCACTAAGATCACTCTTTTTTTGGAAATATTGGAACATGGGGTACCTCAAGGTTTGGTGCTTAGGGCTACTGCTATTTAATTTGTCTGTAATTTAAAGGAAAGGCCAAAATTTAATTAAATCTGTTAAAATATGTTAAAATTCATATTTGCATTGGACAACTCTCAAATGAATCTAATCCTTGCTGTTAATCCAAGTAAATATACCTTGCTGTTAATATCAGTAAAAACTAAATATTATATACTTTTTGATTCACCTCAAAATAAGCTGTATATAAACCAAATATATTTATCTGCAACAAAGTACAAGAGGTAAAAAATCTTTTAAGAAACTTTTTAGACCTAAATTTAGATCAAAATTTAAATTGGGGTACTCATATTTAAAACTCGTGATTGTAAATAGTGGCATCCGGTTTACATGCTCTGAGGAAAGTGACGTTGAAATCAATATATTTCGTATTTATACATTTATTTGAGACATAAATTTTGGTTTGGTGTTGTACGGAGGACCTCCGTACAAAATATTAACAACAAACCATAATTTTGGATCAATTTTAAAACTAAAACCACGTGATTATGTAAAAAAGAGTATGCCTAAATAAGGCATTCTGACAGTTTTTGCTCAGCATATGTTTGAAGTCAAGTCTGCTAATAAAACATAATTTACTGAAATTGCTTAACTTGGGGTGACACATAGTTATTCAACAAGAGAGAAAAAAATATTATCTTTTGATGAAGGTCTCTATAATTTTAAATTTCTAGAGAAAAAGCTGTCTTATTCAGGTATTAGATTTTTTAACAGGTTCCCTACAAAATAAAATTAATAAAAGCCTTTCCTAAAGAGAATTCTTATAGAAAATCCCTCTATATTCTTTTCATTTTTTTAATAGAAAGCCGCCACGATGTTTTATAATGAGAAAAATCTTTTAATTTAGTGTTTTCTGTTGAGTTAGATTTAGTTTAGACACAGACAATTATGCCTTTCATGTAGCATATTTTATGAATGAATAAAGATAAACCGAATTTACCAATTAAATCAATAAAATCATCGCACAATATTTGAGCCTTCAAACAAACCACCGCAAAGTGGTCCCCACCTTCAAAAAAGTATAGCTAATTGTCCCCTCCAGAGGTAGCACAACTGCACCTCCCCCTCACCGCATACATCTGCATTTGTGGGGGCCAAAAAACTTCCCGCCTACCACATTACACCCCCCTCCCGTACATCTGCATTTGTAGGGGTATGGTCTAACTGCACCTCCCCTCCCCCCATGCATCTGTATTTTTGTGGGTGCCAATAAACCTCCTCCTACCACGTTACACATCCCCTCTTCCATCTGTATTTGATCCTGCCAATAAGTGACTACTTTTTCACCCCAAACCCAGAACGTTCTTTGCGAATCGATTCGCGTAAATCACTCGGTAAAAAGAATCTGGATCCGGGCCTCGAAACGGAAATCGACTCAACTGTTCTTTCGAGTAGTCTCAATATAACGTTTGAGAAGAGAAGATGAAGTGTGAACAAGTTATTCACAAAGGTACAAAGTACATAAACATTTTAGCACCACTTATTTAAATTTAACCAGATATTAAAGGACCATGAAAAACAAGTAGAAAAGAGATCGTTATAACATGAAAGGAGTCTAAGGAGTTTAGCTTAACAAACAACCTTAATTGTTTTACTATTTTAATAGATTTCCCTGAATTTTAGGCTGCATCACCACTCCCGTGTCAAAACCAGAGTTCTATAGTTAGTTTTATTTCATTATGAAAACTATCCGTATGTACTTTATACACACTTCTAAGTTTCGCATATGTATTATTATATATTGCAGCAATTTCAGAGGCACACTTTCAGTAGTAGCCTAAATCGTACTCGATGTGACTAGTTTAAAGGCAAAGACTATAGAGTTTGTTTATATGTTAACATTAATCAACAAGATTTGATTGGACTGGCAAATAAATTAGATTTACTTTTGGAATAAACTGAAAAAGTAAACAATTAATTCTAAATAAAATCAAATGCATTAGCTGTTTAGCCCTATTCTTTATATTTGTGACTTTAAGGAAAATGGAATATTTAGTTAAAATTTTTACTGTCATTTTTTCATCGAGATGTTTCATTCAAGTATGGTTGATGGGTGTCAGACTTAAAAGTTTTCTCAAAAGTTACGAGTAGTTTTTTGTTTACTAGATAACACGTAGCTCGAAATCGAGCAAAAATCATATGGTAAAATAATGAAGAATAATCAGCATATTATATACTTTTAAAGTATAATCAAAGCGCTAACTTCGTTAACAAAATTATGGCTTAACTACAGAAACTATTAAAGTTAATTTGATCTACCGCAGGAGTTTCTGGTACACGTAAACGATTTTTTAGGGAACACCTTCATTTCCCCATGTCCTCTTTTTCTGTAATGTATATTTTAACGCAGGCAAAAGATCACGCTCTGCTTACAGCAACATGTAGCTCACCGAGAGCAAACACCGTGAACCGTTGTTTAGGGATTGCCGCTGCAGCTGATAATCGCCAAAACAGATATTGTAGGGAACGGAAAACGGAAAAAACTGAAAACAAAGCCAAACCAGCTGTAAAAATAAAAACTGCTCTTTTCGAAAAATAATTGTAATTCATTGCTGCTGTCTGTGGTTTACCTGTAGAACTATTTCAGAGCTTAACCATGTGTTAAGTTTGTAAACAAAGTGAACTGAGCTTGCTCAAAAATGTCGATGAATAGCGCCACTAATCCGAAACTTCAGCCCTTTACTATACTTTAGTGACGCCCTTTTTTAAAATTCTGAGACTTGTTGACAAATTTACATAAAAAACCCTTTAATTTGGTACCTAAAACGTTAAAATCTGTCCAGCCGTTGTTGCTGTTGGACTGTGAAAAGAAAACCGCTTGCGTATTAATATATAGATATATATAGATATGACAGTTTTTAATAAATTGTAATAAGCTTCCTGAGCAGCTGAAGCTTAAAGTTGTCTGTCAGTATTAAACGAAAGCAATTCACAAAAGCATTAAATGAATCGGTTCGGATCCCGAGCTGAGAGATTCACGCGAATCGATTCCCAAAAATCGTTCACGGTTCGGGGGTGAAAAAGTGCTCACCCTGCCAATACCCGGCCACGTCCCCAAGCCCAGAGGCCCGGCACGGGGGCAGATCAACCTGTTATCACGGTTATGTAAGTGGTAGTGGCCCACGGTCACCGTTGTTCTCAGTGTAACGCTAGCCGGGCAGGAAGCGACACCCGAGCCAGCCGCGCGGTGTCGGGTGTGCAACCCTAGCCGCACTCCCATGGTTTCTGGCTCGGCCGGCGTCTGCGGCCGCGGCCGGGGACAGTTCCCGGTGATATAGACTGAATCAAATGACTTGGTCTAAGTCGTCTGTAAGCTCGGTGCTGAAACTAACATCAACCACCGTCACCGTCGGGTGGTCTTAGGTCATTTTACGACAGCAATAGAAAATACACTAAACCACGGCAGAGGATAGGGGCGAGAGAGGACCAGTGGGGATTTTTCCCGATGGTATAGTCTGAATCAATTGACGAGGCCTATAAGTCGCATGTAAGCTCAATGCTGAAATTAACATTATGGGTGGTCTGGGTCATTTGACGACACCTATACATTCTTATCGGTACTTATCGGTTAACGGGGGGCCACCCTTATACAGCGCGTTGCGGCGGCTATATTAGGTTAGGTTATCATAAATATGTTTGTAAGACTTTCCTCGTTTCGTTACGAATCGAACGACACCAAATGAGTCATAATTTTGCCTGCCAAATCCCCTTGACAGCAGATGCGTTCGCTACGGTCAACGATCTGACCTTGGCTTACACTTGAAGGATATTTGGCGGACTAAAGTACTGTCTGCAAGAGTAAATAAGTCCCCTGAGTCCTGGCCTATTCGAACAATTGCAGGCGCTTGTTACTCGGCGCCTGCAATTTTTCGTTTTTACGTTACCGAAACACCGCGCGGCAACATGCGGACATCGCTGCATATCGCTCTGGCTCGGGGGACTTGTTTACTCTCGCGGACAGTATGACTCATCTGGTATCGTTCGATTCAGAACGAAACAAGAAAAGTCCTACTGACTAACGTCCTTCTTGGTACTGATCCAAGAAGGAGATCCCTACGGAACGATTGCCTTTTTAGGAATGTGTCCAGATTGTATAGTCTGAATCAAATGACGTAGCCCAGACCGTAGGCTCAATGTTAAAACTATAATATTTATAATATAATAGGTGATCTGGGTAATTTTACGACACCTATACAGTAGGCCTATAGGGAGAGGCCTACTGTATAGGTGTCGTCATATTGGTGTCGTCAACCATGGCGGCGGAGGTCAGGGGCGAGAGAGGATCCGGCTACAGAACGGTTGGCATTCCCAGGGATGTCCCGACTTTAGAGTTAGAATAAAATGACGTGGCCTAAACCATCCGTAAGCACAATGCTAAATTTAACATTAGTCATATGGGGGGATTCACCACGTCCGCCAAACGAAAAAAATTTTAAGGACACGAATCTATCAAGAATTTTCTAGGGGTATCCTTTATTTGATTTTTTCAGCCTGAAAAGCAAATCGACAGATTTTAAATCCTGATTGTTATACAAATTATTATATTTTTTTATGAAGAAACTCTATCTAAAATTAAATCCACAACTGTTAAATGTACTAAAAATTCAATTAAAAGCTGTTGAAGCACGGTTTGATGAGTTATTTTTATATTTTTAAACTGTACCAAGACAATGACAAGCCCTAAACATGGGAGTATTTCGTGAGGATGTAGGGATTTTTTAGGAAAATAATTGTTATATATAAGGTTTACCTTAAGATCCAATTGTTTTTAAACGGAGACCTAGGTTTCAATGCCGTAGCATTATCATCAGTCCTTTCTCCTAGGTTGAGCTAAACTTTATTTTTCTTATCTCTTGGTTGAGATTTGGTCAAGTTGTAAAAAACTACACATATTTCACATTCACACAAATATATACAACAACACTGATAAAGAAAACTGAGGTTCAAGGCCATGACTGTGACTAGTACACCTAACCTCCAACATTGGGGAGGGTGATGACATGACTAGCATGGTCGGTCAATAAAGTTTAGCTCAACCTAGGAGAAAGGACTGATGATAATGCTACGGCATTGAAACCTAGGTCTCCGTTTAAAAACAATTGGATCGTAAGGTAAACCTTAGATATAACAATGTTCAATAACGATCCAGAGGCTATATCCTTAAATGAAAATAATTGCTGAATTTCCTGTCCAATGATGGCGGCAACACTGCTACGAAAGCGTTGTATTGTGGATCGTAGTGTTGTCCGCGGGCGCTGTTAGGGACTAACTGTTCCGCTAGGCAGCATGGCAGTTTAATGATTTTCCTTCTTGTTTTTCTCAATTTTATATCAGTGCATGCATGTGATTGGGAAGTGCTTAGATACATTAGATACATTAGCTGAAATGGCGACCTATCCAGGTAGGTATTTTAAGCCAAGTATGAATGACAGATGAGTGAAGGATGATTGTGGCGTGATCTTGTAGTCTTGTTACTGACTAAGACCGACATATTCCTTAGACAGGACTGTTAATTAATAGCCCAACAGCCAATGGCAACTAAGGGACCTACATTTTAACGTGGGATCCGAACCACGATTTCGCCTCGGTTAACAATTTACGAACTGGTCTAATTATGAGGATGGTACCATGAACGAGTACTCAATAGTGCGGACGTTAATCCCCAATAGGGAACACCGCGTCCACAAGCCATCACTCATAACTATCCACAATTCGTGACCTCCAAGTAGCTGGATTACAGGACACGCCACCGTCCCAGTCCATGGATGTTCTTTGGATGTTCCATGGATCCAGTGCTAAATGGATGTTCTTTTATTGAATGCGAGTGACCTAATCAAATTACGCAGGTGCTAAAGTTCAGTTTGTTCGTACATCATTCCAGAAAAATGACAATTTTTGCCCTATTTTTGCACATCTGACGTCTGTAGCTCGGAAAGTTAACATTAAAACAATTCGTTATATCGCCACGAAAACAGCAGTTCTTATTAAATGTGTTGCGGGGCTAAAGAAGCCTAGGGAGAAAAAAGAATTACCTAACGTCGCGGACGTCAGCCGTTTGTTTTATACTGTGGTAAAATCAAGGACTGTGGAGAAGAAGAGAACACAATAATATAAGGTAGGTTACCTCACTTCCATAAGGCCTGTGGAGCCTAAGCTTGTGGCGTCAATTTCGGACGTCTATTCTTATTGAACAAAATATAGCATCAATGGATAGTAGTATGTTCTCTCTTATTGGTCAAGATGAAAACTTGCTCATTTCACCAATCGAGTACCTTGTGGACCGAGCCTTGCTCGGTGTTATTTCATGTTTACCAGTTCATACAGTTACTATAAAATATTTCAATGTCATAAAATTGATAAAAAATTGGTAAATAAAACTTTTCTTATTGCTCCATGAACTCTTAATCCCACTCACAGTGTTTTTCCTTGATGGCTGTAGATTGCAAGCAGCTGTTATGATTACTTCATTTGTCTACACTTTCCTTGTTTATTTTCGTTGCTATCATGGCAACTCATAAGGCCAATGTTAAAATTTTACAACTTTACAATTCGTTTTATTACGTTATTAGATTTTCTCAGGCCAAGTAATCTGCATAAAACACGTTTTTGGGTAATAAATTACTTATTTCCAGACTTTGAAGGAAATCCTCGGAACCGTTTTTGAGATAAATGTGCAAGCAAGCATACAAGATAACACTGTACATATAAGAGTATACAGAAATAGTGCAATGTGTTCGATACATCAATTTTTCGTCATTGTCAGTCTAAACTAAACACAAATGAAACAGACAATCAGCTGATTGTTTTATATAGCGATAACGAGAAGAAAGCCTCGTTGGGGGAAATCTGTTAACGGTAAACAAGCTGTAAAATTTGGTATTTTAACTAGTTGGCGGAATATATTGAGCGGTATAACGAAAAATATAGTTAATCACTCGGGACTAAAGTTGCTTTTAGCTTCACGGTAATTATAATTTTTGTTGAAAAAAACCGTACGACTAAAGTTGCTTTTGTTTTCCTTGAATAACTTGACCTAAAAAGTGTCACTTTAGCCTATGGTAATGAAATATACTATTTATTCCTGGGCATTAACTTATCACAATAAACATAAAAAATGTAAACAAATTTCATAAAAATTGTTGACTGCATTACCTTAAGACGTTACAGTCAACTGTTCTACCTTTGTTTGAGGATTCCTTTAAGACGAAAGGGAATCTTTACACGAAGTCACATAATTGCAATAAGCTTCGGCATTTTTATTATTATTCATTCAGCTGGAAATTTAGCTTTGTAAAATGAAGGGAACTGACCAGCCGTTTGAACAATCTCGAAGCTTGCAATGATGTAGGCCTACCGCCGATTAAAAAATCAGTAGAGTGTGTTCAAGATGGTTCAAGAGTACACGCGTTGACTCCTGGAATATTCTTGACAATATGGGCTTGGAAAGCAGAGTCTCTTTTGTATTTTTTTAAAGTTCACAACGAATTGCGGTTGATGTGGCATAAACTTTACAGACCGATGCTAACGTCTGAACCTCCGTCTCTCGTATTCGTCTGATAAAAATAGTTTATGTAACTTGTATGAGTCATTCGAAATTTCGTTCTTCTTCTTCTCCGCTATAAAATCGTTGTTTTAAGAATAGCGATTTTGATGCCATCTAAAGAGTGTAACTTTGTTAGGTATATATTACCTGGTGGACCGAGCCTTGCTCGGTATTATTTTTTATTTACCAGTTCATAAAATAACTATACGACAATTTAATATTATTTATGAATAAATTGTTTTATAACTCCTTGCAATCTTTATCCCACACGCTGAATTTTTCTTAGATGGCTGAAGTTTACAAACGGTTTACTGTATTTGTTTCAACTTTCCTTGTTTATTTCTTTGCTATCTGGCAACTCATAAGGCCAATGTTACAGTTTTAACTTTCAAATTCATTTCATTACGTTATTACATTTTCCCTAGCCAAGTAATCTGCACAGAACACGTTTTTGAGTCATAAAGTACTTCTAGGCTTTGAAGGAAATCCTCGGAGCCGTTTTTTGAGATAATTGTGTAAACAAGCAAGCATGTACGCACGCAAGGTAACATTGCTCATCCTGAAAATCTAATAAAGTAATAGATCGAATTTTTAAGTTGTAAAATTTTAACATTGGCCTTATGAGTCGCCATGATAGCAATTTACTAAACGAGGAAAGTGTAACAAACAAAGCAACTATAAGAGCTGGTTGTAAGCCACAGCCACATTTATGAGAAATACAGTGTGTGGGATAAAAATGGCATAGAGTAATAAAAAGGTTATTATCTATCAATTTTATGACACTGAAATATTTGATAGTAATTGGATGAACTGATAAACATTAAAAAATACCGAGCAAGGCTCCCTCCAACAGGTACTGTACGAGTATAGGAATGTTCGCTCCAATGTTGGTCTTCATACCGCCTCAGTTACATAGTAAAATTTTAATATTTGAAGAATCAAACAATAAAAAATGCATAAACTAGTGAAAATAAAATCAATTGTTTTGACTACATTGAGTTTGACGGCTGATTAGAGTCCTGTAACAATTACAAAAAATTGAGTTCCGACGTTAAAAACCATTGCATACAAATTTCGTAAATTTTGAAAAAACGTTTCTAGCAAATATTGCCCTTGCAAAAGCATTGAATTAGATTATAAAATTAAAATTGGATAGCCAGATTTACATAGTAGGCCTATGTAGTGTGTATAGTATGTTTTAAGAATTTAAATACTAACTTCAAGGTGAAAAGACCGTATGAACTCGACAAAACATTTATTTCTGTCTTATTTTTTCGACTAATTTGATTTAATATTTTTATGTGGATTAAAATCGAATTGCGAATAAAAAATAATCAGAAAGTGTTAATAAGAAGGAAGAGAGAAAACTTCCCACTGACGTATTGTAGTTGAAATGAAACAGTAAAGCATCAAAGAAATATAATTTTGGTGAGCATTTGCGATAGAATCTGATAAAAGTTCTTTTGAAAACCCCGCGTTAATTATTTATCTAAACCAAGAATTTTTGTATCAAAATCGTTTATTACATTTGTAGAGAGTTTCATTGTATTGCTCAAACTATTCAGCCTTTCAAATTACCAGTATTTTAATTTCTCAACTTTATCACCCAGGCAATTTGTTTGTAAAACAATTAAATTTTAACAAAACAGTTTTAATTTTGAGCTAAAATTTCATGAGTTGGTATGCAGCAGCAAAAAGAAAAGATAAGCTCAAGCTTTGAAGATTTGCTGTATATTTTTCCACAAATATAAAAGTGTACAGTGGCTAAAAATCGGCTAAAAACATCGAGTAGGCCTACCTCAATAAGTAATACTTTTTAAACATGATAAAGCTATCCTTGAATTATTAACAGACAAAAAACGTTCTTTATTAATTTTTCGTACTATTTTAAGTTTTTGGAAGAAGCATGGAGGTACCTGTGAGCTCTATGTCAAATCTCGAGTCACCACTCTCTGTCTTAAAGCGTGTGCCGCTGTCGCCGATGTAGGTTACATACTTTTTTGATTTTATGTATGTTGGTCACATTGCTGATGGGAAGGTGCTGTGACCAACAAAAAAATTCAAAACCAAAATTTCAAGATGATTTAAATATGATGATTTAAATATTTAAGATGATTGGACACTGATGATTTAATGATGATTTAAATATTTAAAAATCAAGGTTTTGTGATTTTTTTAAACCACTAAGATACACATTAACACATTACCATTGTTTAAAAGGATTACAGTAATACCTATTTACAGTTTCAACCTGCTGTTAAACGTAATTTTTAAGATCCCAATAAAACGTAGCTAATTTTTTATACTGCTTTGGCGCATTTTTGTGTGAAATTAAAAAGCATGAAGCTTTTTTTACTTACACACCAACTTACAAATAAGGCCCGCATTACACCATCGAATATTTGGTAAAATTGAGCATAGTTAGTCACCTTGATTTTGGATTTTTACAGCAATGAGATCTATGACCAACAAAAAGCTCATGTTGGCAGCATCTTAACGGCATGCTTTACGTAAAGGTTTGAAGGTTAAGGTGCTGCTATACATACACGTCACGTCACGTCGCGTCGCGTCCATTTTCGATGTGAATGAAACCTGTGTAATCAAATGGAACCGGCTATAGATACACGTCACGTCACGGCACGGCCCGACTCGAATGCTCTGAAGAGCATAAACGACCAAATCGGCCGAATTGGGACGCGACGCGACGTGACGTGACGTGTATGTATAGCTTACACTGACGTCCAATCGGCCATTCGGCTCTTAGAAACTAGAAAATGCGAATCGATGCGAATCAGTGCGAATCGATGCGAATATGTATAGCACCCCATCCGGAATCGCCGAAATGGCCGTAAGTGGACGCGACGTGACGTGACGTGACGTGTATGTATTAGTGAATCCAGTGAAGGTGCTGCTATACATTCACGTCACGCCACGTCGCGTCCACTTACGGCCAATTCAGCGATGCCGGAGGGGGTACTATACATATTCGCATCGATTCGCACTGATTCGCATCGATTCGCATTTTCTAGTTTCTAAGAGCCGAATGGACGAGTGGACGTCGGTGTAAGCTATACATACACGTCACGTCACGTCGCGTCGCGTCCCAATTCGGCCAATGCTCATCAGAGCATTTGAGTCGGGCCGTGCCGTGACGTGACGTGTATGTACAGCCGGTTCCATTTGATTACACAGGTTTCATTCACATCGAAAATGGACGTGACGTGACGTGTATGTAGGGCAGCACCTTCACTGGATGGCAACCACTACAATTCCAGATAACGGGGTGTCTGGAGTGTTCATGGGATCCTCAGAGATTATGTATTTCCGCGTCTCGTGTTACAACCTCGGCATCTTCCACAGCGTTTACAGATTATAAATCACAGTATATGACAATTTCATCTGATCACATAGTATACACTGGGACGGTTGCGTGCCCTGTAATCCAGCTACTTGGAAGTCACGAACTGTGGATAGTTATGAGCGATGGTTTGTCGGTACGATATTTCCTGGTGGGGATTAACGTCTGCGCCGATGAATACCACGTCCGTCCATAAGACCATCCTCATAATTGGACCAGTTCGTAAGTGAAGTTGGCGAAATGTGGCTCGGATCCTACATTAAATTGTAGGTCTCTTAGTTCCCATTGGCTGTTGGGCTATTAATTAACGGCCCTGTCCAAGGAACTTGTCGGCCTTAGTACATGACCACAAAATCAATTCATCAATGGTTTATTTCGAGTAATATAACATATAATATTTTTATACAAGATGACGCCACAATCATCCTTCACTCATCTGTCATTCATACTTGGCTTAAAATACCTACCTGGGTGGGCCACAATTTCAAGCAATGTAATGTAATGTAATATCAAAATTGTAATCTGGAGGTGTTACATAAATTATTACATTCACAAAATAAATAATTGATTGCAGCTGAAAGACTGGCAAAACTATTCATTAAATAAGCTATAATTTTTACCATTTTATGTGAAAAAATTTCATTAAATAAGCGGGATAAAACAACTTTTTTAAGATAGACATATCGAAAGCTATATTTTCATTCGGCACTCATCCACGAAGCAATTCGCCTAATAACACCTCGTGGTCCTCACGCTTATCACGAGAGTAATCTGTTATAATAATCTGTTTTAGGAACAAAGATATATTCTCCACACAATTTATTTCGTTAGCCGGAGAATATCTGTAGTATATTTAAACATCGTTGGCTGGGAGCCACTGTCATAGGATTGCCACACCTTTATTTGTACCAGACGGGGAAAACCGGAGATAAGAAACTAAAATTCCCGATAAACTAATTTTACCGATAATGGCAATGAGATTTTTTAAAGAAACTAGACCTGTCACACTGCGATTGCATAGGAAGCGGTTGTGGTAAAAATCAGATGAAGTGATTATTTAAGGACTCCGTTAGCTGTTATAAGATACCTCTTATAAATTTGCTTGAATGTTTGAGGAGCCTTGCACATATCAGATTCGTACCTCCTCATCATAAGGGGGAGGGGGGTTGAGGTGGTGCGAATTCATCCAACCTTAACACAAAAAACTCCTTTTAAACGAGCCAAGTTCGTTCCACAATACAGACTAAATTTGAATTAACGAACTTTCGAGGCCCTGAACATTGAAGACCGATGAGGAAATAGTCCCGACCCTTTTTATCGGGGAGCCACGCAACTAGGCCGATGGTGATATCCGATAGTTCTTGCTCAACCCAAAAAACATCTGGTTGGCATGTCCATTCCCCCCCGCCCCTCCCCCGGACACCTGACCAAGGGGATTGTTTTACACCTGGACTTCGACCGACCTTGCCTTCGCCGGGGCTGTTTGGAATTTCATTATGAATTAATCAAAATTTCTTTTTTGCCTCGAATCAGATTCAGGATCTGGAATGTTTAAAATCGGGTTAATATGTTTGTTTTTATTTTTTGGTAATTGTTTACAAACAGCCAACGGTATACAAAACTTAATGTTTAGGGCCTACTGTAATTTGTTTCTTAAACTTATTTCAGGAAAAATGCAAAGTAAATTTACGATGATAGACTTTACACATGGTTTTGTATTAGTCATATTTGTTTGTATTAGTCTATTTATTAAGCTTTTTGCGATTAGGAGAAATCGCCATGAATCGAAAATGTCCAAAATACTGATAGATGTAATCGCTAAAGTAACAAATGAATATAAAACATAAATAGGCCGACAATATATAACAAATTTTTTCCTTCTAACTCTCGCTGGATGACATATATGTAGGGAACAGTGCTAACTTTAATACTTTTAAATTTTAACCATACAGTATAAACCAATCATCGTTGATTTATGTCTTTCTTTTAATATGAAGAGGTTTTTAGGAAGCAATGCTTTTAAATTTGGTGTGTGCTTGCATGGTTTAGGGATGAAAAACAAAAACATTAATCATTAATTCGATTCATAAATTATATTTTTTAACTATGATTTATTTCATCAATGAAGTTAATTTTACAATTAATTTTATATAGGTCCAACTTAAGTTTACTTGACAAATTTTTCTTTTATAATAAGAAATAGTTTCAACTTGGATATTTCTACAAATTAATTCATTTTAACTTACCTATAATTGTCGTGTAGTATTCTCTCTTACGTTCCAGTTAAAGCCACAGATACCTAGAAGAAAAACTGAATTAGTATGAAAATTGTCTGGGATAAAGTATTACCGAATAATAAAAAGAATGCTACCATAAAAACTCTGTTTTATTAATAACATGAACCTGATGGAAGATGCACGGCTGTCTTCTTAATCAAAAACTATTTTGCATTTAAAATGTTTTTTATAAAGTACTCTGTCATATCTTCAACTAAATATGTCTAAATAAAAATTAACCTTTTTTACCCGAGGACTTTTTCATAAATAGATCTAATTTGAACGGGATTGAAAATACTATTCAAATGAAAATGCCAATGCATAATTAACAAATTACTGTAAGAAAGGAATTAAATAAGTTGATTAAACTGAATGCAAAAAAGTAAAAAATACCACCACCTTTATAAATTGGCATACTTGTAAATGGCAATTTATCCAGGTGTAAATGAATTGAGGCCGGAAGCCAAAAACCTAAAATCTATATTTTCTTTTAACAATTTATCACGACCTATGTATTTAACTCTTCTTATCACAGAATCGCTTTGAATCTAAGAAAACCCGATAAATCGTTAGGTAGGAGAGAGATATTCAAATCAAGAGCAACAATTATGAAAATGTATTCCTTTACAAAACAGAGCTGGGCGGCCAGGAACGCTTTTACTGTTAATGACCCAGCTGCAGGAAAACGGCTGAAAACGGCACGGCTCTCGGATTGAAACTGCAAATATAAATACAGATGTTTTAAGGTAGCAATGAATAAAACCCCTTCTTTCGTCTCGCTGCAAAACGCGAAACTAGGGAGGGTGAAACTGTGAATCGGCCTTTGACATTTACTAATGATGAGGACATTTTTGTTCGAAAGATGCATAAGGCATAATTAATTTTATATTCAGTGTTTATAAGGTGGGTTGGTTCCACGTTGCCTACTGTTTTTGGATTTGGAATAATTAAGAGTACTTTTATAACATTATTGTTTTACTTAGGAGCAATTTTTAATGATAATAAATCATAAAAAATATGTACATACATGAGACAATCCCGGTCTATCTCAACATAATATGGTTCAGTGACGAACTCAGAATTTGTTTTCGGAGGGAGAGAGTGGTAATTTTTATAAACTAAACGAATCTTTCAAATTAAATTTTTGTTTAGAAGAAAATTTGACACAATTTTAAGTTGTGTAGGTATGGGTGAAACGTTATAAAAATATTGGTCCAGTTATCTCTTAAAGTTACATTACCCCATGTCAAACGGGGATTTTTATAGGGATATTCCATAGCATGAAAGACAATATTATAATGATTTTAGAATAGATATTGATTGAATTAAGGGAAGAACGTGTCCAGCGACACTGCAGCTGCCGGGGCTCCCACACTGAGGGTCTTCCCGTGCAAATCGTGTTACAGCCTTCTGATGCAGCGGTGGAGGTCTGTTTACAGTGGAATTATACTAAGTTTGGGCTTCTTGTGGCATATAATAGCGTGGGCTCGGGCTCAAAGTTACACCTACTTAGCAACAACTCAGGAAGACAAAGTTAGGCGATTCCAACTCAATTTTCAATAAATTTAACCAACTGCATTGGTAATTCAGACAGTTTTACAAGTTGAACCCGGCAGCCGTTGTCATGCTTTTAACCATTTACCAAAGACCACATGTTTAACTAAACATGTCATTCGCTGTTTGTAAACAATATCTTTGCATAAGGTCAATCTGGGAACCCTTTCAAGCCTTAGGAGAGGAACCCAATTGAGTTAGGATGAACTTGATATGCATACCAAGATTCATGGTGAACGGGCCAACGGTGTCCCAAACCATAAAAAACATATACATAGTATTTGATATATAAGTGCACAATTTAAATTGTGAGCTGCAGTGTAAGTTGATTGTGATTTAAGCCGTAAACAGAATTAATACAAAGCAAACTTCGGATTTTTGGTGGTGAAAGGAAATACAATATACACTTGGGTATTGGAAAATATTTCTTAAGCTGATAAAATTCAAAAAAGTCTCTTCCACCAACTGTACACAATTTATGTTAAATATTTTGCTTCGATAAAATTTTTCACACAATTGTTGCTCCGGAGGTTCAAAAGAGCTATTTCCCCTTTACGTATTTTAGAGACATTACGAGGAATTGGGAGATTTTTTGGATGTAATGATGATTTGTTGGATCGCTGCTGGATTCATCTTTCAATATTCCAATGTTTATTTCATAGACAAAATAACATGAATGTGGATAATTGTATGCTAGTGACCGATTTAATGCTGTTCTCATAGTTTTTTTTAATTATTATACTTCGTGAGGAACTTGATAAAGCTTGGATGTTTATAAATAAAGGCGGTTTAGAGGCGGATTTTTGGGATTGGGGACGAACAAAAGATATTAGATCTTAAATTAATGAAAATTAATTTTATTATATCATTACTTTTCCTTTCAACTAAAAAAGTCCAGTTTGATATGCCTTTCTTTGTTGACACCCAAGCTTCAACAGTTCTTCACAAGGTAGGAGAGAGTGAACTGCCACATTTCACAACCATTTTTATTACACTGGAAAAGCGAATATGTAACTTTTTCATTTATTAGCTGTTTTTCCTTATTCCAATAGCAAAAACACCTACGTAATTTCAGCTAAAAATTAAGGTTTTTAATATGCCTAGTTACCTTTTTGGAGAAATAATCATTCAGCTATATAAACAAACCAAAATCCTCTATTATAAAATTTATATATTTAATATAAGAAAGATTCTGGAACATTCATTAAACCCAATTCGTTCAATTCTCTGCTTGCAATAACATTACTTATGATATTTACAATTTATAGTTAAATTTACCCACAAGTTAAAATAATATTTTTTTATATTGTGTGTTACAAAATGATAGCATTTTGTTTGCTCATACACAGCTGTGATAAAATGCATACAACTACTTTGGTTTTTATCAGATGAATCCGTATGAATGAAACAATTTAACTCGCATTTTAAACACTTGCAAACATATTCAAAGAAATAATTATACTGTAATATATTTAACTTGTTATTGAAATAGGCGTATATGCTGAGCAAAATAAATAGTCTAGGGTCAATATTAGTTTTCCTTTTGTTTTACTTAACATTTTTATAAAATAAAACCAATGCTATTTTTTAGTTAAATCATATCGCTCATGCACGAGAAAAACGTCAAAGGTCAGAAAAGCAAATTTCTGGAGAGAGCGTTTCAAAGTATTCAGTGTGTTTAATAGCTCGCAGACTTATAGTTGTATCAAAGATATTCATTTTTTAGTAACACATTTGTTTATACCCAGTGAATAATTCTTTATAACTTAAATGTATAGGTAGTATTATAGGTATTTATAAATTTAGGGTTTTGACGGTTATTTATATAAAAATCCAAGTATTTTTTAGCTAAGCCAGCTGTTATGTTTATGTAGTTTACAGTGCAAATACCTAAAAACAAAATTGCCAAGAAACAGAAAAAATATTTTATTGAGTTGAAGTTATAACTATGGTTTAAGTTTTTGTCCCCTACATTTAACTAAAGCGAAATATACAAGCGTATAATTTCAATCCCAGAATTTAGCGCACTTTAGAATTAGTTATAAGAGAAAGCATTAAAAAAGTAATAATTTGGCCTATAGATATAGATTATATAAAATATACTGTATATTTAAAATCCTAGACTGATATGAACATAAGGGATCACTAATCAAATCCAATAAAAATTCCAAGGAACGAATTAGACAGTCAAAGAGTCCCTACAAAGCTCATAAACCTATAATGCATATGCACATAAGTTAGAATTAGCCGCTACACTACCCAAAAATATAAAGTCCAAATTATTGAATAAACTACTTAAAACATTAAATAAATCAACTCTGAAACCAAATCCAAATTTACTTTAAAGAGACACCTTTTTGATCGTGCCTGTTACCCTGTGGATAAATATTTTGAATAATAATAATCATAACAAAATTAATCACGTAGTCTTTATCAGGAATAAAGCCGCTATGTTATTCCACATCCCTTCATTCACTCTCGCCTTACAATATGTCTAGTATAAAATATACTGCCTTATATAGCGGCTCCGGCGCGGCGCCGAGGTCTTTATGATAGTGATATATTAAAAATAAATAATTAATTATGTTATTAAGGAAAAATTACGTTTAAAAGTGTTTTCATCATACTGTCCCGAAAACAGCCGTTTTTAGTTCTCTAAATCGTACGCAAAATGATCGTTTTTGGATCACTTCGAATAGGAGTACTGGAAAAACATATGGTAAATTTTGCCGTACTCTAATGTCAAAATTTGTTTATGTTTCGTTTGAAAGGTTGAACGATTCCTTAACTTGTGTTTGTAAACAACTAACAGATGTGTAAATGACGATGACTATTTTGGATAACCTAAAAATTATGTAGCCTAATTTTTTAACGATTAAATGGTTATTTATTTATAATGATGAAAATAGTTGTTCATCACACGGAGCAAAAGTGTCTCCTTGGTACTCGATCGCATTTCCAAGCTCGGCTGCGCCTCGCCTGTAAATTACGATCTCGTACCAAAAAGATCCACTTTCGCTCCTAGTAATGAAAACTACTATTTCTTCCCAAGCCCAAATACGTTAGTTATGGAAAGATAATGAAAAAGTTTATTTTTTATTTTTAGCGAATTTCCCCTATAGGGAAGAAGCTGTTACGGTAGGTCTCATGGTAAGACCTAAGCCTAAAACCATCATAACTTTTCTTTTTGAGGTCCTCAGATGCCAAAAACACCATTCGTTCACTTTCATAAATATATATATATATATATATATATATATATATATATATTATTGTTTAATTCACAACTTAGGGCTGCTAAAAGTATTTGTAAAAATAATAATAAACTTGAGCACCCTTTTATCATTATTTTATTTAAAAATCACGACACGTGTTTCGGTAATTATACCTTCATCATGGTGAATGAAAACTTAACCTTAAATATAAATAAACATCAGTCATATGTATCTTCCTGATAGATAACATTTGTTAATTAATTAATGTCCTGGGCCAAGGTGGTTGATTGATTTTCTTTATATTTAATATCTTTTCAAAAATTTGGTTTTCTATTTCATTATTTGCTACATTTAATATGTCCGTTTGATTCTGTTTTCTGTGCAAATAAATTTGTAATTCTTCTTTTGTGTCCATTTTCGGACCTTTGACTTCGTAATCTAAAATTTTTAAATTTTTATCAATGCACTGGTAATTGTGATCTGTTTGTAAAATATGCTCTGCAAAAGTCGATTTTTGACTGGTCAAATTGTTTGAGCGTATGGCTTGAATATGTTCATTGAATCTGGATTTAAAGCTTCGCCCTGTTTGTCCAATATAAAACTTGTTACAGTCACTGCATGTTATTTTATAAATACCAGATTTTTCGAATTTATTTGATAGTGAGTTTTTTGGATTGGTGAGCTTGTTTAACATTCCAAAAGCGTTGTTTCTTGTTCTGTAGCTTAATTTATAATTTGAATTTGTGAATGTTTTTCTGATTGCTTTGTTTAAGGTTGAGCTATATGGTAAACATATGAATTCAGCTTTTTTTGTCCTCATTTGTGATGTTTTCTTCTTTTTTCTTTTTATTTTCAATCATTTTGTCGATTAAGTTTGGTTTGTAGCCATTTTTCATTGCGATATATTTTATGGTGTTTTTTTCTTGGTCAAAGTTCTCAGGGCTCATTGGAATGTGTAATAATCTATTAATTAGTGAATGAAAAGTTGACATTTTGTGACTCCAAGGATGATTTGAGTCTGCAGGAATTATTAGACTTGTTTGGGTCTCTTTTCTATATATTTTAAAGGCATGTTTATCATTCAGGTTTGTGATGGATAAATCTAAGAAGTTAATACAAGAATTTTGTGTTTCCATTGTGAATTTAATGGTATTAGAAATAGAGTTTAGGTATGTTAGAAAATTATTACAAGTGTTTTCATCTCCTTGAAATAAACAAAGTATGTCGTCGACATAGCGATGCCAATATATGATTTTGTTTCTGAAGGGGTTGCAATTATTCATTATTTTATTTTCTTCCAAGTTCTGAAGATATATATTTGCTATTGTGCCAGATAAGGGTGATCCCATTGGCACCTTGGCCCAGGACATTAATTAATTAACAAATGTTATCTATCAGGAAGATACATATGACTGATGTTTATTTATATTTAAGGTTAAGTTTTCATTCACCATGATGATGGTATAATTACCGAAACACGTGTCGTGATTTTTAAATAAAATAATGATAAAAGGGTGCTCAAGTTTATTATTATTTTTACAAATATATATATATATATATATATATATATATATATATATATATATGTGTGTCTTTAAGCACGATAACTTGTGCAAAAATGGTCCAATCGGAATGAAATTTGGCATAGACGTGTAAAGTAGTAATTATTCGGACGAGTTCGTAAACCAGCCCGATCGGACCACCGGAAGGGGGGGTAAAGGGGGGTAAACCCCCCCAAAAATGGGTTTTTTTGAGATTTTTACATAGAAAAATAAAATTTTTCAAATTTTTATTGGCACCATTGAATTCAGCCTAAAAAAACAAACAATTTAGTATTTTGGATCATGGCTCTATGTCCATTGGTTGCCGAGATATTGAAAGTGGTAAACACAGTACGTTGTCCCAATGTTAACCTTATGGGAAATAAATAAAATTCTATATCTCGCTTATTTCTCAACATATCTTGATAAAACTTGGTAAATGGCTTCTTCTAGTTCAGATCTACTAAATATTGAATTAAAACCACCCAGTTTTAATATACCTGTAGCAGCAAACCTCCATACTCATTCCCCATGTTATTCTTATGGAGCTTACAAAAACATGTCAAATCTCGCTATGTTGGATCGAAATATGTTGTTTTGCACTTGAAATTAGCTGAGTATGCAGGTCTGCTGCAACGGGGGTATTTGATAGTTATGAAAACTACTCAGCTAACGAAATTGGAAAAAATATATACAGTACAACTCCTCAAGGGAACCCACTTTATCTTAAGAGTCTATACTTTGGTATTGTAACTAATTACGGCTTTAGGGAAAATATTTGCCTTAGGGGATTGATTTTTTGCGCAATTTAAAATAGCAAAGAAAATTATGTAATTTCAGTTATTATGGAAAATATACAATATCTCAAAAATAAAACTTAATTTTTATAAACTGGGAACTTTTATGCCAACAAATTAAACTTCGCGCCTCATAATTTGACTAGGCAACCCGAGCTAGCAGAAAAAGTTACCGCCTCGTTCCTAGTCCAACCTCAAGTCACAAAAATATTAAGAAGATTTTTAACGTACTAGCAGCCTACGTCACTACGTGACTAACAAAAATACAAAAAAATAGGCTTTTACCTACAAAACGTCACGCCTCATAATTTGAATATGCAAGCCGAACTAACAGAAAAGGCTACCGCCTCGTTCCTAGTTCACCTTTAAGTCACATAAATTATTAAGATTTTTTTAACACACTAGCAGCCTGCGTCACTTCGTGACTTAAAAAAATATAACAAAATAGCCTTTAGTTTCATGTTGATTATTGATGGGGTTTCGCAGATTTAATGTCTGTGTGGATTGTGATTTTAAACTTTCCAAACTATTGCGTCAGTGGAATATAATATCTAGTGACAGAACTGCCAATCAGGCAAACTTTTAAAACCAACCAATTACTTTTCGATAAAAAACTTCAATATGGAGGAGGAATTAATTTCATCTTCTTTAAGTGTTCTCGTGCACGTTATGAAATTTGCAGCTTTGATAGTATAAACATTTTTATTTTACATAATTTGGGGTTTAGTTTAAATAGATCTTCGTTGCTTAGTGCACCTTCACACCTCTGTTTTGGGGATTTTTTAAAAAGTAATGAATTTGCAGGGTCTAACTTATTTATATTAAAACATCGGCGAGTCAACCATTCATCGCATTAATTTTGATTGGTTATTCTCAAAAAACAAGAAGTAAGAAGATGCACAAACCTTTGATCAATATAAACTAATTTCTAAATAATATTTATAAAATGGTAAAAAAAATTATTCAGCACTTATAAAACTGCCGAAAAAGTCTGTCTCAGAAATGACCTGGTTTTTGTTTCATATCTTAAAGTATGTTCTGACAAATTAATATCCAAGCAAATATCATAACTTTCTAAGAAATACTTAAATCAAATAGGTGTATTTGAAAATCGAGTAAAAATAGGTAGATGCGCAAACACTTAAATAATATCCTTCTCATTCGAAGTCCAAAATCCAGGTTCAAATTTAAAATACGTTTTAAACATTAAGATTTTTAGATTAATCTTCAACTAATATTTATTTTAAAATCCTCAACGTTTAGATATAGATAAATTGTTTGTTGGAAAATCCCACCTCTATAGTACCTCCTGAGTTACACGGTGTTCATTTTTAAGTTTTCTTTTTTGGAAAATACATACAGAAACTTAGAGATGATTACAGACTGCTGGTCTTGGATTCAATAGGGTAGAAACTCTTTCTTGTGGTGAGTATAGATTATTTTCTGATGTCTTGTAAAAACGTCTTTAAGAAATCACAATCAATGTGGATGAATATCAACTGACATTTGCTAGCCCTGCACTCTTTGCTATTTCTATATAGCTACTTTAAATATTGACCAATTTTTTTTATAAACAAATGTAAACTGGAACAATTTCACAGGTTTTACAACGGATGGTACCACTTTTAGAATTTTAAAAGCCTCCTGTAGGAAGGCTTTTTATGGGACAAAATCCCAGGAATTCTTTTATGACCATACTTCCTTTATTTACGCCAGCGATACAGAGGCCGCCGTAAGGAGCACACGGAGCATACGGAGCACACGAAGTGCGACGTGAAGCCATAATTTTGCCACCAATGCGTAGGCATAAAAAACAAAATACTCGGCAAATTACAAATATGGAATCAAATTAAAAGTTTGAATCTCAGAATCACTATAGTTCCAATTATAAATGGTTAACAGTCAGTCTTCAAATCGTATACACTGATAACCTAGAAGCTTGTCCTGACACTTTTTTGGTCGTATTTTTTGGGGGTATATTTCCAGTCGCGGGCTGTTTCTCGAGAGGGTTTAGGCCCCGCCTCCTGTGACGTGAAAACGATGTAGGCGTTTTTTTCTGGGGGGCACAAATCCGGGGGTACAAATCCACCGACCCAACTACGACGGCTATTTTTACTTTCTCCCCCCTATACAATGTATATGGAGAAAGTATTGTTTTCGTAAAAATTTTCGAATTTGAGTTGTTAGTGGATATATTCGTTTTAGTGCTCCCTGAATCCAAAAAAATGGTTTTTGGCATGGTGTCTGTCTGTCTGTCTGTGTGTGTGTGTGTGAATGTATGTGTGTCTGTGTGGATGTAAACAAAGCTAGAGACGACATCAGTGGTCCGATTTTCATGAAATTTGGCATGTAGGTATAAAGCCGTGGTATCTCCCGGCGTATTTTTTATTTTTTTGAATTTTTGATTTTAAGGGTATTTACCCCATAAAAACCCATAAAAAATGACAAAAATCCAAATTTCTCAAAAACGGCTCTAACGATTTTGATAAAAATTTCATGGTTTTTAGTGCTTAAGATGGCAAACAAAATGACACCACCCACATATCTGTAAAAATTCTGGTTCAGAAGCTATGGGGGTTTAAATGTTAAAAAATTAATATTTTTCAAATTTCACAAAAACTGTAACTTTTAAAGAAAATATACTTGCAACCATTAAATGTGGCTTTAAAAACTAAATAATCTAGTATTTTGAATCATTAGTCTACGTCAACTGGTTGCAAAGATAATTGATATTTTAGTTCGGTGGTAAACGCAGTACGTTGTCCAATGCTATTCTTATGGCAAATATTCAATCTCCGTTGTTTACTAACCGATTTTGATAAAATTTTGTATATATATGTGTGATAATTAATTGTTAATTTGTTTTATTTCACCATATATGTTTTCTGGTTTTAAATGACTTGGAGGGAGAAAGTATGTGTCAGTTTCCTGATACCGTTTATCTTAAGAATATTATCAAAAAAAATAACTCTAGCAACTATTTCCACCATTTTTTATTTTACCTGACTACAAAATAAAAAAGTAGCAGCCGACCACTTTTTTCATGTCAAAATTTTGAGTTAAAAAACTTTTTACTTTTTTTCATGTTCTAAAGTAGAAAAATAATTCTATTTAAAATATAATTGATACAATTACCGTTAAAAACTAAAGGACTTCTCACATGACAAATTTCAACCTTTTGCCTCAAAACTAAATGGTATAAACTACGAGTTATTTAAAACATGAGCACTGACAGATTACGCAGTTCTAAATGCCGTTTTGTGTTTCTATACCTAGACAAGATGACGTTCTCTGTTTCATAAGCAGTAATGCTAGTAAGAGACGTATGCTCAGTCTATTTGTACTATGAGGTCGCTAATTTATACATACAAACTGGATTATTTTTTGTTATACGTATAGTTTTTATTAAATATTGTAAAATCAAATTACCATTCTCAAATAAAAAGCAAGGATTGAATTGAAGATTATTAATTATCTTTATTACGGTTGTATTTTTATGTGTCAGTAGATTAAGAGTCAATGCTGAAAATATTAATGTTATCAGTATAAGTTTATGATTGTAATATGAATATGATATTGATGTAGTATGAATTCATCTACTAGACGTTTACTAAATGTAACTTTTATTACATAATGCAACTTTTTTTATCAAACTTTTACGTGTTAATATAACAAACTATTCATTTAATACCCTACTGTTCACATATAAAAAAAAGTTACTGTTGCGGTTGCAAGCAGTGATTAATGCGATGCGTGTACTTGTCTTGATTACTCGAGTAGAGCGAAAAATCAATATTTTTTGTCAAATGAATGGCACTTTAACTAATATATCAAACAATCAAAATGTTAAATGGACTGGCCACTAAAATACTGGAGAGAAAAGAAGGAAATCTGTTTATATTCATTTAATTGATTATTGCTTAGGCGGACTTTCGAAACTTGTCAATAAGTTTATTGTTAATAAGTTTAAGTGTAATCATAAAAGTTTCTCAAATAAAGTTGTTGTAATTAGTTTTGCTATGATAGTTGAGAATGTATTCTCACAAATTATAAAACTGTATTAAGATGATTCTTAATTTTTTCAGTTTTTATCGAATAGTTATCTTCTTGGTAATACCGGTTTTCTATTCCTCTTTTATAATGTTTTATCCTTATTTACACCTTTATTTTCCTTTACAAACCATACGATTTTAATTTGTATTTACTTTATTAAGTGTAACGCGTGGTCAAATCCATTGTGTCCGGGGTTCCTATCGCCCATGCACATGTTCAGTTTCAAAAGTAGTTTTAAATCTGTGTCCGGTTTGTGTACAGTGGTGAATAAATGTTTAACTTTATTGTTTGACAGTGAATTTTCAAAATTTCAAATACTAACCCACAATGGAAGTGTTACGTCTTTGAAAATTGTTGGTAACCCGATGAAGAGATAAGTATAACTCGAAGTGAGTATATGGTCTGCAAAAATGAACAAGGCTGTCTGGGCGGAAAGGTAAATGTTTGTATTCTTAAATATTTTTATTTTAATTTATGAATATTCATTGGCTGTAAATTACACCGGCTAAATGAACCTATTACGAAAGAGATTTTCCAGTATAACTGATGTGTTAATTTCGCGCACCCATGCATATACCCATTTCAATTTTAATTTGCGTTATGGTAGAAAAGAACGACCGACCACCGGAACTGTATTATTATTAACTTATAGAAGTAAACCAAATGAATCACCATGTACATTAGAAAATCTAAGAGTCGATTTGATTAAAATAAACGTATTAATTTCCAGTCGAACTCAGATAATGTACTGCAACATCGGATTTTGCGGACAGTATGTTCTCATAATGCGTTCGATCGGTTCAAAAACTGAATTACGACGATGAATGACACTCATTTCAATAAAAAAAAAACAGTTTTCCATCCAATAAACCTATTGATATTACATATCTACCTAATCGAATGTTTAAATTCTCAAATGTCCAATAAAAACCAACCGTTAATTCGCCCCAGATGCTAATACAAACAATCTTAACATCTAACGTAAATGTATCTTAGCAGTTTACCTTGTGCGTCATCCAAGAGGCGTCCGAGTCACTGATAACCATATTATCACCTACACACGGTCACACCGGCAATTCACTGTCTAATAATGTCTAGAGAGAGGCGCATCGCGTCGCGAGACCGTTACGTTCCGTTCCATCGGCGAGACCCAACCCCCTCCCCTCTCCCGCCCCTCCAACCCCCCTGGGCCACCCCTCGCCCCACCCCCTCGGAGGGGGGACACCTGGCCGGGCTTACGTAACACCCCGGCACTACTGCGGATTTACATTAAATGGCTTAGATAAGCAAGCCAAAAGTCAGGGGTGTTTTTGTAACACGGATGTGACACCTTGCAGGTAGCTTACCTGTGACGAGGCACGGGGTACCTGTAATTATTATTTTAGTTTTCAAATAGTTCATTTCGCAACAAGGGTAGAAAATGAGGTCTTGTAGGCTCGAGATCGTGTTTCGAATTCGAGGCTATAAGTCGAGAATTTGAAACGATCGAGAGCTGCAAAACCCTTTCAGCTTTATAATGTTGTCGTATCAGATACAAAATGAAGATAAGATTGATACAGTTTTAAACAGTGTATAGATTGTTACCATAATACGTGTTTTTGGACGACGAAACATTTCTATTATGAAATGAAGTTCAGGTTGGCTGATATTTTAAGACAGCGTACCATTAAAAGATAGCCAATAAAAAATAAATCAAAAACTTTGGGTTATATTATAGTATTCATACTATTTTTAAATATTGCAATATTAGAATAAGAACAAAGTACCCTTTAACTTTCTTTATTAATCGACTGACTAGTTTCAGCACTAGGGCTATATTTTTAAAATATAAAAAAATAATAAAAAAATAAATTAAAAATAAAATAATTTATATTTTAAAATAATATGCGGGATTTGCTATTTGTACATGTGTACTATTAATATTAAAACAATTATTTAATCATGTTGTTACTAGAATCACATTACTTGATGTTACAAAAAAATTAAGTTTAGTTTCCATGGGGGAAGCCCTCAATCGACAATGTCCTGTTCAAATCATACTGTATAGAGCACATTACAATGATATTATTACTTTTGATGTACCCGTCAATTTGGAATACGATTGCCTCCTAAAACTATTGCATGAGATAATCCAATTTTTTAAATGGAACCAAACAATAATTTAGTTTCTATGAGACAGTCCCTGTAAGACCAACCAACAAATTCCCCTAATTCATTAAAACCTTTTACCATAAAGATGGTTTAAGTTTGACCTCCGGGGTGCAAAAAAATAAGCATCTGTGTTTGTAATAAATGTACCGTGTTACATGCATCGATGTTTATTTTTTCAGTATGTTGCTTTTTTATTTTTTATTTTATATAATCATAGATAATTTTTGTTGCTTCAACAATGACCTTCTACAGAAGGGCCGCCTGAGGGACTTGAACGCCTCGGTAGAATGAACGACCTTGAGCGCTTCAAATCTATTCAATTATCCTATATCTAACAATGAAAACATTTGATTGCACTCAGCTCACAGACGTTAGGGAGCAAATTATAGTTTTAAGGGACTTAAATTTCGTATTTTAATCAGAAGTTTAAAAATGGAAATAGGATCTTTCCGATTAATTGTCCCAACTAACTTGACAATCAAATAATAAATATAATATCTCTACCAAATTTAAAGGAAATGCGGTGAAATTGAGATCACCACAGTGAAAAATACCCCTAAGTCAACAACTTCTGTGTCTAGTAAAGTTATATATTCGTTAATAAATTGGTTACCTTTGTGCTATAATACCGTGAGAAGGGTTAACATTTTTGGATTTTTATTTTCTTTGATAAAAATGTACCAAGTTTACATTTGGGGCTTTTAATTCTTCAGTTCTTGTAATATCTCAATATACTGCCAAAAACCTCAATTCTAGAGCACTTACCTCACAAAAACAGGGTTAGGGGTGGTCCGATTTTTCCCCAACGAACTTGTCCAAGATTACTCATAAATTAATGTTCTTACAGAATTTGAGATAAATCGATAAATATAGCATTTGTTGCTGTTAAAATGCTAGAACATTGGAAAGTTTGAACGGATGATGTTTTTGGCATACGTAGACCCTAAAACCAAAAGTTATGAAGCCTTAGAACCGCTGTGTGGAGCACGTCTATCTCACTATTCCATAGGAAATCCGCTAATAATAATAAGCTACTTAATTGCAAAAACAGAAATACGAGTTTTACAGACGTATTTACTCGTATTTTATAGACGCCAAGAAGAGAAGGTAAAAACCACTGGAAACACGATCAAATGAAGATTACATAATAATACTCATTATAAAACATTTAAGATTGAGGTAGCAAGTTACAGAAATTGCACCTCACTTTGCGGCGAGTTTCGAATTTCGTCTTGTCCGGCGTGCTAAGATGGGTTTGTACGGTTTCTCATCTGATATCGGCTGATGCTGGAATTGTGTAGTAAAGGACGAAATAAGCGAAGAGTGGTGAGATTCATCTCACCATATACTTGGTAAAAAAATTGGCATGAATTTATTTTGTATTTAAATCTTTATGACCCACTGATTTTCTAGTTTAAAACCTTGTTCAGTGCGTATAGGAAGTAATGGAACTCTCCAACCCTCTTCAGGTCTTTGTTTGGGATTGAAATATTAGGTTTGTAAACTTGCTACTAAGGTTTTTAACCTACATAATAATTAAATCACACATTATGAACAATTGTATTTTATATGTCAATACATTACCATTGTTTGTAATGCGAAAACAAAAAAAATACAATATGTTTGATAGAATATGATTTATATACTGAACCAGAAAAATAATTTCTTTGTTTTCATTTAAAATAATGAAGAGATAATATATAAATCCATTAATGTAAAATGCATATAGGTCAAAATTCTAGGCGTTGAAAACAGTTTCATCGTAATATTTTTTGATTTGTGTGAACATAATATAGATATTATCCAGCATAATTTATTCAAGATTCTGGTTCCGCTACAAGAATCAGGATAAGCTTTTCTAATAAAATAATAATAATGCACCGCCGATTTTTATTTTGACCACCACACATAAAAAGTAAACGTATTACAAGTATTATTCATAGTGTAGAACAATATATAAAGAAATTAATTAATAATCTTAAAAAATTAGGAATGATTCGAAATGCGATGTTTTTAATGTAAATTAACATTTTGTTTTCATGTTAAGACACGTTTGCGGAAGTAATAGGTATTTTATACATTCATTATTACAACGTTGTATGTAGTCCAGCTATTCCAAACTTATACCAGTTTTGGTGGAACGTGTAATAAGTATGAGTTAATATTTTTCCCGTGCAGGCAGTCAAAATCCCTTTTATTTCCTGCAAATTAAAGGAGAGCCATTGTATTTAGCTATATAATTCTCGGGAAAAAGCATTCTAAACTGAGCTGTTTGTGCATTCTAAAGAATGTTCCTTTCATATTAGCAAAGCAATCCGACTGTGCAGGAGCACAAGAGCCCTTGACTTTCACAATGCAAAGTGCTTTTGCTTAAGGACATTTGTCCTTAATGTTGCATTTTTCGTTTTTGCACAAAGTAAAAAAATAAAACATTTTTCCGTAGATTTAAAATAATGATTATATACTTTATGGAAACAAACAAAAGTAGAATGTTGAACCGGTTATTATTATTGGTTAATGAACTCTTAGGTTGTATCACGTTTTACTTGAGGTTAAATTACATAAATATTTTTTGGCAATATGTTTTCCAATTGCTTAAAGTATATGTGCTTTAAATTATGACTTCAGCTCACTCAAAACTACTGTCGAGGAAGCTTTTTCGACAAAATGACTAGCAATCTGGTTATCGAAGAAATAGACGGAATTATTGTACTAAAGTTGTATTTGTATGAAAAATATGGTATTGGCAGTACAGGTGTAAATGCCTAATTTATGACAGTTCAATATCGTACGATTGTGCTTAAAATTGTTCCACATGCATGGGCACAATTAATTGTACGACATTGAGTTACTGGCTATATTATCAGGCTATCAGATATCGGTAGAATCTGAGGTTATGAGAACATGAGGGCTATCATAGTCTATTGTTAGATATTGGTATCAGGAGGCTTTCGATCCAAAAAAAAATTGACAAATATTTTAAACTTTTCTTGTTCGACAGTCAAAGTTGATAATATTATCAAACATACTATTAATTGGTGAAAATTAAACACCAAACTATTATAATCAAACGATAGCAGTAGTTCATAATTTGTCTAAGATTATTTTAGTACTCCTTCTAACTTTCTTCAACAATACCATATAAAAATATGTTTTTGGTTCTAATGAAGCCAAACAAGATTCATATGAAGTATTCAACAACCAAATAAAAGAGGACTTTTTGTTCTTGGAGATGCTATACAAAATTACACTGTTTACGCCGAGGGAATTTATTTCCATTTTATGAGGAACTTAAAAAAGGTTAATCTATTTAAAAAATTTTATACTACTAAAACTGTCTTGATTGTTCAATAAATGAACTAATAAAATAAACGCTTTATAGTTTATTTCGTTGAATTTCAGACACCCTTTTTCAATTACGAGTCATACAATTATAAAGTATAATTAGTTAAAGTTAATCTAATCTTATGTCTTAGTTAAAGTTTCTTATATTTCATACAAAAATACTCAAACGAATTACTTCGAAATAAATTACCACAGCTAAAAGAAACATATTCCACATGATAAAATGTATTGCTGTAGCCGTAGCGTATTGCAAGCTTGCTTGGATTATCAATATTTTCAAAAAGTTCCATGCGTCTGTAGGTAGGGTACATCAATTTTAATTTAACTGTTTTTATTGAAATCTGTATTCAGTTCGTATGTTTGGTGCCGCACAACCATGGCATCGTAAAGAATTGAAAAAAAAACAAATATACAAGGGGAGATTAGAATTGTCATCCTTTTTTGTCCACATATCTTAAATTTTTAGTGCATTAACATTTTGTACCCGGTATCATACAATCGGGAGCCTCTTAATTATCTAAACAGCTTAGGGAATTAGCTGTTTAGTAGTTTCGAAGCTTACAATTAATTAAATCGTGCCGAATTCAGTACTTAGTTGATTAGAGTTGTTGATTAGTTGAGCAAAAATGAAGTTTTCGCCATATTAAACTATATTTCCTGTTAATTACCTCATAACTTTCATTATTTCTACAATAAAATGACCGAAAATGAGCGAAGAGTCAAATTCAGGTGGTATTGCAAATGACGTTTAGGAAAATGAGGAAAAGAAAAAGGAGGATGTATATTAAAGAGTTAAGTTTACTATTCCTTTGTAATGTGTTTTACAAGATACATTTTACATGATTTCATATTTTGGATATATTCTCAAGTAGGTCTTAACTTTTAACGGTAACAACTACAAACTCGTCACATTAATATTAGAAAAAAATATGTGAATAATAAAAGTAACAATTTTAATACGTTAAAAATTGGCAGCTATTGGTAGTTTTAAATCTTAATTCCTTGGGCGGATACGGACTGCTCCCCCTTGGGCGCTTGAGACAGGGACATATGGATTGCTCCCCCCATGCCGTTATGGAATGCATGACTGTATTTACCATCATTAGCACAAATAATTGTTATGACATTTTTGAGATATGGGGTGCACTATCGCAACAAACAACAAAGAATGAAGCTGTTATATACGTATTTACCTTTATTTATTTATATATACGGAAACGCCTCTGATGATTTTTGAAACATTGTTAAACGAATCTTGGTAACTATATTTTAGATTAAGTTCTCCTATAGGGAAACCCCTGAGGCCTAACTTACCCCAGTTTGGCACAGCCGATGAAAACTGGTTACCGGCCGGCGGAGGGTAGCATTCCTACCCATATGTGGAGGCTGAATACGGCCGGACTGCTCCGCCTTAGAAGGTAGAATCAGAGGCATACGGATTGCTCCCCGGGCTGTGAAACTGGTCAGATTTTAAATAGCGACGACAGACGGATTGCCCCCCCTTGCCGTGTTGGAATGCTTGTCAGTATTTCTCACGAGACTGTACTCTTTCAAAGCACTTACCTGGCCTGCTTAGTAAGTGAGGTCTCTGAAGCATAAATTTGATGAATATATACGTGACATGAGATTTATACCTAATCTACAAATCGTTTAATATACTAATTGTTACTAATGTGTTAAATAAATTATTAAAATTCTAAATTCATCATAAAAAATTTGCACTAATTTATTAAAGAATTTCCGTTTGAATAATTTTCTTTGGCTTGTCTCAGCTCCTCTTTGGCTTTCTTGTAAGCTCTCCCACCAGTCACCCTTGGCTTTTCCAGCACACTTTTATTGGTCTTAGTATAGACGAAAGTTTGTATATTTACCAGTAACCTTGTAAATACACTCATATTTTGGTCAGGGTGATAAAATTTACTTTTGGAATGAGCATGGAATGACTCTCACGCATTTGTCGTTACTGATTGTTTTTGAAAAGACGCCCAGACTGCAGGTGGGATGTAGCACATTGCACAGTGCACCCCATCTTGCGAAAACGCCGAACAATTATTTGTACTAATATTGACCATTAGTACAGTCATGTCTAGAAACATTCCAAAACGGCGAGGGGGAGCAATCTGTATGTCGGCGCTGGTTAAAATCTGACCGGTATGGCAGGGGGAGCAATCCATATGCCACTGTTTTTACCTGCAAAGGGGAAGCAGTTCGTATCCACCCGATTTGGGTGCCGGGTGGATACGATACAGCTGGTTTAGGATCTCGTCCGAGAGAACATAATTTTACATGTCTAAACTAATTTTTATTAGAGTCTGACCATTTACATGATAATTATCGTGCTAACATGCACAAGAAAAATGAAAACTATATTCCTATTATACCTATAAGCTCTTGTTACATTTTGAAAATAAATCGTGAATTTTGTGGGTACAAATAAGAATCCCCAAAAAATCTTCACCACCCGAAAATACATATAGAAAGATATAAATTTATAGAAATATTAATATGAATGCCGTACATTGTTGTCTAGAAATATTGACAGGGGGAGCAGTCCGTATTCAGCCAATTCCTTAACAGCTACTACGACTTAAAAAGTAACTAAACACTAACCGTAGCAACTTATTTCTAATAAGAAGTCCACAAAACTCAAGATTAATCGTCCAAATGACAAATCCATCCCAATTTTGAAACAATTTTACTAAATTTGGATGTTGTATATCACGCTACGTTAACATAATTTGATTTCAGGTGTTTGTCGAAGGATATAACTCCATTGCATAATATATTTGTTGCTTGGATTAATGTTTTGTCTCGAGGTCCTGTGATTTTTTTCTAGTTTTTTAATGTTTCATTCAAATTTTAAGTCAAAGGAAAAAGTATTGAGAATGAAATGAGTTTCGCAAAACAAGCTTGAACAGTGTCGGCGTCTTACAATAGATACACTATTTTTAAAGATAGCGAAATAAAGTAAAACTGAACACATATTGTTTCTTTATTGAAATTGTAAATACTGTATGTAAAAATACACCAGCAACCTTTAGTCCACTGGCAATAAGCGAAGCAGTCCCTGTAATATGTAATTAAATAAACAAATCATCAATACCTAGCATGATAATTAGTTCGAATCCACAAAACTAGTTGGAAATCATTTAATCCCGTCCCCAATCTGTCGCCGAAGTTCCGTTCGGCACCGACATGCTAAGGGGTCTCCATTCTCGATGGGGTCGAAACAATGGGCGTTTCTCGCCACTCGCCCTCCCTACAATCCTACACTACAATCCGGGCTCACTATCCGGCGATTCCATAAAGCTCTTTTCAGAGGATTTTTTTGAGCTCGGGTTATTTTATAAAAATGCGAAATAAAAGATTCTCTCGCGACGAAAGAGATAATTTGAGAGTCCAGGGGGGGCGGGGTGGGGGGACAAAGGGGGGTGAAGAGGCACTCATTAGAGCTGAGCTGGCAGGAGGTCACGTGACGCCCTCCGCTGACAGACAATTAGCAGTTTAGAGCTGGCGAAACAAGCTGCCCCTCCGCCTCTCTCCGACATGAATATTCACACGGAATCCTTCACTGGCCTCACGTTCTAGGGGTTGGGAGATAAAGTGCGACGAAGCCATGCGGAGATCCTGTACCGTTGTTTGCGGGCAGGGAAAATGATGGAGTTCGGTTCCTAGAGGAGGAACTCCAAGAGACATAGTTGTTGAATCTGTTTAGTTTTTATTTCTGTTTTTTTTTTTTAATTTCCGCCAGAAAGAAAAATTATTCTGTTAAGTAACGGTTTCGCAAGAAAAAATAAATCGTAATGTGTTCAAATATTTAAATACTAGCTGATAACCACGCGGTTTCACCCGCTAAAATCTCTTTGGTCTCTTTGGTCATATCTCAAATGCAGCCATAGAATGAATGAAACTACAACAGTTACTTATGTAGACATGGGCAGTTTCTTAGATGGAATCAAATAAATAGTAGAAATATGTAAACATTTGGTCTCAACATTAGATTTTAGATGTCCAACGGGTAGCTTAGAGGAAATTCGGAGACTGAGTCTAATGAAAAAGCTGCGACTTAAGGAATTAGCCTTGATTTCGTGCCTTAACTCTTTATAGATTATCCGTACGTTGCGTGATGCACACGCAGTCTTCTAAACTTTATTTATGTATAAATTCTAGTTCAAAATAATCAAGAAAAACTAAGGAGGAGAGCTAAAAAGACATGTCTATGTCTTTGTATCTTGGGTACAACATCGTGAAGTGAAGGTAAAGCAAAATTAAACTCAAGTCACAAAGGGGATATTTAAAATGTCCCTGTTTTTATGTTTTGAATTCCAACTACTTTTTTCATTCAAGACATTGACCATGTGGATTTCATATCACTTTTGATCGTGTAATAAAATTAATTTGAGGGTGTTTAACCTAGTATGGCAAACATTGTATTCGCATTGTTTGTATTGTACTGATATTGTTTTAAATTGTATACTTTTCGTTATTTTTAAAACTTTTTTTGTTGCATAGAATCAAAAATCAATGTATATAGAATTTGCATTTATTATTGTACATAGAAATAACAATATTAGAAACTTACAATTTGTATCATGTTTTGTCGGGTTGGCACTCTTTAATAAGTCTTTGATTTTCTTTTAAAACTTGATGAACCACTTTTAAACTGACACCCACTAGAAACTGGTCTTGCCCGTTGACATAGTAAGTAAAATAATTATATTTACTTCTTTGATTGAAATTCATTGTTGGTGATGGTGATTTTATATTTTGATTATGATTTTGCGGACATTTGCCATCACTGATTAGTAAAAAACAAGTTTCACGACGTTTTGGGATCTGGAATCTGATCCCGTCTTCAGGTGGAAGAAAACCTAGAACATAACAAGATTTCAGTCTCAGCTCAGCTCTGATTGGGTGTGGACGTGCTCTCTCCTGTCTGGTGATTCTTGATACTTGTGATTCCTGTGTTATTTTATGTTATTGTTTTTCTTTTCAGCTTAGTGTTTAAGTGACTGATTTTACAGTTCTCTGTTTCAGCTGTGTTTTTGTACAGGGTTTCCTGTCTATGTGTTACTAATCTTGTTATGTTCTAGGTTTTCTTCCACCTGAAGACGGGATCAGATTCCAGATCCCGAAACGTCGTGAAACTTGTTTTTTACTAATCAGTGATGGCAAATGTCCGCAAAAATCATAATCAAAATAAAAAAAATAAAAAATATATTTAATTCTCAAAAATCTTTGTAATGTTGCGTCTTTAATCAATTTGAATTGTAGTGTATAATGAGTTGTGTATATAAATTCAATTTCGCTTATTTTGAGTATGTAATCAGAAAAATGCACAAACTTTAAAATCAACTTTCATGTATAATTTTGCAGAATAAAAGCACATGCATCATAATGTTTCAAATTACCATAAAAATTAAATTTTCCAATATTATTGTATTATTTAATTTTAATTTACAATTTGCTTTACCAAATTTGGAATATTGTTCCAGACGGGTTCGAGTTCAAGCTCAACTCAATCAATTGGAGACGGGCGATCAGTATAATTAGTAATACAAGTAATTTTAGAATAACTAAGGTTTATTTGCTGAAAATAGCATATTTTTGGCAAGGAGTAAAAACCAACCAGGATCAATAAATTCTATATATATATATTGAGATGCTGAAGTATAATTTACGAGTCCAGTTACCCAAGTAGGTTGTCTATTCACCACCTTGACGAACAATTACTTTGAATGTAAATAGCACTTTCCTTTCACTCCCTAAAATTATTAAATTAATAAAGTACGGTATCCCATAAAATTGGTACCTACGGGGATACGCAGTACAGTTTGAGAGGGACGAGTCATTGCACCAAGCCATGGGCACCCCCTTGATTCAACCATGTTGCCTAGGCATGACCGTTTCGTCATTTATAACATGCTGAACAACCAGTAACAACATTATAGCAATTTCAAAAAACCTAATATTAAAATACTAATAATGACAAATTGACCCCTGTGCCGGCTTAATCATGAAAAAAACGCTTTCTCGTACATTTTAATGATAAGGGGCCACACAGAAAGCTTGGAGGGCCTCAACATGTAGTATTTAGACAGAAAAATTATGTACTTTATATGTAATTATGTATTTCGCCTCGCCCAACTCGTTATTTTCTTGGCACAAGCTGCAAGTTCAACAACTATACTTTCTTGCCTCAGTATCTGATAAGATATTTGATATTCATTAAGTATTAAGATGTAGAAGTAATGAATATTACTATTTCCCTTGCTGGGTTGTCTAGGCACAAGCAGGAAGCGAACAATATTTTAGCGTAGAGTTTCTTGTATTTCATATTTTTAAGGTTTCGTATTTTTCTAGCCACCGTGGTCTCTTATTATGTAAAAGTGACGTAAATTTGTGAACCAAGATGTGTGGAGGGATAGTGTAGGACGTCTAGTCTAAGATACAACTATTTCAGCAAAGATTTTGCAGATAATTAGCCTATCTTGCAGACCAGTTCTGTAGATTAGTAACTCAGCTATCTTTGTAGGCATTTTAGGCCCAATTTACGAGGTTACAACTAATTCAGCCTAACGCTGCTTTCATTGGTATTCAGTCAATCATTGATGTAAGGTAGAATAATGACTCAGTTATTAACATAGTTCATACATAAAGTACAAATTTAACATTTTATTTAGATTTCATTCTACAGTTAGTTATTTAGCCTGTTATTATGAAGTAAAAGATGTATTTTGGAGTTTTTAACCAGCTATGTAGACATATTTTAAGACCACGATACAACCAGTTAGACCTAGATTCGTTAAATAATTAGCATAATATTCAAACTTAGAAGTGATGTGTACTTGTGATCCAGATACGATGATGTAGCTACAAGTAGAATATAGCAGTAATATAAGCAGCCATCCCACACGAAACAAATTTAGATTCAGTAATTAGCCTAATTAGCCTTATTCGGATGCAGAAGTGATGTAGTGTAACTAGTGACTTAGCTAACATAAGAGTAGTCTAGACACAATTTACAATTATTTCAGTCTAGATGTGATAGATAATCAGCCTAGATCACAAGTATAAAATGAATATGGATGGAGAGGTTCAACCAGCAATATAGGCATAGTCTGGGCACAATTTACTCGCTTGCCAACTATTGCAGCCTAGGCTCGGCGGATAATCAGCCTAGTATTCAGATGTAGAGTGATGTAGATGGCTCAGCCGGCGCGTGTAATCTGGGCTCGACGATCTCTCTCAGAACGGAAATCCTTCAGCCCTCATCGTCCCCTTTTGTCTCAGCGCTCGAGAACGCCGCCTTCCTATTGAAGTCCCACGTCACCTATCTCCCCCTCCCCCTCCCCCTCCCCCTCCAACTGCTTCAGTACCGTCCTCCGCTTGCAATTATTCAGCTCACTATTTTATATGCAACTTTTTAAATGTTGAAGGAGGCTGGGACCCCTAAAATACCCCCGTTATAGCTGGCCTGCTTACTCGGCGAATTTCAAATGCCCGAATTAATCACTTAGACGGAGCCTCAAATGAAGTAAAATCGACTTAAAACCCGAAATAGAGCATTCAACAATTTTCTCCATTAGAATACCATGGGAAATGAATATGCAGGTTTGCTGTCATGGAAATGTGAAATTGAGAGATTCTTTGCAACAATCCAGTAGATATCATCTAATTAATTGAAGCCAAGTTGTATTGAGATTTGTTGAAAAATAAGCGAGATATAGAATTTTATTTATTTCCCATAAGGTTAACATTGGGACAACGTATTGCGTTTACCACAAGCGGTATCTCGGTGACTAGTGGCTAGTCACCCTTAAGCCCGAGACCTTCACAGCTTTTTGTTTTGAGTTCCTAGATGCCAAAAAACAGCATTGGTTATGAAAATTCATATACTTGTAGATCTATGTACATTATTTCAATGCAATTCAATTTGTCTTTAAGCACGATAATTTGCGTAAAAATGATCCGATCCGAATGAAATTTGGCTCAGATATTTAAAGTAGTTAGGCTATTATTTGGTCGAGTTCGAAAATCAGCCTGATCGGACCATCGGAGGGAGGGATTAAGGGAGGTTAAAAACCCTCCAAAAATGGGGTTTTGAGATTTTTTAAATAGAACAATTTCATAAATTTTATTATTATATGTAAAAAATCTCAAAATCCCATTTTTGGAGGGGTTTATCCCCCCTTACCCCTCCTTCCGGTGGTCCGATCAGGCTGATTTTCGAACTCGACCAAATAATTACTACTTTACATATCTGAGCCAAATTTCATTTAGATCGGATATTTTTACGCAAGTTGGCGTGCTTAAAGACAAATTGAATAGAATAGATATAATATACATAGATCTACAATAATATGAATTTTCATATATGAAAGTTAACGAATGGTGTTTTTTGGCATCTGCGGGACCTCAAAACAAAAAGCTTTGACGGTCTCGGGCTTAAGTCTTACCATGAGACTTACGGTAACAGCTTCTTCCTTATAGGGGAGATTCGCTAAAAAGATAAGTCCTGGAAAAGTTAACAACTTGATTTGAAAATTAGAGCACCGCAGTTTGAGGCTTGGCACCCAAGCTGTTGGTGGTTTTAAATTATTTTACTAACAGCCATTTATTTCATTAAATGTGTATTCCAGCAGCGTATAGATAAACCTTTGTCAAGGAAGGGAAGAACACCACCGCAGGGTGCACCCCTAAAAACTTTGAAAATTATAACTTCAAACATATATTTTTGGCAGTATATTGGCATAACAATAGTGAAATGCCATGTTATATAAATCCCAAGTGATTGAGGCTGGTACATTGTCAGATTCTGAAAAATTCGGATTACCTAGGGATTTAATTCAATGGCCACTGTACGACAAAAACAGTATTATATTTCTATTTTGCAATGTTAGACTACTCCCGTCGCTTTTTACCATCAACGTTATTGTTTTGTATGGCCTCTTCCTTCTCTCGCACTACTACCACGGCTACAGATATAGTCTATTGGATATGCGAAGGCTAATATTGTCTTTCACGGCCGTTCGCGCCGTTCGCAAAGTATCCCGCGATTGGTATAGGCCCTTTCGCGCGATAGTTTTTGCACCTGGCCATTTACTAACAAGCTGTTCAACTTATGTTTATGTTTTCTATTCAGCCAAAAGACCTTAGGTTTATTTTAAAGGGAAATCACTTTTTACGAATTGTATGGTTAAAGGGGGACACATTCTCTGGTCTCCCCTCCTCTCCCCGTATCAACGCCACTGTTGTACCCCGGTAACGCAGGTGATGATGTGGTAAGTGTTGCAATGAGGAGTTTTGGGGAAATGCTTATCCAACAGAAAAAAATCTCTAGTATTTGTTTCCGTTTTGAAGGAATTAAATTGTAGAACAGTTAAGTTTGTGTTCACGAGAGTAATTTAAACGTCAGTTTAATTTTCTATCATTCGCTCATCGAGAGCTCCACTGCATCAGATCTCAAAATCATATTTTAATTAGTTATTTACTTAAATTCCAAATTTTTATGCTCAAATCCCATCATTTGTGAATAAATAAATATGTGTCCATCATATTGACTCATCCAACTTTTAATTAGGACAATAAACAATACATGTTGTGTATTCCTCACCAATTTAACTAGGGTCTACTCGTATAATCAGTCAATAACATTCGGTAGACTTTAGTATACCCAATCATGGTCCACGCTGAGGCAAGTTTTAATCTGGACAAATTGTTTAGGAAAATAATTAATTTTTCGCGGAAACCCATCAAATAACCTTCCCAAAATCAATTTATAAAACGAAATAAAACATCATTGAATCGTGCTCCGGTATCACCCAGATAAATGGAATATATTTTATACGAGTCAAGAGACCGTACAAAGGGTATTAATTAATACTCTCGATACCTCGGGAGGGGGGGGGTGAAGTGTCGAGCGAGCTGTATCACTGGCCCGGCGGGCGGGGGCGGTGGGGGCGGTGGGGGCGGCGGGCGCGGTGGGGGCGGTAGGGCGGGGGGGCGGCGCTCTAGTGCGCCCGCTCGCTAGGTGGCGCATTGTTCCCAGTGACGTCATCCTCTCCGCGCCCCCTTATCCGCCCCGGACGGAAAGATTCTTTTGTTTTTCACACAGCTCAGATGGGCTTTTTCATAGATTTTGACATACCTCTTACAGGGCTAAAGTCCCCTCCTGTCGCTCCTCAACCCTTTTTCAACCCTCTCCCCCCGCACTTGCTCGATTTAAAGAGAAACCACCAAAGAGTTTTCTCGTCCACTGTGAAAAGATGTTTTCCGTTATTAATACTCGGATGTAAAGTAATCTTCTAAGTTGATAATTTTGAAGGTGTTTCGAAAAGGTTTTGTTATTAAGATATATCAGATTAAATATAAATCGTATTGAAATATGCCTCGAAAGGAACATGATGAAGCTTGAGTGTTTACAAGCAAAATAAGTTTTTGAATGTGATTTTCGGGTTTTGGGGTGAAACGAAAGACATTGCCTGCTGAAATTATCTCCGTTAGTTTCGTGAAACTTCATAGATTTATGTCATTCGTTGTCCTTCCAAGCAAAAATCTCGAGTTCAAACAGTTTTTGTTGGAAAACATCAAAGCTTGCGAAAATAAGCTTTTTAATGAATGAAATTCTTACCATAGCCAGATTGTTTATTAAGGTTAACCAGAACAATATATCTCGGGCTATGGTTATTATGAAATTAAACATATAATATATATGTTGTTTAGAAATAAAACTGTAAATCTCGCGAGATTTACCACGATTTCTAATGTTTTAGGTCAGCGGAACGAAAAAAATTAGAGCTGATTTTTCAGTCCTTGTAATAAAGTGCGATTTTTTAAATGTCTATTTAAACGCTTTTTTGTACAGTATGATAAAATAGAAATAGCCTATTCATTAAAAGAAGCATGAGAGGAACTCTTTGGAGCGCAATCGTGTTTTACAATCAAGCAACCAAAAGACACCTTTTCTCCGTATAATAAACTCATTTTATGTCTTACTTTGAAAATAAGCTCTTTATCTTTGAAATACTTACCAAAGTTGATTCTTTGGAACGTCTATTGACTTTAAATGCAGAAGTGAAGTATAGACAAAGACCAGCTGCTTTCTTCTAGTATTTAAAGATAATGGTACGTAATTTACAATTTCGCATTTTTGTTGTTTATAAACAAAACTTCAAATAGATCTATCGCAAACGTTGCTTTCAGCATGTACAAATGAATGAAACAACAGAGCAATGTCTGAGATTAACGCATTAAAAAATCACTGCTGGTTGTTTCTGACTGGCTACTAAAAAGTACGACTTTCTGGACATTTTAGAATGAAAAATTACTGTTTTTTTCGTGTAGTATAATTACAACATTTTTTGGGCCATGACAAATTTGGTGAAGCGAATTATATGCTTTCAGTTGTTTCAAACTAAAGTAAAAGGACTTGATTTTTATTCAAATTCGAATGAAACTATGAGTAAACAAAAAGAAGATTAACAATACACTTGCTGGTGGTGTCCCGCTTCGGTGGGGAAAAGTAAACAATAAAAGAAAAACAAATGCATCGGCTGTCCAGCCATTTCCATCATAATCGGGCCCTTAGAGAACATTTCATCAAATAACTAATATTTTTCCAGGGATTTTCTCGCCGAGCCAAAAAAATCAAGTATTCAAGTATAGGGTTGATGGGAGTCAGACTTATGGTTTTCTAAAAGTTACGGGTGAATCAAAATTCTGTCTTGATCTGTAAATCAAGAAAAAATTTTCAGGGCAGCAAGTTATAGAGGTTAGGGTAAAAAACACATTTTCTGATTTTTATTGTTTCTTACTCTATATATGTTTCCGAACAATATTTGGCCCATCTTACACTTAAATTTTACTTTTAACATGGTTAGATTAATTTGTTTCTAAACCCTGGCAATCTGGAGAAAGGGGTCATTGACTTCTCCAATGCTATTTTAACGCTTCGAAGTTAAAAAAAAATCAAAGCGTTCTGTGAGGAATAAATACTAAACCTGCTAAGCCCTGATGCAGAAATCAGAACCTGAAAATATAAAGGATCTTCTAGAAGAAGTAGTTTACGATGTAGCTTCTGGTCCAAGTGGAGTTTCAAAACAAAAAAGAACTATAGAAGGTAAAAAGATAAAAAAGGAACTGCTCAAACTGCTAATATAATGTCATATTTTATTAAGATTAATTGTAATAATTTCTTATTTGAGTATAACATTAAAATTAACTTAGTTTTTTATCAAGTAACAAGACATTTTGCCTTTAAAATGTTTTGTTTTATTTATACTCCTATCTATTAAAGTAAAGTTTGACAAAAAATGTGAACAATCACCACAAATTCAATGGGGATTCATATTCAGCTTTAAATTTCTGACGAAATGATAGGTGAAACATAGCCAATAATTCAAGTAGTAACAAAAAATATATACGTTAGAAATTTGCATTACTTTGGTCCGCGATTTCCTAGAATTCCTTTTTTTAATGTTTCAAATTCAAATATTTATAACTCAGGCATTTCTTAAGATATCTTGAAAATTCTTTCATCAGTTTGTTTGGGTTTTAATGTATATTCAGGATATATCAATAACTCAATTTCGAAAATGGAAGTTAAGGTCCATTTTCTCTTGGCGGGTCACATATATAGATCTCCTAAAAATTGAACCTTAAAAGCTTAAAAAAGCCTAAAAAAAGCCAAAAGGCCAAAAGCCTTTTTGTTTAAAAGCTTAAAAAGCAAAGAACTAGGCTGCCATTTTACGCCCAGCTCTCATTGCATATGAGACAAAAAAACTGTGTAAATCGCCCCAATCTTCAAAATCGATTAATTGCAAACGTTTTGTGGTGACGACTGATAAGAATTTCAACAATTATTGATGAAAAAACAAAGGTCAGCCTTTCCAGAATGTATGAGCCTTAAAAGATGAGAGAATAAAATACATATTTTCCTATTTATTTGAGTTAAAAACGCTTCAAAATTTATAAACCATCCAAATCCAAGGAAGAAAAAGATCACTGAAAAAAATTGAGAAAAATTGCACTGTTAATTTTTAATGTTTTTAATGTTAATTTTTAAACCCTCCAACTCAAACCCAACCATTAAAAATTCATGTTAGTTAATTTTTGTCGATTTGTACCTATTTGACAAACCTAAATACAGTTAGTTTTAGGAATAACAATTTCATACATACTGAAGGGCGTAGAGTCAATAATAGCAGACCAATTTAGATTAAAAGATGACTTTGAGGTATACGAATAGGTTACTGGAACCCTGGATCCGAAACGAACGGCTCAATAAAAATGGTTGTGTTTCAACAAGTCTGTAAATCAAAACAGATGTTTTGATTTATATAAACCAGACAAAAACAAATACTTGTTGTGATGATGTTTTGCTTTAGTTTAGACTTGATTTCAATGTTAAAATAAAGTTATTTAAAGTTGTTAAAACCCGAGTAATATTCATTTAATCATTGTGATACATGGCGCATCGAAATATGAATCTACAGCTCCAAGATGGAGTAGATGAAAATACATTTCAAACTAATCAGATCCACGTCAAACCACCAGAGAACTTTTCATTCAACCCCTATGATTGGAGTGCCTGGAAAAAACGCTTTGAAAGGTACAGGTCAGTCAGTAATCTACATACAGCACCCGGAAAAAGGCAAGTAGATATGCTTTGCTACTGTATGGGGGATAAGGCTGAGGAGATATTTGATTCGTTTAATCTAAGTCCTGATGAGGTACAAAACTATGATATAATAATGGGGAAATTTGAAAACCATTTCGTTCCCAAAACAAACATTATCTATCAGCGTGCTAAATTTCTTAGGCGTAAACAGGGATCCTCAGAGTCTGCTGAAAACTTTATCACAGACTTGCATACTCTTGCAAAACCATGCAACTGGGGAGATTTACAGGACGAAATGATTCTCATGCAGCTTATCGTTGGCATGAACGATCAAAATCTTAGTGATCGCTTACAACTTCAAAACTCACTAAAACTAGAAACGGCAATCGACGCTCTCCGCAGTTCGGAAGCATTAACTAGGCAAAAACTTGACCTAGCTGATTCCTCAATTGATCGGGTAAAATCAAGCAACTCAAATACCTCTTACAAAAATTATTTTTGTAAAAAAACCGTTTCTAATAAATATAGTAAACCAAACTCAGGAAACAAATGCAAATGGTGTGGGAATATTCCATCACATCGCCGAGGTTTATGCCCAGCCAAAAATGCTAAGTGTAACAACTGTAAAGAAAATGGTCACTACGCTAAAGTTTGTTCCAAGCAAAAAATTAATGAAGTTAGTAGTGAACCTCAATCATTTAATCATTGCTGTGCAAGCAAATTACATGATAATGAGTTCATAGGTGAAATTAGCGAGCACAATACTTTAAATCTTGATTCTTGGGAAATTTGTCTTAAAGTCAATGAATCTGATCTCGTTAATTTCAAGATCGATACTGGGGCAGATGTTTCAGTTTTGCCAGCTAATATAAAGCTAAATAAGAAAATTCTTTTGCAACACACTTGTAAAAAACTTTCAGGCCCGGACGGAACTCAATTAGCTGTAAGAGGTATGGTAGATGTAAGGCTAGATTATAAGAACAGATCATGCTATGAACGATTTTACGTAGCTGACAAATGTCAGACACCACTTCTAGGAAAACCAGCTATAGAAAAACTTAACATTTTGCAAGTGGTTCGAAGTGTGTCTTCGACTTCGACCAATTGGTACGAAATGTATCCCACTCTCTTTAGTGGTTTAGGCAAAATGAAAGGAGCTTACGAAATTGAGCTAAAAAATGGAGCAAAACCTTTCTCCATCACAACACCTCGAAGAATACCTCTGCCGCTATGGACGAAAACCAAGGAAGAAATAGAAAGAATGGTTAAAATGGATGTAATAGCTCCAGTAGACCATGCTACACCCTGGTGTTCTCCAATGGTCGTCGTACCGAAAAAGGACAGTTGTAACGTTCGGATTTGTGTTGACCTTTCAAAACTAAATCAAAATGTACGGCGCCAACTGCATCCAATCCCAGGGATAGAGTATACAATGGCACAAATAAAAGGAGCAACTGTGTTTTCAAAGCTAGATGCCAATCATGGGTTTTGGCAAATACCTTTGGAAGAAAAATCTCAAGACCTTACCACATTTCTGACACCTTGGGGACGATTCAAGTTCAAGGTCCTCCCTTTCGGCATTACATCAGCGCCAGAGTACTTCCAGAAACGCATCCATGCTGCTCTCGGAGATCAAAGAAATGTAAAAGCTTACATAGATGACATCCTGGTATGGGGAAGCACTCAAGCTGAACACGACCAAGTCTTGATGGAGGTTCTCGAAAAACTTCAAAAGGAAGGTATTACTTTGAATAAAGAGAAAACTATCTTTTCTCGACAAAAAATTAAGTTCCTTGGCTTTGAAGTGAGTAACGAAGGTATTTCTCTTGATCAAGACAGAGTAAAGGCAATTACTGAGATGAAGCCTCCAACTGATGTAAAAGGAGTACAGAGATATCTAGGGATGATAAATTTCAGTGGAAGATACATCCCAAACAGGTCAGAGATTTTAAAGCCTATTCATGATCTACTCAGCAAAAACAATGAGTGGATCTGGGACGAACCACAACAAAAGGCTTTTGACACTATCAAGAAGCTTCTTATTACAGCTCCTCATTTAGCTTTCTATGACCCTAATCTCCAAACGATGATTTCATCTGATTCATCTTCATTTGGGATTGGTGGAGTATTGTTGCAGCGTGAGAAAGGTGGCATATTCAAACCGGTAAGTTACATATCACGTTCTCTCACTGATGCAGAAGGAAGATATTCCAGCATAGAACGAGAAGCTCTTGGAATCGTATGGGCATGTGACAAGTTGAAAGACTACATTGTAGGTAAAGACATTATAATCGAGACAGATCATAAACCACTCCTGAAAATATTGACATCAAAAAATTTGGATGAACTAACTCCACGTCTACAGAGACTCAGATTACGAATGATGCGTTATTCATACAGTCTTGTGTACACTCCTGGAAAACATCTCGTAACAGCTGACTGTCTTTCACGTAATCCACTTGAGAACAGTGAAAACTATGACTTAGAGGTGGAACTTGATCACTATGTGAGAGAAGTCATTTCAAGTATTCCGATTACTGACGAAAATGTAACAAAGATCCTAAATTGTCAAAGGCAGGATCCAATTTGTACAATGTTACGTAAATTCATCATTGATGGCTGGCCAAAAAAATCAAAAATTCCAGACCAAGTTAAGAAATTTTTTAATGTGAAAGAAGAACTTTCTATGAATGAAGATCTTATATTACGAGGAACAAGAATATATGTACCAGAAACACTGAGAGAAGAAATGCTGACACGAATTCATGTGGGACACTTGGGAGTAACAAAATGTAGACTCCGAGCGAGTAACACTCTTTGGTGGCCAGGAATATCTCTTGATATTGCAAAAATGGTTGAAAGTTGTCCACAATGTATTCAGCACAGGTCAAATAAAAATGAGCCCCTGATCCCATCAGAGTTCCCTTCAAGACCCTGGCAGATCGCAGCAATGGATCTTTTTAAACTGAACGGTCAGTGGTTCATAGTGATAACGGATTGCTTTTCACGATACTTTGAAATTGCAACCTTAAGCTCTTTGACAAGTCATCAAGTCATTGAAAGATGTAAGTCAGTATTTAGTCGTCATGGAATTCCAGAAGAAATTAGAACCGATAGTGGAACCCAATTCACCATGCAACAAGATTCGGAATTCCAGCAGTTTGCCAAAAACTACAACTTCAAGTTAAGGACAAGCAGTCCCCACTTCCATCAGAGCAATGGAGCTGCTGAGGCTGCAGTAAAGATAGCAAAATGCATTTTAAAGAAAAACAAAGAAGACCCTTACCTGGCACTATTATCATATCGTAACACTCCGATATCGAATGGTTTTAGCCCTGCTCAACTCCTAATGGGACGACGTCTGCGGGACAACTTACCAGTTTTGCCAGGACTATTGATAGAAAGGCCGGATTTCAGTGACTTGGAACGGAGGGAGAAGAATTACAGAGAAAAATACAAAAGAAATTATGATGCTAGACATGGTGTGAAATCGCTCACAAGTTTAAAATCTGGGGATAGTGTTTGGATATCCGATATGGGAAAATCTGGAACGGTTATAAAACCAACAACCGAGCCACGATCGTATATTGTCAGGACTGATAAGAGAAATGTCAGAAGAAACCGTTTCCATCTAATTCCATTTCCCGATGACTCAGAACCTTCACCATCACAGGACAATGAGACTGAACAAAATCTAACACATGTCTCAAACACCAGTCCAAAACTACAAGAGGATAAGTCAAGTTACAAGACCAGACATGGACGAGAGGTTCATCCCCCAAGGAGACTCGACCTTTAAGAAAGGGGATGTTTCAACAAGTCTGTAAATCAAAACAGATGTTTTGATTTATATAAACCAGACAAAAACAAATACTTGTTGTGATGATGTTTTGCTTTAGTTTAGACTTGATTTCAATGTTAAAATAAAGTTATTTAAAGTTGTTAAAACCCGAGTAATATTCATTTAATCATTGTGATACAGGTTGACATAATTGTCACAAATAAAAAAACAAAGCCGTGGTTTTATCATAGACGCAACTATCAGATATGAGACAACTAAAACTTAACCTGATGAAGCAAATAAATAAAAAATAATATTAAAAAAAACACTAAGGACTATTATAAAGAAAAATATCAGGTTAAGGAAATTGAAATATACGGTCTGCTTATAGGAGCAAAAGGGGCCATCCCATCGCATCGTTAGTTCAAGAATTTTGGGAAACCTTTAAACTGAATAATAAAGTATTACATAATATTGCACTGACTACAATAAAATATTCGATAAAAATTCTAAAATATTACCTAAATGGGACTCAAAATGATGTCCCCAAAATCCCCCATTTTTGGGGAATACTCAAAATTTGAAATATCACCAAAAAAGACTACTTTTTCATTTGATAACATTTTTCCCAGGCTTGTTTCATTTTTACGTCACCAAGGTGAATAAAATCTCCAAACGTCCATCTTGGACGTTTGGAGATTTTATTCACCTTGGTCATCTTCACCTGTCATCTTGACAGGTTTCAAAGATGTGTTGTATTCAAAACTTTGACAAGCTGTCAATTTGGATAGAAGCACGTTAGAGACCTCCAATTTTTACCATTCATCTTCTTTTTGAACGCTCTTTAAAATGAGGGGGATAAGCGGTTTGCATTTTAAAATTTTGAGTTGCCCCCAAAAACTGGGGGACACTCAAAACCTTTGGTAACGTCAAAAAATAATTTGGGTTGAGTTAGTATCATTCTCTAAAGGTTAATTGTTTGTCTTAACAAACAAAAAGATTAAGGAGGGGGGAATGGACTTTTTACACACTGTATGTGGAATTTACAATGTGTAAAAAGATGTTTTTTTTTAAAAATAAATTATCATTATATATATTACACTACAACACAAGTTACTCGGGAATAGGTTCTAAATGCAGTATGTATTTATAAGTCCATGAAGTAGTTGTACATACGGAACTTGGAATGGCTGTTTTGCATGTGGAGCTTATACCCTGCATACCTTTGGACGCCTCCTGATTTAAGTATGCATTATTATAATTTACATTATGTAACAAATAATATCAATGTAGGTTTATAATGAAAATATGTGACTGGACTATCAAACACACCGCAATATTGTTGATGAAAACTTTAGAATAAACATCCTTTGAATTTAAATTACGTTTTTTATAGTCTTGAGGGATTGGTAACAAATAAATACTGCTGAATATAGATCATCGATAGGAGGGATAGGTTTATTCAGTAAACATATCCTTTCAAAAGAACCGTTCATACTTGGATCGCTAACACGGCAAATAACTATTAAGCCTGCCTATAAACTACGAACCAATATCATATCGTAATTCTATGTAAGTAAATTTTGAATATGGTGTCTGAAAGTAGTGATATATAGCACTTTGGGGATGTTGTTTACAACAACAAAGATAACGAGGTCATTGACCCTATGACGTCACAGGGTGTTTAGACAGTGTGTCGTCACCCGATAGGGTGGAAAGATTAAATTTAAATGTGTTTTGAAAAGCAAGATGCTGGTGCCCAGTTGGTGGGAGACTTTTAATATATTATAAAGTCATGGTGGGAAATGTGACTCATGGGTCAAAATAAAATAGTAATCTGAAAGAAATCTGAATTGCAAATAATTATTTGTGATTAGCTGTGAGATGTTCAAGCTTAAGTACAATAATCAATTATGTTTATTTTTATTAGCGTGTATTTTATTAAATAATGGCGGTGCCCAGTTGGCGGGAGACTTTTGTTGATTTATTATTTGAAAAAAAAATACGGCGGCACCTGTTGAAAAGTTTTGACATGAGAGCCAGGTTTTTGGTCGCCTCCTTGTTTTTTGTGTAAGGTGCAAAACGCTTTTGCGCTATTGAGTAGAATGGGGCGGTCCGCTTCGTTTGAACTCTAGCAACAAACTGAGGTCCGCTTCGTTTGAACTCTAGCGACAATAGTGTGGTGGTGATCTTTGAGATCAAAGGCGATGACCACTAGCTTAACTACCAATATAATGTCTGTTTATTTTTATTAGCGTATATTTTATCAAATGGCGGTGCCCAGTTGGCGGAAGACTTTTGTATTTAATATAGTAAGAAATCATGGTGGGTAATTTGAATATTGATTTCATGTACATTGAGGGTTATATTATTTTGGGTTAAATAGTAGCCAGGTAAATATGGTATAGATATGTTTTGTGGTCGTTTACAAGGAAAGCATTCCCTTAAACAGTCTCTTTGAATATTTCTTACTTATGGGTTGAAATAAAATAATATCCTGAAATAAATAATTCTGAATTGCAACGAAATATTAGCGGCGGTTTTAAATGGTTTTAAATTTAGATTGGTACAGTGGAAGGGGTATGTTTGTGTTTGAGATGAGATAAATTAATCTTGTACAAGTCTCAGTCTGTCCATAGCTTTGGAAGTCACTATGCGAACTTTTAAGTTTATACTTCCGCGTGGAAAGTGTGTTTACCATGCAAAACGTTACCTTATGGCTGTGGAAGAAATTGGATTTGTGATGGATCGAATGGAAGTGTTGAAGCATGGTGTTAAAGGGGACATGTTTATTATGAGGATTTTAGTGAATACTGTGGACAAAGTGCAATTTATTTTATTAAATATAGCACCCGAGCACAAGATTGAAGTTGTTATACAGGTGGGTGGCTGGAGGTTGTTCATCGACAAGGCCTGTGATGTCTCCAACTTCAGTGTGATCATCTCATGCACAGATGGCGAAGACCACAATGATGTTGTTGCTGGCTTAACAAGGAGAAGGTTCCTGAGTGTTAGATACAAAGGATATATGGACCCTAATGTTGAAGATGATGGCTACACCAGCGATCCTGACCTGTATAAGGATCCACACTATGTTTTTTTCCATTAAACAGTATGTATGTATTTTAAAATTAGTCCTTATTAAGTTTTAAATAATGTAAATAATCCAAATTAAATATCTTTGAATATAATTGTTGTGTTTTTATTTACCTTTAATAATAACAGTCTATTCTTAAAATTATTTTGATTCTGAAGAATGTAATTGAGTGTTTTAAATGTACAATGCTGTTTTTGTGACCATATAAAAGGGAGGTAAGAATTTAAATATTTAGTTTGCTCTACATTGAGGGATATATTATTTAGTAAGGTGGCAAATTTGAATTTATATTTTCTGAAAAACAAGATGTTGGTGTCTTGTTGGCGGAAGTTTTGGATATTTGACACCTTTTGGAAAAAACAAAATGGTGGGCGGAGGGAGAATTTGGTATTTAATATATTTTAATTTTGATTTTATACATTTTGGGGCATATTATTTCCTTTATGTAGCAAGATGGCTGCTCCCATTGAATAATTTTGGCGGGAGTTTTGTTATTTAATATAGCCAGAGTGGGAAATTTGAATTTAGGGGTATATTTCCCTTACGTAACAAGATAGTGTTAACCACTGAGCAGTTTTTTGCGCTTAAAAAACTGAATATTGAGTTTTATATATATTGAGGGGTATATAATTTCCTATTAAATAATTGTGTCTGTTTGGTATAGAACTTAACATTTAGTAGTGGGAGAGGGTTTGTTTGTGTATGTGATAATTTGTTTATCGCGTACCAGCCTCAGTCTGTCCATAGCTGGCCCTCTAAGTGTGATTGTTAGTACTAGTGAGCTTCTTTGAGAAGTAAATTACACTAGTTTTAGTTTATTTGTATGAAATCATGGATGTTTGGAGTGATATTAGTTCTCAATTTGAAGTGGAAGTGGTGAAATTATGTGAGGTAGTGGATGATATGAACAAAGTGTTTGAGGAAATTAAGGAAGAAAATGAGTGGAGGCATGAGCGAGAGGAAGAAGATGAACTGAGGCGGGTAGCTGATGAGGTTGAAGGTTGGGGTGATTTTATTAGCGAAGAAGAACTTCTAGATATTCACCAAGAGGCTGAATGTAAGCTATGTCAAGAGAGGGCTGTAAAGAAGTTCGGTCTTTGGGGTTTTAAAAACCGTCAGAACATGTGGAAAAAAGCCTATTTTAACCCTCTTCCATCAAATTATGAAGAGTGGATGATTTTTATGGATGGTGATCAAGCAATAGAAGATTTGAATCGACGTGGAATCAGATGGCCACCTCGCCTTATAGGCCCACCATGGGCCCCTTCAGGGCATGTTATGTATGATTATTTTATTGACCTTGAAACTGCTGGACTCTATTGATTTTGCGTTTCATTAATTTTGCTGCTTTTTATTCCACATATATGATTTGTATTTGTGAGACCAATTATTATGTTTTATTGTATTGATTTGAAAATAAACATTGTTAATGGTGATGTGATTTATCATTTACCCATATTATATTACATTTTTTCTATAAATATGTCAGTCATTTTTTAAACCAATCTTTAAACCTCAGGTCAATATGTGTATATTCACCAATAAAGTATTCTTTCACATACTCTCTTAGATATTTCCTGCTCATGGGTCTAAACACCCTTTGAAACAAATAAGTAGCATGAAAGATATCTGAAATCTTGTTAAATATTGGTGAGATGTTCAGGATTGAATCCATTAAACAAGGTGCCTACTAAATGAGTCATAAAACTATGGAAACAATACATTTAAAATTTTTAGATAGATAGGTAATATGTTTCAGTAAAACATATTACCTAAGTATGTTTTTTAGAAAATTTGACCCATAGGTTTCTAGTTTTAAATAATATTATGGGTGAATGTTGTAAACCAATGTAGATATTAACACCAAATTTAGAAAATAATTTTAAAATTATTTTCCGAAAATTTATAATAAGTGTATACATTTTCAAAATTTAAGATTTAATTTAAACTAATGTAGGGAAAAATCACAAGATTAACAAGTGAAATAAGTTTATTTACAACATAGAAGCTTTAACATTATAAACATGTAACTTATGTAATAGCAAGAATTATGTTGATAAGAATTATTTTAAGATAATATTTACCCTTGATACAACAAAATTCAAATTAAAAAATAGCAGTTTCAAAATATCAGGCTATGTTGAAAATTAACAAATAGATTAAAATTAACTTATGTTGAAATTTATTTAGGAAAATTTGAAAGAACGTAATATTTATACTTGATATAACAAGATTCAAGTTAGAAAATAGCAGTTTAAAAATATCAGGCTATGTTGAAAATTAACAAATAGATTAAAATTAACTTATGTTGAAATTTATTTAGGAAAATTTTAAAGAACTTAATATTTATTTACACTTGATATAACAAAATTCAAGTTAAAAAATAGGAGTTTTAAAATATCAGGCTATGTTGAAAATTAATAAATAGATTAATATTTTGATTAGGATTTTTGCGGACATAAAAATAGCTTTCAAACAAAGAAATAGATTAAAATTAACATATGTTAAATGTAGTTAGGAAAATTTGAAAGAACTTATACATATAATCTATATATAATAACAAAAGTAAGATTAATAAAACTTTATTTGAGTTGGGATAACACATAAAAAAACAGGCATTGATTAAAATTAATACATTGTTCAAATTAATATCTGTTGGAAAAGTATTTAGGAAAATGTGCAAAAACTTAAAGGTATAATTTATATTATGATAGAAGAAATATTTATTAAAACTTGATTAGCAGTCTGGATAACCTAACGTAAATTAATTCATTGAACAACAATAACAAACAATAAGAGTAACAGGCATTGATTAAAATTTATATATTGTTGAAAAGTACTCAGTAAAATGTAATTTTTATCACAAAATGTTAGCATATGAAGCTCTAACAGAGTTACCTAGTATTGTTAAAAGAGAAAACTATATATAAAAGAAAAATGTATAAATGATAAATAAATTTAAGATATACATCTTTAAAAACCAAACCATAGCACATTTTCAAAAAAAAATTAAACAGATATAAATTTAAGTTGTTAAAGATACAAAAGATGTATACAAGGTTTTAAAAGTTAAAACAAGGCAAAAAAGTCATAAATCTACAAACTAAAATTCAGATGGCGTCCTTATTATAACTATAAAAAATAGGTTTGACCTGTAACAAACATAATGAGCTTTCATTAGAATAAAAAATAATGTTTCACTCTTACATACGTTTAGTTTAATAATAAACTTTTTTAAAGAAATAATTCATTAGACTTGAAATAAAAAATAAGATTATTGCCAAATATTTGCTAAGTTATTGTTCAAAAGATATTTTGCGTTTTCTATTTCATTGTTAATAAGCTGCAAACAAAACTAAATAGTAAAACCTTTTTAAAAGTGATCAAATAATAATATTTAAAACTTTATTTATGAAATCTGGCCTTGAGGGTATGCATTTCTACACCAAATTTAATTATTATAAAATATTATTCAACTCCAAAACAGTCAAAATATGTACAAACAAAAAACAATGATTAATAAATTAAAGTGTTGTAACACGGTTATTACTTAGTTATTAACTTATTTTATATTTAACTTATCACTTGGCTAGTCTGTGTTGAAAAAGGGATATTGCATATACTATTTTAAAAATCATTCAAGTTTCATTTACTTAAAAAAATTTGTATTATTCCATTTTTAGATGAGTTTAATAGTTTTTAAAACATTTTAGGATATAAAACTTATACTTGAAATATCAACATCTTTGGTCCAGTTGGTAAATTACTTCTCCCCAAGTATTATAACAGTTAAATATTACATGAACATAAATATTTCTCACACATGTTGTCATCAATGCAGCTCTAAGTGACAGGAGCGCTCCTTCACTCGTAGCGTGGTCTCTTGGTAGGCCTTTCGTATGCTGGCGCCGCAGCTTTTCCCCACCATTCTGGTAGTGGTAGTGGCTGCAGTTGTCTTCGGATACTTTGAAAACAAGGTTCGGCATCTAAATTAGACACTGTCCACTTAAACTGTTCGAGTACAAACAGTACATCTAAAAGTATGTACACAATCGCAATCCCAACAAAGTGGGAAATCATCATTATTCAGTCCTTCTCCCCAAGAATGTTCCCTTTCCAAAAAATAATCGAAAATAAGAGGTGGTAAATTAAGGTACTTCAAATCTAGAATGCAATATAAGTGTTTGTTGTACACTTCTGCTGCACACATTTCAAATAGTGATTTTATGGGGGCCATGACCGCTAAGCTAAACTGTCTCACTTATATCACTGATTGACAACGACTAGCGTATGGAGTAAGAAGCGAAGTAACGATACAATATCTCTCACCCTGTATTTATAGGACCAACCAGTGGATGATTCACCCCCTTATCTTGGTGATACGTCACCACCAATCAAGGCGTTCAAGGGATCAGTTCCCGTGATGGCTTAACAGGCTAGATTAATTTTATGTAATTTTCTTGTAAATATAAAAATAATATATTTTCTGAAATAAATTTTGTATATTTTGTTTTTCTATTTTTGTAATACTTTTAATACATATTGTTCGGTCTCTTACAAAGTTTGTGAACTTATTTGGGCTTATAATCAAATTCACTTGTTCACTCAGAGTATCTTTTTTAAATAATGTTTTATATTAGCGGATTTTATGAATGTATAATATTACCACAATTTTACTTCAAGACTTAAAATATTTTCCCAACCAAACCATTAAAGTTACCCCTCAAGTATTTCAATATATTTTTAATGACGTAGACTATTCACTAAGCTATCGCTGTAATTATTTTAATTAGGGTGTATACAGTTTGATTATATAATCGGACACTATATTTTTAACTCTGCATATGTGCATTAAGGATTGTCATCTATACTTATCTAATACAAAAGGATGTTTTGTGAACAAACCCCTATCTATAGATCTGAACTGATTTTATTAATTTAGGTAATGATGAAAAGTGCTTGACTTGAAGTTTTGCAGGAAATAAAATTTATGTCGGTTATATTAAAGGAAAGGAACCTAGACATCCTCATAGTTTCGTTTTTTCTCATAAAATTTAACATGGAAATAGAGATTTAAAGTAAGAAAACACAAAATATATTTTAAACAAAAACTTAGCAAATATTTGGCAATCATCTTATTTTTTATTTCAAGTCTAATGAATTATTTCTTTAAAAAAGTTTATTATTAAACTAAACGTATGTAAGAGTGAAACATTATTTTTTTATTCTAATGAAAGCTCATTATGTTTGTTACAGGTCAAACCTATTTTTTATAGTTTTAATGAGGACGCCATTTGATTTTTAGTTTGTAGATTTATGACTATAGTGTAAATATTAAGTTCTTTAAAATTTTCCTAAATAAATTTCAACATAAGTTAATAACCAGGTTATTTTGAAAATTAACAAATATATTAAAATATTTGTTGATTTTCAACATAGCCTGGTTTTTATTTAGAACTGCTAAATTAAACAGATATAAATTTAAGTTGTTAAAGATAAAAAAGATGTATACAAGGTTTTAAAAGTTAAAACAAGGCAAAATAGTCATAAATCTACAAACTAAAAATCAAATGGCGTCCTCATTAAAACTATAAAAAATAGGTTTGACCTGTAACAAACATAATGAGCTTTCATTAGAATAAAAAAATAATGTTTCACTCTTACATACGTTTAGTTTAATAATAAACTTTTTTAAAGAAATAATTCATTAGACTTGAAATAAAAAATAAGATGATTGCCAAATATTTGCTAAGTTTTTGTTTAAAATATATTTTGTGTTTTCTTACTTTAAATCTCTATTTCCATGTTAAATTTTATGAGAAAAAACGAAACTATGAGGATGTCTAGGTTCCTTTCCTTTAATATAACCGACATAAATTTTATTTCCTGCAAAACTTCAAGTCAAGCACTTTTCATCATTACCTAAATTAATAAAATCAGTTCAGATCTATAGATAGGGGTTTGTTCACAAAACATCCTTTTGTATTAGATAAGTATAGATGACAATCCTTAATGCACATATGCAGAGTTAAAAATATAGTGTCCGATTATATAATCAAACTGTATACACCCTAATTAAAATAATTACAGCGATAGCTTAGTGAATAGTCTACGTCATTAAAAATATATTGAAATACTTGAGGGGTAACTTTAATGGTTTGGTTGGGAAAATATTTTAAGTCTTGAAGTAAAATTGTGGTAATATTATACATTCATAAAATCCGCTAATATAAAACATTATTTAAAAAAGATACTCTGAGTGAACAAGTGAATTTGATTATAAGCCCAAATAAGTTCACAAACTTTGTAAGAGACCGAACAATATGTATTAAAAGTATTACAAAAATAGAAAAACAAAATATACAAAATTTATTTCAGAAAATATATTATTTTTATATTTACAAGAAAATTACATAAAATTAATCTAGCCTGTTAAGCCATCACGGGAACTGATCCCTTGAACGCCTTGATTGGTGGTGACGTATCACCAAGATAAGGGGGTGAATCATCCACTGGTTGGTCCTATAAATACAGGGTGAGAGATATTGTATCGTTACTTCGCTTCTTACTCCATACGCTAGTCGTTGTCAATCAGTGATATAAGTGAGACAGTTTAGCTTAGCGGTCATGGCCCCCATAAAATCACTATTTGAAATGTGTGCAGCAGAAGTGTACAACAAACACTTATATTGCATTCTAGATTTGAAGTACCTTAATTTACCACCTCTTATTTTCGATTATTTTTTGGAAAGGGAACATTCTTGGGGAGAAGGACTGAATAATGATGATTTCCCACTTTGTTGGGATTGCGATTGTGTACATACTTTTAGATGTACTGTTTGTACTCGAACAGTTTAAGTGGACAGTGTCTAATTTAGATGCCGAACCTTGTTTTCAAAGTATCCGAAGACAACTGCAGCCACTACCACTACCAGAATGGTGGGGAAAAGCTGCGGCGCCAGCATACGAAAGGCCTACCAAGAGACCACGCTACGAGTGAAGGAGCGCTCCTGTCACTTAGAGCTGCATTGATGACAACATGTGTGAGAAATATTTATGTTCATGTAATATTTAACTGTTATAATACTTGGGGAGAAGTAATTTACCAACTGGACCAAAGATGTTGATATTTCAAGTATAAGTTTTATATCCTAAAATGTTTTAAAAACTATTAAACTCATCTAAAAATGGAATAATACAAATTTTTTTAAGTAAATGAAACTTGAATGATTTTTAAAATAGTATATGCAATATCCCTTTTTCAACACAGACTAGCCAAGTGATAAGTTAAATATAAAATAAGTTAATAACTAAGTAATAACCGTGTTACAACACTTTAATTTATTAATCATTGTTTTTTGTTTGTACATATTTTGACTGTTTTGGAGTTGAATAATATTTTATAATAATTAAATTTGGTGTAGAAATGCATACCCTCAAGGCCAGATTTCATAAATAAAGTTTTAAATATTATTATTTGATCACTTTTAAAAAGGTTTTACTATTTAGTTTTGTTTGCAGCTTATTAACAATGAAATAGAAAACGCAAAATATCTTTTGAACAATAACTTAGCAAATATTTGGCAATAATCTTATTTTTTATTTCAAGTCTAATGAATTATTTCTTTAAAAAAGTTTATTATTAAACTAAACGTATGTAAGAGTGAAACATTATTTTTTATTCTAATGAAAGCTCATTATGTTTGTTACAGGTCAAACCTATTTTTTATAGTTATAATAAGGACGCCATCTGAATTTTAGTTTGTAGATTTATGACTTTTTTGCCTTGTTTTAACTTTTAAAACCTTGTATACATCTTTTGTATCTTTAACAACTTAAATTTATATCTGTTTAATTTTTTTTTGAAAATGTGCTATGGTTTGGTTTTTAAAGATGTATATCTTAAATTTATTTATCATTTATACATTTTTCTTTTATATATAGTTTTCTCTTTTAACAATACTAGGTAACTCTGTTAGAGCTTCATATGCTAACATTTTGTGATAAAAATTACATTTTACTGAGTACTTTTCAACAATATATAAATTTTAATCAATGCCTGTTACTCTTATTGTTTGTTATTGTTGTTCAATGAATTAATTTACGTTAGGTTATCCAGACTGCTAATCAAGTTTTAATAAATATTTCTTCTATCATAATATAAATTATACCTTTAAGTTTTTGCACATTTTCCTAAATACTTTTCCAACAGATATTAATTTGAACAATGTATTAATTTTAATCAATGCCTGTTTTTTATGTGTTATCCCAACTCAAATAAAGTTTTATTAATCTTACTTTTGTTATTATATATAGATTATATGTATAAGTTCTTTCAAATTTTCCTAACTACATTTAACATATGTTAATTTTAATCTATTTCTTTGTTTGAAAGCTATTTTTATGTCCGCAAAAATCCTAATCAAAATATTAATCTATTTATTAATTTTCAACATAGCCTGATATTTTAAAACTCCTATTTTTTAACTTGAATTTTGTTATATCAAGTGTAAATAAATATTAAGTTCTTTAAAATTTTCCTAAATAAATTTCAACATAAGTTAATTTTAATCTATTTGTTAATTTTCAACATAGCCTGATATTTTTAAACTGCTATTTTCTAACTTGAATCTTGTTATATCAAGTATAAATATTACGTTCTTTCAAATTTTCCTAAATAAATTTCAACATAAGTTAATTTTAATCTATTTGTTAATTTTCAACATAGCCTGATATTTTGAAACTGCTATTTTTTAATTTGAATTTTGTTGTATCAAGGGTAAATATTATCTTAAAATAATTCTTATCAACATAATTCTTGCTATTACATAAGTTACATGTTTATAATGTTAAAGCTTCTATGTTGTAAATAAACTTATTTCACTTGTTAATCTTGTGATTTTTCCCTACATTAGTTTAAATTAAATCTTAAATTTTGAAAATGTATACACTTATTATAAATTTTCGGAAAATAATTTTAAAATTATTTTCTAAATTTGGTGTTAATATCTACATTGGTTTACAACATTCACCCATAATATTATTTAAAACTAGAAACCTATGGGTCAAATTTTCTAAAAAACATACTTAGGTAATATGTTTTACTGAAACATATTACCTATCTATCTAAAAATTTTAAATGTATTGTTTCCATAGTTTTATGACTCATTTAGTAGGCACCTTGTTTAATGGATTCAATCCTGAACATCTCACCAATATTTAACAAGATTTCAGATATCTTTCATGCTACTTATTTGTTTCAAAGGGTGTTTAGACCCATGAGCAGGAAATATCTAAGAGAGTATGTGAAAGAATACTTTATTGGTGAATATACACATATTGACCTGAGGTTTAAAGATTGGTTTAAAAAATGACTGACATATTTATAGAAAAAATGTAATATAATATGGGTAAATGATAAATCACATCACCATTAACAATGTTTATTTTCAAATCAATACAATAAAACATAATAATTGGTCTCACAAATACAAATCATATATGTGGAATAAAAAGCAGCAAAATTAATGAAACGCAAAATCAATAGAGTCCAGCAGTTTCAAGGTCAATAAAATAATCATACATAACATGCCCTGAAGGGGCCCATGGTGGGCCTATAAGGCGAGGTGGCCATCTGATTCCACGTCGATTCAAATCTTCTATTGCTTGATCACCATCCATAAAAATCATCCACTCTTCATAATTTGATGGAAGAGGGTTAAAATAGGCTTTTTTCCACATGTTCTGACGGTTTTTAAAACCCCAAAGACCGAACTTCTTTACAGCCCTCTCTTGACATAGCTTACATTCAGCCTCTTGGTGAATATCTAGAAGTTCTTCTTCGCTAATAAAATCACCCCAACCTTCAACCTCATCAGCTACCCGCCTCAGTTCATCTTCTTCCTCTCGCTCATGCCTCCACTCATTTTCTTCCTTAATTTCCTCAAACACTTTGTTCATATCATCCACTACCTCACATAATTTCACCACTTCCACTTCAAATTGAGAACTAATATCACTCCAAACATCCATGATTTCATACAAATAAACTAAAACTAGTGTAATTTACTTCTCAAAGAAGCTCACTAGTACTAACAATCACACTTAGAGGGCCAGCTATGGACAGACTGAGGCTGGTACGCGATAAACAAATTATCACATACACAAACAAACCCTCTCCCACTACTCAATCTAAATGTTAAGTTCTATACCAAACAGACACAATTATTTAATAGGAAATTATATACCCCTCAATATATATATAAAACTCAATATTCAGTTTTTTAAGCGCAAAAAACTGCTCAGTGGTTAACACTATCTTGTTACGTAAGGGAAATATACCCCTAAATTCAAATTTCCCACTCTGGCTATATTAAATAACAAAACTCCCGCCAAAATTATTCAATGGGAGCAGCCATCTTGCTACATAAAGGAAATAATATGCCCCAAAATGTATAAAATCAAAATTAAAATATATTAAATACCAAATTCTCCCTCCGCCCACCATTTTGTTTTTTCCAAAAGGTGTCAAATATCCAAAACTTCCGCCAACAAGACACCAACATCTTGTTTTTCAGAAAATATAAATTCAAATTTGCCACCTTACTAAATAATATATCCCTCAATGTAGAGCAAACTAAATATTTAAATTCTTACCTCCCTTTTATATGGTCACAAAAACAGCATTGTACATTTAAAACACTCAATTACATTCTTCAGAATCAAAATAATTTTAAGAATAGACTGTTATTATTAAAGGTAAATAAAAACACAACAATTATATTCAAAGATATTTAATTTGGATTATTTACATTATTTAAAACTTAATAAGGACTAATTTTAAAATACATACATACTGTTTAATGGAAAAAAACATAGTGTGGATCCTTATACAGGTCAGGATCGCTGGTGTAGCCATCATCTTCAACATTAGGGTCCATATATCCTTTGTATCTAACACTCAGGAACCTTCTCCTTGTTAAGCCAGCAACAACATCATTGTGGTCTTCGCCATCTGTGCATGAGATGATCACACTGAAGTTGGAGACATCACAGGCCTTGTCGATGAACAACCTCCAGCCACCCACCTGTATAACAACTTCAATCTTGTGCTCGGGTGCTATATTTAATAAAATAAATTGCACTTTGTCCACAGTATTCACTAAAATCCTCATAATAAACATGTCCCCTTTAACACCATGCTTCAACACTTCCATTCGATCCATCACAAATCCAATTTCTTCCACAGCCATAAGGTAACGTTTTGCATGGTAAACACACTTTCCACGCGGAAGTATAAACTTAAAAGTTCGCATAGTGACTTCCAAAGCTATGGACAGACTGAGACTTGTACAAGATTAATTTATCTCATCTCAAACACAAACATACCCCTTCCACTGTACCAATCTAAATTTAAAACCATTTAAAACCGCCGCTAATATTTCGTTGCAATTCAGAATTATTTATTTCAGGATATTATTTTATTTCAACCCATAAGTAAGAAATATTCAAAGAGACTGTTTAAGGGAATGCTTTCCTTGTAAACGACCACAAAACATATCTATACCATATTTACCTGGCTACTATTTAACCCAAAATAATATAACCCTCAATGTACATGAAATCAATATTCAAATTACCCACCATGATTTCTTACTATATTAAATACAAAAGTCTTCCGCCAACTGGGCACCGCCATTTGATAAAATATACGCTAATAAAAATAAACAGACATTATATTGGTAGTTAAGCTAGTGGTCATCGTCTTTGATCTCAAAGATCACCACCACACTATTGTCGCTAGAGTTCAAACGAAGCGGACCTCAGTTTGTTGCTAGAGTTCAAACGAAGCGGACCGCCCCATTCTACTCAATAGCGCAAAAGCGTTTTGCACCTTACACAAAAAACAAGGAGGCGACCAAAAACCTGGCTCTCATGTCAAAACTTTTCAACAGGTGCCGCCGTATTTTTTTTTCAAATAATAAATCAACAAAAGTCTCCCGCCAACTGGGCACCGCCATTATTTAATAAAATACACGCTAATAAAAATAAACATAATTGATTATTGTACTTAAGCTTGAACATCTCACAGCTAATCACAAATAATTATTTGCAATTCAGATTTCTTTCAGATTACTATTTTATTTTGACCCATGAGTCACATTTCCCACCATGACTTCATAATATATTAAATAATAAAGTCTCCCACCAGCTGGGCACCAGCATCTTGCTTTTCAAAAAACATTTAAATTTAATCTTTCCACCCTATCGGGTGATAACACACTGTCTAAACACCCTGTGACGTCATAGGGTCGATGACCTCATTATCTTTGTTGTTGTAAACAACATCCCCAAAGTGCTATATATCACTACTTCTGAAGACTCAAAGTGTACATATAAATCTCCAAATCTCGTATAGCTGCCATTTAAATATCATTGCCTTAGGATAGTGAGATTGCTAGTTACCTTGCTTGCCTCAAAACAACATCAAACTTAGTTCTAAAAAAGTTTATTTTGAACTATTTGAATCTGTTAAAAAAATCATGTTAATGAGTTAATGATTATTTCTTTATATATTAAAGTATATTCCTACGTATAACGTCAGTCAGTATGGCGTCTCTATGTTTTACAAACATCATATTCATATATTTAATTTCGTAAGGCGATTCTTTGCGTCAAAATTGTGGGCGTCTGGCAAGTCGCAGAAAGATGGGAGATGCCTCAAAATTAAAGGTCTTTATTCCGTGATGGCGGGAAAAATAATGATATTGCTTGAAATTCACCAGAAAACGAGAAGTAACGAAAAATATCTGCCATTTAAAAGCATTGGTATCTAAAAACGTCTGATTTATTTACATAAAACATGAGATGCTGATTCCTGATTGAAAACCATGTTGTTGGCAAGATATCAACATAGAGTAGATCCAGTTTACTATGAGGGTATTTCGTACTATAATAAATGTTTGAATTTCCCTCATTAGGGGCTTTTAGCCCCTTCAAGCCACTAGTTTTTATTATTTTTGGAATAAACTCGAGTATTGGCAATCACAGCATATAACTGTGATTAACAGGACTGATGAGTTTTTTTTCAGATTTACCTTAAAATGTATTAATTTGTTAAATAGTTATCATTTTCCCAAAGTTATCATTTTTTTATTAAATAGCAAAGTAAGTTTGCAAACTTACTTTGCTATTTAATAATACTTAGAGCCATTTTACCAGAAATTTACTGCATAACCGTCTCCAAAGAATTAACTTTAGAAAGTAGTTGTACCACAAACCAGTATACAAAGTTGACCCGTTTTATCTAGAGCTATAGCCTACTCCGTTGCCGGAGCTGTCAAACAGTTTACTCTCGTTACCAGGGACAACAAACAATATGAAAATTTCAACAAACATTTACCGTATTTGTTTACGAGTTAGCCTACAGTAAAGATATACATTGTGTTAACGAGTCCCATAGCTCAAGATAAAACGGATGAACTGTACCATGCCAGCACCAAATTGATAACATTTTCAAAAACCTCCAGTACTGCAAATTTGGGGCAGTTTTAGTATGCTTGTGAGATCCAGGCACATCTGCTATTATTAATTTTTATCTATTCCTTAGAATTGCATTGAAGTTGGTTTAATTTACCCTTCAAGCATATATTTTACATTACAATCATCCACAAAAATGTCTTCTTGACATAATGATATGTATTTTATGTAAAAATAATGATTTTCGTCACCATTTTGGCAAAGTGACAACAGTCCACAGAAACCTCTCTTGCCTTGGTCTAATCTTCTCTCTCCACCCCCTCCACAAACAGACCAATCAACCACCGCTAACCAGCAAGGCGCATTATCGATCCGGAACCACCAAGCTATAAAACTATTATCCCAAATTCCACACATCGGAGGGCAAAACAACCAAACAAAGGGGCGCGCGAGGGTAGAGCTCCATTACAAGCCCATTACTCTAATTTACGTATAGTTTTGCCGAATCCGTTCTACATCTGTTATGGGCTCGCGGTGTCACGGCGCGCCTGCCTATTGTTGGCTAAAACAATGAGGCAGGCAGCTTTGTAGGGCCGTCAAACTAACCTATTGTAGCTAACCTGGCAGCTGTCAGACTACTGGAGTGGTGGCCCTTCATCACTTCATCGGCGAGGTTAGGGCAATGCGCATGTACTTGAGTAACCGACGATAACTTGAAATAATGTCGGGGAACGAAAGGTGACAATTTTTTTTAGGTTTTCATGGCTTTGAAACAAAGCGACAGACCAAGCTTATGAGCTAACAGTATTTTGATTGTTTAGAAAATTGAGGAAGAGATAAGAGAGATATCTTTTGATAAGACGCTGTTGTTTAAAGTTATATGATTTGGGATTAGTTGAGAACTTTTGACGCTGACAAATTAACTGTTGACCTAATTGTATGGATTAAATCGAGAAAAAGTAGTGAAACAAGTTTGCAGCAGGGCGGGGTGGTTTGCATCAGTGCGGAGTGGTCAAACGAAGTGGGCATTGAATTTGGAGTTCCGCAGGGTTCCATTCTGGCACCCCTTTTATTCCTTGTAACTAGTTCCCTCCCATTGTTAACTCGGCCGTGTTAATTTGCTCTATGTGGATGACATATCAATTAAATATATTTACCAAAATTTGTTTCTGTTTTCCGTAGTCCTGTCACTAAATTTAAACTATTAAAACTATAATTCTGGGGAATAAAAAACAATACTGCTTAAACAAGTATTTTAGTCTAGTAAAACGATACATTTTGGTGTAAAAAAGGCCGTTTTGTTGCGATTTTAAGGATATATTGATAGTGTTAAGCTGATAACATAAAGTCAAATTTTTCGACCTTGAGCTTCCTCGGGTTGCCACAGGGCGCGCCACTTTGTGTTACTTTTTCAAATTTCAACATATATTTTAAAGACTAATCATCAAAAGGAAGAATTGTTTATCTTTGATGAACCATATCTCCGGATATATTAAAGGTCTAGAGCTACAAAAGCACTCAAATTGTAGGGAATTTAATCCTCTTTAAATTTGTTATTTGATAAATTTCTGTAGGATGCATACTTTTTTAGATATATGTTCGAATTAAAATCTCAACTACCCCACCTTTTACGCAGACACCCAAAACTTTCCAACGTTTTTACTAAACTATTTTCTCAATCAGCAAAATTTTTATTGGCACACGTATCTCCTTTGAAAATTTGTTTCCGATTATATGATACAAATTAATTTAGTTAATCAAGGGCGTTTGCGATCGAAAAAAACTACAAGAAAATGTATTAAATAGTTTTATCTTTGAAGTATATGTTGAATTAGACTATAGCCGTCTGAGTTGTCTATGGTTAGACTGAATTTTAAAACAAATTATAAACAATAGACTTCATGGATCATCCGTAACCGTTTTCTTCGTATCCCGTGTCAATTAAGATTTACATCCTTTCCGAGCGATGTGTGGATTCCAAACGTCCCAAAAGTAACTCAAATAACGCAGCTGCGTTCGTCACGCGTGATCGTAAAAATTTATACCTGAGATGTGAATTTAGGGAACAAATGGGCCAGAATGTAGCAGGACACCAGCTGGAAGGTGTCACATAAACTAGGGGGGCAACAATCGAACGACAACTGCTGTCTGACGACGCGCCGACAGGGGTGGCCGGACAGGCGCGCGGGAAACGGAAATGCACTGACGTAAGTGTTGCCAACTTTAAAAAGTTAATTAATTTCAAAGTTAATCAATACTTAACATTAAATTTAGTAGACAAATTACAAGAAACTTTTCTATCTGTTGAATTGAGGAAGTATTGATTTCGTGACAAGTAATAAGTATGGATAAAAACCTAAGGTAACATTTTAAGAATAAAACTCCTACAAATGACAGCGAGGAAAGAAATTGTATTGAATGCAGCCAAAAATTACAAACGATCTTTCCAGGGAAGTAAAAATTACGAAGTTAAGTTAGCATTATTGTTGGTAGGCCTACTAATTGTGCTGGGAACATTCTTAATACCATTAGTATAAGAAGAATTTGACCGAGAAGATGACTGAAAAGGGGAAAAATCAGTTAATCTTTTAACCCTTAAATGAACATTTTATCTGGCATGTATTTTTTTAATTAAAAGAGTCCCTAGAGTTATTGGGAAGATGGAATCCCATTTATGGGGCAGGGAGTTTGGGAACGGGTGTGATATTGAAAAAAATCCTACTTTGGTAACCAGACAAACATATCTCGAGATATTGACTTGGTACCAAAGCCGATAGTTGCAGAGAGGTCAAAATACTTGATTTTGATTAGGTTCTAATTTTCGGCCGCCGCACCGGTCTTGGATCCACTAATATATTGGACAAACGAGGCCAACGTTTCTGTGGTGGGAAAGCCAATCTAACTGACAACTTCGACCGAGAAGTAACTTCTTCACTGCAGATTCATAAAGACGTTGAGGCAGATTCCCTGATGTAGACGATGCCGAGAAGCAGAGACAGATGCACTCATCAGGCAGTACACTTGAAACAGAACAATAATTTTACTTAGCGAAATTTACATTGAAAAGGTCAGAAAAAAGTACCTGATAAAAGTAATTAGTTCATATTAAAAAAATTAAAAAGTTATTGGTTATGCACACTAGTTAAATACACCCCCTGACCCCACCAACCCTGTTTCACAACGAAAAATTAAACCCTACCCTCTCCGCAAAACCCCCCTAAAAAAACCCTTTAACTACCTCTCAGTAACTACCCTCCCATACATTACAATGGTATATTTTTCTGAGGATTTGTATAGGGAGCGTTAAATTAATTTTGTCTTGTGACTTGCAATGTCCAGCCCCCCCTCAGACCACGACTGGAGATACCTGGTATGGTGACTTAGTACGTTAACAAATGTACTAATTTTGCTATGTGGCTTTTCAATATCAAAATCCCTCTCCAAGGGACTCATAGCAGGGGCCTGGGGGCGGAGCCCCCAGCCAGCCGAAGGCGAGTTTACATTATGTGCTCAAACAATCCGCTACTGGCATTTGTATGAAGTAATGCTCTCTCCATCAAATTCCCAAACACGTGTTGCTAGGTAGAATACATCTTTGAACTTCTTACATTAAAAATTTGTTATGTTTGTTTTGAGGTACTGAGTGTCCTGTGAATTGTTTTCGTAGGCTTTACTTTTTATGCATCCCCATCGAAAATAATACAGTGGGGTCAAATCCGGAGATCTTGGGAGAAATAATCCTTCACTGAAAAAATAAAGTTTTGGGTTGCGTTTAAAAAAAACACCCTGTACAAAAACTTATACAGCAACAATTTACAACCATTTGATTATCACAGACTTAATTAAGAGTCTTTGTCATCCCTTAAAAAAACGTTGAAAACAAGCGTTCATAGAACCATGTTTCAGACGCCATTTTTCAATCAGATTTCCATAAAACTATCCTTAATAGGAAGCGAGCATTCACGTCCATAATATAATCTGCTAGTTATAATAAAATGCGAAGTGTCGAGAAAAAAAAAACAATCCAAAAAATTCAAAGTTACTTTTATTTTTATGATTTTAAAAATACTTCCAAGAGAAAATAAATTTTTTTAATATTTAGGAACTCGCATAAAAGTATCGGCTTTGAGAAAAAAATCAACCCAATGACTGATTATCAAGCGCAGCGACAAAAACAGGGTAAGGTATTACAAAAGCATGTTTGGGTCAAAAACGGCTTGCGAATCGACACTACTGCTAGTAGCTTTTTACTAAAAAAAAGTCCTCAAAAGAAAAACCCGTGGCGAGACTGTTTCAGATCTTGGGCGATAAATTTAGCTTTGTTTTAGTTTAACAAATTTGATGTGAGATTGTTGACAAAACGTATTATTTGAAAAGTGAGTCTCCGGTGGTCTAAGAGGTGACGGCTTTTAACAATGTATACAGAAATCGTCGTGAACTCATGCAGCGTTGGAATCCCTGTCGTAGCTCAGATTTTGTCGTTCTTCGAAGGCGGACGAGTTGATCCTTCACAGGGTCTTTGACTGTTCAAACAAATAAATGCATGGCGCATGGAATGATGATAACATAATAGAGTACAAAGTTAGATACATGTTGTGTTAGACAAACTGCTCCCAGGATAATATTCAGTGCTTTATATTTTTCATGCAATTTTCAAAATGATTTCTCAAAACCATTTTTCCTTATGCACACATATTATGAAAATGTTTTCTAAGGGTACCTATAACGTTAACTTTAGTCCGCAGTTTTCTTACGAATTGCGGAGATAGCTGTGGGTTTTTTATAACAAGTTGTAAATGCATTTCCGCACTCTCCCACTCCTTCGAGGGCAGTGTATCACATACTTCCCTCTAAACACAAACATTTTCTCCTCCCCCTAAGATGGCTAGTCACGATGTAGTTGTGTTTCTGGACTATTTGGCTGGGATTGTCTTCATTACCTTCTTGGCAGTACTGGGTATACATTACCAGGTCCTCAGCACTCTCAGGAACCTCTGTGGCTGTGTGGTTCTTCTATGGCGAATCGTCCAGGATAGCAGCAGGTCGCGGTCTCCAGACCTCGGCGGCTGGCGATCGCAGATCTCCCTGAGGTGTTCCAACCCTGAGTCTCTGGTGGTCTAAGAGATGACGGCTTTTAACAATGTATACAGAAATCGTCGTGAACTCATGCAGCGTTGGAATCCCTGTCGTAGCTCAGATTTTGACGTTCTTCGAAGGCAGACGAGTTGATCCTTCGCAGGGTCTTTGACTGGATCAAATCCAACTGTGAACTTAAATGTCAGAGTCCATTATGCTCCTGATGTATACATGATGCACGACCGGTCAACCAAGAGGAACATGATGAGCTTCGTCTTCAGTGGCAGGGGACTCCTGGCGTTGATCATCGACCAAGTTAGCCCGAGAATTTTTTTGCCTCTCGTATATTTTCCTCTAGTCGTGTTGTCTGAAGCAGAGCCTGCTGTCCAGCGTGACGCCGGATACTTGATGGATTGGTCCAGGGTATTGGCACGCCATTAAGGTTCACCGGATGAGGTGGATTTCTCGGAATTCTCCTTCGTTTCTTGAAGTAGATGGCGTTGTCTTTGACGGCGTTGACCTTGTTGCGCAACTTTTCAAGCCATGGGGAGAGGTGTTCATATGGCGCTGCAACACTCTTGGAGACTGGATCGAACGAAGGCTTCTGCATAAGAACAGGGCGTCGTCGGAGTAGAGAGACAGCGTGACCCCAGGAACTAACGGTATATCGTTTGTGAAGACGAGGTAAAGAGTAGCAGGCCCAAGATCCTCCCTCGGGGCACTCCCGAGCGGACAGGTCGTTGGTAGACAGCCCTTCCTCGAGGTAGATCACCCCTTAGGTGTAGATCGCCCCTCGAGGTAGGATCGAAGAGTTCCAGAAGGAAAGGGATGAAGGGTTATAAGGACCTAACATCCAACCTGGAAGGAACTTTTCCCAATTTCTAAAGTGTAGGACCAAATGACAGATCCAAAAATGATTCAACCGAAATTCTCGGCCTGATGTGGCCGATATTCAACGCCGTCACAAAAGACATCCAGTCGTACGTTCTTTTCGCATCGGAAGCATGGTGATATCTGGCCAGTAAATAGAATAGGAAGAGAATGGAAGCGATAAAGTAGAAGACGAAGGATCACTCGTCAACCTTGTTTTGTCCGGTACGACAGGATCTGAGTTCATGAGTTCAAGACAGTTAAAGCCACCGTTTAATTGCACCGAAGAGTAAAGGTTTCAGCACATCAGGGAGCTCTGAAGGGGCCGACCGACGCCGACGCCAGAAGACCACGACCTGCCGCGCCATCCTGGACGATCCGTCGTAGAAGAACTACATCCCGGTTCTTCCTGGGACTCCACTGTAGGGATTCGATAGTCAGAAAAGAAATAGAGAGAGCACCATAAGGCATACATTCCTTATGTGCAACTTAAACAAAATTGCTTGAGTTAAATAAAAAAAAATCCTGAATGCTTAGTTCAACATTTGTGTTTAATTTAGAAATGGTCATTTCTAATAACGGTTTGAGTGATTTGCTTCATAATGTAATGGGCTATTCTCGGTTAGTATTGAACGTTCTGTGCTACATTTCAATTCAATTTTATAATTGCAACAGTTTTTAAGTTATTACCTTACGTTCCCTCAAACCCTCACAGTAAATAAAACGAATCTTTAACTCCACTGGTAGATTCACTTCCCTTTGTTTGTTCGCTGGTAAAGAACCACACAAATACTGTAAATATGGACATATTTTCTTCCTACCCCATTCCATCTTTACTTTTATTGTTTTGGAGTTAATGCAATTATTGCGGAAAACTGCTTTTGATGAAATTTGCGTTTCAATACCCACATAGCACGGAATATCCTGGTGACGTCAAATGAATATTCCGAAGGTCAAACAATGTCAAATCAAATTTTTGATATTCGTTTGACGTTAGTTTGATGTAAAAATGCCAAACTCAAATTATGTCAAATCATGAATATTTATAGCATATTCCAAATATCAAAAAACAAATTTTCCAAAAACTAATAAATAATGAAACTGTAATAAATTTTAGTGTAATTTGTTGACTCTGTGAATATTTTTTTTAATTTTTGAATGTCAAACATTTGACATTGTTTGACATTTATTTGATATTCTCAGATGTCAAAGTTATGATATTCATACTTATTAGAAATGAACAAGATATAGTTTGTACCTATGTATGTTCCGAGTACTACATTCAATTTTCAGATTTTTCGAATTTAAAGTTTTTAATATAGTTTGACTTTAATTTGATATTTACTTATAGTTGAATCAGATTAGTTGTTATTTCAAATTTAATTACACAAATTATTCAATTGTATCTACATTTAATAAGAAAATTTATAAGTATTTACTTTAATTTAATCACATTTGTATTAAAATTTACTAACATAGGTTTAAATACTTTGTTTCTCACTTTTGTAATATTATAAAGTTTGTGAATTTTTTTAAATGTAAATTTGTGAGATTAATTGATAATTATTTATTAAACGGGTTTCTGCAATTTAAAACTACTATTGACTTTAAACACTGAAGAAAGTAGGTAAACATCACTAGATTAACTTTGTTACAGTATTAATATTGATAGTTATTTATTATTGGATAAATAGAAGCACTTCACTTAGTATCCTCAACTAGCACCGTGGCTATACGGGGTTAGGGCGCCAGGACATTGCACTCATGAGTCTGAGGTCGTGGGTTCAAATCTCACTGGCAGCACATATTTTTGTATAAAAATTTTTATACAAAAATTATTTATTACAGTTAAAATAGTGATAATATAGTTAATTTTTCATAAAAATATTTTTTATGTAATTTAAATCAATTGTTTTAGGAATGTTAGAAATTTGATATTTTGATTATCAATAGAATATCAAATTTGAATATTCCATGAATGTCAAAAAGTGTGACGTTTGAACCAAGAATTAACGTTAGATTGACGTCAAAGAATATTCGTGAATATCAATTAGATATTCGAATATCAAAATGTTGATATTCATATGACGTCAAAGGAATATTCGGTGCTATGTGGGTACAAATAGAAGTAACGTTGAGCATATTTGGGGTTTGAGTGAAAACGTTGAAGTATTTTGCTGCAGAATAACACTAAGAGTGTGCGAGTATGTACAATCAATCAACACATCAACACAGCCAAATTAGACAAAACTGATATAAAGAGGAGAAATGCTGGTTGGCTGAAAATCGGCACAAACGTTTTTAAGACCCATCTGTTCTAAAATTATCTGAGCTTTTTTAAGTTTTTTGAAGAGTACTTGAGTAGGCCTATCCATCGTTTTAAAAATACGAGCGGATGTCCGCTCGAGAAGGAATATATCCTGGTTGGATCTTGAAATTTTCTTTACAAACCAATAACAAAAGTTGTATTATTTTAAAGGTATTTTTGGAAGTGCACTTTGACGAAACCTGAAAACAAACTTATCTAATTCAATTAATTTCAAAATAGCAGCCATTTTTTCTGGTTCAAAATTGTATACTATCCCTGTAATGAAATAGTGTAAATTCTTGTTTAGACCTTAATAATGATAAAGCATAACTATACTAGGTAACCATTGAATATAGCATTTGTTATAGATTAAGAAAATTTCAAAATTCAAAGCCAATATTTCTAAAACACCCGGTCGGTATTTTTCTGGAACATCCTGAATTTCACGACGAGTGGACACCCCACCCTCGGGTATATAGAGTGTAATGAGCAAGAATCTAACGAACAAGTTTAATATTTTCACCCAACCGGAATTTTTTTTCGATTAGTCCAATTGTACTGGGTTGAATCTTTTACAGTACAGTTAGGTAGAGTAGGATTCACCTAAGTTGGCCAAAGTATGTACTAATCATCTCATCAAAAAGTTATATACAAGTCACATTGAAAACTGTTGATTACACATGGTGTTTATTTACATTTTCTCCGAACTGTCAAATCGCCACGTTACGTTTGTTTACAATATTGTTTTGTTTTCATTTGTGATAATCCTATAGGTTATAACATGTTTACTATATCACCTATTTGTAGAATTTTATTTTTAAATTCAACCTTTTTACACAGCGGGAAAGTTAAATATGATTCAATTTCTTGATTGTCATTTATTTTAGTTTGGTTAGCTGGTTGTTTATTTTTTCCTGGACCAATTTTGATAAGTTTTGAACGCAATATGAAACAATCTTCCTTGTCAGATGCTGACTTGCAGCAAGTAGTAATGGCTAATTATAAACTCGCCTATTTTTCTTTATACATTGTATTTAATAATAAAATATAAGGCTACTAATCATGCCGCATATCCATGACGCACCCTCTCCGTATTAATACATACTTAAGGTGAAAAAGCGCATCAGTAATATTTTAAGTTGTGCAAGAGAACTTCCAGTTGCAATATTGCATCAGAACTTTCCCTTTACTGCAAGTGCTACACTAAACAGATATTCGTTAGCTATGTTTTCAGTACAGCTGAATTTTATGCTTAAGTTCGTAAGAAGATAATAGTTTGTTTACTTTCGTTTTGGCCAACTTAGGTGAATCCTACTCTATTTAGTAATCACACGGTATTTAGACTCCGTCAACACTTACGCACATCAGAGCTAGGTTGTTAGATAGCAACCACACTTATACGGTTTTCCATTTCGCATGGCGTGTAAGGGATTAGGAGACCCTTACACACACAGACACACAAACGCAGCTACCCCCCCCCGTCCATCCCGCCACGCCTCGCCCGGTAGGTAGATGACTCATGCACTGGGGCCTCTAGTACTGAATGCTAACATTTTTTTACTACAGTTTTGACCATCTATGATATTATAATTGGAATCTCTGTGCAATTACGAGAAAAATGATACCAAATACGACCTATTAGGCTGATATATTAAGGCAATACGCCCACAAAGCTGGTTGGTTTGGAAAATAGTAATAATTATTAGGCCTATAATCAGAACTATAACTATAATTATTATTATTATTTATTATTAATACGATTTTTAACTTAAACAATAATATAACTCGAAAAAGCGTGAAAAACTGAAAAAATAAAGTTTGTTTTGACAGAATCGAAAATATAAACGAACGAACATTTAATCAGCTATGCGGGATTCTGCACTGTTCTACTAGTAATTATTATATTAGTAGGCCTCAGGAAAAACAATTACTGTACACACGTTTTACTAAAGCTAATTTTATTACGCATTAAATTTTTGTTGTATCCGCACGACAGCTAAAATAAAATGATTGAATTTGTATAAGGCAGGAAAAAGTTATTTTCGTTTTTTAAGTTCAAGCAAATATATTTCTTACTGAATGTGAATTCCGTGTATGAAAACCTGCTTAGGAAAAATAGTTAAATGTGTAGAACTATTTTATTCTTATGGCTTACTTTTACTTTACTCCCGGCGGGAGATAGAATATTATTTTACTCAAAGAGTATAAAATGACGAAAAATAGTAGGCGGGGAAAATAAAGCAACACAATATTTATTCGGTTTTGTCACTATTTCCCTATTATTAAATTATATTGGGTACATACATTATTTTAAAAACATATTTCACCTCTAGAATCAAACTAAGTTTAAGACTTTAACTAACATTTCGTTTGTAGACAAATTCGATATTTACTTATTATTAATATGTAACATAAACATAAAATACAATTATAATTCTAGAAACCGACCCGACAAATATTGATCATGTGTATTGAAAAATATAATTTTGTAATTCTTTATGTAGGATGCCAAATTGTTTTATGCTTGTGAATATCCCTATAGTTAGTTACCAATATGTATATTTAAGTCTAAAGTAATTTCAAAACATTCTTAAATTTATTTATTATGTGTAGTGAATTTTTATTCGTGTAATATGGAGGATTTCAATATAATCAAAAGTTTAAATGATCACCTGGTGAAGTTATTAAGCTCGCAATTTCAGGGCGGCGAGTAAAACTCAGAGTTTTGATTTTAAATGTTGTATAAAACTAGGAAATATTGATTATATACGTTGTTTCCGTGCTGTATCCATATGTTTCATTGATTACTCCCAAAACAAAATACTCCTCTGACTCTACTAAGGCGACTGAAAGAATTAAATAAATAATTACTTTTTATCAAAATGGGAGGTACACGAAATTTTTTTCACTTGAAAATGGATTAATTAATTTACTTTTACATAAAGATTAATCTATGGTTATATGTTTCATGAATCGTAACTGCACGCAACATTCATGAACTATTATCTTAACTATACGTATTTGGTATTATTTTTCTCGTAATTTCACGAAGATTACAAATATGTTATGATCATTAGTTGAAGTTGATGTTTAAAAAAAATGCAATTACTCACTTAAGACCCTAGTGCATGAGTCATCTATCTGCCGGTCAGAGGGTAGTGAGGCCGGCCGCTCCGCGTTGGTGAGTGTGCGTGCGAGAGCAACGGTCGTCTTAATCCCTTACACGCCATGCGAAATGGAAAACCGTATAAGTAGGCCTGTATGTGTGTATTTATTGTAAATAGTTGTAAATAGCGCAGACAGTTGACATGTAAATATATAAATACAATAGATGGACGACCCGGTAAGCGTAGAGCAGATTTTAGTTACAATCTTTATTTCAGTTTTAATTCCTATAATGAGACTGGAGACAATGTACTTTCCGTGTAAGTGTTAAATAATTTCTGCGGTTTAACTAAGAGTGTACAAAGAGCTAAGTTGATCTTAGCGATTCAAGATCTAGACATAGGTTTACTTTTTGTATTTCAATATCGTTACCTTGCCAATTTTAATTTCAAAAGAACATGTTTAATAATAATCTGTCAAAGTTTGAATCATTAGTATTTGAGTTGTGGTCATCCAAGTTAGCATGTTAACATGAACCTAATAATAATTTGTTTTTACCGTCATTTTGGATCCATTATAATATATTGCCTCTTATAAACCTATTGATGGCCGATTTTGGTTAAAAATTAAAAGAACAAAAAGCCATACCTGACAGATGCTCCCTACTTATTTATAGCCAGGTAACTTTACTCCGTGACAGCAGTTTGCTGAGGGACGCCTTCTGCGCGGCGTCTTATAAGTACCTTCCCATATCTCGAGCTCAGCCCCCTCTCCATCGAGCCGATCTCTTTCTGGTAACACATTGGGTTCTTAGTCTGCTCAAACTTTTTAACAGTTAATTATTAAACTGGATTCCACCTTGCTTTTGCTCTTGCATAATTGAAATAAATCTATCAAAGGTAGGCCTAATGTTTGGGTCTTGTGTACAAAATAAAACATTTAAATATCAAATGAAGTGTAACCCAGCAACATATAGAATTGTTGAGTATTTGTAAAAGATTAATAATGTTGCTGTTCAAAATGTAGAAGCGTATGTTAAAGACAAAATAAATAAATGTATACTCTTGATAGTAGTATAACTTACATATTCTCATAATGTTCCTTTTTATGCTTGCTTTTTTTTGGAGAAGTAGTTTAACAGGGGGTAAACTCTTGTGAGACTAAGTCTCAAGCAACTAACAGAGTTGTTATTTTTTTAGATTTATGTTTCTAAGTATATCATTTTTAGTTTTTTATGACCATGTTATTTTTAGTTTTAGTCGAAGTTAAGTGGTAGAGAGGACTTAACAAAAAAAAGCTAAATAAAGTAATTTTTCATTTACTTTAATTTAAACTGAGGGGATTGTTTAATAATCTAATGGTCTATGTAATAACCAGCACTAGGGCCGTTTTTTTCAAATCTTTGAAGAAACTATTTTTTTCTGCAGATAAATTTGGCTCTTCACCTTAGTATTAAATATTAATATATAAACTAAAGAACCCTTACTGCTCCTCAGCATTGACTTTTGGTAGCAAGAAACAACTTTAAAAAAACTTAAGAAAATGTTAAAAAAATATTTGCCTGAGTTGAAAAAGGCAGATATTAGCTTACTTAACGTACAATGCAACCAACTGCATAGAAGAAAATGCTAAGAACGGGAAATATAATACAGTAGGTCTTAACTGAAGGCAGAATCAGGAAAAGTTAAAGTTTATGTTATTTGGCTGTCCGAGGCACTCATATATTATTCATCGCGGAGCTAAATAAACTATACAGTACCTCAAATGAAAGCCGTTCTCATAGGTCTTCCTACTAATATAAATGTTATAAATAATGTCGGAGCTATCGGTCTTTAGTTAAAGAAAAATATGAATTTATATGTTAATTATCCATTTCGTGTTCGTTTCCTAATAGGTCAAATGAAAGACAGTATTTTAGTGAAGGTTGTTAGGTCGAAATATATCGTATAACCTGATTAGAAATGGAGATATAAATGTTTAACTGGATGCAATTTTTTGATAAATTAAAATGTATGTTAGTTTAAAGCTTGTAACTCGCCTAAAACCCGCCCGATTTAAATTATCGATAACTCAAATAATAGCCTGTATTTTTCAGAGTGTTTCAATACCAACGCTTATCATATAACGAAAATTAAATTTGAATAATTATTAATGAATAATTGCTGGCATGTCCTAAAAAAATAAAATTTATTGTTTGGTGGTTTGCTTTATATTCATCAGAACTGAACAAACACAGTCATAGCTCAAATAAAAAAATCTATGATTCATTGAGCATTCTCATTCCAAAACATAAATATTTACGTAAATATTAATTGCTGGAGCTATTGAGCGTTAATTAACGACAAATCCCGAAAAAATCAACTTTATGTCCGTTGCCCATAATGCGTTCGTTTGAAACTTTTCAGATTATGTTTGGCTCACATACATATGAAAACCGCTATTTCACTGTAGGTTCTCAGATAAAAACACTTCAATTTACAATGCTTAAGTCCGTTTTTTTCAAAATATGCATTCGTTAAAAAGATATGCTCAAATAAAAATTCATGCCCATACATTCTTTTTATCTTTTATGCTCAAATAAAATTCATGCCCATACATTTTTTTGATTTTTTTCTTACACATCTCTTTATTATAATTAAGACAGATAATTCGTTTTAGCCTTAAAATGCTCAGTGAAATACCAGCTTTCATCTGAGATAATAATCATTACCATCGGACAAGTGTCAGTATTGAGAAGTAATATACGGATTTTAACAGGCTCATTACGAAATAAAGATTTTTAAATTTTACACTTATAGTAGATTATAAGCGAACTTGTCCGAATTAAATCGACAACAATGTAACAATCAATTACAATCGATAGTAATAAGGATTGATAATCACTCACAACGCAATCAATAGCTCGCCATCGACGCTGTCGTACACACGTTTGCGATTAGTACATTATAAACGAACAGCTCATGTCCTCGACATCAGCTGATTCTTTTTCTCCCTAGGGCGAAAAATAGCTTCTTTAGGCCCTCAACACATGTAATGAAAACTGCAGTTTTGCAGCGGTATAACGAAAAAACTTTTCTAACTGTATCCTAGGATTTTTCAACGCTGCACACAGGCTAAGAAAAAAAGGATCACAAAAATCATGCTTTCTTAGATATAGAGATAAGTTAGGTGATATGATACCATTCAAATCGTCCAGGTGCAAGTATGTCATAAAAACTATCTAATTTGCACTAAACTAAAAACATAACCTATCCGAATCAAAATCAACCGAAAACAACTTTACCTAACTTAACCAAACTCAACATGGACTAGACGTTCTTAACGTGGACGTTTTAAAACGTTCCCATCTGTTGGTTTACATCCGGTATATGAAAATTAACAAAATTTGTTTAATGTTATTCAAACCCAGTGACAAGACCATCGATGTAAATAAATACAACTGGATAGTGCGCTTCCCGTAAGGCTTCTGCAGTGATTTCCGAGCCAACGCAGTTGGGCGTTGGGGTTGCAGCCGGGCCGAATCGAAGGGGCGTTGGGGAAAAGGCGCGAAACTGTATTTTTAATCGTATTGAAACCGCACGGATTTGGGAGCAGTTTTATGGGTTAAGCTTGCTATAATAGATATTGCTATAACTATTAAGTAATTACAATTCATATTTAACTAGACGGTCAGTACAAGTTTGCTGGCAAAAGATGCGTTCCCCCATCGCCCCTGCAAAATCTTAAACGCAACCACTGCCGGCGGCTCCCGTTGCGGGCCCTGAGGCATAGAGTAATAATGAACTTCGTAAAGAGATGGCACTCCCATGTTAACTCGGTGGTAAGGGTACAGCAGCGCTATCTGAATAAAGTGCAACGAACTAAAAGATCGATGCGATATATCGATGGTCGTCGATGCGACATATCGATCATCGTCGATGCGACATATCGATCGTCGTCGTCTGCTTTGTTTATATTTTCGTTTTCTTGTTTTGTTTGCTAGACTTTCAATTTTAATGACTTTACCGGTATGTTTAGATTGAGTGCGTTTGCCGTTAGTGCAAGTTGTTTCGCGAAATACTGTACTGACTGATTCTTATTGTGCTTAAAGCGATTGATGAAAAATAAATACGTAGATCTTTACATAAAAGCATTTAATAAAAATTAACTTAGTTGATTTTTATTAAGTGCTTTTATGTAAACATCTACGTATTTATTTTCCATCAATAGCTTTAAGCACAACATGAATCACGCAATACAGTATTTCGCGAAATAACTTACACTAGAACAACTTTCTGCAAACGTACTTTAGGTATTTTCCCACACTCAAATTAATTCCAACTCGTTATGGTTGTGTACACGTCGCGTCGTGACAGAAAATCAGGGGAAACGGAACGGGATTTTAGCAGATCGTTATCGTCGTTCTGATTGGCTGAATCAGTGAAGAAGAAGAAAGTCATGTTTTTACAACGCCATCTGAATAAAGTGCATCGAACTAACCCGCTCCAATAAGCTTACCACTTGGCTCCATTTAAGTGTCAGACCGGTGCCTGAGGTACCAATCCAGTGTACTTATTTATATCGATGGATAAGACCTGCATGAAACAGATTTTTACCTTTTTTGCCTGAATGTTATTTTTTGGGATTCGGGCGATCCGGGGACTCCAAAACGGGAAGTTATAATGGTCCCGAGCTTAGGTTTCTCATATGAGATCTACGGTAATATCATTTTATATAAAAGGTAAATTCGCCAAAAATGAACAGATTTTAACAAATATACTACAATTTTTATGATACTAGGCCTATATCAAAATATTATTCCAAGCCCTTGTAAAAAAATTCCGTATCAAAACGTAGATTGGAAAACAGGGATTCGACAAAAACATCAACTTATTTAGAAATATAAAATAGTTTTCGAAAATAAGGATGGTTGAATTATGGAAATTAGGGACATGCGGTCTTGATGATTTCTAACAAAAATGTTTAATGGGGACCATATGTTAAAAGTCCAGTACATCGCAGCTTCATGGAACAAAAATTGCAAGCCTCTAAATAGGCAATTGAAAAAAAATCAACATGTGTTTTCATCCTTGATCTCCTGTTTTTCTGCTAGATTACAATCTCCTCCTTCCATCGACATCCCATCTCTTTGATTTCTTCCGGTTAGTGATTTGTGAGTCGAAATTTAGGCAGTGACAATTATTATAAAATCTCTTGTAGATTCTAATTGCAATGGCTGCTGTTCTTGACGAAGTTGGCAAGTCAGCCGAAAAATTAGTTGACGATACAGCAAACGATGAATTAGACGTCGAAGGGGAAGATGGTGCCTCTGAAGCATCCAAGAAAAAGAAGCGCAAGAAGAAGAAAAAGAAAGCTGGTAAAATTAAAGATGAATTACTAATTGAGTTTCCCGAATTAAGGAAAAATACAGTACTTTTAGTGATCATGCTGGGTTTTCTTACCCTGTGATTTCAAATCAACTTGTTGACCAAATATTATAATCAGGCTATAAGGCCTAATGCCTAATGTAGGCCTAACCATGTAACCTAGGGTACAATTTGTGCATTATATCTTCGGCTTTGGCTGCTACGCTTCTAACTGCATCATATGATATTTTAATCATAGGCCTATGTTATTTAGTGATGTGTGATAAGATACTTACGGAGGTGTGTACAGTATCGCATCGAAACCCTGTATCGTATCGTCCTTGTCTTATTGCCCCTAAACATTGAAAACGATTTGTATCGAACCGTATCGACCAAAACAGTTTAAAATAAAATAAAAGGTAAATAAACACTGTAACACCCCCGTTACATTTTCAGCAAATTTCAAATGCTTCAATATATAATTAAGATGGTGTCTCACAACAAAATTTTCCAACGTACCTATGTTCGTTCTTAAATAAGCATGCAGAATATTCATCTCCATAATAATAACATGGGATAAGAATATATGAGTATGTAGGTGCGGAGGTTCTGCCATTAAAATGTCAAAACGGGATATTTTAGACCATAATCAAGCAGATCTAAATTAGATGAAGCCACATACCAAGTTTTATTGAGACATGTTGAGAAATGAGAGTGGATTTCCCATAAAGATTTGAAAATATCGTAAAATATAGGCCTAGTAAATGTCGCCTAAGTAACTTAGCTGTGTGCCGATACGGGATCGAATATCATTCTTGGTGATACGATACTTATCGTTTTCATAATATCGTCTCATCCCTTGTGTATTGCGATATTCTGTTACGATTCGATAAGTTACATATCGCAAATCACTTTTATTGGTGAGCACAATGTTTTACAAATAAGTAGCAGGACTTTAGAACAATGTTTTCAGAAAAGTACCCCCTCTCCTCCCCTGACCTTGCAACCAGCTGAATCTGCCTTAGCCGAAGATATTATGCACAAACTGTGGTACCCATACTTTTGATGTACAGTCCTAGGTCTTCTTGTTGCCTTTTGTCTCATCAGTCTAGTGTCCTTGGCCTTGTATTGTTGACAAATAGTTTTGGGATTTTTCTCGAAATTGTTAATTGAAGATTAGGCTTACTTTATAGGCCTTGTAATGAAAGCTCACCTTCAACAAACCTTAAAAACTACCAATCCAGTGGTTGTCTTTTGGAATTCAAAAGGAAGTGTTAACATCCTAAATTCTCTGGCAGACATGGTTGGCTATCATCATTGATTATAAGGGGAAAAAATAGATAGTCCAAGCAGTTATAAATTTTGAAGCCAATAATTGTGATTAACTTATATGTTAGCCTATAAAAATTAGCACATCCTGTTAGAGAATCTTGGTTTTAAAGAAATAAAAATACCTTTTTAGCCTCTCTTTTCCACTTCTTGTTTTGATGTTTAAAAAAAATCTGTTATTAAACTTTAGGGGTGGGCGAGTAGTGGATTTTGAAGTCGAGTCGAGTATTAAGCCATTGGTTGTTGGGCTATTAACCTCTTAAAGTCCGCGTATTTTTACTACCATATACATGCCCGGTCCGGGTTATTTTGGAGATTTTTGGAGATTGTCAATCGGTGAAAATAGCACTTCATATTCATGATCACTATCACTACACTCAGATTCATCACTAAATCTATCATTATTCATAAATTCCGCTATTTCACAATTGCGAAGATATAACGCTGGTTCCGTGAAGCCATTTCGTTTTGTTTACGAACTGAGCAACAGCTGACGACGCAACTAAATGTGCAATTCATTTCGTTTCCCAGTGTTCCCACCCGGGAAAATAACAAAACCAAATATGCCATTAGAAAGCTTGTTTTCTGACGAAAAAAAAAAACATATAACTTGTGACCGAAAGTTTGTTAGTCTGTGAAATCAAGGACTGCTGAATCCGAACTATGTCTGATCCCGCCTATAGGCAGGCGTGGACCAGCGGCGGGCTGGGGGTCATCCCGCATGTGTGCGGGCGTGGACTTCCAGAGGTTAATTAACAGTCCTGTCTAAGGAACATGCCATCCTTAGTCAGTAATAAGGCTACAAGATCGCGCCACCATCATCACAATCATCACACTCATCCATTACTCATATTCAGGGTAACGTCCTCCATGAGGTACTTGTCTCAAAAAGAATGATTAATGAGAATGATTAATGATTATCATTGGATCGTTTGTGGGGCAGGTGCAGGATAAAATTAACCCATAAAGTAATTGAATGAAAAATTTTGAACTAACTAAGTTTATTGATTACATTTGATAATCTAACTTTAATAACTGGTACTTCTAGCTAAGAGCTCCTACGTCTGTTAGGCCTGTTTCACATTATGCGATTTTTTTCAATCTAACAAAATGTAAGTTGTCGGAGAAGGTTTGGTGAAGCAAAGAACTGTAAGATGAGACAAAAATTTTTTGTTGGTCTGACTTCCGGCAATGCATTCTTCCAATACATTTAGCAGTAGTAGGGCATAAGATCAAATGGGTGCTTCCACATTGTCTGAATTTGTGTTGTATGGTTATTCTGGCATCTGACTTTGTCGGAACGATGAAAATCGCATAATGTGAAACAAGCCTTATAGTCCAAGAGCCCACAACCGCCAGACCTTCGTTATTTTATAATAGCTGAAAGGTTCTCTGAGCAGTGTTCTGAGTAGCCTACAGGTAACAAAAATCAGCAACTGTGAAGTGTGACTAGTGGTTCATTGTTCAGAGGAACTTCCAACTTTTATAAAATAACGAAGGTCTGGCGGTCGAGGGGCTCTTGTTCTATTGTACTAAAGAAGGAAGCTCCCATTGTTTGTTACATTTACATTTTAAATCAAGTTTTCTGTGATCACTTTTATGGTAGATAGACTACGATTTAAAAAAAAATTGATTTTTTTAAAGTAAGATGTAGCCGAAGTCTATATGAAACAGTGGCTGAATGGCTACACTATGGTGTAAGTTGAGATCTAGTGGGTTTTAAGTGTTTTTTACTTTTTTCCATTTTAATCGCAGAGTAATATTAGTACTATTAGTAATATTAGAGTAATATCTCTCCCATGAGGGCGACACCAAATTACCTCTCTAGCCTCCCCTTAATTCATTTAACTTTTACTAGATGTTACCCATGGCTTCGCTCACGTTCCTAAAAATAATTTGAGACAGCTGGTATTGCTCATGCACTGGTTTTTGTATGTGTCAATTGGAATTGGGTTTATTTGTTTATATTTGTCTGCCTGGATGGATACACTGTTGCAGCTGGCTTACTTAATATGACAAACTCACAAACTTTCACACTTGTAGGGTTAATAGGATTTTTGTTAATATACCATTTGCACTTAAAAATTGTACAAACAAAATACAAATTTACTTCGGCCAAATCATTTCCAAACCAGAGTTTTCTATAAACTTCAAATCAACATTTTCTATAGGCCTAAACCAATTAATTATTCAACAGATGTCATCAAGGCCTGTTCATATTACAGGTGTTTGGTTTATATAACAATTATCTTGATAATTAAAAAACTTTATAAGTTCAAGCATTTCTCTGGCTATGGCTACTACAAAACTAACCGAATTGCTTACCGTAAGAATCCCTTAAAAATAATGTATCGCATATTTCCATTGTATCAAAAGCCTCAGCACTATGTAAAATAGTGGCCTGTACTTAATACCAAATCACCATTAATTGGCTAATTTCAATCATCAGACATTCATTACTTTTTGCCAGTCAAGATATCCTACCAAGGCGGATTTGGCAGTACTTGTTAGAAGTCTCAGGTTTGAAACTAACTTTATTATTATTGTTGTCATATTGTTTAATTAGTAGTTGTGAACATTGTCTGTGATTTAGTTTTTATGAACATAAATTTGTTTCTTACAGGATTGGCCTTCTATCAGTTTCGTTCCTTTTAAGCTCACAGTGTTCGTTGTACATATTTTTAAGGTGCAGGCGAAGCATCGGCCGACGTGCCAGGAGAGGGGGGCGATGCAGCGGATGACTTGGCCAACGGCGTGAACAACTTGGAACTGAACGGAAATAACGAGGAACCAGAAAATGCAGAAGAAGGAGGGAATGCCGAGGCTAAGAAGAAACGCAGGAAGAGAGGGAAAGGCGGGAAAGGAAATAAACAAACTGACCCTCCAACAATGCCGATATCTCTACTATTTCCAGATGGTAAGTAAAATTTCATGGTGTCTAAACTAACTCCAGCTGTGGATAACGTTGTGACACAGTCCATACTACGTTCATGCTTACAAAGCAGCCTTGTGTCTTCTTTGTGAACTCTGGTGACCAATATGTTGTCAATCATCTCTGGATTGCCTGTATACAATTGATATTATAAGATCTTACCTTAGCAATCCTAATATTGTGATCCAAAATCGATTTCAAACCCGAAGGTCCATCATCAGTTGGGATCTAGGTGGACCAAACTTTATTTTTTATCTAGCTAGCCCAGTTTTTTGAAAACATGGTTTTATCCCTAATTAATGTCAAATGTATGTCTAGTGTTTTTGTGAAGTATTCAATGTCATTGTTATTTTATATTCAACGAAACCCTACAGGTGGATGCAAATTTTGAAGTTTGGTTGACCTAGATCCAGACTGATGATGAATCTTTGGGTTTTAAATGGATTTCATTGGATCAAAATTGCTAAGGTAAGACCTCATAATTATGTTGTACAGTCTTCAACTGTACTTAACTTCAAAATGTACTAAACTTTCACTAGGCCTATCAAAATAGCAGGATATCGGGGAAAACCTATCACAAAGAAAACCATATACCGGTTTCTTTTTGTGTGGTGATAACTGTACCTCAGATTTCCCAGATTTTTTTCTATCCAAATCAGTATTCCACCACCTGTATCAGTTCTCAATTAATTGTTTAATTCTAGTGGTTCTTGTGGTGTAAATATCCTATTGTTCCTTCAGGCAACTACCCGGTGGGCCAGGAGATGGACTATAGAACGGCCAAGGACCGATTCACCTCTGAAGAGGCTCGGACTCTGGACCGACTCCATAATGATATTTATAACGAAGCAAGACATGCTGCCGAGGCTCATAGGCAGGTAGGATTCGTTCAGGAATATGTAACATTGTCTAGTATATATTTTCTTTACATAAACCAAGGAAAACTAGCTAACCAGGTTTAACATTTAAAGTACTTGATGGCAAGTTGATGAGATAATGTTGTCAAAGAAAGACTATTTACCTAATCAAAGAAAAAAAGGTTGAAAATTTTTTTGCTAGGCCCACTGATGAAATAAAAAAGTCAACTGTATGAATACAAATTGGCAGCACAGTGCACTTTTTAAAGAAGTTATGAAGCATTTTTAGTGTTAAAACTTTAAGGGCTCCTAGCCCTTTAGAGTAAGAATTTTAAAGGGTTCTTGCTCAATTTTAATATTAAATAATGATAACAATAAAATTTCATTGATTTTTTTTCAAAATTGTATTCTTCATGCTGTAAAATCCACACTAGTCTCATGATTGATTGAATTTGCGTTTGGATTTAAAATTGTAGTAAAACAGCTTTAAAACAGCTTTACCATTGGAAATAAAGTTTTGAAAAATCTGTTGTGAACAACTATTAATCCAAGGGAAAATATTTTATCATTCAAAAAATAATAGGAGAGGTTCATAAAATTTTCTTACCAAAGTAATTTTTTAGATCATTTATCACGGTATTAAATTTTCTTGATCAATGAGATTTTACAAGAAAGAATATTCTATAAAAATAGTATATATACCACCAATTATTTTCAGACAAGAAAGTACATCCAGAGCTGGGTGAAGCCGGGGATGACAATGATAGAGATTTGCGAAGAGCTGGAGAAAACCGCTCGCGCTCTGATTGGAGAGAACGGACTGAAAGCGGGCCTTGCGTTCCCGACGGGCTGCTCGCGCAACCACTGCGCCGCGCACTACACTCCGAACGCCGGCGACCCGACGGTGCTGCAATACGACGACGTGACCAAGTTCGACTTTGGCACTCATATCAATGGTAATCTCAGCCACATGTGTAATATTTGGTCAAATTAAGTATAAATTTATATAGAAACCATCATAACATATTGATGAAGACACTTTGGCAAAGAAAGATAGTTAGTCAGTTCATAAGGTGAAAAGGTGTTAATTTTTATCGAAATTCAGTTGAAGATTAATATTAATTAGTGATAAAAAGAGTCTCTTCCAAAACTAAGATTAAAATTTATTCTGGGTTTTTACTAAATAACAATGCAAGCTTAAAATAGTTTCTTCCCTATAGGGAAAATTCACAAACAATAAATGCCCGTATTTTGAGTGCTTTTTGAAAAAAAAACAAAAGTAATAATTACTAGCCATACGATCAGTTATTATAAGTGGTGTGTAATTTGATACATACCGAGTACAGTTTAATCAGTAATGGTATTTTTATAGGTCGTATTATTGACTGTGCATGGACCTGCACTTTCAACCCAAAATATGACAAACTTATTGAGGCTGTTAGAGATGCAACTAATACTGGAATCAAGGTAAGCTGTTATTATTACTGAGTATTCAACTAAACGTATTGTATGTGCGATACATCCTGGGCACATCAAATCAAAGTTAATTACTCAAGGGAAAACCCACGTTTTCACTGTAGTCCTATTTGTCTGGTTAAAGTGATCCAAAAAGATTGCCTACGGTTCTGGTGAACCATCATTGGACCGTACAAGGAGTCTTCATATCACTTTTATTGAATGCCATCAGGTTTGTTCAAAGTCTGCATTTAAAATACGCATACACACAAAAAAAAGAAAGAAAAAAATTTTGTTTGTTTCCGGATAATCTGAGGTGCACTGTACTATACGTGATCATTTTATGACCCCACTGCCTCCACTATAAAACTATTCAAATACACACAATAAGGAGGTTTATTTTTGTTTTAAAGTCAGTAATTTTATTTTACACATTTTGTGGTTTGGATAACAAGACTACAATCAATTGATAAGTAAATTTCTCTTTCAGGGAAGATACGATGGGTTAAGTTGCTGGATTATTCAATTCTAAATCTTTTTTAGGTTGCTGGTATTGATGTTCAGCTATGTGAAATAGGAGCTGCCATTCAAGAAGTAATGGAATCCTATGAAGTTGAAATCGACGGTAAAACCTACCAAGTCAAGTCGATAAGGAACCTAAATGGCCACTCCGTTGCTCCTTATCGTAAGTTAATGAGTATTACTGTTCAAACCCGACAACAAACCCCACGATTCTGAATTGTTTCAATTGTGTCCTGTGAGCAGTTGAAGTTGACACGATTAAACAATTTAATAACTTTTCATCATAAAAAATATGGCAAAAATTATTTAAAAGATGTTTTGATAGCTTAGTTTTTTTTTTATTTCAATAAGTCGGAATCAGGGGAAATTGACTTAAATTAATGATCGACTTCTTCATGAATTACTTTAATGCCTTCTTGGCATAACATTAAATCACAGCATAACCCAATTGAACAAAATTTCATAAAAAAATTGAGTCCTGATTAGCCTATATGAAATTTGGTAATCCAATGTCTGTTTTGTGAAAAAAGCGATCGAGGGGACCTTTTTTACAAACGCTGGGAGAACTCTGCAAAAGACCTGAACAACCATGAAATTTTTTCACATATATTAATCAACTGCAGGTAAACAATAACTTTGCAAAATAAGGCAATGGTTTTAAAATTCAGTTATATTCCCCAATCTCAGTTACACTGCAGGAGTACCTTAACGAAAGATGACTTATGCATTTAGCGATCACGGCCAAGCAGCGAGAATAAATTTGTAAACTGTTGGCTTTTCAATCTCAATAAATGTTATTTTAAGCATGGCCACTAAGAGTAATTCAAGTCAGCAGTATACATTGAGCATAACAGTCATAAAATGCTCTTCATGGGGAAGTAAACCAGTAAACTTAATTACATCAAATGCCAAATAGATAAATTAATGTAAAACAAAAATACTAGAAGTGTAAAGTAGTTGTTGGTATACTTCTGTGTATTGATTTGGTAATTTTTGCTCACGGATGAATTAATTAATATCCCCCTCTAGTTGAAATCCTATTTGAAAGAATGATAAGGAATTATTTTCAGAGGTTTTATTTGTTCCCTTCTTTTGACAGTTAGTTGGTATTTAATATACTAACGTGTTGCAGGCATCCACGCTGGTAAAACGGTTCCTATAGTGAAGGGGGGCGATGCCACAGTGATGGAAGAGAATGAGTTTTACGCCATAGAGACCTTCGGGTCGACCGGCCGCGGACAGGTGCACGACGACATGGAGGTGTCGCATTACATGAAGAACTTCGATGCCGGGTTTATGCCTCTTAGGTAACTACTTAAAAACCAGATTATCTTTGATTTCAGCTAATATATCATCAAACTTTGGCCACTTTTTGGAGCATTGTATTTTACTTCTCACTCTGGAATTGCTGCAAACCAATTAATTTGAATGTGAAATGAATCTGCAGCTATAAATAGACTTTAAGCCCCCTTCCTCCTGAACCAAAAGTTTCCTCAGCTCAAAAGTAGACCTGAGCTTAAGAAATAAAATGTATTTGGGTCAAAATCTGAAAAGGGTACAATCACTGTCCCTTAATAAAAAAATAATGTAGCCTACTGTAATTATTGCTAAAAATGTTTTATTTTGGAAGTTTAGGTCTTAATCTTATTGTCTATACTGTTTAAATCATGAATTAAGGAGAGGTTGGGGCAAAATACTGAGAAAAAACTGGCCAAAGTAGTGACGGTCACGTGTCCCCAATCCCAGTTTTACCGCTAAAGATACGTTTTAAACAAGTTCACCCATCAAATAAGTGAATATAAAACCCACGTTTATACTGTCGGATACAGGGAGATAATCAAAAAGCGCTTATTACGGATGAAACTATATTATTACGACGCCGAGCTAGGTTAAAAGTCGTGTCCCCACCTTCAGCAGTAGCGTCGGTAGTGTAGTCTGTTTCTCATCGTACAGCGACACTAGCGCTAGCAGCAGCCGACAACGAGTTTAATTCAGGAGTGTCATGGCGGCGAGCAACGACGGATGTCGGAGTTCGTCGTGTGAAATGAATTTGGACGTGGAGGAAAATAGTTTTGTTAATTAAAATTGCCGTGTCTCATTTTTTGATGTAGCATCGGTACATGATTTATTCTTAATCAAAAGTAAATCACTATCCATCGTAATAGTTTAATTCGTGCGTAATACGGCCCGGTTCCAAATGCCGATTCGTCACTAGCGATAGCGTTCACCATTTTGAGGTTAGCAGACACAACAAGCGAAATTGTAGCGTCGGTCTGGGAAGCGATGGTCGCGAATTTTGGTTAATTTAACGTGAGATCTGCTACATTTTGTGACCGGTTTTTCCATTTGACTGATATACCTTATATTCTTAATGGTGATGTATATTTTTTTTCTTACGGCCGATTTTAATACTTAATAGAGTAAAATGAATTAGTAAACAATGTGTTAATTATGAAAATAATGATGCAGGGTTGCCACCAACAGGGAAAATCGAATTGTGCCAGAAGCAATTTTTTAGTCCATTTTTAGTTCCAAAAGCAATTTTTTACAACTGTTATACATTCTTTTATTTAATCTGAAAATGAAATTAGCTGATAGAAATTCTTTAAATTCTTTTCATAGCTTATTCTTTTTAGGAGTATTTGCCCTTATTTCTGTTTTTACGGTATAAACTTTTAAAATAATGATAAAGGTATTTTAATGTATATTTAAAATCAAATTTGGGTGAAAGTTTTTGATTGATTGTTTTTAAGTTTGTATTAGGCCTATATGCTTTAGATTAATTTATTAAGTCCAGAGCTTTTTTGACGTTTGTTACCTAACCTTTGTTTGAAATGTTTGATACATAAAAAATGTAACTTGTCCAACATTGAAAAAAAATTTAATGCTCCTAAACATTTTTTTAATTAAGTTACTTGATTAATTAAACTACAGTATGTCTTAATAATATTTTTTGAAATTTAACTTGTGAGTAGCATTTTTTAATTATGACAAATAATTTTTTTTAATGAAAAGATTTTTAATTCTGTTTTGTCATCTGTTTTTGCTGCAGTTTAAAAAGCAATTTAATACATTTTGAAAAATATATTGATTTTAATGTGTTTGAACTTACTCTAAGAATAGCTAAACGGGGTTTCTTTCTTTTTTAATTTTATTTTTATGCTCTAAACTATAACTTATTCAGGCCTAAGCCTATTTTTAGACATTTGTCATGAAGCCTTCATTTAATCGTTGAAACGTTTTGATACACACAACCACATTAAACATACCGTGATCATTTAAATGTAATTTTGAAGAATTTCAAAATAATTTTTCATGACTAAGTAATAACAATGAATGATTTTGGAAATAGAACATCCTTTACATCATAAGTCATTAAAAATATTTTGTTTGTTTTGCACCTAATGATTCAGTTAAGGTTATTTTAACACTATTGTATTGTCTTGTAATTACTGAAAAGGCCTATATTAGAAATCAAATTCTTCCTATTTCAGACCATTAAAGGAACAGATGGAGATTTTATATTTAAAAAAAATTAAACAAGAAACATTTAATGGAAGTCATATCCATGTAACTGAGGTCACGCGTTGTAGCAGAATGTCACATTTAAAATTTTTTATTTAAAAATATGTATGGTCAAACTTTATATAAATGGTTATATTTTTTCAATTAAGTACAGTTTCAAGTTGGTACACAATAATTTTCATGACAATGGAATGGAGTATACACATTGTGAGGTTAAAAAACCTGACCAAAACTTGTATTTGTAGGTGAATTACATCTTTTCTAAGCTATTATTAAGATATAGGTCAATCAAAAGTAAGAGGGCTATAATATATTTAAAAACAGTTTATGTGAGCAACAAAAAATATGAAATACAATGGGTTTTCCATTTTATTTCATTATGTAATATTGATTTATCTGGGTGTGACCTCTATTACGAAAAATGGGAGTTTCCGATATAAAACTGCCTCTCCCAATGACATACATGGGTAATGGTGCTTTCTTTATATTTTCTCATATTCTATAGGGTTCAAAGTATTAAAAAATGTAACTGTCATTTAGATACCAAGTAATAACTTTTTAGTTTTTTCCTACTTTGCAATTGTACCCTTTTCAGATTTTGACCCATTTGTCTACTCAGCAAAAGTAAACAAATGAGGTTTTTTCTTTGATTTTTTTTTTTTGTTTAGGCGAGCAGTATTGAACACTGCAGTATTGAAGGGAATACACCAGTTTATTTATTTATTTGTACACGGAAAACATCCTTTTACAAAACAAATTAAATACATAGGCTGAGATGGCTTACTTAAGAACATGGTACAAGGTTATATAGCAACTAAGGCAACATAACTAAACTCTAACAAACAAATGCAACAACAATAAACTATAAAATAATAACAACTATCCAGAAAATATACATGCAATAAATAAATAAAAGCAAGCACGTGAGAAGTTCAAATGATTAACAATTGCTCGAGTCATGCAAATTGAATTTAACAATATTAAAAATGGAAAAGAAATTTAATATTTGAATGTACATGAAACAAGGAAAATTAATAAATAATGACATGGAAATAAGTGAGAAGAAAAGGAGGCTACAGTTAATTCTAAGATGCATACAAATAAGCAAAAAGACGAAGGTCAGATCAGTTCTCGGGAAGCTGCAGAAGATGTTGCAAGGCATTACGCTTGAATGATAATATTGAATTTTAGGATACCAGGATAAAGAAATAATGGGCGCTACAGTTGACACATTCTTAAAGTTTTCACGGTGCGAAATAATAATACAGCCTACACTACAACCCAATTTCAACTTAAAATAAAAAATTAATAATTAAAATTTTCTTGACTGTTAGTAGTTGGATTGCAATTTAAATAATTTTAAATAGAGAAGATCACAATTAATGTCATTACTAACAACAACTAATTCAAGAGTAAGACCTGGAAAGCTAACTTAGCTATTTCCAATGTGTCTTTAAGGCCATGATACTCAATATGAATAGAGGTTTTAAATTGAAATGATTTAGTTTCCTATATTTTCAGGTTACAGTCGTCCAAGTCCCTGTTGAACATAATCAACAATAATTTTGGAACTCTTGCGTTCTGCAAACGCTGGCTGGACCGCGCGGGAGCCACCAAGTATCAGATGGCTCTGAAGGATCTGTGCGACAAAGGTGAGACATCGGAATAGATTAAGAAAATGAGAAACAAATGTAAATGCCATTGATTTTGTTCATTTCTTAGTGTACACTACTGAATAAAATGAGCTGATAAAATTAGGGTTGGAATTTGATTTTTTTTCTTTAGGCGTAAGCATTGATTATAAAGAGAAAACAGGTGGTCCATGCAATTTTAAATTTTGAAGCCTAATCCTTTATCATGTGTAACAAAAATTAGCTCATTCTGAGAGAATTTTGGTACTAAAAAAAATAAAAATACCTTTTTTATCCTTTCTTTTATACTCCTGGTTTCGACTTTTTTAAACAAAATCCTTTTTATAACCCTGTAACATATTTTAGCCAGTAGAAACAAAAAAGATTTATTTTAGGGATAAAAATCTTTGGCGTGAAATCACACTCCTGGCAAAATCTCAAGTTCTCGATTTCTGGCTTCAAAACATCAAAAAGCTTGAGCAGTCTCCTCTTAGTTTTAAAGTCAATGGCATAAGTTATATGCAAAACAGTATTGTGACTAATAAATAAAATTGCTTCTACCTGCTACCTGCCTTTGAATTTGTACATCCCCCCCTCATTAAACATGCCTTCATTAAACGTACATAATTTTTTATTTATTGTCTGTTTTAAGAACTGTAAGTTATGTCTTTCACATATGATTTAAATTATTTTGACTGAAATTATTTACTTTGATATTAAAAATGTTAAAATTAATATAAATGCAAATAGATTATCTAATAACAAAATCTAATACGAGAAATAAGCATTTGCAAAGTATTGCTGGGCCCATTGAGTAATGGTTGTACGAAATATGATTCGGTCCTGTCCTAACCCGTGGGAATCACTGATCCCATTGTAATCATTATTGTTGCGTTTTACAGGTATTGTCGAGTCATACCCACCGCTGTGTGACATCAAAGGCTGCTACACGGCCCAGTTCGAACACACGATCGTGTTGCGTCCGACTTGCAAAGAGGTTATCAGCCGTGGAGACGACTACTGAACTGCTCAACCCTCTGTTTGTTTCTTTCCACTGGTTGTTTGATATTATGTGTGGTCACTTTTAGTTTTTTAACCCAGTTTTCAACATATATATTTTTGGCTTTTTATTCTATGTGTTAGAATTTATATACAACTTATTTTTAAGTCTAAAGATTTGCAGTGGATTTTATCAAGTTTTCTTTTTTGGTATAATCCAACTGCTTTTGATTGATTATGATATAATTTTTATTTTTATAATTCATTTGGATTTCTTGGTTAAGAAGTAGAACGTTTAAGATTCATGAAAGTCAAACGTTTATCATTTTATGTTTTATTGAATATTTCGAATTTGTTAGCCTGGAAGAATGAGTCATCCAAAGAAAACAAACATAATTTTCTTTGACATAATACTATTATTTTTTCTCCTGTATAAATTCTGTTGGAGAGACTACATAGAATTTATGAAACCAGGGTTGCTGCAATTGTGAAATAAGAAGAAATTGAATATGATTTCTTAACAACGGTTCGCAGGAGTTTTCCTAATATACATATGTTGTATGTATATAATATGTGAACATGTTAACATTAAACACTTGTTTTCATAATGCCCATTTGTTGGTGTTCCTCCAGTTATTTTGTTACCATCCTGTATTTTACACTTAACTCGTTATAAAAAAAGTGACTTCCAATCCAACACTAGCAAACAGCATGATGAGATTTGTAGGTGTGGTGTTGGTCAAATGAATTAATTATGTTATCTAATACAAGGTCACCATTAGATAGAAACAAGACCTGGACTAAAAAATACTTATTTGTATATGTTTAGGCTGTAATTCCTACCGTTTTTGCTTTTCGGAATGTAATCTCAACTAGAACAAGGAACTATATAATTCCACACAACACAATTAATAACAATATATTTTAATAATTGATTACCAATACAATAAGTATTTACAATGTGAGATGAAGTTTCAATGCTACGAAGAATATTGAAGGAATCCCCTGAAACACACAAATTTTTAATTAGGGAGTAAAATCGACAATGTTCTTCATCTCATGCTAACATGGATATGCTATTAGAAAGTATGCAAAAAAACTTAATCGTACGGTTTGTGTAACAAAAAATTATCTCTATTGATAATTATTCTATTAATTATACCCAACAGATTTAAAAAAAGTAAATATCTCTTCCTACAAAACTCAATAAGAATTTATCTGTTGTCATTTTGACATCAGTTGGAAAAACGGTATGATTGTGTGCTTTACTGAAAATTAAAACATTTTTATATACTGAGCACTAACGCCACCCTGGAACCAAAATGGATGAGGCGGTAAATATTACAAAAACCAGCCTAATACACGGCAGAGACCCTGGATGGCATTGTGCTACTTCAAAATGCAGGTAGATGTAGTGCCCTAATTAGCTACAACAAGTAATTACATAAAAGTTGCTGAACAACTCAAACATTACAAGCTCTCAGTTTCGCCGCTTGAAGGGGAAAAGTTGAATGGAACAGGAATACAGGAGGCCTCCATTTATGCATGGGAGGAAATTTTGAAACGTACCTAAACCAAGAAATGGGCACTGTTGAACAAATGTGACAAATTGTTTCCCAACTACTCCAGTGTGCCAACTCACAACAACGAATGAAATGGCCTCACGCCACAATGTAGCACTCAACGAAGAGCATGTTTCATGTTAGCAGTATTTAAGGCTGTTAAGTACACAACTAAAATGTCCATATTTACAAACGTCCACTACTTGTCAAGTCCACTACAAATCGCTTTGGAAAGTGTCATGTCTATTATGATTTGTGTCCAGATGACAAAACGTTCACATAAAATAACTATAATTTAGTCTGTAGAAGGTTGGCACGATTGATTTCAAAACACTATTGTCACTCAACACGTAAACGTTGGGAAGTATATTGAGAATTTGCAGAAGGCCAGCATGGTAATAACCAGTTAATATAAAAAATCAAATCAGCTATTGTTGGTGAAAATGTTTGTGTTTATCATTTATTTTCAAGTCATGTACTCTAAATTGACAATATATTCACAAATGGTACGAAATTATGACGATTACAGAAAAAGAGGTAAAAGAGACAGATATCTGAGGGCAATTTTCTACCGGTTGAAGCTGTATCTAGAAGAGATCATTGACGAGAATCCTGTATCTTAAATTCATCTAGTAACATTTGTGCATGAATATGAAATTGTTATAACGTCCTTCATTTTCCTTTACACTTTATGTGCAAACTTTGTGGACGTTACAGACAGTGCTTGGACATAAAAATACAAGTGGACAAAAAGACATAAAAATACAAGTGAACAAAAAATATAGGCCATATTTGATATGGACCTAAAAAATAGGCATTTTGTCTGAGGAATTGAAATAATGGACCTAACAGCCGTGAATCGTCAGCAGGGAACTGGTGCAGTTAACATGCTGAAGGCTCCCTTTCCAATACGGCGTCAGCACGCTCGACGCCAACATCCGCGTCATTGCGCTTGAGTTAAATGTGAAGGGGGTGATGGCGACTGTTTCGTAGACGCTGCGCACACTGATTGTAAACGCGTCAGCAATCACAACAACATTGCCCGCTTTAAATTTGACTGTGGCGCAATGACGCTGACATGGACGTTTGAGCGCGCTGACGCTGTGTTGGAAGTGGAGCCTTAAGCTGAACATATCCAGTTCCTTGTAGACAACTTCAGATCTTCAGGATTAAGATTTGAAATAGTCTAGATAGGCAAGCTTTTAACCACAGGCGCTAACAGGCCTACCTATCATAGTCTGAAAGAACTATAAAGAAAAGTATACTGCATTATCTCACTGTTTCAGTAAGTTAATTTGTCTGTGGTGAATATCTTTGTTTATGTTACAGGTTAAGTATTACCGTACTATTACTTACTTACCTGCATTTTAAGCGGCATTGGCTCTGGCGGCGATTCGTTTAGCTCGCTCCATCAGCCGTCGTTCTCTTTCGTAATCCTTCATGCGGTCGATGTACCTATCCAGTTAAAATCAAGTTACTTGCTATGTCAAAAGATTTACTCAACAAGAAATATGACGGTAGTTTTTTGTCATGGTAAAAATAATTATAACACATTGAAAATATTGTTTACAACGAACATGCAACATGAGCTATGTTATTGAGTTTATAATTTAATTGGCAATAACTGGTACGTAAATAACAAAGATAAAGTAAAATTTTGCTAACAAAGAATATTTCATTTTAAATCTGACCCTTCAATTTTATCGCAGGCTAACACACTAAAGTGATATACTAATTAAAATGTTGGTCAATGTTTATATAAAGAAATAAGGCGATTTTTACTCAGAATATTATGTCCAAACTATTGGGTCAACATAACTTAGCTACAAGACACTTTTATGAAATAACGACATGGTGGTAATTTAAGAGTGTAGGGGAAATAGGTTTTTGGTCAATACTCTCGCCGTCTACTTTTTCTTACAGTTTTCGGTCTATTTTAAATATGTGCTAAATTCAGATTTGACGTTAAGCAGAATATTAACGTAACCCCCCCTGAGCACGAGGGCGTGATGCCCTTGGCGTATTTTTTTTGGTTTAATATCCCGGATTATCTCTCATTTTCTGTTTTACCAAATGGAGAGAAGCTAATTTATACCAGTTGCTAATCTTGAGGGAAAATATTTTGAGAAAATGTTGCAGCTTCTCTATTCAATCTACGGTAGAATCATCAGCTACACCTTAAGGGTGTAACTGCACGCCCGTAGCTCGTAGGCCAAATCAGTCCTAAAAAATTAATTATTTCTAGAATTTAATTTGTTAATTATTTGTTGTTAATTATTCCTAAAAAAATTACACATTTCTTAGTTTGATTTTATTAAAAATAGTTATCCTTTCAGCGGGCGGAGCCAACCCTTAGGCTATCTATATCTTATAACTCAGGCCAAGAGACAAACATTCACTGAATTAATACAACTGCCAATTTTGGCAGCTAGTCATGTCTTATGTCTTATGCTAGCTTGTTTTTATGTCGAAGATACAGGCATATTAAATGTATCTGGTTCATTTTTTCTGAGATCTGCATATAGTTTTAATAACTTTGGAAATTTTCATGAGAATTTAATAAAATGTAACAGAGACACAGAACTGTTTTCCTTTGGGTAGGCATAAGTTGGTGCTAGAAAATAAAGAAATACTAATTTTAAGGGCTGGCAAAAATTCTTGGAGCTAAAATTTGGCATTTGAAATGGGGATATGAAAAAATTAAAATGGCCAAGTTTTGCCAAAATCTGAGACGGTGGATGTAAAATCTTATTTTTCAGGATAATCTGACATGGAATGACCCAAAACACATGATTTCTGTAGCAAAATACAAAAGCCTGGATGGCTCGTTTTGGTCAATTTCACACGTAGAAATTGAAAAATGTAAGATTTTCACTAACTTATTGGGGCTCTGAGACTTGCTTCATTTTCAGAATGGTGCAGGTACAATTTAATTTTAATTAGAAAATTCAATGCCGCAACTTACTGTCTGATGAAAATGTTGGTGTCAAATTTATGAATAATTTCAAAATTAAGACTTTTTATTTTCAAGCTCTATGGTATCTTAAAAACCACAACTCTAAGTTAAGTGTTAATAATTAACTTAAAAGTAGGCTTACAACAACTTTACTCTCTGTCTCAAAACTCACTCTGCATATTCACAGTCATGGTAGGCATGTTTTTCATGCTCACATGCAGCCACCCAGGGCCAATTATCTTTTCTGCATCTTTGAAATTCAATGTACTTGTGTGCGCAATAGTCTCTGTATTTCTGGGGCATCTTGAGACTGTCCATTTCTTCTTGTGTGGCGATCATTACTGAAAAGAAAGTAGCAGTTGCATATATACATTGTATGAGGTGTTAACGTTAGTTAACTAGAGTTCACCTGCTGGTCAAAATTCAACCTGAAAATATTTGGCTTTTGTTTTTTACTTATTGCTCCAATAAAACATGTAACTGACTGCATTTGTTTGCATTTTAGCGAATTTCCCTTATAGGGAAGAAGCTATTACCGTAGGTCTCATGGTAAGACCTAAGCCCGAGACCATGATAACTTTTCGTTTTGGGGTTCCCAAAAGAAAAAAACACCATTCGTTCAAATTTTTATATATATATGTGTGTCTGTGAGCACGATAGCGGCCGTAAAAATGGTCCAATCTTAATGAAATTTGGTACAGACATCTAAAGTGGTAATCCCTCGGACCAATTCGTGAACCAGCCCGATCGGCCCACATTAAGGCGGGGTAAAGGGGGATAAACTCCCCTAAAAATGGGTTTTTTGAGTGTTTTACATAGAAAAATAAAAATCATCCAATTTTCGTTACAGTACAGTCCCACAAACCCGGACTAATGTGGACCGAACGGTGTCCGGGTTTGTGAAAATTCCGAGTTATCGGGAAATGAGTAAAAATAAGAAAAAATAAGAATAGTTTCTGTTATTTATATAAGAAATCATTTATTTATTGCATAGTAAAAAATATAAAAACTATATTAGTTACAAAAAAAACTTAAAGAAAAACTAAAACTGTTTTAAATGTGTCACACCGCGCCTTCAATCTCAATGCACTTTATTGCTCTGACAGGCTTTCCGAGTTATCCAGAATTCCGGGTTATCGAAGTCCGGGTTTGCGGGACTCTACTGTACCACCATTGAATTCAGCTCAAAAAAACAAACAATTCAGTAATTTGAATCACTGCTCTATGTCCATTGGTTACCGAGATATTGAAACTAGTAAACACAGTACATTGTCCCAATGTTAACCTTATGGGAAATAAGTAAAATTCTATATCTCGCTCATTATTTCTCAACATATCTTGATAAAACTTGGTAAATGGCCTCTTCTGGTTCAGGTCTACTAAATATTGAATTGAAACCACCCAGTTTTAATACACCTGTAACCTGCAAACCTGCATAATCATTCCCCGTGTTATTCTTATGGAGCTTACAAAAAACATGTCAAATCTCGCTATGTTGGATTGAAATATGTTGTTTTGCATTTGAAATTCGCTGAGTATGCAGGTCTGCTGCAACGGGGGTATGGTTGTTAATCCATAACAAACATGGCAACTCATACAGCTCATAGGCCTATTCAATTTTTTTAAAATTTCAAATTCATTTTTCTACATTTCTTAAAAACTAACATATACCATTAGTAAATTATAATCTGATTTCCACATCTACAGGAAAGTTCTCTTACAGCATGCTTGGATTTTCATTTTTTGGTGTATATTTAAATTACTAATTTGATTTATGTTTAAATTAAACCAGAGGCCAGTCAAAGCTGGAACATCTGCAAAGCTGTCTTATCTTTAGGCCTAGTGAGGTTAAAGATTGATACTTTTGAAGGAATTTGAATTTTTTGATGTAAGTTAACTCACTTTTCTTTCCGTCCCACACCTACCAAACCTCAACAAACTGTCTGATTGCAACATGGGGATTGTGATTGGTGCATCGATTGAATGCAATTTATGTATCGATTGTAACCACAACATGAATAATGAAGTCGTTTTTAAATTTAATTTTGATGAACCGATATTGGCCATATACCTCTGATTGCCACATATTGATTTTTGGTCAGACAAGTTTCTTCATCAAAAGAGCACGGCCCTTGCCAGTTCATGATGGACAACCGATATTTCTGAACCAAGTATCGGTACATTGATTTCTCTAGTATACAAACTGTAAGTACTACAATTATGTCATCAAACTTCGTTTCACAAACATTGTACAGAAGAACCCCTAATAACCAGCCACCACGGGACCAAGCCTAGGCCGGTTAACAACTTGGCCGGATAATCGGATAATCCATCCTTTTATGAAAACGATTATTTATAGGCCTACCTTATTAATAATATGCAGCTAATAAATTAAGTCTTATATAAAGTTTTAAGTACATTTTTGGGTTATTTAAAAAATAAACAGGTTAGTACAAGAACACGTCACTTGAACACGGGCTTATCTAGTTTCACCCATGGTATTGATTTGATTTTTTTTAACTAAATCATTTCCCTGTTTACATGTATCCGCTAAAGTCACAGCTTTCATCGGTGTTTATACAATGATGTAGATCGTGGTACAAATTCAAAACGAAGTCAATTCAAACCCTTGAGAGCTGCTAAACCTTTTCGGCCGAGTTTCAAATGCTATTTTTCACCACACTACCCAATGAAATAAACTCAACTAAACTTAACTGACATAAAAAATTTGAATATTTATTTGAAACGAGAATAAAATTTTGAGGGTATGACACTTAAGTTAGGCTACGGAAACTGAAGTGTTGTGGCGATAGGCTATGTATCGGAAAAGAAATATCAATATACCGATATTATCGGAACCAAAACATGGATGTACTTTTTCCTATACCGTAAGATATACCGGAACTAAAGTACTGATAGGGATTTAGTCCGACGATATATTGATATTTTTTGCGGCCCTAGGGCCGAAAACATTTTCAGCACTGTGGCGGCAAGCAGTGTGTTTCGGTCCATACTTGCATTTTTAAAATAGGTGATTTAGTCGTAGTGTGGTAAAAAAATATGAACAGACCAAGACCAAGTCAAATCGACTTGAATTTCATGTGATATATAGGTACCAGTACCTATAATATATTTAAATTTATATAAATGTTTAGATTATTTTTAATAAATTTTTCTACTTGGTATCTAAAGAAGCACGCTAGGCCTACAAACAACAAAATACTGTAGGCCTAAGTACATCTGCTGAGTGCAGGACTGTGGCTGAGTGAGTAATTAAAAATTAGGCGGTAACTTAGCGTTCTGTGACTGAGTTAGGCTTAAAGGCCTTTATTTCTCCTTGATAAACTCTAAGCCCTTGATAATTAGGCTGATTCAAAACATAAAGCTTACCTTTCTCCTCTCTTCCTTCAGGAAATCCATACAAGGGATCAAATTTTGGTGCTACATTAAAGTCTGGAGCAGAGTCTGGATGTGCAAATTTGTTCCAAGAAGCGGACACATATGCTCCCATTTTTATATGTATTTAAACTTCCACTATTTCTTTACAATAACAAATACTCTGTAACGAAAAGTACTTAACCTTACTAAAATACTATAACAATCGTCTGCAGTCTGCAGTTGAAAACCAGCTTTGTCCTTCCTTTACAATAATTTGTTACACACAGCTGACTAGAAAAAAAATTGTATAACTTGGGTCACCAAGGAGATTTACTACGGTGCAAATTTACATTATACTGTATACTGTACTCAATTGCAACAATGTTAGTAAATGTTTGGTAATGCGTGAAAGGTTGATTTGGATTCAGTTGATTGAGTTTCTGTAAGTGAAGAAGAGATACTCTCACGTTTCAAATTCTAGGCATTCACGCGAATAAAAATTTGGCCCTGGATAAAGAACATTGTACTTTATACACATTTGTACTAAATGACGTTTGCAGTGCAATTCTATTACCGCCTGCAATAAAGATATTATTTATTTATTATATTTATTACTCCCGTCCACCGTCTACTGGACGTCCACGTGTACAGCGATTCCGTGGGGAGTGCTGCTCTCAATCGCATTCGCAGGCCAGGCCGCGACATTCATAGTCAGAAAAAGTTCGCGCACGCAGTTTCAGAATAGCGACTTTGATTTGAATTAATTGTGAATTTGACTTTGCGAATTTGACATCAGCTAATCATTGTTAGTTCATTGCGAATCCACAGTGGAATCCACCAAATGAATTTTCACGGTGGGTTCCGTTTCCGTTGATAACCGGAACGAAACTAGCAATAATTGCTACTTCCGTTACAATTGTTCATTCCAATAAAGTACACCTCGGATTATCCGGACCACACATTATCCGGATCCCGGATTATCCGGACCGGTCCATCCGAGAAATTGAAAAAATTAAATCACGGCTAAAAGTGATTTTAGCGAGTTCACTAGTGAAATGCGCCTTCTAAAAGTAAACTGCAAATGTAATACATTACTGTATGCATTTGGAATCACGATAATTAAAGGAGTCGCATCGCCAAAACAGTACACTACCTCTAGGAGGTGTTGACACTACAGCGTTTCCGTGAATGTAGTCTTTTGGTTTGCTACTTGGGGCACTGGCAGTAATCAACATAAGCTTAGCCTACGGTAATTAATTTTGCGAGGTAGTTTATTGCTGCCACTTTAAGTGTTTACAGTTGTGAACTCTTTATGTGAACTGATATTGAATTTCAAAATGGGTGGTTGTAAAAGGAAAAAATTGTTTTAACTTTAGAACAGAAACTAAAATTCTGTCAAAAGACTTGACGCAGGAGAATCAAGTAAACAATCACTTAATCACTTTAAAGACAGGTACCTCACAATTAGTTAAGGAAGAGGGTTGGGACAAGTAGGCCTACGGTGACAAGAAGAATCGAGCGCAATTAGAAAAATGGTACATATGCGGAACAATCTTGAAAGAATAACATGTTGTACAGTCTTGATACTTCGTTTGCTGCATCAATTTAGCAGGGGCTAAGGTACGTGATCGCTATTTAGGCAACATTGTAATGACCTCGGATTATCCGGATTTTTTGTTATCCGGATCGGTGTTCCACCACATTAATCCGGATAATCCGAGGTGTACTGTATAAGGTGAACATTTCTTTACAGACTACGGTGACCGGTGGCCCACTAATGAGTTGAGTTACAATAGTAGGTACGGCTGATAGGCTCATGGATCACCCTCCCTTTTATCCCCTTTAAATAATGGAAAATACATTATTTGGCATTGTATTTAAATTGTGTATCATCTATCCTCATGTTATACATGGTGTAAAAGAGTGAACATTTTTTTATCGTGCCCTTTAATCATAGGCGTAATTCGGGGGGGGCAAGGGGGGGCAGTTGCCCCCCCAAAAATTTGAAAATTAAAATTAATTTTTAGGTATAAATAACGAAAAGCGACATGGTTTTTAATCATGTTTTTTCAAGCTGTAAAATTATATTATTATTGATATAAATTTTTCATTAATATGAGTCTCTTCGATATGCCGTAAAAGTACGCTGGTGGCGTAGTTTTGTTTGAAGTCCGATTGCAAATTTGCAAGGATACGTTTAGCGAACGAATACAGACATACACGCTATCCACTATGGCGTGCCGGTCGACGAGAACCACCACTCCCACGCCAAATGACACGTCCACCAATGAACTAACGCTCCACGATGGCCAACCTCTAAACTCTGTAGTGCTGCTCAGAACCAGTGTAAGTTAGTTGTCTGTCATAAGACACTGTTCACCAGGGGTGCCCAGAAGGGGGGGAATGGCGCAATTTTCGCCATCAAAATTGTTGGGGGGGCATGATTTTTTGGGCGGGGATATAGGATTTGTGAGGAATTTTGAACCAGCGAATAAGGGAAAATTACAAAAAAATAAACTATCATAACCATGCGCAACAGTTAAAAAGTACTGTTTCTTTATCTAACCATTTCATCAGGATTACTATCACTGAATCGTCATATATTCAAGTTTGCTGTGTAAACCATCCATTGAATCTCCAAGTCAGTCCATGTGTTAAGTTATTTTGAAGGGCGGTTGACAATGGGTCGACTGGCCTGGCAACCCTGTCCGACATCAGGCCCAGAAGACATTAGTGTCAGACAGGGTCTGTGGCCCCGGTCTGACACAGCCGTTAGCAATGTTACCCAAAACCGGGTACTTACCCAGTTTTCGGGTATTTTGGAGGCCGTGCGGAGTTTTGGCAGTGATTAAGAAAAACCGGGTATAACCGGGGATTTAAGACTTGGGTTGAGGAAATTTACTCATCAACCTGGCTATGAAACAATGAGTGAAATAGGGGATTTTTTACGATCGAGGTACAAGGATTTTTGGAACTCTAGATATTTTATTTTTTAAACGAAAGTTGGTGTTATGCATTTGGTTTGGTTGTATTGGTAATTTCGTTGCAGTGTAACCAGAAACTGGGTAATAGCCCGGTTAGTGGGTTTTTTGTTGGCCGTTCGGGGACTTAATTAGAAAATCGAGTAAAATCGGGGATTTCAGACTTGAGCTGCGGGGATTTACTCGGCATCCTAAATACATGGTAAAGCCGGGGATTTTCGAATTGTGATTTGCTTTGCAAATATTCAATGTCCATGTAAGGTGAGAAAAAGTCCGGTATTTGGTGTTTTTAAAGTCATTAGGTGGTTTTTCGGCTAACTACCCGGATTTTGGTCCTTGGGGGGGATTTTGCAGGGATTAGTGCCGAAAAACCGGGTAAAAGTGAGGATTATCAATGGAGTTGGCGGGTAAATAATAAATGCCAAATCCTGTGTAATGCAACACTGGAAGTTAGAGATAAGAGTATAGCAACAGTCAATCGCCAGTCGTATGAAGCACAGTTGGTGTGCCTGCTTTGACTGCAGTGAGTCAGTTTTTTACAAATAAATAGTACAAATACTGACTGAAGTTAAGGCCATAGCCAATGTTGAAAGGCCATAGCCAATGTTGAAATTGCACTTAAATGAAAGGTTAGAAAGTTTTTTTTCACTTCCTGTAACCGCGGAGCCCAAACCCCACAATTTTTTTTCTGGTTAGGCTTTGAGTGAAGTGAATGGTGATTACAAGTTCACATTGTGTTGTGATATCGTGGTTGGATATTAACTTTAGCTAGTTAGATATAAAGAAAATAATATGCATTGGCAGTGTATATACCCCATAGATACCTTGGTATTATACGAAGGCCACTATTTTTAGAGAATTTTTTATTGATTACCAAAAATAACTTTGTAATTGGAAAGAACATGCTTCAATTGACTTACTTTCCAAATTGGACATAATTATGATAAGCGGTCTTTGTTTCTGCTTCCCAGAAGACAGCGATGTTGGTGAGGATTGAGTTGATCGAGTCGCCGCCGCCACTAGCAACTTTACCCGATCGCCATAATATTCAGCGCGCTGCGGCGGTTATGTTGAGTTAGGTTATCATAAATATGTTAGTAGGACTTTCCTTGTTTCGTTATGAAACGAACGATAGCAGATGAGTCATACTTTCGCCTGCTAAATCCCTTGACAGGTGATGCGAGCGCTCCGATCAACGACGTGACCTTGGCCTATTTCAAGGATATTTGGCGGGCAAAAGTATTACTCATCTGGTATCGTTCGATTCGTAACGAAACGAGGAAAGTACTATTAACATATTTATGATAAACTGACCTAACATAATCGCCGCAGCGCGCTGTATAAGGGTGGCCTCCGTATAGTACCAAAGTACCAAGCCATATTCTTCAGTACGAACTGCTAGTGCAAAGGGGGGGGGGGTATATGGTGTATGCAATCAAATCAGGATGAGACAATGACCTAGAAGATCTTGCCCCCCCAATCGAAATGCTGAAATTACGCCCATGCCTTTAATGTCCCTGGCGTCTATTTTCGTAGATACTGTTTTTATGTATTATGCATTTTAATATTTTTTTTTGACGGGAAAAACATTTTAGAAACATTTTTTTGGTTGTTAATGGGTTCTAGGTATTTTCTCCGTATTTTCAAAGTAACGAATCTTACGACCGTTACTTTTCCCTAGGGTCCATTTTTCATCTTTCACGCTATCTATTTTTAGACCAATTATGCGTGCCAAAATAAATAATTCTATATTTATATATCATCGTTAACTATTAAACTAAAAAAAGCATTTAATAATTTTTTATTTATTGCGAACTGACTATTACGACAAAATAAGTATGTTCCTCGATTTTAAGTCTCGACCGCAACGGCAAAATTTGGAACTTTGGAACACGACAGTGGCGAGCCTGGTGGCGATGGCGTCAGTTGGTTTAGAGGCAGATTGTGAACGTGGACGTTTGTTGTTGTGCCAGTAATTTCTATTTGTTTTAAGGCATAACAAGATTAATAAAGGCAAGTTTGTGTTTTTGGTAATTTTTATGTGTTCAAGGCCGCACGTAGTCATTTGTTACAGTAGAAATGAAATTAATTTTTGTTGATATGATATTTTAATTGCTACGCTAACCTAGAAGTTCACTTTGCCTTCTCAAACACAAGGTGCAGGGTTACCACCAGAACAGCCATAATATATTGTGATTTCACGATCGCATTTCTCACGACCACAACCATTTTCTTCACGACCACTCTATAGCCTTATCGATTGTGCTAGGGTGCGGTCGTGAAAATCATAAATTTCATTGTAAATTGCACTTTTCAGTTGAAGTGAAACACAATTTTATCTTATAACAGTACAATTGAAGGATTTATGAAAAAGTAAAATTTTAGTTTTTTTAAATATATAAATATTGAAGATAATATTTTATTATAAAGTTTTGTGGAATAGAGTACAATCAACTCCAAAATAACCAGGGTATATTGACCCTTTAATTTATCACTGATAATTAAAAAAAAAGGCATTAAATAAATTCAGTAAAACACCTAGGCGATTCTCGTTTTTTCTAGACCGTATATCCCTTGTCCCTGACCCTTGTTCATGATTTGGGTTATAAAATTTACAAAAATTGATATATCATCATATAAAACTGTGTTCACACACAAAAAAAAGACGCTTTTATGAGGACATAGAGGTTTTCCATTTATCAGGAACGATTGCTTGGAGCTAGACAAACTTTGATAGATCTATTAGCTTTTTTCATTTTTTTTAGAAATACCAAACTAACTAAAGGCTTAATGAGCTGTTTATTGCAATATTTCCATAAAACTAAATGTATTTACAGGAAAACATTAAATATTTTTAGTCTTCATTTTTATGTTGGTTGCGATCAGTGACAAAAATTTGTGTTCTTACATAAAAGAGGCTGTATTAATAAATATATATATATATATATATATATATATATACAAAAGATTTTGTGTTACCACGGATAATTTATGAATCTTCAAATGTCAATCGAATAAAGAAAATCAAAAATGTTATTAAGGTATGTCCTAAAATGCATATTTACCCAGATATCCACCATTTTGTATTTTGCACAAACTATCTATATTATTAATCTATCTATATTATTAATTCTGTAAGCGATTTTTTTAAGTAAAAATTGTGAGAGTTTGCCAGCTCGCAGGATGACAGGAGATGGCTCAAATTAAAGGTCTCGGCCCCAGGGGGTTGGGAAAAATAGCAGATTATGTCCAAATATACCAGAAAATGAGAAATAACGAAAAAATAACTTCCATTTAAAATGCATTGGGATTGAAAAGATTGAAAAACGTCTGTATTGTTTACATTAAACATGTGGTGCTAATGCTTGATTCAAAGCCATATGGTAGATGTTGACATGTGGGATTTGTTTCAAAATGCAGCTAACTATGCACGTTCAATGTACTATAACAAAAAATATTTTAAATTTAAGATTTTCTGATTTTATAATAATTAAGGGTTTGAGTTTTTCATAATTTAAAATTATAAAAAGTTAAGTACGTTTGTTTAGTTTATGTTATAACGATGCAGATTTAATACCAAATGATCTACACACACACACACACACACACACACACACACACATATATATATATATATATATATATATATATATATATAATTACGTAAGCGAAATTTTTGCGAAGAAATTGTCGGCGTTTGGAAGGTCGCAGGATGATGGGGGGGGGGGGGGTTGAAACTGAAGGTCTCCATCTCAGGGACTCGGGGAAAATACTGAAATTATTTTAAGCTTACTATAAAATGAGAAATAACGTAAAATAGCTGTAATTTAAAAACCATTAGGTCCATTAGGATATAAAAAGGTCTGCTTTATTATTTAAAACCTAATGCTTGAAACAATCATAATTTTGTCGATCCAAAAGCCTATTTTCTAAGAAGGTATTTTGTACTATAGTAAATAAGGATTATGCTTAGGGGCTATTAGCCCCTTCAAGCCTCTAGTTTTTTATCTATTTTTAAACCAACAATGTTTTTAGCACAGCTGGATTAGTAAGTGTATTGTATGACAGTGTTTTTTTGTTTATGTATGTATCAGTGACGCAGTCTATCCGAATACAGTAGAGTCCCACAAACCCGGACTAATGTGGACTGAACGGTGTCCGGGTTTGTGAAAATTCCGAGTTATCGGAAAATGAGTAAAAATAAGAAAAAATAAGAATAATTTCTGTTATTTCTATAAGAAATAATTTATTTATTGCATACTAAAAAAATATAAAACCTATATTAGTTACAAAAAAACTTAAAGAAAAACTAAAACTGTTTTAAATGTGTCACACCGTGCTCTGGCCATGAATCTCAATGCACTTTATTGCTCTGGCAGACTTTCCGAGTTATCCAGAATTCCGGGTTATCGAAGTCCGGGTTTGCGGGACTCTACTGTATAACGGTCAAGGACAAAGGAAACAAGTATTCAAGTAAGTATAAGTAAGATTTTATGCTTAGGTATTAAAAATAAAATAGTTTGTTTTATTTATTTATTTATTTTTTTGGCCAACTTAGGTGACTAATACTGCATTTCAAAGAAATGAGTTGAAAAACTTCGCAGAGATAAAAAAAATTGTAAAAAATACAAAATGGCGGATATGTGGTAATAATTAGGACATACAGTACCTTTTTTTATTTATATAATTTTTTTTACTATAATGGTTTAAAAACCTGTTTTATGGTATCCAATGTTGTACTAATTGAAGGGGTCCCTCCAGTTGTAAGCGACATAAAGTAAATTTTTCACGAAATGGAAAAAACATATAATTGGGAATGTAATGATTTAAATATGTTTTATTTGTTATATATAATTGTAATATCATAAAACTAGCCAAACTATGAAGTATTACAATATAATTGCGCGTAGTAAAAAAGTTACTACAAAAAAAGTGATTTTAAAATTGCAATAACGTTGTAAATGACAGTCGTTTGCAACGTTGTTGCCGGCTTGGCCTATGCAACAATGTTTCTTTTGGTTTCTTATTTTCATTTATGTACAGTTCCTCAGCATTTCTTCTCTGCTTACTTACATTTCTGGTCCAACTTCCGAACTTGACAGGGCGTTTTTTACTACGATTTAGCCGATTAACATCGGGACGGCGACAGAACGGTGCGCGGTGATAATGCAATTTTTGGCGGTTACAACGTTGTTGCAACTGTGGGACCAACAGCACTTGGTTTTCAGCCTGTGGTAGTGCTGCCAACACAAGAGATGTCAACGAAAAAATGCCCTGCACTGATGCAGGATGTCGTTTACAACCTTACTGCATAGAAATCTCAATTTTGAAAAAGTTGTCGTTTACAACGTTACTGGAGGGACCCCTTCAATTGTGCAACTAGTTTCGACTTGATCAACAAATCATCTTCAGGCAAACAAGGATGTTATTTTGTCATCTTCAGTTGAAGATTGTCGTCAGTTAGTAATAAAAAATTAACAATCACAGACATGACGGACACTACACGAACACTTAAAAAAACTTAAAAACATCAAACAGATTTTTCTAACGGAGACGACGCAACCCGGCGCGGTAGTAGTTGAGTCTAGACTCCATTATTTATATTTTATTATATTCTAGACTCCAGCAGGTATTTAAACCATTATAGTATTTATTGGTATCCGGAGGCTTACAATCCAAAATACAATTTTTTTTCTATAAGGAATCGTATCTCAAAATCCTGAAAAGTGTTTTATGGACACCCTGAACAAAAACATATTCTATATCAAAAAATTGTAGAAATGAAAAACCTATATAATATTAAACATTTGCTCTAAACTTTATTTCAATAATTAGTCAAAAATGCATGTTTAGCCCGAGTTCCATGTATAAGTGCTGATTCTTTATTTGTGTACACTGCAAGTTATACTTTTAGCACAATTTATGAATTAAAAAATTATATTCCTCTTGTTATTTATTAGAATTTTTGAGTAACTATTAGAAAAATGCCTTTTTAGTAAGTTTTATTAAGAATACTGAATCAGAATCAGAGGTACTTGTTTGTGTAATGTCTGGTTTTAATACAGGGAGTTTCAGAATTCAAGTCAGATACTTTAGGATTAGTACCTATATTGTTCCTGGATACTTTATATTCTTCCTGGATATTGTTAATTTTTTGTAAAATAAACTGTTTCCAAGATTATTAGGGTTTGAAAATTTAATCTTGCCGCCATTTTGAATTTTCAAAAGATGAAATTTTGAAAAAGTTTCACTTTTGTACATTTATAATAATTAGAACCCATATACCCTTGTTTCAAAGCTTTATCTTAGACATTCTTAAAATTAAAAATGATTTTATTTCAAACGCAGACAGAGAGCCAGCCACTTACACATAGTTAAAAAATGCTTATTATTTCATGAGCTTACGAAGCATCCAGGAATAATGTCCTAAAGTATCGGATCGGATACAAATTCTGAAACACCTTGTATATCTATAGATCCAAGAAATTTATCTCTGAAATTCATTTCAAATGACTCCCTTGATGACAATTCGAGCCTGGGTGGGAGGAGGGGGGGCAGATGGTATCCCTATTTCTCATTGACTGGAAACATATGGTCTTGACTCTGCTAAGTCCTTTTTCCCTCTCTCGTTCTAAAGTATTCTATAAGTTCATTCGTTGAAGTATTCTTTAAGTATATCTACAGTTGACTTAAGCTGACTCAAAATGCCAAGGAACTACGATATTTCTTAGAGTTATAAATAGTTAAACTTAGGTATAATTTGGTAATTCTTACTTAATCTTACTTAATTTCGAATAGAGGTCATTTAAGCTAAATTTGAGATATAGAAGTAAACTAAATGAAAATTTGAGTTACTGAGGTCAACAGTAATGACACTGGACCGGGAGTAACTCATTCACACATTATGTCCTGTAGGCCTGGGATTCGAGGTACAGAGAGGTCTATTAAATAAACTTCGAGATATGTAAAGGTAAACAACTTAAAGAGGGAAAGTGCAAATTTAATTTGAGGTATCTACTGAGCGTAGAGTTCAAATTACAGAGGTAAAATATAAGCGTTAAATTATTTTGAGTTATGCATGGTTTTTATTTTGAAATAGATATGTTTTATCTAGGGGATCAAAACTGATTCAAGCCATCGAAGATTTTTATATATCGAGAGCCAACTGTATTTTGAGGCAAGGAAAATAAAAGGACGTGCGCAGAACTTAATAAACAAATTTATTAAACTATTTTTTTAGATCAGTTTTGCTGATGATAATCAATTGGAGAATAGTTTTCATTCAACAGTTGGGCAGCATGACAAACTTGAAGATACATACGTTGGTGGCTCTCCATGAAATGTCTTGTCAGACGAATTTGATTCCTCAGTAACATAGAAATTACTTCATCACAACTAATCCCTATAAAAAAGATTGTTTTAGAAAATGTGGGAGGATTACATTTCAGGAACCAAAGTATTTTGAATGAACGTAAAGAGGAACAATAAGAAAAATATACAACAATAGATATTAAAATTTTAAATACTTTGAAACATGTTAAATTCAACACAATATATGATTTTTTATTTTGATTTTTTGTAGAAATTTGCTATCATTGGTTAATAAAAACAATATATGTGCTGTATAAAACTTTTGTTTTATCCATAAGTTTTAAGTGGGAAAAGATGTGCATTTCAGTTGAGTAAGTTTATATTATTGGTAGGTAAAAATTGGGTGTTTTCAAGCATAGGCAAGCCAATAACCCTTAGAAATTGAAAATATATGAAGCCAATAAAGTCAGATGACTAGAACAAAAATAGGTGGTTCCATTTTAAACCAATTAGTCAGCTCATTCAGACGTAGAGATACTCGTTATGAAACTGCTTAGTTGTGTTTTAGTTAAGAATTCACGGCTGAAGTACATCACTACCATGTTACAAAGAAATTGTTAATCACAGGATCACCTATTTTTTGCTCTTCATTCTTGGATGCCACGTACATGCATCGATGTAACTAAGTACACTGGATTGGTAACTTAGGCCCCGCGATGCAATCCGCCGGCAGTGGTTGCGTTTAAGATTTTGCAGGGGCGATGGGGGAACAGATCTTTTGCCGGCCAACTTGTACTGACCGTCTAGTTAAATATTAATTGTAATTACTTAATAGTTATAGCAATACATCTCTTATGGTAAGCTTTTCCCGTAAAACTGCTCCCAAATCCGGTTCCATACTGCGGTTTCAATACGGTTGACAATAGAGTTTCGCGCTTTTCCCCCAACGCCCTTACAATTTAGCCCAGCTGCAACCCCAATGCACAGCAGTGTTGGCTCGGAAATCACTACACGAGCCTTACAGGAAGCGCGCTATCCAGTTGTATTTATTTACACCGATGCGTACATGATCATAAAGATACTTACCAGCTGTAGTAAATAAAAATGGGTGGTCATATGAATTGTCTGTGAGATTATATTTCAACTCCAGAAATCCTTGGTACACATTGCTTTTGGATTCCATGATTTTTATTTCATCCTTGTTAATTAAATGGCAAGGTTTTATGAATGGCCTCTTATTACTTTGATGAGCTTGAAAATCTTGTGCTTTGCCTAGTCTACCATGTTTACAGTTTTTACATTTTGCTGGTCTTTTTGCATTAGACACAGGTTTTTGTTGGTTATTTTCTAATCTAGTTTTCAGTGATTTAACTTTTACAGGGTCAGTGTTAGTACTCTGATGGACAAAATTGCCATTTTTGGTTAACATATCAGCTGCAATCTGAGGATATAATAATGTTTTTTGTGAAGATTTTTCCATTTTATTTATGGACAAATTTTTACCACGTTTACTTTTTGGTTTGGTGTCTTTTACATAAGGACTGTAAATTGTATCTGAGAGCTGTGTATCTGAATCACTGCTCATTTCTCTCTCTTTAAATGGTGTTACATTCAACGAAGCCTCTCTCCCTAAATCAAAAGGAGCAAGGGGCAAGTTTTTGCTTGATCCATCGCTTTTATTATTTTTTGGAGAACCACCTGTAAACTGCACTTTATCATAAACATTAGCATCATTGTGTTCTTTTTCGCTATCCAAAAATTGAGTTTCATGAGAAATATCAGTAACTGATTCATAATTTATAAATTCTTCTATGCTTGAAATCTTTGATGAATCATTTGACTTATTCGAGTCATTCTGATCTGTATCAGAAGAACTATTCGACAATGATTTCACAGTAGTTTTTTTGTAACTACTAATTAATGTTTCAGATTCTTTAATGTTAGGGGGTTCTTTTTCTTTATTTAATATATCTTCACTTTTTGCAGAAATTTCTTCTATGGAAGTCTTATTAGTGTCGGTAGTCATAGATTTAGTCTGGCTACTCTCACTCTCTACAAGACTAAGATCCTCACTTGAACTTGAGATGAAACGTATGCGTTCAAACTGATTTGATAAATCTGAAAGAACGAGGCTGCTTGGAGAAGCAGGTGGCTTTTCCTGAGTAATCTTTTGTTCAGCAACATTAAAATTATGTTCCCCTGGCGAATTATCATGCAACTCAAGATCAGCCTTGAAAATTTCTTTTTTCAAATTTTCCTCTTCGGACAATGCCTCTTCCTCTGCCTCATTGACAGGATTATCATCAGTATTTTTTGGCCTTAGAACTGGCTTTTTGACAGTTGAAATTTCCTGTTGGGAAGAATTCTTCTTTTCTTCACCATCACTACTTCCACTTGTAACTGAAATTAAACTTTCAGATGAGCTTTTTTCCTCTTCCTGTTTTGCATTTTTAGAATATTTTTGTTGAAGTCTCAAAAATTTTTCTTTTGCCACATTGACTTTGAATCTATTCATTGTTTTTTTCTTGTCAAACACCAATAGAATTGTTGAAACTAAAATGAGGAAATAAGTATAACTACAAATTAAGTTTATCATATTTAATCTTTTGTACAGTAATTAAGGTATCTGACAACTAGTAATAAACGTTAAAAGATCATAGATGTTTAGGATTACTATAAATCTTTCTTTCTTTTTATTACCACAAAAGGATATAGTTCCTTATTCAGCTAATATCATTTCCAAATTACCAAAATTCCAATATTACGTTCATGGTATAATTTTAAATCAACTCAGTACTATAAACAAAGTTGTAAGTAGGTACAAAAATAGTTTTTCGTCTGATCAGGAACATACGTTTTCTGTTCCTTTTTGTTGGCTCGAAAGTTACCCTTTGCCGATACCAGTCCACAAAACTTTCCGGCCTTAGCCGATTTTTACAGGTAGTTATCAAACATGCAAATAATTCAATGCATTATCAATCTGCTAATTGAATATTTAATCTTTAAGTTTTGATCGTCAAGCAAATAACATATCAATTTTAAAAGAAATCAAACTTTTAATATTTCAAAATAAATAAAAAATTATTGAATTGATACAACTTATTCGGCAGTAGTGGTAAAAACCTGGGCTGTACTGGCTAGAATCTGGGCAGTACTGGCCAGAAACTGGGCATTACTGGCCAGAACCTAATGAACAATTAAGAAAACCTGAGCAGTACTTCCCAGCTCCTGATCCGTACTATTGTCCAGTACTAACCAGGTTCTGGCTAGTACTAACCAGGTTCTGACCATTTCTGCTACAGTACTGGCCAGTACTGTCTAATATGGCCACAGTGGACGGGAAAATCTTTTCCTCATGAGTGGAACGTTTTCCGGACAACGATTACAGGAAACGGGAGTAAATAATCAGCTTATTTGTGGCAAACTGACGTTTAATGCAGGTTAACCTTTAGAGGAATATAGTGGCAGCAATGTTTGTTTTGTTTAACCCTTTGACGCACCATTTTTTTATATTTCTCAATATTTAATTGTAGCCTAATATGCTTATTTTGTCTGTATTTGGTCTAATATTTTGGTTATGTCCTTTTTGATTGTCCCTCTGAACTTAGCACACTTGTTTAAGATGAAAATACCAAATAACCCCATAAATATGTGGCAAGCTCTAGTGGTAATTGGCGGAAACAGGGAATTTTTTTGGTTTTTCATGAAAATCTTCAGACTGTCGGTCATCGGTCAAAGGTAAAATGTTTAAATGAAAAAAGCTTATTAAATTTACTAAAAAAATGGTTATACATTTTATTTGTAATCCAAACGGTTACCAAGTTATAGGGCTCTAAAAATAAGGGTTTTTGTAGCAATTTTCGCCTAAAAATTGGAAGAAAGTTTATTTTTCATATTTTTTAACATATAAAACAAAATAAAAGTTGATTTTAGTGGGTGCCATTAATTTTAGCTCTAAAAACAATCTAGTATCCTGAATCATTGCTTTATGTCCATTGTTTATGACGTTCATATTGATGACAGTCAACACAGTATACTTGTCCCAATGTTATTCTTATGGGCAACAAAAAGTTCTATTATTTTGCAACAAATTTTAGTAACACTAGATTTGTGGCTTGATAGAGTTGAGTTATATTGTAAAATATAGCCTAAAACCCTCGATTTTCACAATAATGCTTCAAGCAAACGTGCATAGGCCTACTCATTACCTATGTTAATCTTAAATACAGGTATGCAGGTTCATGGGCTTACTTTTTGGGGGTGCTAACTTATGAAGTATTGTATGCTCAAATTCAAATATCAAACTCCTAATTAAATAGTCCATTTGGAGGCATACTCCAAAATATCTGTTTATTTTACCTGACGATAATCCTGTTGTAATTTATGTAACTGATTATTCAAAGTTATGTAGAAAATTGATTTCCCTTTTTCTGCGAAACAAAAGAGCAAAAATCCAGAGCACCCCCAGAAATCCGCCCATTTGCAGGTTTGCTGAAACATAAATGTGAAAATCGGGGATTTTAGGCTATTTTTAAATGAATCTCGACTATATAAAGCCACAAATCAAGTTTTACCAATGTACTTTTGTGAAATAATTAAGCGAGATATAGAACTTTTCTTATTTCCCATAAGAATAACAGAGATAATGTATACTGTGTTTACTGTTTTCAATATCTCGGTAACCAATCAACATAAAGCAATGATTCAGGATACAGTGCTAAATAGTTTTTTTTCTTAATGGTGCCCACTATAATAAGACAGTTTCTATTTTTAATACGTTGAAAAATCAATTTTTTGCTCATTTTTGGAGCAAATTGCTGATAACCATTATTTTAGCTCCCTATAACTTGGTAACCGTTCGTTAGGATTACAAATAAAATACATATCATTGTTGTCGCAAATTACTTAGCTTTACTTTTTATACTTAAATATTTTACCTCTGGCCAAAGATTCTCGAGATTTTCATGAGAAACCAAAAAAGTGCCCTGTTTCCGCCACTTGTCACTAGAGCTCGCCACATGTGTCTTACTGTGATTTAAATTTATTAAAACTCAATTTTCATATTTCCAGGCCTCTGAAAATTATAAAAACCTACATAGTATAGGAAAGCATTGTACTTTGAATTATAAAGCAAAGCATTGTACTTTGAATAACGCTGGCTAAATAAAGACGTTTCATTTCATATGAGGTAGGCCTAAGCAAAAACTACCTCTATCATCACATGCATCATGAAATATGAATGCATATTTAGTATACATTCAACTTACCAATAAAGGTACTAAATAACAAATGAGATTAAGTTAGCATAATAAATGTAATAACGCTTACTACTTTTTTGTAATAATTAGCTGATTGATATTATTTGTTTGTCGTGCTTTGCCGCACCCCATGTTGCCATGACAACCAAAGGCACTGCCACCGCCAAACAGTGTTGCCAGACAGGATTTGGCATTTTACCCGCCAACTCCATTAAAATCCCCGGTTTTTCTACAATAATCCCCGCACGTACAATAAAACCCATGGTGTAAGGAAAAAAGACACCATGCCAAAAACCGGGTAATCACCCGAAAAAATCACCTTGTGACTTTCAAAACACTCACAACTGGGTAGTCTCCTAAAATTACTATGTAAGGAGGGAAATCTTAAATCAATAAACTGCTCGCTTTACACCAAAATAAGTATTGTTCTCAAAACCATGAAAACAAATTATTTACATGAACATTGGATATTTGCAAAGCGGATTATGATTCAAAAATTCCCGGCTTTACCCGTTTTTTATGTAATTAGGATGCCGGGTAAATTCTCGCAGCTCAAATCTAAAATCCCGGGTTTTACCCTCTACTCGTTTTTTAAATATCCAGGTTGTTGGGTAAATCCCCGCAGCGCAAGTCTAAAATCCTCGGTTTTATCAGGTTTTTTCTTAATCCCCGCATGACCTCCAAAATACCCGAAAACCGGTTAAGTATACCCGGTTCTTGGCAACACTGCAACCAGGTCGACGCCAACGCCAACGCTAACGCCAACACCATCTATAGGAGGGTGTTTCAAAACGGGTTTTACGATATCAGCTACAAATTACTACATCTCAATTGAATCGTGTCGGTTTTGAAACGAAATTTGAATTTTTCAAAATGCAATGTCAATAATTTACCAACATCGTTTTGAAACAGCCTCAAGTTCGTTTATAAGGCGTCAGTGAATATAAATTATACAGATAGATCTCCAGCAGTGAGATGTTAACTTTACTACTGGAGTTAGAGCGTATTCTTCCACGATTCCAAACCCTGGCCGTCGAGACAACAAAGCATTATTCAGCTCTTTAAAAAATCAGACGGATTACAGATTTTAATAATTAACGGTTCGTTGGAAAGCTTTCTCCCTGTAGATTTACAAATAATTAATTGTGATCATTTGATTTTTATGAGATTTATGGTGAAAAATGTAAAAAAACATGTTTTCCGTAAGAAATACATTAATTAAAAGCTGACTATCTGATCATGTTTTTCAAAACTATTATATTTTTGGAAAAAACAAATTATTTTCCAGATATTCACAAAAAAACAGAATTTATGTACTATTTTTCTAGATACCGTTGTATTTAACCACAACGGGCTCTGCAGCTAGTTTATATTTAATCAGTCTTTCATTCTGTGTAAAACTTCGTTAATATCAAAATTACTTCGAGAAGTGTAAATCCTAAATTAAGTAGAAAACTATACAAGTGGCAAAATTTAAACTTTGTCGTTTCAATAGAGCTTCTAAAAGAGTTGATTTAGAGCGCCCCATAATTGCTTCTCATGAATAAGCAAATATCTGTCAGTTCTGTCGTGTAAAATAATAAAATTAAGACTTACAACACATTTTAACTGCACTCTTTTACTTTGTTTTATTTTGCCAACTTTAATGAACCAAGGAAAAATGTTTATGTTTTATTGTTTTAAGTGCATAAAATGCGTTGATGGATATAGGAGCCTCTTATCAGTTGCCAACAATTACCGGATAAGCGACACGGTTATAAATAATTAACGACTGCAAGCTTGCTGCACGTTTCTTCTGTTAATTGGAAAGCATTTCATCGATTAATTTTTCATCAACTATAATTTTTTTTAAGAGAGGTTAAGACAAGAATTTGATTTGACTTAAATTGATTCAAAATAACGAATCTGTACGTTATGAAACAGCATTTTTATGAATTTAAAATAAAATAGATCTGGTCGTTCAGTATATGGACGTTTTGAATAAACTCTACCCCATATTTATCTATGTTAATACTTTCTCCCCAATCCAAGGTAGTATGTGCTTGCACAAATGATAAACATAGAACCCCATAATTTTCAGAACAATTTAGGTAAGAAGCTTCTGTTCAGTTTTGAAGCTAAGATGAAGTGTGGCTTTTTTAATTATTAACTCTGTCAAAACATATCGATGTAAAACCTTAGACTAGGGACACTCTCCCTAGTCTAAGGTAAAACCAAAACCCTCGTTTGTAAAAATGTAATATAGTATTTTATGGTGCGATACAATTATGAAGTAATAAAACCTCTCTGTTGAGGCACTCTCCGAGCGTGGTGGATTGCTATTGGCCGAGATTTCCAACGAATAGGAGCATTCCATCTGTCTGGTTCAGTTGTCGTTGCAGCCGTAGTTTTCTCTCTTGTCGATCTATCATCTTACGATTGTCGGGCGAGAAGGTTGCCTTAATTTAGATTACTGAGTATTAAACATGTACTTTTGTGCGTTGATAGCTTTTCTAGCGATATCCCAAATTAGCGCTGAGGTGCATTTTGAAGAAAACTTCGACGACAGTGAGTACTGATATAATCTAAGCAGGATTATTTGGAGCCGGTTTTCAGGCTAACGTTGTAGGGTTCATTGTCGGTAAAGCTCACTTTTGTTAAATTTTGAGTGCATCTTACTTTTTCCCATTAATATTTGTATTTTTTAAGCTCTTCAGATGTATTGGCCTGTTTTTAAATAGGTCAAGCTTGCAAGACCTCTAAAACTACACCCCATTGCCATTGGCCCTACCCTCTCTAAGGATAGGCATGCATATTCCTCCCCAGATGGGCTTGGTCAGTTATTAGTTTAACAATTTAATTGTAACTAACATTGCTAGTCTTGCAGTTTTGATTAAGAAACGATTTCAATCTTGCTCCCAATTTAATTTGTGCAAAATTCAAGTAATAGGAAAGCTTAATAGAAAAATCCTACTGCGTTTTGTTTTTAGCCACCGAGGAATTACTGATGTAAGTAAGTAATCTCCTCTGTCTTAAAGCAGTCCAGAGAAGAATCAACATCCTCATCCCATTTTCCAAAGCTAAATAATTCGTTTTGTCACTTAGTGGGGGGTGTTTCAAAACAGATTTTACAATTAGGTACTAGCTACAAATTACTACTTAGGTTCTAGTTATAATCCATCTCAGTTGTAACTTGTCGGTTCTGAAACAAAATCGTAGTACTTAAAAATACAATGTCAATATTAATATTAATCTACCAACACTGTTTTGAGACTGCCTCCAGATGTTTTTTTTTGTATTAGGCCTATTTCCATTCTATCACCGGCGTAGATAATGAAAAATTCTTTTATAAGTTTTAATGTTTTACAGCTTGCAGATTCCAATTGGCCTATTTGTAGTATTTATCTTTAATGTTAAATTACCTTGAATTTTTCAAATTTAATTAAGGCTAGAGTAAGTTTATATGGCTAAATGTTAATGCACGAACAAACTTTGACTTTTCCAAAGCATGTTATGTCTTAAGGCCTATGGAATAAAATAATAATCTGACTCTGATTCTGGGAATTAACTTAGGCTAGTTGAATTCAAATTTGAGATGTTGGTCACTCACTAACTAAACCAACTCATGCACTTGAAAAATTGCCCCTAAAATACAGACCTCATAACTTAAGCCCTCCAAAAGAACTTGGTCTAATGCACGAAACATTCACTAAAACAGAGTTCTTTGTCACACTGGTATTAACAATTTTATACATTTTTAACCTTTGAAGTGCTACGCCTCATGATCGCGATTCATTTGCGAAACGAATGCGTCAGTCGTTAACCAACCCTTGCGGTGAGCAGTGAAGACACCACTACACGAATGCCGGGGACATAGGCTTAAAAGTTTCAAATGAGCATTAGTGTGACGGTACCAAAGCGCCGTGTGGACTTAGACATAGGCCTAGCTTGACGAGTGAATGTTAAAGACATATGGAGCGGCGCAGGTTCTATTCCTGCCCATGAGCAATCCCTATCAGGGAGGCACGGCAATAGTGTGGTAAAGTTGATGGGAGGGCCGACCTTTAACAAAGGGTTACCAGCTTAGGTCCAAGTTGACGGCTATTGTTTACGTTCAAGCCAGTCTCTAAACCATTTATTCTCTAAACCAGTCAATAGAAAAATATATTTTTTGTAGGCTACTCAAAATCAATTTACAGGGTCGCTTTGATCATCGTTGTGGTAGATGCCACGGTAGACGAGTATTGCGTCGCGGTAGACGAATATGGTCATCGAGGAAGACAAAATATCATTGTCGCGGTAGACATATATCATAGTCTAGTCACGTTGCTGTAGTCAAAAATCGTCGCCGCGGGAGAATGAAATCATTGTCACGGTAGACGAGTATTGTTGCCGTGGTAGATAAAATATCGTCGTTCGGAGAACGAGTTTCGCGTCATGGTAGGCAAAGATCATCGATGCGTTAGACGAGTATTTTTGTGGTAGATACCACGAGACCACAAATATGTTCGAATATCATTGCCGGAGGAAACAAATATCGTTGTCATGGCGCAGTTGATAAAAATTGTCGTCGCGTCGTGGTAGATGAAAATCGTCTTCCAGTCGCGGTAAATGAAAATCGTCTTCATGTCATGGTAGGTAAAAATTGTCGCGTCGCGGTATCAAAAAAAGGCTGTCTTGTCCAAAATTTTTGTTCTCCAAAATTTCGGGGGGGATATATTCCCTTTATCCCCCCTGATCACCCCTGATTCCTATCATAAACTGTTACATTTTAAAGTGAATCATTAACTTAGAAAGCAGTTTTGAATGTTAGAATACTAAAAACCAAACTCGCATTAAGTAAAATCGCATTAGTTCAGAGATAAAGCGCTGGCCCTGTATTTCAAACGACACTGGTTTGATCCCAGGCATGGGCGACCCCTGTTCCATCATTGCTAGCCTATGTGAGTAAGGCCACTACGGTACTTCAATGATAGTTCAGTGTACAGGCTAATGGCAATAATCAGTCGGTAGGTAAAAAAAAAATACACTTAGGCCTACCAACTAAAGCTAAGCTATGAGGACTGTTTACACGTAAATAATTTGGAGCGGGGTGAAAGTCCCGGGTGAAAGTCCCAAGTACACTACAGCTGTTATGAAGTTGTACTGCCATGGCAATTTTATATTTTCAGTCAGATGTCAATTTGAACTGGCATTTTAATAAAAAAATTCAGGTTACAGAATACAGAAAACTTTATCCTTAAACATTAAGTTTATAACAGGCGTCATACAATAAACAATAAAAAAAACAATAATTGAAAGGATTTCAGAGTTCATTTGCCCTCTCTACAAACTCGCCAATGGTGTAGATCGACTCCTCCATAACCCAGCAGCGCAGTCTTCTTTTCAACTTGCTTTCTTCCAGTTGCTTGAGTTGGGTTTGGGGAGCGTTGAACGGTTAGCTCCAGCATAATATGGTTTTTGGGCAAATGGTGCAGTTCTGTGATCTGGTAAATTAAAGTTGTGTCCATACCTGGTGTCCCTTCCATGGTGGTTATTTCGAGTGAAGTTGAGACAAATAGCATGCAGGTTATTTTTGTTAAATACTTTTACTACATTACCGATTGTCCCAGATCATGGACTTCTGCTGTGGAGTAGGCCATGGCTCAAGATGTTTTGTGTCGAGTAAGTGTATAAGTCATTTGAAAATCAAAACAAAAGGACTTATAATGAATGATATGTTTTATTTTCTAGAATCATGGGAAGATAACTGGGTTTATTCAGAACATCCCGGAAAAGAATTTGGAAAGTTTGTATGGTCAGCTGGAAAATTCTACAATGACCCAGAGAAAGACAAAGGTGAGAATTTTCTAGCATAGTGCTTGTAATCTCAAAACAGTTGAAGCTTCCATGAAAGAGTAATCCTAATGTCTTTTACTTGCTTTAAGTCAGCAATCATAAATAATTCTGTTTTAAGATTAGGCTAGGCCTACTCTGTTTGAAGGCAATGCAATCACATCAAGGGACCCGGATAATTTTAGAGTACCGGTATATTTAGTCCTGGGATTCCCAAGCTCAATCCTGGAATTTTTGGGATTATCAAAATTTTTCTTTACATATTAAAGGTCTTAAAAATAAATTATAGCCTAAATAAATTTCAATAGGCTATGGTTCTGATATTTTGAAGTTGTTATTAAGTTTTAATGGTGCTCTTATGATTATTTTAAGTTATTTTCATTGTAGTTATCGTTTTGCTCTTAGCCTAAATTACATAATTTTTTAGAAAGATTTTACTTCTAACAATGAATTTATTTGACAATGCAATTGGGTTATGTTTTTTATAAGACTTATGACTTAATTTCGTCAATAGTTTTAACCTTCTTAATTTTGTTACTTAAAAAAACAACATATAAGCCCATAACTTAAAATTAAACATAAAATATGTTAGTTTAAATACATCACATTTATACATGCAAAATTGCATTAGATTAGTTTCAATTCAGGTAGGCCTATTATATTATACATGCAGACTTATACTAGAATTTGGCCTATAACTTTTTTTGCTGCGGTAAATATGAAGGTAGACCCAATCCTGTGATAGCTCTCAGGATTATTATTTTTTTGTTCCCTCGCCATTGCCTAGTTTGAATCATTAAAAAACAGATATTTTTAAATCACTCTAATAATTATGATGTATTGCAGGTATCCAGACATCCCAAGATGCGAGGTTTTACGCCCTCTCAAGAAAGTTTCCGCCATTTACCAACAAGGACAAGCCTGTCGTGATTCAGTTTACAGTGAAACACGAACAAAACATTGACTGTGGTGGCGGTTACGTCAAAGTGTTTGACTGCTCGTTAGATCAAAAAGACATGCATGGAGAAACTCCATATGAAATTATGTTTGGTGAGTAACTTCATGTTTTTATAATACACCATGCCTTCAACACCATATGGTTGTGTGATATTTCGGAAAGATGTATTCGAAACTGAGGAAAGGCAAAACATTTTAATCAAGCCCACTGTAATGTGTATAATTAAAAAAAAAATTTTTAACAACCATTAGTGGCATTTTCCCCATATTTAAAGGTAACTTTCTAGACCTTGGTCTTTTTATGTTAGTTGAAAACAAAATACGATAGGTAATTCTTTTGTTGGGGAACAATGATGGTAGTATTATCTGCGACAATGAAAATGGCCCCTTTTAATTGTGTATTATATTATCCTTTCCCCCCTCCCCACTTCTGTGGGGCTAGTGTGATTATTTGAGTTGTAAAAAAAGAATGTTAGGGTAATTCAGTAATTTAGATGTAGAATGCTGATCAAGTGAAATACAAACGTAGCACAGAGGTTAAAGTTTAAACTTTTCATTTCTCGTTGACACCCCTCCCCCATATATCACACTAATTTATAATTTGAATACCTGTATTGTTTTTGATCAAAATACAATAACTTATGTTTTATTTTGCAGGCCCTGACATCTGCGGACCTGGCACGAAAAAAGTGCATGTAATCTTTAGCTACAAGGGAGAAAATCTGTTGATCAACAAGGACATCAGATGCAAAGACGATGTTTACTCCCATCTGTACACACTGATCGTGAAGCCTGACAACACCTACGAGGTTAGTATAGTTAGTGTTTATAGTGGTCAGATTGTCAGATATAAAATCTCTGCCACTAACTTCAGTTGTAGGGTGTTGACATGTTTGCGGCGGCATGTTAGTGATCGCTCGCACTCAGATTCCAGGCGGATGTGATCGCTCCCAAGCTGCATTGTGTTTCAGTATGATTTATTTTTAACCCAGGAGTTGAGATTTAAATCTGAAACTTTATACAGTTTTGCTTACTAGTATATTGTATTCTATGACCATGTTGGCTTTCCCTGAATACTGCTGCTGCTACAATAGGCGTGGTGGTTTCAGTAATACTTCAGTGCCAAGGCAAAGCACCAGGATGGCAGTGAGGTACATGGAAAAAAGTGCTGCCACGAACGATTTAATAAAAAAATGCTGGGTTTGTGAACCAGCCCTACAATTATAGTTTAAAAGATATTTAAACAATTGAAATATCAAATAGAGGTAAACACGTGAGTTTTTTCAACCCATATCAAGTTTTTATTTGAACTCCATGTGTTATTCTGCAGACATATCAGCGGAATTCAACTTCTCGCCAAATGTTTTGTAGTATTTACTGTCGTGATCGCTATCGAAATTCGCTCTTGCACATAACTCAAGTCGTTATTTTTTATTCGTACATTTTGTTGGATAAGATGCCCTGAAACAGTCCAAAGGAGTCAGTCAGGACTCCGGGGCCATCCATTTGGGATTTTGGTGTTTAGTGTGACATGCATTTGCGGTGAAAAGGTCGGTTGCCATCAAGGTTTGACCTGGTGTGGCTACATGGAAACGATACTTTTTTTACGTTAATGCGATGTACATATTGTTTAGTTATCATGAAGATTATTTCAGTAACGTTCATTCAAAAACTCAGCATTCTTTAACAAACATTGTGTTATCCGTAGCTGGTAGATGATTCATCTGGTTGCCACTTAAAACTGGAAACTAAACAGTAAACTTCTTGGATTCTGAAAATTAAGAGTTCAACTTTGTCATAATTTTGTTTCCAAATTATTGTTTATATTTTTCAACTATAACGCTAGGCCTGTATTTGTTAGAAATTATTTCAATAGTTGATTCTTATTGACCCAATTTCAATCTCAAATTGAGCCAAGGGAACTACCTTTCAAAAATCTTCCGTGTTATAAGTTATGGTAGTAAATCCTAAATTCGTTTTGCTACAAGCTGCAATTTTCTTGGGACTTATTCTAATCAAAGTTGGAGTTAGTTTAGCTTAATAACCCAAAAATCCTATGACTAAAACTTCTACAGTTCAGTGCTTATAACTTAGTTAAAACCATGATTAACATGCGAACATTTAAAACAGTTATGTAAACGTTTAAATTATTGCAGTTAAATAATTATTTAATTGGGAACATAAAGTACTTCTGACTCCAATTAGAGCCATACTTCAAAATATCAACATATGCCATAGTCGTAATTAAATAATATCAGCTACAGCGAATGTATAATGATTTTGATATCTGTTGTTGAATAAGAATGAATAAATTAGGTACCCATTCATTTCAAAGCTTAGGCATGTATGTTAAACAATAGGTCTATTAATTTCTAAACATGGCCATATCACCAACAAGTGTTTTTTTTCTTTAGCTCCCTGTTACTTCAACTGTAATCGCCCACCACGTTTTGGTGCCACCTGAGCAGACAATTGAGCTTTGCCTAAATATTTTGTAGTGTTGAGTCTATTATTTATGTGTTACAATAGGTTCACACTTACTAGACTCCCGATTACTCACCATCCTAGACAACTTGATACATTCATTGTGACTATAAATGTTTAATGTTTTAGTATGAACGACAATAAATTGTAGGCCTATCCTCTCTTTTATCTTTAATTAGGTAATTAATTATATTTTGTAGTTCGCTTATCTTTAACTATACCACCTCTCTGTAACATAAAAAGTACAATACAGGATATATTTAAAAGCTAGCATATTTCTTGGGTTTATCTCCTACAATGTACATTCTGGAGAACTTGACATTCCCCATCTTCGATAGTGTCAAAGACCACATTGTGTCACATTTTGTAAGACACTAGTATATTTTTTTGTCTTTTTGAATTATTTATACTTTCTTTAGTGCATTACTACTCTTGCCAGGGTGTCTTATCTGTCTGTCTGTCCATCTGTCCATATCAAGTTGCACACCATTTGTACAATTATGTAATTGAAAACAGTTTTTTAAATGCACTGTTGAAAATCATTTTAAATATTGTCTGAATCTTCCAAGTAAATCTAAATAAGCATATTTCCTTTCATAACTTATATTTTTATTTCCTAAATTTAATTTGTTTCAATATTCAGCTCAAAAACAATTATTAAAATTAAGAGGTAATGGCAACTCTCACGCACGGGCAGAAAAAGCCTATGTGAGAGGTAATTTCAATAGTCATTTTAGTTTTTAAAATACATTGTCTACTGTTTAAGATTATTATTGTATTAATTACTTTTGTATAATATGCAGGCCTATATACATTTTACACGAAATAAAGCTGATTTGATTTGTGTCAATGGCACCTTAAATCTTTTTACAAATTTGCCATACCAAGCTCAAAACCACCACGACAACCAACCATAACCGATCCCATTCGATTCCTTCCAGGTGCTGATCGACAACGAGAAAGTCGAGTCCGGAGATCTGGAGTCGGACTGGAACTTCCTGCCGCCGAAGAAGATCAAGGACCCGTCGGCGAAGAAGCCCGACGACTGGGAGGACAAGGCGACCATCGACGACCCGGAGGACAAGAAGCCCGAGGACTGGGACAAGCCAGAGCACATCCCGGACCCGGACGCCACCAAGCCCGAGGACTGGGATGACGAAATGGATGGCGAGTGGGAGGCGCCCATGATCGACAATCCGGACTACAAGGGACCGTGGACGCCCAAGCAGATCGACAACCCCAACTACAAGGTGGGTGTCTACTGATACTGGAAATACTGGAATTATAATGTAAATTTCAATTTTGTCCAGGAATTTTGTTGAAATACAAGTGATTAAATCCCTTAAAAATAGTTTTGTCCAATACATTCAGATATGAAAAGCTCAGCAAAACTTTTTTAGTAATATGTGTTTGCAAACCTTATTCAAACCACTTGTGATTCAGTTCAATTAATAAATATCCTTAATGAGATTAACAACTTTTTATGTTGTAATCTTTTTAAGATTATAGATGTTCTGAACATTTCCCTGTATTCATATTTTTATAATATGAATAAAAATATGAATATAGGCCACATTTATGAATATATTTCACATTTTTATAATATTTTTCATAAAACAAATTATGTGATTAAAAATGTGAGACTGACGAAAGACACTCATAGGAATTCAAAACTTAAATTTATTTTTTCTTTGACGAGTTTTTAGTATATTATTTATTTTCTTTGTCAATGCTGTAAATCAGTTACTTAATTTAAAAATAAACATTATTCATATTAATGACAAATTTATTAATGGCGCCCCTTAGTTAGATAAATAATTGGCAAGTGATATTGGAATTTTGAAAAAATTGTACTCGAAATACTAGAAATATACTGGAATTTTAAAATCAGATATCAGTAGACAGCCAGGGTTATGGTTGGCCACAGATTTTAATTTTTTATTCATTATTTGTCTACGTCCTTAACCCCTTATCCGCGACGCACAAGATAGCTCTTGGTAGTATTCTGTGCAATAAAGCGCGACGTATGAGATAGCTCATGGAACATCTAAGTGCCCTCCGCGCGAAGCTCAAGTTCAAGCTCAAGGATTTGACGTTCTCAGCTGATTTTTTTCGTTATTTGGTTGGTACAACTGTTCTGCTAGGTTTTTTCTTTCTACGACTGTACAGTTGACCCTGACGAGTTGCAGACCGTTTGGTGCTGCACTCTAGTGGATTTTTCTGGAACTACGACCACGCCACGAGTTCTGCAGTATCGCGTTCGTCCCGTAGAGTCGAAAACCTCGCGTGTTGGCGTTGATCGTGTAATTAAAACTGCACGCTACTGATCACGCTGGGAGCAAATTACTCCGTGCTTAAGGAAAGCCCTTACATGCAAGTCTTGCCTGGGCAGTGAACTTGTTATACTTGATTTCACTTCAAACTAAAAATAAAATATAGTGTTGTTGACGGTGTTTAAGTTGCTGAAGGTCTGACAGTGTGAATACAAATGTTACGTTTATTGTAACTGTCAAGGGAATAATTGTCAGTGTGTTACTTGTAATGTCATTACTTCTGTCAAAAAATGTTGATGTACCTGTCAGAGTACTTTATCAATTATACAATCGATTCTGACAATCCTGCTTCCACTGCTACTGTGCCTCTCCTTGATAGCATTGACTGTCGAAAAAGACTGAAGGTACCGAAAAGGGTGTTTCATCCAAATAAACCTGCTGTTTTATGTTGTGTTTAAGATATTAGCTACCATTAATGGGTTGCCATCATTCATACCACATTAGGCTTGTAACTGTTTTGTTTACATAAAGATAAGTACCTGGTGGACCGAGCCTTGCTCGGTGTTATTTCATGTTTACCAGTTCATCCAGTTACTATAAAATATCTCAATGTCATAAAATGTATCAATATAAACCTTTTTTATTGCTCCATGGACTCTTCATCCCACCTGCTGTATTTTCCCTTGATAGCTGTAGATTCCAAACAGCTGTTATTATTACTTCATTTGTTTACACTTTCCTTGTTTATTTTCGTTGCTATCACGGCAACCCATAAGGCCAATGTTAAAATTTTACAACTTTAAAATTCGATTTATTACGTTATTAGATTTTCTCTGGCCAAGTAATCTGCGTAAAAGACGTTTTTGAGTCATAAATTACTTATTTCCAGACTTTGAAAGAAATCCTCGGAGCCGTTTTTGAGATAAATGTGCAAGCATACAAGCAAGCATACAAGCAAGCATACAAGCAAGCACGCACGGCCGGACGATAACATTGCTCATATAAGAGTATAGGATACTGCAGTCATTTAGAACTTTTTAGATAACTGCAGTCGTTAAGAACTTTTTATTCCTATCTAGATCTCTTATAAAATTAATGTTATTATTCGTACTCCTTCAGTGTCAACCAATAATCAAAAATCTTTTTATTTCTTACTTAAACAAACAACTTATGTATTCAAAAATTTTGATGAGTAAAACTTAAAAAACCAAGAGTCACTCTATAAAAGTGGCTTCTCTAAAAGATTTCAAAGCTTTTTAGCCAAGGTCATTACTGTTTTAATTTTTATCTGTCAGCTAATGAGGCAGAATGCCTTTGCTCTAAAATCTGAATTGTTCTTTGAAATGATAAGAATTGAAACCTTTCGGGTTCTGATCAATGTTTGGTTCTTAATAATATCCTTTTATTCTTCCTGAGATCATACAGGAATTGCTCTAGGTTTTGTTTTATTTAATTTTGGTACCATATAATAAAGAAGCTTATGAATTCAAAGCTCTTTCCACACTTGAATATAAAATAAAATAATGCAGCAAGTTGCTCTTTTAGTGCGTGGAACAAGTGTAAAAATCTTTCACTTCCTGAAACCAGCACCATACTTTGGGAATCGACTTAGTACATATAAAAGAGTGAAAATCAGCCGGGAGGCAAGCTTAAAAATATTTACGTCCACGGGTAGTGACGTCATCAATATGGCCGCTCAGCCAACTAAAAATGTCACATATCTCGGAAACCACTCAACCGATTTTGACGTGAGACATCTTATTTGAACGGTCTACTCATTATCTATAATAAAGGTTGTTACACTTTCAGCGGTAAAATCAGCGGTATTTGAGTAATTTGCAAAATATTAATTTTTTTATTAATATTTGTATTATGATGTATTTAAATTAAAATTAATAATAAAATATCCCCGTTGCAGCAGACCTGCATACTCAGCGAATTTCAAATGCTTAAATAAATCATTGAGACGGGGCCACGAATAAGTAAAATTTACGTAAATCCCAAAATGAGAACACAACAATTTTCTCCATAAGAATAACATGGGAAATGAGTATGCAGGTTTGCTGCCAGGGTAATGTAAAATTGAGAGATTGTTTGCCATAATCCAGTAGACCTCAACTAGATGAAGCCATTTACACAGTTTCATTCAGATATGTTGAGAAATAAGCAAGATATAGAATTGTTTTTATTTCCTATAAGGTTATCACAGTATGTTGTCCCAATGTTAACCTTATAGGAAATAAAAAAATTCCATATCTCGCTTATTTCTCGGCATATCTGATAAAAAATTTGTGAATAACTTCATATAGTTGATATCTACTGGATTATGGCAAAAAATCTTTCAATTCTACATTCCCCTGGCAGCAATCCTGCATACTCATTTCCCATGTTATTCTTATGGAGAAAATTGTTGTATTCTCGTATTGGGATTTACGTAAATTTTACTTATTCGTGGCCCCGTCTCAATGATTTATTTAAGCACTTGAAATTCGCTGAGTGTGCAGGTCTGCTGCAACGGGGATATTTTATTGTTATTTTTAATTTAAATACATCATAATAGAAATATTTATAAAAAATTAATATTTTGCAAATTACTCGAATACCGCTGATTTTACCGCTGAAAGTGTAATAACCTTTATTATAGATAATGAGTAGACCTTTCAAATAAGATGTCTCATGTCAAAATCGGTTGAGTGGTTTCCGAGATATGTGACATTTTTAAGTTGGCTTAACGGCCATATTGATGACGTCACTGCCCGTGACGTAAATATTTTTAAGCTTGCCTCCCGGCTGATTTTCACTCTTTTATATGTATTTAGTCAATTCCCAAAGTATGGTGCTGGTTTCAGGAAATGAAAGATTTCTAGGTATTATGTTGCTTGTTCCATGCACTATTTTATGCACGTCAGATTTAAAAAACCGGCGTTGTCGACAGGGCCCGTGGATCCACCCGGAGATCGACAACCCCGACTACAAGCCCGACCCCGAGCTGTACCTGCGGAAGGAGCTGTGCGCCATCGGCTTCGACCTGTGGCAGGTCAAGTCGGGCACGATATTCAACAACGTTCTCATCACCGACGACCCCGAGTACGCCAAGAAGGTCGGCGAGGAAATCTGGAAACCGAGATTCGTAAGTGTTCTTTGCTACCGGTTTTGTAAGAGATGATTATTTTGCCATATATAACTTAGGTATGCGTGTATTTTTCTCGTCTTATACTAAAAACAAAATTTATTCTTCTCTAGCCACTAATTATTTGTATTTCTCACTTTGAAATTAAATACCTGAGCATGCTAGGTGTGCAAGGCAAAAGTTTGGTTTTTGTGAGTTTCAGATTTGCTGTAGTGACACCCATATTATTGTTACATTATTGGGAAGTTTGGTGTGTGTTTGTGTGGTAATGGGGCTGCTAGTGTGACACTTCACTATTTTTCAATGAAAATTTTAAATTAGTAGTTTTCAATCGAACATTGATTTTAAAGAGTGAAAATGGAAGGGAGGTTAAAAAACGCTCAAAATAGCACAGCCTTTTAAGTCACATTTTTCCAACAGTTTCACAAGTCAATTAGGAGGGAATGAATCCAAATTTTAAAGGCTAGAGCCTAATAAAGGAAGGGAGGTGTTTCAAAATGCTAAGAATAGCAGGACTTTCAGATTTTACAAATTAAAGTTTGAATTCTGAGAAAATAAAACATAAAAATCTTTGAGAGTACTAAAGCCAAGAGCAGGCCCTGTGTGTTAAGCCTGATTTTAAACTATTTTTCGTTTTTGATTGCTAATACAGGTCAGACTTAAATTCCTTAGTTTTCTTGTAGTGTTGTTATATTGTATTTTAATGATGGAATAAAGTTGCTTATTAATTCATTTATGTTAATTTTTCTTCTAAGTAGCACAACTAGAGTTTTACAATTTAATCAAGAGAAGGTAAATTAAAATTTTAAAGGTCCTTGATTGTTCTCTGCCATGACTTGACAAACACATAAAAATTTGGTGTTGCATACCTGTTCAAACCAGTTCAGTTCTTATGAATATCTCATGGATTATTACAATTCCGGCATAAATGCCATAATCAGATCCTTTTGTACGAAATCTTAGCTTCTTTAAGACACTTCTTGTTTCTTTAAGCTTCTTTGTAAACTTAAAAAAATAAAGCATTTAAAACACTTAATACATTTAAACATTGGTCACACAAGAACTTTGATTTAACATGCATACTGGCCAGCAAGTATCAGACTTACAAGTCATCAGTACAAGTACTCAACAAGACAAACCAACAAGTACAAACACCAAGTCTTACAAGGGTTGTGACATACAAATAACTCATGTCGTGTACAGGAAGGAGAGAAGAAGATGAAGGAGAAGCAGGACGAGGAGGAGAGGAAGCAGGCGGAGGAGGAGAAGAAGTCGGTCACTCCGGAGGACGACGATGACGAGGACGAGGACGAAGACGAGGACGCGGCGGACAAACCTGAGACGGGAGAGGTGAGCTCGGCCCTTCCCGGCCTGTTGACGGCTGTTTCTGGCTTCTTTTCTTTTAAATAATTGAATTTGAATAAGATCGGCCCTTCCCGGTCTGTTCGCGGATGTTTCTGTCTTTTTTTTAAATAATTGAATTTGAATAAGATAACTCGTCCCTTCCCGGCCTGTTGACGGGTGTTACTGGCTTCATTTCTTTTAAATAATTGAATTTGAAAAAGATGGATGTATCAGAGAAGCATATCCAACATCATACAGTGGAGTCCCGATAATCCGAAATAATTGGGACTGAAACTATTTTGGATCAGTGAATGTTTCGGTTTAAGCGGAATTATTACAAAATAATTCTAAATATAGGGTTTAATTTATTCCAACTGTTTACGTGTGATCAGGAAATATGGGGTGAAGTGAATAAAAACCTAGCAACTACTTCTTAGCAACTAACCTCTAGTCTTAGCTCTTGCTCCAAACGATGTGAATAAAGTTTACTTAGCAAGAGCTAGGTGATTGTGCACCACTCTAGCACTTACTAGGCTTAGCAAATGCTAAGCCTAGCAAGAACTAAGGTTAGCAAGAGCTAGCGACAAGTTGAATAGCTATTCGTGCGATTTTTAAATGTATTATGTAAGTTAACAATTTTAAATGAATATAATATTTATGTTACAATACAAAATAATAAAACTCAACTATGTAGAAATCAATTTTATTTTTATTTTTAACATGTCTTTTTCATTGAAACGCAAATACTAACAAGTCATAACACGTAGCCTCAAGTGCTACGGGAATTCAGCAAACTTCAAAATTGAGTATTATTACATGCCATAATAATGATGTAAATAATCAGGGTGGCCACTGCATCGGGAATTCGGGAAAACCGGGAATTAGCCGGGAATTTTTCAAACCGTGAAAAAACCGGGAAATAACCGTGAATCTCGAGCGAAATCCGGGAAAACGCCATTTTTAAAGAACAATAATAAACATCGTAAACAAATGAATATTAAAATAGTTGACAAAAAATGCAAGAATATTTCGTCATCTTTATGCTAAGCAACTTCCAAATACAACTACTAATGCGCAACTGCTTGAAGCAGAATCACATACGGGTCAGTAAAAAACGAAAGACGGCAAAGAGTGTCTAGTGTCTAGCGCCACCCTCAGCGTAAACGCCCATCTGTGGTGAAGATTGTTGGTCGACAGGATAGTGAATGACGTTGTCTCTGCCCAGTCCACCTGCAGGGGAGCAGACAGACAACAGTGATGGTGCAATAGTGCAGTCGAGGGGAGGGAGGGGTAGGCAGGATAATGGAACAACAAATTTCTACGCAGAAGAATTTCAACGTACTCAAGGATCATTAGTGATGAGTACCAACTCTTAAAAAAAGTTGCTCTTATACCGCCAAGGTTTAATTTTTATTCGTATAATGTACTTCTCCATAAAAAGACGATTTCATTTGTTTTTATTAGGTATCGATTCTTGGTTAGTTGTGCTTTGAATAATTGCAAACTCGGTTGCAAAACTGACGAAGATAAAAATAAGCTTATAATTTATTATTCTGTTTTGCAAGCAAGAAAAACAGCCACTATTTCAACGAAAAGTAGGCCTATAATATGCCTCTATTTAGTTGTGGCGATTTTCTAGTCAAAACATACAAATGAACTTGAGTTTGGTATGGTCCAGTAGTTCGATTCTGTAAACTGCGGATCAATTTTACCGGCAAAGATTTCCGTCTTTCTGAAAGGAATAACCGCGAGATCATTACGTACGAAATATACATTTTTCAGTTTGTAATTATTATAACTACAGCCTGTTTCAGGAAATTGGTGTTTTTGTGTCGGCCAGATTCGGCTTAGGGAAAATTGAAGATTAGAAAGCGACAAAAAGTGGTCAGGTGTTCATGCGTATTGACTAGCGGCTCGACGAATGCCGATAAAAGCGTGGGTTATATTAAACTGAAGAACGTAATTTTGAAGTGATTTATTGATAACGCTGAACCATTATCTTTGTACCGGAGATTTTAAATTGTGTTTGAAATTATTTTGCAGTAGTACCTCCCCTTACGTTTTCTTTACTGTTTGTTTTTCTGCATGATTAGTTAATTAAACTTATTCTCGGGTAGTTGGCTTACTACTCGACTCAAAATGAAAACCCACTATTCGCCCGCCCCTAAAAGATTTATTTGTTAAACGCATAATTTAAAGGCGACCGATTCGTAAAATAATTTTTGAACCGGCATAGCATTGGTTAGGCTTTGATTGTGATTTTTGCCTTAATTTGCCATCACTTATTATTAGTAAAAACAGTATTTGCAAATAAATGTTCGCAAAAATCAAAATCAAAACAAACTCACAGTCACCAACAATGAATTTCAAACAAAAAATTGGCTTGCCTTTTGAATTTTATCTGTACGTGACCTTGTCACCTGCCATGTGTACGGCATGACGATTCGCAAAAATGAGTACATTTAGTGTATCAAAATTAAATAATTGATAGACCAGCCAATGTTATGTTCAGAAGTTATTCATTGTCACGAATTGGGTTTTATCTTTTCAATATCAACTTTAAATGGTGTTTAGTTCAACTTTGGTTAGAATTGGGAAATCAGTACAAAATCGGGTGCGAGAGTCAACATCTAATATGAATTTTGTTTTGTCGTCTTTCTGGTTACCGAAGTTTTTTGTCTTACTTCCTTTCATCCTTTCTTCCTTCCTCTCTCCTTCCCCCACCCCCACCACACGGATGGCGCATAATATAGTGCGCATAGCAGGTTGTCATGGTAACCACGTGTCATTGCGTCGGGTCAATTAGCGACTGCCACTGCCACTGCGTTGTGAAACGTGAATTCGGGCGGACAGCAATGTGAAGCAAGACAGGCCGATAGTCGGCGCGTGCGTACCCTTACTTTGACAAGTTTTCGAACGATATCCATATTTTTGCGTCTTCCTCCACTTATCTAATTTATATGGTCATAGTTCTACTACCTTTAAGTATCGAATACGATAAGGAAGTAATTTAATAATTATCCGTTTGGTGTCATACAACGTACAGTACGTTACAAAATGCATTTGGATTACATTTTACAATGAAAAGTTGGTTTTGACAAAAACTTTTGAGGACTATTCGTTTTCAAGGATTTTTTAACTGTTCTACGGCGAACAGTCTGCTGCCGCGTGAGTAGAGGATCAATGCTGATTTGCCGTCTGTTGCACGTTTTGTTGCCTTGTATTTGCGTGTTCTGACTCATTTTGATTTAGGCCTATTTCTAGTTGAATTGTTGAATACCGCCTGCTTTAAAATATTGCCGGCCGTTGTTGTTGCTACGGCCTTATTGGTTCCGTGATTGGGTTAACCGTGGCTCCTCAGCGAGTCACTGAAATTTAAAAATGCAAATTACGAAAATGTGGTTTATTTCGTGTATACTCAAGCATTATCTATTACCCAGCGTAAAATGTGATCTCGGCGTGTAATGTACGGGAATTATAGCCTGATTTCGTTAACACCCTGATTGTACAAGCGGCCGGTGGAAACTCATCTTGCCTCTTGCGTTTAAACCTTTTTAAACTCTATTAATTAACAGGCTATTCTGTTTTTTCCACATGGTTGATGGATTTTAATAATAATATAGAATGACTGCAAGACATTGTTTACTCTGTTGTCACCAATTATTTGGGACGACTATTATGGAGTTAATATGCCACCGGGCAGGGCCGAACCCAGGATTCAATTTCGGGGGGGAGATATCCTGTAAGAAGGGGGAAAGGGGGATTTAGGTACTCACAAACACCTGTACTAATGTGATGATAGACAAATAAGGTCGTCGTGGTAGACGAATATCGTCGTCGCGGTAGACAAAATCTTTGTCACGGTAAGCTAATCTGGTCGTCACGGTAGACGAATATTGTCGTTGTGGTAAACGCCACGGTCGCCGAGTATCGCGTCGCGGTAGACACATATATCGTTGTTTGTCACGTCGTAGTAGACGAAATTCGTCTTTGAGTCGCGGTAGACAAAAATCGTCTTCGCGCCGCGGTAAACAAAATTCTTCGTGTGGCGGGAAACGAAAATCATCGCCGCGTTACGGCATACGAAAAGCGTCTTCGCGTCGCGTTAGATAAAAATCGTAGTCGCGTCGTGATAGCCGAAAATGGTTATCTTTTCGTCCAAAATTTCTGTTCTCCAAAATTTCGGGGGGATATATCCCCTTTATCCCCCCTGGGTTTGCCCCTGCCACCGGGAATACGGCCGAAAATGCCCGTGAAAACCTGGAAAAAACTGGGAATGGAAAAATTCGTTTGGAGTGGCCACCCTGATAATGTGTTTTGCTAGTAATTTAAAGAAGCTCAGGTTTAAATTGGCCAAACTTCTATTTTGTTTGCTTAGAGGTAACACTAGAACAAGGTCGCATACCAAGTTTTTTTTTAATTTGGCAAAAATTAATTTTTTAGAGATAAAAACCTCGTTTTCCGCCGCCATTTTGAAACGGCTCGACGGATATGGCTAATATCTGATGAATTTATGAGTAACATTATAACGAGGTTTCATACCAAATTTCATGTTATTCGGACTAAAAACGCATAGTTTATAGCTTAATTACCATGTTTTAAATAAATCAAATTATTTATTAATATGGACAATTATTATCTTAAATTCTAAGAGCTGCCCAAAGGTACTTTGTAATTACCCGCTATTTTCTGCATCTAAATACTACCAAAATTAAATATCAACCATAAAAAAACTTAATAGAACAAAACAAGGTTCAAGGAAAATTCCCTGGTTGGCTGCCGGACTATATTTTCCGCGCTCGCACATTCATAAATTCCACCATGGTCAAACACTTTCTCACCAATAACCAAAAGTTAGCTCTTGCGATACCAGACTAGACTTTTTCTTAGCAATTGCTAGGGCTAGTCGTTAGTCGCAACGTTTTATTCACTCGATTTACTAGCAACTGCTAAGGCCTGTGTAACACTCTAGCAAGAACTAGCCTTAGTTCTAACTAAGAGGCTTTATTCACCTGAAGCCTAGCAAATGCTAAGAAAAACCTTAGTCTTAGCAAGTGCTAGCTTTTATTCACTCCACCCATGCTCAATGAAATTTGAAGCCCTTATGTAAAGTATGCGAAGTTATTCGCAAATTTACTTTTGACGTTTTTCCGCAATTGAATAAGACGTGCGATCTTCGTCTTTGCAAATTTACTTCTGCCACTGCCACCCAAAAACCAAGGAGTGGTAAATACGCACGATCAAATTAAAAAGCCATTTGCTTTTCTTTTAACGTTGTTCTTGTGATCGATAAATACACGTGATTGAAGTCACGGTCATTTACTTTTTCTGTAGAGTTATTCCTATCGTTACCTACGATCTACATGTTTCGTCTATCCACCCGTTTTTTTCTCAGGATTGGGACAAATTTCCTGCCCCAATATAGTTTTGGATGAAGCGGAATTTCGGATTACTGAGTTTTGGATTATCGGGATTTAACTATAACTCTATGCAAGGATGGTTTTTAGGTGCCAATGATAGTTTCTGTGCCTAATATTCGTTACAGTTTCATGCCTTAAAATTGCACAGATTAATGTATGCTGTAAAAGCAAATAAAAAAAAAACAGGGAAAGGATGTCTCTGTCCTCCATCCTCAAAAATACTCAAGATGTCAAAAGCTGTATTAATATTTCTCATTAATTGTTATGGGTAGAAATAGATATATCTAAACACCAAGTTCTGTTCAGGCAGAACGGAGAATTATCAATGGAGACCCTAAAAATCTTGTCCTCTTTATTTTCCAATTTTTTTTTGTATTTATTTTCTTTACCATTTGGCATCACTGGTATTCCAAAATACTCTATACTCTCAGCTATGACTGCTGCTCAATGATCTTAAAACTAACTCACTCTTTAAAACCTATTGGTATTACAAATTTTATAATTTTAAAGTTAGTTTTAATTTTCGACAGCTCATTAACATACTTAGGATTGAAATTTTAAAGATTGATAAAACAATAGTTGGACCTGTACAAATTAAATGTATATTATTTTCTTTAGTAGTCATGACACTTTGAGTGTTACAGATCAAATTGAGGCTTATTGAGAAAACAAAAATAAAACATACAAGTAGGCTATTTTACAATAATCTTCTGAGCATGTCATGATACTTAAAGTGTTTCAGACCAAATTTAGACTTATTGAGGAGACCGAAAAATACATTAAGTATTTTACAGTCATTATTATCAGAGCATAACTTCCTACATTAACATGGAATAAAAAGAATATGAACATGTTCATGATCCAAAAAAAGTTGTTAGAAAAGGATCATTTTGGTAAAATCAGGGCCGTATTTCCCTAATGGCGCACACGGCGGCTGCCAGGGGCCAGAAAAGGGGCCTCAGGTTGGAAAAAGCGATCGAAAAATGGCGGCGGATGGGAAAGTTTTGTACCGCTTAGGGCCGTAACAAAGGAATTTGGAGTTGATCTCAAAAAAAAGTCACCACTTTAGTCGAGACTGTAGGGGCCTCCCTTGACAGCTTTGCTGGGGGCCTCCGGGGCCCAAAATACGGCACTGGGCAAAATATCACTTCTTTTAAGAACAGAATGTTTCTGGAAAGTTGATCGCAAATTTAATCTTTACTATTTTTAGGTTATGTTGTGTATACTAATTGGTTTTAAGTGTTTTAGAGTCATTCCTGAAAATTATAATTGCTTCTAACCCTGCCTTAAAATTCATCTGTCTCTTGTATTTCTACTTTAACCTTACACATGTTTTTTTTTACAGGAACACGATCATGATCACGATGAACTATAAGACTTGACGTGATGGAACAGTGATAACTTTCAAAGACTATAAGACAATGTCTGATGTTGTGTGTCGTGTGAACAAGTGAACTGATTAGACTGCCTTTTATACTGATTACTTGTAAGGAAAACTCACCTAAAATATTTGTTAGTTTACTAAAGAGTTCAGATTTTTGTAATTAGTCGTTTCGTTTCCTGACAGTATCTATTTGTAAATAAAGCTAGGACGAACTTCAAAAGATTTGGTCTTGGACTGTATCGTACAAAATTTTGTATGTGTTGCATTTACCACTTAGTGTTTTGTTAAGAGTGAGAACTATGTTAGATATTATTTATTGAGATCTTTTTAAAAAAGAAACCAGAAAAAGTGTCATACTTGAACGTTTCTGCAGCTTAGACAGAGGGTGTGACTGTGACTAGCACGAGATAGTGGTAATTGAGAACAAATTATCACATCAAATGTAAAATATTTCCTTCGCATTCGTTTTGTTTGTGAAGTCTCCACTTTTTGTAAGTAACATAAGTATTGTTTTAAATGCGCAATAGATGTTTTATTTGTTATAAAAATATAACCTTTAAAACGTTGTTGTTGTTTTAAATAATGCACCTTTTATTCATTGAATCTTTATGACTTGTAAATAGGGTGCAAAATAATTTGGATCTAGAACACAATATGTGTTTTTCTGATTTTCAAATTAATAACATAAAAAATGTCTAGGTGGAGGAACCAGTCAGGGCCCCTCAAAAACCCCAGTTAAACTGTTAAACATTGGTCAATTTAAAAAATAAATTAAACCATTAGATGCTAATGGCATATGACTATACCAGTGGTGTGAATATATTCATATTTAACAAGCATGCCTTACCTGTGTTATATTCATGATAGTTTAACCAAAAGAAACCAACCCTAACTGAATAAGCCTTCTCTTTAATACTCTTCTAACTTTTTTCAAAGCTTGTTTTTCACCAAAAATCTATAGTGTAGTGGTTGCTTATGTGGACAAAGGTCGTGAGGACCTACAAGAAGTCTGTGTAATTTTAATTTACTCTACAAAAACCACATCCCGATAAGGATTTGATAATTTATTTCCTGAAAGTAGTACTAAACTGTAGTGTAATGGGTATATATATGGACAGAGGTCTTAAGGATCTACAAATGTCTACGCAATTTTAATTTACCCTTCAAAAACCACATCCCCATAAGGATTTGACAATTTATTTTTAGAGAGTAATAAAAATCATGTGTAATGGGTGCTTATATGGACAGAGGTCGTGAGGACCTACAATAAGTCTATGTAATTTTAATTTACACAACAACAACCACATCCCTATAAGGATTGGACAAATTTATCTACTGCTATCGAAAGATTTGTTCTCTAAGAAATTTTTCTTCAAGAGAAATTACTAATTTGGCAAAGCTTAATGTGATGGGTGACGAATTACTAACTTCCATGTTTTGTCTGTTTTACAACCATGAGTTGATTGAACTCTTCAGTGCTAGAATTAGTGCATACATAACACCTTGATAATTACCTTAATCAAAATGCACTAAAAAAATTGTTGTTCCACAATTTACAGACTGACTGACATGCTTGCATTACTTGGCCTTATCATTGCAGGCATCAACTTTTACACTTCTTCTATACCCTCAATCCTCGTAACCTAGCAATGTTGCCCTTTAATCATCTGTCAAATCACAACAGATCTACCTCTCAAACATAATACATTTAAGAGGGTAACGTAATTCTGCAAAGTAGGAAAACATCCTTGCAAATGATATGAGTTGGAAAAAGTTTTTAAATGTATGAGGTCGATGACAGAAAATAATGAGATGGTTTACTGCTTAAGCTGAAGATATTTAGGCCACGTTTAAGGTCAGTATACAACCAACCAGTACACGTAAAACAAGATTTATAAGAAACTGGAAAAGATATACAATAACAAAATAAACTAAATTGAATTGAGGGCTACCAATGACTGCCATGGGGTGTTCCCTGAAAAAGAATGGTTTTTGGCTTTGTTTTATTTTAAAAACTCAATCTGTAATTGTTTACAAACAAATTAGCAGATAACATACAGCTAATTGTTTATTTTTATTATTTAGACCTACTTCTATTAACTCCTAGACTATGCCCTGTTGTAACTTGTTAGAACTTACTTGGCTACCTGCACAATCAATCCCACAACTCATTTTATATACTTGTGTTCACACTGTCTAAGTAAGAAAGGTTTGTTCTTGTTCATAGCATAAACCACGTGACAAATCACTAATACCCTAACACCCTAATACAACAAATATCAATCTGCATACAAATTATGTTAGAAATTTCCATAACCAAAAATAAATATTGACAAAAATTAAATATCAGTCTCCTGCAAAAAAAAGAGGCTTTTCTCTTTAAAAACTTTGAATACTCTTACCTCTTATCAGGACGCTTACTCAGCCGACACCTGTCGAGACATCGCGTCAGCAATCTTTTTGTCAACTATCTGTTGTAAGCACTACATTTTTGTATAGGTGGAATAAGTTTTAGTAGAAAGAATGAAATTACAAAATATTTTTAGATGCGCATTAGGTACACCATGGGACAACATTACTTACTGCTTCATTGAAATTATTTCAAAAGTTTTATCTCTTTGTTGTCGGTTTACTAGGGTATTTCTAGTTTCCACATTGCTTTACAATGAATATGTTTGAGTAGAAAGAAACAAATCACAAAATATTTTTAGATGCGCATTAGGTACACCATGGGACAACATTACTTACTGATTCATTGAAATTCTTTCAAAAGTTTTATCTCTTTGTTGTTGGTTTACTAGGGTATTTGTAGTTTCCATATTGCTTTACAATGGGCCGTCAAAAACCCTGCTGTACTATTGATTTGGCTAATTGGTGGCAGAGGTGGCAGAAAATAATTAGAAATACTGGCGAATCTTCTTTTTATAATGCCTTGACTGACGGGTTATGTTGAGGATTTACAGCAGTAAACTTTTCAAGTGAAGGTGTCCCTTTTGCTTTGTGTTACTTGATATTTGTATCCAAGGAACTCTTGCCTTAAGAAAAACACGTACAATTCGTGCATAATATCTCCAGCTATTGCTGAGTCAGCAGGTTGCAAGGGGCAGGGGGAGAGGGGGTACTTTTCTGAAAACATTGTTCTACATCCCCGCTTTTTGTCATCTTGTCTGTGCTCATTCATTCTCAGTCCAGGCAACGAATGCCAAAAAAAGGTATAGAGGGAAAACCCGGGAACACAATTTTAGACTTTGTAGCTTTGTTGGGTCTTGATAGGAGGTGAACATATCAAAAGTCCCCATCCGTAGCCCTTGAGCGGTACGGAGGGAGGTGGGTCTGAAAGTACCGTTTTTAAGTCTTTCCTAAATTTCATGAAAACCATCAACTTTTAGTATACCTTATTAAATTGGAAAATTAAAAAACATTAAATTTCCTATATTTTGGTCCAATCATTCACAAGGTAAGCGCTTGTTTTATTAGTATTTTAACAAATATCCCTTCCATAAGAAATACATGTAAATTTGTGTGTAACATGCCCAATGGGACAAAGCTTTTTCACCTACAGAAAAATAAACAACATTCATTGAATATTGACAAAATTTCCAGTAATTTGACACCTCAGTCACAAACGTTTGTCCAAATTCAAGGTACAGGTGAGCTCATAAAAAGCTGTTTTTGAAGGAATTTTTACAAATATGTGGTTATAATACAACTTTTTTGTGAGCTCACCCACACCATTTTGGACCAATTTTCCACTCAAGGGCTACGGACAGGGACTTTTGATATGCTCGCCTACTACCTAGTCCAAACAAAGCTAAAGCTGCAAAGTAAAAAATTGTGTTCCGAAAAATTCCCTTATACCTTTTTGTTGCCTGGACTATCTCTCTTAAGCTACTCTTGGTCCTACCCTCAGTTTGTACCTAGCACTGTTTGGCATTCCAGTTGGTAGACTTGGTCAGCTCTTATCACTACCACAGACTAAACTAAGCAATACTGATTCAGTATTGGTGAATGGTGTTATTCTTAAAATAAAAGAAGTAGACATGGCTGTAGACAAGGCGAGGAGGTTCAATATGTTCAATATGGGCGTTCAGTATTGTTTTATAATGGAAACACATTAATGACCAAAGAAAAATGGAAATTAACTAATGATCAATAAAAATAATTACACATTTCAACTTAACAATACTAACTCATCAAATCCTACCCCATAAACATGTGCACTCGGTAGCTTTGTTTACATAATTAAGTGACACTGAATTAAAAAATTAATTCCCACCTATATAATACTATGCGTTTTCAGTAAATTTCTTAGACTTCGCCAGTCGTCTTCATTCAAATAACAATAATAAAATACTCAGTTTTGCTGTAGAACCCCCTAATCAACCAGCTTTTTTGATCGGAAATGGCATTTTATCTAGACAGAATTGGGAAAGTGGCTACAAAACGGAAAAAAACATTTTCCATAGCCCTCAAGTTGTATTAGGAACTAGCTGTAGTTAAGATCTATAAATTCAGCCATGCCCAGGGCCAGATTTAGCATCCATGGGCCCCTAGGCTAAAGTGCTGACCTTTCTTTTTAGTTATATTTCATTTTGGAGCAATTTTATCATCGTATTTGTCACAAAACAAACTTCTAATTTCGCCCAAGTTATAGGTCGAACTTAAGGTATTGACTGTAAGAAAGTGATGTGATTGCACAACTACATCGCTTGCTAGCAACCTCTCGGCCTCAACTACCCACATTAGTTGCGATCTTAAAAGGGCTTATAGACGGGGATAGTATTAGCTGCTATTAGGTGCAGGGCCGCATTAACATTGGGTGCCCCGAGGCCCAATATTTTTTCCGCCCATAGGTTTTAAGGGTGATAGTCCATAAATTCTTCCTAAAAAATAATGTAACGTCACTCAAAATCAAGATGTCACTTGTCAGGAAATAAAATTGCACCCAATTTATTACCAATTCTAGAAAGGCTTCCTGGGCACTGGCAATTTGCCACCAAAACTTGCTTTTTGAATTTTGAACATTTTGAAAACGATACACGGGTGCCAGCAAATGTCAACTAAATACATGGTTTGTACTTTGAACAGTTTCAAAAGGTTCCACGAATGCCAGCAGACTCCACCAAAACATTTATTTTGCATTTTGAGCAATTTGTAAAGGCTCCTCACATACTGGCAAACAACAATTTTGAACATTTTCAGAGGCTTTCTGAGCACGGGCAAACGCTGCCACAACAAACATTTTGAAGTTTGAACAGTTTGAAAAGGCTCCACAAGTGCTGCTTAAAGTCACCAAACACATATTTTGCATGTTGAACAATTTGGAAGGCTCCCCGGATGCTTGAAACCTATGCCAAAACACACATTTGCCACTTTGAACCATGCGGATGCTACTCCTCGCCCCTTTCTTTTTGGCGTCCCATTCCTCTGCAATCTGCATGTTCCACATGGGCTTTGTGCCCACCCTGGGTATGAGCATAAAAAACTAAAAGCCTCAGTATTTTTAAAATGTTTTATTTTTCCTTGGAATCAAGTGCGTTCCCAGCCAGCTTGCACCCCTAGGCTTGGGCCTACAGGGCCTATCGGTAAATATGGTGCTGTTTAGACAAGTACTCACCACTAGTTACTTGCTACTTCTTTCCCTGTCTAAACAGCAATTCATCATTGTAGAAGCAAGTTGTAAATCGCCGCGATTAACATCTCAGATTCAATCCTGACAGGTTAGTGTGCGAGTACAGATCATGTGACCTGTTCACTGATAGTGCTCTCTGATTAAAAAGGTTCTGACCCTGACTCGCTGCCATCCGCCAGTATGTAGCGAGCAGTCTGCAAGGTCTTTGGATGGGATTAATAAAATCATGGAATTAATGACTGAATAGTTTGAAAATATTGAGCACCTTAAATGCGGCAACCAAATTAATAGTGAAATGATTATGAAAATGCTCCAGTAGACTGTTAGAAGAAAAACTACATTTAAAACTTCTAAAAATACAGGAGTCAAATGTCACTGGTCAGAGGGCAGATTGCCAGCCAAAATTCTATGGTTGAAAAATGCAGCTGTTTCATGTTTGGTCAACTTTTATACAAGAACACCAGGCTTGTGAACACCAGTAGCTGTGAAATTTTGCAGCAAAAACTATCTCTGTTTTTATGGCTACAATCGGTCACATTCACTTGTGGTGATATCATTAGAGGGTAGTCTAACACCGTCTGTAAGCACTAGTCCTTTCAAATTTTTTTATTGGGCATAAAAGAAAACAAGGTGATACCTTAATGGAGATTCTCTTCAGGCACTTATAAAAATTTCAAGAACTATGTTATGCTCATTATCATAGTAATATAATTTTTTTTATAATAATTTTTTTCTTTCTTACGGTTTTTAAAGTGTCCAGTTTTATTGGCATGTGAGGAGACGAAACCGGATGGTTTAGAACCCAGACAAAAAATTTCTGTGTTTGTCCTGTTCCTGAATGTACAAGCTATAAATAGCATGTACAAGTTATAAATGTCTTGCACATGCCGAAAAAACTGGAAACTTTTGAAACACTCAGGAAGAAAAAAATATTTTTGGTAGAGAGAGATTTAAAAAGTTAGTGTGGTCTTAATTTTCCTGTCTATTATATAAATCTTTTTACTTAACAAATTGATAAATGCCCGAGCATATTACCTGACTTCACTTAGGTATGCTCAAATTGAGGACTCACACAACCAGCCGAGATAAGAGAGTAATATACTCCCACTACATCCTAAAACTGGAAAAAAATGACCTGAAAGGTCCAAGCAAAGGTTTTAAGTACAAATGACTTTTAAGCAAATTAAAATATGTGAAGGTCTGTGTTATTAGGGAAAATCCTGAATGGGGGATGGGGTTACATTATGGAACGGCTCTGGCATGCAAAGCTCTGAAACCTGAATGGGGGATGGGGTACCGCTATGGAACGGCTCTGGCATGCAAAGCCCTGTAACCTCATGGCCTCCAAGTTTCACACTTTAAGTTAACAACATTTTGAGATGAACAACTGGCCACAGTTGTACAGGCGAACCATAATTTCAAACTCCTTTTTCGGCAGGGATTTAAAATTGTCTGAAGTCCACCTGGGTGATGGCATTGTACCAGTGGCGGTTCGTGTATAGGAGCACATGAGCACGTGATTCCCCTAAGAAAACCGTAAATAATACAACTTATTAAAATACATCTATAGAAACGCAGAATGATATAGAATATTCCAAACAATTATTGAAAATGACAGTACTGTAATGAGCAAAAAGCGCGTGTCACTTTTGACACAATTGCTGGTGCTAGTCAGGCTAAACTGCGAGCCTGCGGAGCCCGGAGCTCATTCGCCGGCAGCTCTGCTGCTATACAGGCACGGGACGAGTCCATTTGCGGCTAGTGGCGGGGGAGGAACCATGATTGCATTTTCGCTTATGGGAGTTCCCTGGAAGCTGCTTTCGAGTGTGAACCATGAGCCATGTGAGTGCTGTGAGGCTTGATATTATTGTTTTCATGGTTCTTGCGATGTTTAAGTTTATTTACAAATTTACTTGAGTATTGTGTGTTTTCTTTGTCGTTTTTAATGATAAATATATTTATCACTAACTAAAATAAACATATATATGTTTATTTCAATTATATGTGATTTATTTTATGCTCTGATTTTTGAAATAAAACTATTGGCTTAGCGGCCGCAAGATAGCTGGCTTTCTTTAAGAACATTTACTACACTATTGAGAGTGGTAATGACATTATTGATTTAAATAATTTTAGATTATTAACATTTCAATGTACAGTAATAGCAAAATACAATTCGTTATCGTTGATGGTAGGGTTAATGCCTTAATACTATAAGCCTTACACTTGTGTATAACTACAGGTATGTCAAGAATTGCAGGCTCTACGGTCTTGTAAGCGTTTAACTTACTTAAAAACTGATTGGTTTAAGACAGTAACCATGGATTGGTATCATTTATATATTTTCAACTGTGAACCCCAAGTATATAAACTCACGAGCTGCCAACTACATTGTGCTATAGTCCTGGTGAAGTATGGATATGGTATTCTGTGTCTCCTTTGAAATGGTTATACTCATCAGCGTCATGAAATTGTGAGCTTAAAAATGACCTGAGAAGCTGGATTCCATAAGGGTAAAAAAATAGGGGAGCGGGTGAGACTAGAGTGTAGTGGAGTTCATAGCTGAACGGTTTTAAAATACATGTAGCTAAAACTAAAACATAGTGCTAAAACATAGTGGGGTGGGATCGGTGCTGGTTCCTGCATTGACCTGCTAGTCGCTTTGCTTGGATACTCCAATTTTATTTCTTTACCTCAAAAGTTCAGTCTTGCCTCCATTGAACTGGCACAATGCATGAGTTTACTAAGGACATCAACATTTTATTTTATCAGTTCACAAATAAATGTTAGGTGAGAGAGTTTATTTCATCTCCATATGAGGAGAATTAGTTAGGGTTATTATACATTCAAAAGTACTTTAGTTCATCCTAGGATTCTGAAAAAAATGAACCACATGTTCAACTGTGGATACAGGTGGTGGTACTCCCCAAACTTTTACGCTCTACCTGCTGTAGATTACTACGTAAGCTAACACACACCACAGACCAAGCAGGAAATCAAAAGCCCTAAACTTTTTGTTTAGCATGTAAAGTGTTAGAAAGGGCCAAGTGGCCAGTGAAAATAAAGGTAGAAAATTTCATTTAAAAACAATCAGCAAGGCTAGTACAATATGCACACACAACAGAAATACTACCTGAAAATTGCTGAGCTGCAGCTGATAGTAGGGAATGAAAGAGTTGCACTTTCACACCAGTTACAAGGAGGGTGGATATCAAACTCCATGTCCTCAGAATGAATGTGATATAAAATCTTAAGTCTCACTGAGTTTATTTTGATTTAAGCTTGTGGGCAAAGTCAAAGACCTGCAGTAGTTATAATATGTTCAAACTGATTATTTTGGCATTCATTCATAATTTGTACACATTAGACTTTCCTTCGTGTGTTCAGAATTGCATACTGCACTTGTACGCTGACGATTGTCAGCTCCACTCGTCCTATGTTCTTGATTTAATATAGGATGCCATTCACCAAGTCAATACTGACCTTGAAAGTATTTTGTCTTGGTCAACGGACAGTGGCCTTAAGCTTAACATAGGAAAGTGCACTGTGCTACACTTTAGCGCCACAAGATTGCATACAGAACCTCGGTGAGAGTGGTGTAGAGGTCACCCTTGGCAGTGAGAGTTTGACTACAGTAGAACGTCAATAATCCGGATTAATTGGGACCAGACCCCATCCGGATTATCAAATTATCCGGATAATCGAAATTGCCTTAAAAAAGCCAGTATACACTATTTATGCACACAAACATTTTAAAATTTTGTATTTTCTCTAATACAGTAAAGGGTTTACAGGTGAAATTAATCAAAAACATATTTAATGTTCAAACACTATTGTAATTTGTTAATTGTAACATGTGTACAGTAAAAACATCAAACACTATTTGAGCTTTTAAAAAAATGCGTAATAGGTTTTTGAACTGAAGTAGTGGTTCGTTTTTTCGCAGCTAAGTCCTTAATCCGTTTTAAAAGAATCAGCTGTTAGAGTAGTTACTGACGTAGTAACTGAAACGTAACTGTCAACTAATGCACACACAACAGTACCGCTCAGGGACAGTGGACTGAGGCGACTGGTGGGTGGTGGGACGGGGGATGTTGCCACGTAGAATAGCAGGTGTGTGACCTTGACTACGCCCCCTCCCCCTTCTGCGGCCACTCGCCGATCTCCTCGCTACAGTAGCTACGCGCCTTTTCGCCATCGCCCGCTTGACGCTAAGGAACATAGTGCAAGGGCAGATGCTACGATGTTTTAATTTTTGCTAGATACAAATCCGGATTATTGACGGTCCGGATTTTTGACGTCCGAATTATTGACGTTCTACTGTACTTGTAATTAAGTCAAAAATACTCTTGGAGTCGTCCTTGGCAGTGACCTCTCTTTTTCACACCACATGACTCACAATATCCAGCGTGCCCTCGGCAGACTGAGGGGTCTGTATAGGTTCAGGGGTTTGTTGCCAGAATCAGTAAAACTTCAGCTCATGCAGTCTTTGTTCCTCTCAGTGTTTTGTTACTGTTAAGCGGCCTATGGAAACAGCATCACGATGCATGACGCTCAGAGAATTCAGAAACTAAAAACACAACAGTGCGATTTGTTTACTCTCTGAGGCTTTATGACCATGTGTCTCGGTGTATCCTGATGCTGTCGGCATGCTCTGTATGGGATACTTATGCAGACTGATTACCAACTACATGACCCAAAAAATCCTCACACTCAGGGAGCCCCAGTACCTGAGTGTAAAACTAAGAGACCGAGAAAGAGGTCTCACAGCGTGCCGGCCGAGACAGGAAGCTTCACTTCCCCAAAGTGAAACTTGAGCTGGGCTAAAAAGTTTTTCCTATTTTGGCCCAAAGTATTTTATTGACCTCCCTGGAACCCTCAAGTTCCTGCTTTTAAGAAAATATTGAAAGAAATGTATTTAAATGTTAGGGTATGAGTTTTTCTTTGTTTGTTTCGTTTTTATATATTTTATCTGTTTGTTTGACTTGAGTTTTCCTGAAAAGCAGTCTTTGACTGAGGAATGCTTGAAAATAAAAGGCATTTTTTATTTAACACATTCACTGCGGGAAAAAAATAGTGAACCTTCCCCAGGTGCTGAAAATGTTTTTCCATAAAATCTTGCCTTTATATAAGATGAGTTAAAAACTGTGGTACGAAAATTCCCTCGAAGTATTTATGACGTCAAATGGTGACGTCAAAGTTATGGGTCAGTACTGACCCACCCGCATTATGTTACGGACAAATTTAAAAAAATCTCATATTGTACAAAAAAATGTTGTATTACACTATAAACTTAACTTCTTGCAAGTGTACGTAAAGGTAAAAATGTTTGCATAGGTGAAAAAATTCCCCGGAAGTATGTATGACGTCATTTTGTGTCGTATAAGTCCTGGGTCAGTAATGACCCATAAGGAATATCAGAATGGAAAAAATTGAAAAATCCACTAATCACACAAAAAATCGTTATATTAATTCTATTAAACTATTTATTAAAGATATAATTTAATATATAATAATGATGTAATATGACTAACACACCTGCGTCATGACAATAGTATTGAGGAATGGGTTATTACTGACCCAGCCGCGTAAGCAAAGGCGTGACACAGGAACTGAACTACCCGAAGTTGCACTGTTTCATACACAGTGCGACAACGCAGTTCAGGTCCGTCTCCGCTACGCGCTCGGTGCACACGGAGCCATTGACTAGGCCGGGGCACCGAGGGTCAGTACTGACCCACCCGCATCTCAGCAAAGTCCGTCATGGGTCAGTACTGACCCACCCGCAGCGAATGTATTAACCTATCCATGCCTGGTGCAGTCTATTTTTTACTAATTTGAATAGTAAACTAAGTAGCAATAAGCTATTTAATTTAATAATAAAAATAATACTCTTGGTAATGTTTTTGATGTGACTGATTGGGGAGCAGCCTAGGATTGGCTCAAGTTTGATTTCAGCAATCTGAAGTACACAACTATCTCTGTACAGATATGTTATCACCACCAATGATTAAAATTTCAGATCTGTAAGTATCCTCTTACGTTAAGTAGGAGTGGTATTACCTTGGTATCCAGTGTCATAAACTTTACTTTTTAACAGTGAGGAATACAATGGTGAATATAAGTAATCTAAAAATTAACTTTGAATCTTTAGCACCTCCACAACAAAAGAGCGTTGAGTGTCCTTTATGTTTAGAAACTGTTAAAAGTCCTTTCAAGCTGTGTGTTAGAAGGCATGCTGTGTGCCTTGCTTGTCTGCCGAAATTGGACGAATGCCCAACGTGTCAAGAAAAATTTCCTTCGGAAAACCCTGTTTGTGTCAAGAGTATATTGGAAGTGTTGCCTCATGTTTGTCGCTACAGTGAGAGTGGGTGCAGAGAAATCGTGGAACCAGGGGACGATCATGAGCTATTCTGTGGCTACAGACCTCTTGCCTGCCCGAGCAAGTCATGTGAGATGAAAGTACCAATCATACAATTAAAGGATCATTTTGAAAACCATCATCCACATGGCTGCATTTGTAAAGGCAATGAGATGAGTTATTGGAAGTGTTTTCTTGGAAGTAATGAAATATTCGCTTACACTCCAATATTTTTGTTCGATAACTTGTTTTGGTTGATTGAAATGAATCTTGCTGAAGAAAATAAATACAAAATTTCCTTCCTAGCCACACCCATTGGAAAATTGGAACACAACTATTATGCTCAAGTGCAATGCGGAAGAGGCAATTTTATTTATGCCTCTACATTAAAAGCTTCTGTGCTGAGTTCTTGTGAGGACACAGCGTGGTTTCTTGCTGACAACAATAAGGATAAGAATACAGATGAAGAGTACTGCATGAAAATCCCCTCAAGAGAAATAACCTCAAATTGGCAACGCAACCCTAAGCACTGGGAATACTTTTTCTTTAGACAACAAATATAACTAACTCTCAAGTGCTAGTTACACTTGTGAATCTACCTTCAATGCAATGCTGTGGGATTATAATTAACATTACTGTAAGATGAACTACAGCTTTCAAATTGCTTTATTATGTACCAAAATAAATAATAAATTTTTACTCTGGAGATTTCAATGTTGTTTTCTAAGTGCTATGTGTTTTACAATTAAACATAGTTTGCACGGGAAGTCCCTTTTTGCAAGAGCAGAATTCTTAGTGCTTCATAGGTTAGGGGCGGAAGTGATATTCATTGTACTCTTCAATGCTGCTTCTGTATCTGTACAATCTATTTTTCAATTATGGTTAAATTATACAGTGTATAAAAAAATTCCACCCCCCCCCCCTCTTTATTTTTGTTTTGTTTGTTAAGACAAACAATTAAACTTTTGGGAACTATACTAACTCAACCCAAATTATTCTTTTACGTTATCAAAAATGTTGAGTGTCCCCCAAAAATGTGGGATTTTGGGGGCAACTCAAAATTTTTAAACGCAAACCCCTTTCGAGTGACCCTTCATTTTAAAGAGCTTTAAAAAATAGGTGGATTGTGAAAGTTGGAGGTCGCTAACGTGTTTCTATCAAAATTGGCAGCTTCTCAAAGTTTTGAATACAACTCCTAGAAATTTTGACAAGCTGACAATTTTGATAGAAACACGTTAGCGACCTCCAACTTCCACCATTTGCCTATTTTTTTAAAGCTATTTAAAATGAAAGGTCACTTGAAAGGGGTTTTCATTTAAAAATTTTGAGTTGCCCCCAAAATCCCCCATTTTTAGGAAACACTCAAAATTTCAAATATCACCAAAAGATGGGTTTACCACTTTTTCATTTAATGATATTTTTCCCAGGGTCGTTTCATTTTTAAATCACCAAAGTTGAATTAAAACTCCAAACGTCCTAGACGCCAGGTTTTAATGATGTGTTGTATTAAAAACTTTGGTAAGCCTCAATTTTGATAGAAACACGTTAGAGACCTCCAATTTTCACCATTCATCTACTTTTTGAAAGCTCTTTAAAATAGGGGTCACTCTAAAGGGGTTTGTATTTGAAAATTTTGAGTTGCCCCCAAAATCCCCTATTTTCAGGGGACAATCAAAATTTATGATAATGTCAAAAAATAATTTGGGTTGAGTTAGTATCATTCCCCAAAGATTAATTGTTTGTCTGAAAAAACAAAAAAATAAAGAGGGGGGGACGGACTTTTTTTATACACTGTATATTATCGTAGATAACACTATCACTGATGTCTTCCGTCTGCACGCACTTAATATCTACATTCTGTAGCAAGCGCGTTTCGGCTTTCGCCATCTTCAACTACAATACTGATGCTGGTTGTGCGAATCAGTATCAGTATTCACCAGTATCAGTATGTACCAGCATCAGTATTGTAGTTGAAGATGGCGAAAGCCGAAACGCGCGTCCTACAGAATGTAGATATTAAGTGCGTGCAGACGGAAGACATCAGTGATAGTGTTATCTACGATTCATCCAGTGCCGCACGGATGTCAACCGAGACCATCGCTTCAAACTGTATATTATATTGATTTAAGAAGTTTTGAGTACACACAATTTGATCTTTGAATGTAGTTATCAATGTCAAACTTTTACAAGCTATTTCTTTGTTTTCTTTATTTCTATTTATATTATTCATTTACTAAATAGGCCTAAAGTTTTATAGCGCTGATGACAAAATGTAACAGTTTTATGACCGGTGTACCAAATATGGTATACATCCAAAGTGGACTTGTGTACCAATAGTGGGACAAAAGAACTTCCGTTGTGGACCGTGCCTAGACTACCAAATATGACCACATGCGAAGGTTCAATAAATCGTTCCAACCGAATAATTTCATAGAATTTTTGAAAAAATTCTGGCTTTATACAGTCTAAAAATACGTTTTAAGGTATTTTTACTTTATAAAATTTTTCTGGGAAATAACTTCAGACTTCCTACCAGTTGCAGGTATATCTCATATCCCCAAGCCGCTTTGCCCTCACTGGAAAAAATCATGCGGGTGCCCTTACATCAGTGATGAGCAGATTTAGCATTATATTTAGGCCGGATTTCACCAACATTTTAACCAGCCGTTAAAGCTCAGTTAACAATCGGTTAATTTTAACTAACCAAATTGGATTTCACCACGGTCAGTTAGTTTTCACAAGAAATATTATTTGTAGAAAACTGTTGCAAATAATCTCAGTACTACCACAAGTTAGTTCGAAGTTTAACCATATCATTTATAAAATAGTTCTAGAATACTGTACCATAATTATTGCTCAATTCCGAGCAACGGGTTTACTAGTGCATTTACTTACTCTGAAAACGTAATGGAATTTAAATTCACTTCAATTACATGTTTATCTCTAATACTACAATTTTCTTCCTTGACTTTGACATGAGTTGACTAAAAATTGAACTACATTGATATTCACATTATTAAATTACTTTTTACTCTATTTAATTCTAATTTTAGCAATTCTCAGATATTTTTAGGTGCGAAACACAAATAAACTCTTCACAAACAGCAACAGAACAATGAAGCATTTAACTTTCACTTGCATAAAAAACAAACCCATTAATTGAAAAAATCAGAGGAAAAACTAAATGCTTGAAGTACTTCTGCTTATTAGTATTGAGATATCCCCGCTACCTTCCTTTGGGTGCATTACACATTTGCGAGGGAAGTGAGAGTAACACATTGTCGCTGACACCGACCGATACCAACACAACAACTTCCAATTCCCAAAAATTCCCCCCTCGACTCCAGTAACCTTCGAGCTGTTGCAACTTTGATAAGATCAATTGGCAAGGAATTCACCGTTATGTGCTGCCACTTGTTTGGTCTGGCGTTATGGCTTTAGGTACAATCGAATGGGGCGGGGAACCCTCCTGGAAATAAGTACGCTTGTGATGTAAGAAGAGTCGAGGAGAGGGTTGGGTTGGAATGTAAAACTGCTGGCTAGAGTTGAAAAAAAATATACATTAAAGTACAGTAATACTATCCTATATATAGCTGCAAAATTGTGTCAATTTGCTCAACATTATGATTGAGTATGTGATGAAAAATAATATTCAGAAAACTAGTTAAAAGCTGATTTAACTTAAGAAAACTGATTTTGAGCTTGAAATTAAATAAGTTTTTCTCAAGGTACTCAATATGAGCTATTGACCATTAAATTCAGACAAGATAGTGACTAGTTACATTGTTCTATTCAACTTAAAGTCTAATTTTTAAAGATTCTATTTTTGAAAAAGATTTATATCTGAAGTTCTAAGTAAGACTCAACGTTAATTCTGATCTTAAATTACTCGTTGAATCATTGGCCTTCTTTGGAGCTAATGATAATTTAAATTGTATGGGTTTGAAGCGATTTATAGGACCAAAAGTTTTACCAAAATTCCAGAAAAAACAATTTTTTGCATTGAACTCGGTATTGTAGCTCATCTTAAACGCATCCGATTTTAATAATCAATTGCTAGAAATAAAACCTACAATGTATACCTAGCGCCTATTCTTAAGGCCCACGCCGTCCATAAGCCCAATGCTAAAATTAACTTTAGTCTTATGGACGGCGTAGGCCCCAAGAATTGGCGCCAGTCATACTGTTTAATTTAAGACTAGAACGAACCTTGAGACTCATTTCCAACTTGCGGTGTAACTCTTTAACTAAAAACAAATTTCAGCAACAAATAAATTTTACGTTGATTGGAAGAATCAATGGCTCCAAAGAAGGCCAATGATTAAACGAGTATTATAAGACCAGAATTAACGTTGTTTCTTATTTAGAACTTCAGATATAAATATTTTTCTAAAATAAAATCTTTAAAAATAGAACAATGTAACTAGTCACTATCTCGTCCGAATTTAATAGCTCATATTAAAAGCCCGTTTAATACTGAGTATTTTAAGACCAAACTGGACTAAATTCCTCAATTAGAACAGGACATAAAAGAAAAATAATAAAAAATAGATTCAAAGTGCGAAACGCCCATAAGAAATGTATAGGGATGAATTTTAATTTGAGTTTATCTTTAAAACGAATCAAGCTTTTCAAAAACGGATTGCGGCATTGTAATCAGCGTACAAATTTACTTCTAAGTGATGTGTCACAACACTATCTTTACATTTGAAAAAATAACTTATATCCAATACGGCGGATCCAAGAGGGCGGCCAATAATTAACAATCGGTCACAATGATGTATTTACCACCCAAAAAGTACCGGTGGTGGTCACACAACAATAGGCTATATTGATGAATGAAGGTAAAAAATGAAAAGGGGAAGTTTTCTTTCAAAATTTATTCCATTGCAAAAAAACTGCTATCTTGAAACGTGATTTTAAAGGTGTAAAACAACTTTATTTTTTGGGCACTCATCGGATCTTTGATTATAGCGCTCTAAAGAAGCTCTGATCACATTTTCATGGATGTACATCAGTTGCCGATCTAAAATCCCAATTTTACTGATATACGTATGTATAAAGAACTATCTGTCTTAGATACTTTATCTTGGTGTCAAATTAAAGCTTAGAATGTTATGCATAGTTTTTATACAGTCAAGTTTTTATACATATATAGTTTTAGATTAATAGAAAATTTGCATTATGTGATGAAAAACTAATATTCATAACACAAAATTATAATAAGAGATTTAAACCGCACATTTTCATAAACTAAATTTTGTGTCTTACTTTTACACTAAGTCTTACTCTTACTTATCAGGTTGTAACTGATTTGCAGCAAACCGACGTTTAATGCTTGTTCATTGGTTACTTTTTAGAGGAATGTACTAGCAGCACTGGCAGCTGCAACAATGCAAAAAATGTTTGTTCTGTTTGTTATAAGTTAGGTTTGGTTGGAGGATTGAGAAACGTATTTATTGGTTTATGGAGGGACTACGTTATGATTGAAAGAATGTTTTTTTCTGAGTAATTAGTATGATGAAAAGTATCGTACGTTACACGGCCGGTAAGTTTTTCCATACTCGCATGAAAATTCCGCACTCGTTTTCGCTCGCGCCGGAACTATCATGCTCGTCCGACAAAACAGTACTTCCCGGCCTAGTAATGTAATGTACTACTTCCTAACAGTAGGCCTAATAATATTTACAACCTGTCAAGTAAGTGGTGATGCAGGCCTAAAGAAATGATGGTTTATTTATTGCTAGGCCTACTTATTATTTTTCCCGAAAAGATTATTCCAATAGTATATTTTAAGCAAAAGCATGGAGATGCTTTTGATATTTTCAGACTTTTGGGGGATATCTATGCCATAAAATTAAATCACGGGTAAATTTTATTTCCAATTTTGTAATGAGAAAAAAGTAACTTTTATAATTGCTAAAGAGCAATTCACATTTAGTCTGCAATAGAAGGTTTATTCTATAAATTGGTAATTCTAATCAAAAGATTCTAAAATAGATACTCGGTGTGTTACGATTTTGTAGAAAATTTTGTACTATGTGATAAACAACTAATATTCATAACACAAACTTATAATAGAGATTTAAACCGTCACATTTTTAATTTAGACATAAACTAAATTTAGTGTTTTACTTTTAATGATAGATAAATGGAATGAACATGCCCGTCTGGACGCTTCATCCTTATAGACAGGAAGCTTGAAGACTGCTAAATCTGACGTAAATATAAAACCTCGATAAAAATCTGCGACAATCATGAAATCTGTAGTCGCCGTTGGATCACTCTCTCTTCATAAAAAAATATAGAGTTATAATTTAGGACACGGTAATACATCGGCAACGTTTCCCAATAATTGTAGGATAAAGTCGGTGTATTCATGATGATTTTCTCCCGAATCGTGTTTTTAATATTATAACAGGTTACTAACCTAGATTCCTAGTAGTAGATTCCTAGCCTTATTTGGTTACTCAGAGTTTCGGCTACAAGTATCCATTTCCAAACCAAAACATGAAACTTTTTTCTTTATTGAAAGATCGTCAAGTTTTTAAAAAATACCACATTTAAATATTCACGAACAATTAAAAATTCAACACTTACTAGTCACTTGTTCTGGCCGGCCGAGCACGGTCGAACTCCAACGTTTAAAGTTTATGAGTGTAGTAACCTGTTATATTATTAAGTCAGTACTTGCATTAATTTAAGGCGAAAGAGGTTAAGTTTATATAAATCTGATATCATGAACTGTTGTACTTTAGATAGGAGCATGGATCAAGGCATGTAAAATATAACATCTTAAATCTTACAATAATAAACTCAAGATATATCTTGTGCGAAACACAAATAAACTCTTCACAAACAGCAACAGAACAATGAAGCATTACAAGGAATCGCGCAATAAATCTTAATTTCACGACACACAAGCAAACAGATGAAGTATGCACTGTCTAATATTTATGTTATTCCAAATATTCTAATATCTTTCTCTCTCACCCCCTCTCCCTCTCACCCCCTCTCTTCGGTAGAAGTCAACCCCTCCTCCCCCAGAGGAGAGCGTTTACAGCAAAGTCCGAGGAGGGAAGGACCATGTAGTCGAATTAAAGAAGGTCCGACATAAAGTTGTGCCCATAAATTGTGTGGCCCGCTATAAACTGTATTATGGTGGTGAGGGTTTGAATATTGATGCGGTAGGGGAGGGAGTGGGGGCGTCTTGACCGCCGAGTTGTGTTTTATGGGTACTTGTGGAGCGCAATTTGGCCGCCGGCCCGGCGTTACGCGGACAATTCAATAACACTCATCCTGCCCCGGAGGGGGGGGGCGACCACATATTGTTTTGATTGCGTTCAAATGTGTTTGGGTAGTCGTTAGTTTCACGTTTTAAAGCGGCGGTTACGCCGGGCTTTTTAACTGTACGTTAACTGACGTAAACACACTGTAAATATATGTGAGTTAATGAATTAAAGTTTTAACGATTTTGTACTCGAGGAAACTTAAGAACACGTACGCATAATTTGTTTGTTGAACGTTTGTAGGTGGATAAATATTTCACATTTTTATTGGAGGCTGCTTGAAAATAATCTGTTTGTATGATTATTATTAATTGTCAATAATAAAGATAAAAGTGGAAGATTCTTTTACATCATACTACACAGTTCTTCAGTGCGTTACTCTCAGCTGGAAAGTTAACCTTTGCCGATAACTACACGGTAAATTTACCTTTGAGTGCACAGTAAACTTACCGTACACTAGGAAACGGAAAGAATGAAAGTAGCCTAAATAATCAAAACAGTCAGTTGACTGAAGCTCACCGACGTTGTTGGTTCCTTCACGGGAAAGTAGTGGTAGCACTGGTAGCAGAAGCAAATTTTTGTTTTTATTTATTGAGGTTTAAAGAGTTGAGAAACGTAATGGGCTATGTAAGGAATACATTATCATAAAAACAAGTTCTATTCTGAGTAGTATGATGTAAATATGATGTTCTTACATCATAAACTTAACGACTTGCATGGTCACACGCCCGGTGAGGCGAGCAATACCATGCTCGTCCGGAAAAACAGTAGTGACAGTACTTAACGGTCTAGTGACGTAAAATGCTATTTTAATTTTGTTATATATATACTGCGTGTCCGGAAATTATGGTAAAATATTTTAGTATATGATAGCACAGGTAAAAATAAGAAAAAAGTTCATATACACATAGGTCCAAAAGTGCTTCGTTTTCCGTCTGTGTCTGTTTGTGATTTTTACATATTTAATCATATCTCACGAACCTCTTAACGTATAAACTTCAAACTTGGTATGTGGATGACTACTATTAAGACCTTTTTTTTAAGAAGTATCAAATTTCTACTTTGTATCATTTCAAAATGGCGACTGTTTTTTGTTTTCAAAGCTAAATACTTAAAAACTGTAAATTTTAGAAAAATTATACAAGAGACAAAAAAGCTGTGACATTGAATATAATTAACGCTGATATTAAGATTACAATGATCGGACTACTAATAACGGAGAAATTGTAACTTTTCTGAATAAAAACATGGTCCTTTAGAACAAATGTCAGATATTTGCATGTTTTTATTTGGAAAATAATCTCCGTTATTGGTAGTCCGATCATCATAATCTTAATATCGGTGTTAATTGGATTAAATTTCACAACTTTTTTGTTTCTTGTATAGTTTTTCTCAAATTTGCGGTTTTAAGATATTTAGCTTTGAAAACAAAAAACAGTCTCCATTTTGAAAGATACAAAGTAGAAATTTGATACTTCTTACAAAAATTTAGGTCTTAATAGTGATCATCCATATTCCAAGTTTGAAGTTTGTACGTTAAGAGGTTCGTGAAATATGATTAAATATATAAAAATCACAAACAGACACATAGACGGAAAACGAAGCACTTTTGGACCTATGTTTGTTTACATGAACTTTTTTTCTTGTTTTTACCTGTACTATCATATACTAAAATATTTTACCATAATTTCCGGACACCCTGTATATTTGGTTGCCACCTTGGATTTATAGAAAAAATTATTCATTTAGTACAAAAAAGGGTGAGCTTTATGCTTTTATGAACGAACCTCGATAAAATCTTAACTGGATTATAGGTCATTAATCATATAACAAAAATCCTATGTTTGATCTCTTCAGGGACGTGTTTTTGTCAAACATGACAAATAATGCTCATATTTCTTTATGAATTAAATCATAAAATACCACTAATTTTGGTTTTTGGAACTTTTCTTTTATTAGAAGGATAAATAATAATATTTTTGATTGAGTCCGGCAACATTTAGGTATACTGTAACGCAGTGCGGAATTTACCAAAAGGAATTTGGAATTTTACCCACTTTTGCACCTTGTGGACACAAACAAATTATTAAATTGATTGATTTGACAGCCTTTAAAACTACCTGATAATCATTATTGCAGGTAAACTAGCTTTGTTTAGTCAATTAGATTGTTCTAAAAATAACTTCAGCAGATAAAACAAGGCAAAGTATACAGTTCTGTGATTTCTTTGATTGATGTAAAACAATAAGGTCCTCAAAATAGTCATCGAAAGGATTAAGAAGAGTTAGATGGAAAGAGTTAGTCAACAATATTATGAAATATTATAACAATATTATATGTGTTATCTGTTATTATTTAATACACTGGGGGTTGAGGAGCCTGCGCCTTCTTCAAAGCTGCAAGGCAGTGCACTTTGTATTTATGTAATACTTTATGTGGATTATAAAAATCATTATTGTTCAGCCTACTAATTTATCAACTAACAAGAGTCAGTTTAAAATTATTTTCAACGGGGCTAATTCTGAAGGATTGAGAAATAATTTCGCATATAAAGGATTATTACAAAAGATTCGAATTTAGGACTACAAAGCGGAAAACACAAAGGGGGTTAACCAGATTAGCTTTAATGATGCTGAAAACGCTGAAAAATTACTCAGCATGTGACATCAACTACCCACAAATCCCACGTTTTCATAATTTGTGACTCATTTAAAATGTCATTGACGGAAGACTTTTGTAAAAAAGTTCTTAACATTAATGAGTCTTTGTTTTGTTTTTTGGGGTTTGCATACGTAAAAAATTGCATAATACACTCACCGACTCTATCTGTCCCGATCTTTGATGGACACAAGTACCAGCAATTTTGATCATTCCTTCATGTTCTGTTCTAATTTTTCTCAAATGTGTGGTTAAAAAAAATCCATGTTTCTTCTCAGACGATTGATTACCTGGTAGCCACTGATAAATGAACTACATAATGTTAAGGACTAAAATGTAACTGACATTTAAGCAGGAATCTTTAAACGACTTTAATTAGGGTAATTAGTCGTAAGATTCTAATATAAATTCATGGAATTTTTTAGTAATATTAGTAGGTACTAATTATCTCAAAACCCTATGTGAACACCAATGTCAATAAGATAACACATACATCGGATGATTATAATTTTATTTTGAAAAATAAAAACTAAACCGAACAATATCTTTGCAATTTCAAGCATCATGATTAAATCTTAAGCTAATTTTTAAACTAACATCTCAGAATAGCTTTTCTGTTTTAGTCTCGGTTCTTCATCTGTGCTACACAGAATGGAGAAACCTCGAAGTAGTTATCAGACTGTAATCAAATCATTGGCAGTCGCCTTTGCCTCTTGTCAGCAACGACAGTCGGTGGATATATTCGCGCGCAGGCGGCAGGATTGACAGCGAGGCGAGAGTGTCGGCCTTTGATTTCCCCCAGGTGCAGTTCGCCACCGACACACCAGGCAGCGCTGCTGTGCCTAGCTCTTATCTGGAAAAAGATCTGAAAAGTCTGAAAAAAGGTTGAAAGGTTTGCGTTTTACTTTCTCCCCCCTATACAAAGTATATGGAGAAAGTATTGTTTTCAAATTTTTCGAATTTTAGCTGTTAGTGGAAATATTTGATTTAGTGCTCCCTGAATCCAAAAAAGTGGGTTTCGGAGTGGTGTCTGTCCGTCCGTGTGGATGTGTGTGTGTGCGTGTGTATGGAAATAAAGCTAGAGATGACACCAATGATCCGATTTTCTTGAAATTTGGCATGTATGTATAAAGCCGTAATAGCTCCATGTTTTTTTCATTTTTTAGAATTTTTGATTTTTGAGGGTATTTGCCCCATAAAAACCCACAAAAAACGACAAAAATAAAACTTTCTCAAAAACGGCTCAACCGATTTTGATAAAAGTTTTCATGGTTAGTGCTTAAGATAACAAACAAAATGACACCACCCGCATGTCTGTAAAAAATCAGGTTCAGAAGTTATTGGCGTTTAAGATATAACAATTCCACATTTTTTCAAATTTCATAAAATCTGTATCTTCTAAAGAAATTTACTTGCAACCATTAAATTTGGCTTGAAAATATAAATAATTCAGTGTTTTGAATTATTAGTATACGTCAGCTGGTTGCGGAGATAATTGATATTTTCGTTCGGCGGTAAACTTAGTACGTTGTCCAAAGTTATTCTTATGCGCAAATATTTGAAAACCGACATCTCCGTTATTTACCAACCGATTTTGATAATATTTGGTATGTATTTGTGTGTTAATTAATTGTTAATTTGTTTTATTTCATTATATAAGTTTTCTAGTTTTAAATGATTTCAAGGTTTCAGTATGTGTCAGTTTACTGATACAGTTTAAATTCTACCCGGATCAAGTTTTTTAGGTTTTAGGTGATTCTACTCAATGTATATAGAATACATTGTTCTACTTGGTCTTAATTAGAAATATCGACTCAAGCTTGTCAGCCAACTGTCCCAAAGACTCTTCATACTTTTTGATAACTGCTTGAGTGTACTGATAAGTAACGCACTCGATAGAAACGGCAATCATACTACATTGTAATTTGTAGTTTGTGATAATACAATAAAAGTGAGTTGTATTATTGATATGTTTTTTGATGAATTATATCAGTTTTCAATAACTTAAGCTACCGTTAAGATCGAATTCCTTACCTTGTACCTGCTTAAGAATTATTCTTGTCCAATACAATCCCATTGCATTGTTTAAAAAATTACAACATATTGTTTTAAAGGTGTCGTAAGTTTCAAGGATAGATTAGAGGTAGGCATGAAAATACTCTATCAAAGAAATATGTGAAGATATTCTGTAATTGTGATATGTATAGCTTAGGCTGCATAATATTCTTTCTGGAACAGGAGTTGGCGTCACATAACAGTGTTTTGTTAGTATTTAGTAAAATATATTGATTGCACCACAAAGACTCCCCTTCAAACCACTAGCAGGCAAAACCCATTGAGTATCCACATTGCCTACCTGCATAGTACGGCGCTCTTAGTCAATATATGTGTTTTATCTGTAGTTAAGTTTACTAATTGTACGTTGCTTTCCACATTTTGATGTTTTGTTCTTACAAAATCAGTCATTACTGAATTGCAAAATAAATTTGTCAGAAACACTATTTAGTTATAAAAAAGATTACCAAATCATCTAATAGTGTTCACGCTATTAGATGTTTCGAAAATTAAGGATATTTTGATTCTGTCCGAACTGAAAATAATCTGGTCAGCCATGCATTGTTTTGAAGTGGTTATTAAAACTTCCCAATGGAATCAACTCAGAAAAGTTGGCTTATATCGAAGTTAAATCCTATATTTAATAAAAGTGGATTGTTAGTAATATCTAATCATTTAAAACATACAGACCGAGATTGAAAGTAAAAACAACAATAATAAACATGTTATTTATTACATATTTTATTATTTTTGGGTATATGTATAGAACTAGAACATATCCAGTGCCAACGAGCACAGTGCTCACTGATCCAATGCGCATTTTATTGTTACACCCATAGACACCGATGTTAACTTTTTATTTCCTTTAAAGCCCGGGACCATTTTATTTTACATCACCTAGAACCATCAGAGCTAAGAGGTCATTAGTTGATAAGAGTCATAGCGAAAATGTTGAGGCGTTGGTGTTTACAAACAACAGCGGTTTGAACCGGAGTTTTTAATTGAGAGCGTTGTAGGCATTCATATGAATTAAAGCGCTAAACATGGCGATCTCGATGCTATTTATTGCCGTTCGGAAACCTAGTATTTGGATTTTTACTACTATACTTAATATCTCGTGCACCATTAAAGGTACTACCAGTCGTACCACCGGTTGGGAAACACTCTATGTGCATAATAATTAATACTCAATATAAAAACATCGTTCACTCTTTAATCCACCAGTCTGCGTCAAAAATTCCCCAATTAAAACAGGATTTTATCTTTAATTCATCACACTAGAAGCTAACCTGCCACTGACCGGTGACAGATGATAAAGTGCCTTAAAACCCCCCGGTCTGGCAGGCGAGTGAAATAAAACCGACCGCAAACAGTGGAAATAAAAGCGCACCTCGGTCGAGCCGGTTTTATTCGCATTTTTCCCGCCGACCCATCCAGCGTCCTCCGCTTACTAATTCATCGCTCGACGCGAACGCGGACGATCATCGCTCGTTTTTTATCCTCGATTTCCTCGGCCCGATACGCGGCGGTCCACCATTTTGTTCGTAGTTTTTCGAAGTGGTTTACCAGAATTGAAATTGTTATTTTTGCCCTCGGATGTGCGGTGCGGCTATTTTTACATCGGCGGTGAATAAAAGATGATCGGAAGGGAGTGATCGCGGGTAGTGACGTCCGGCGGCGCGGTGATTGCTAGTGACGAGCACTAGTTGCCTGTTGCGGCCGTATCAAATGTTTTTTAATTTATTTTTCTCAGTATTCAATGGCGGTATATCTTTATGAGATGCTGTACTCGTTATTCCCTTGGGTAGAGGGCATTGTCTTTATTAAATGAAATTTATATTTTGAGCCTCTTAAATAAAATAATTTAAAACCGCCGCACCATTCTTGTTGATTAGATATGACTACTCTTGCTTCTGCACTATCCTGATCTGTGTACTTGAATTGGGTTTATTGATGAATATTAATATTCTGAAATTTAAATTTGAAACTTTAGAATCCCAAGGAGCATAATTTATAAGGATTTTCGGGAGTAAAAAATATGCCTATATATTATTCTAGCGTGTAAGCTACCTACCTACTAAATATTAGGTAAAATGGTTTAGTAGTTACGAAATACAACAAAAAATAAAGAAACATACACATCCTTACACACGGGCTTGGACATCCTTATATTAAGGCTTCTCTGTTGAATACGTCATGTGCGAGGTAAAATCTCCCTAAAAAGTTTCAGAATGCAACACACGAGTTTCTTCCGTGTCACTTCTAGTTCAGAGTATCGAAAAAATGTAACATTTATTTCTATCCTTGAGTAGGAACTATTATATGTACAAAAAATGGATTGTAAACATTTTTTACCAAAAAATATGAATTCAAAAAAAATGAGGGTGAATTTATAGCTGGGAATTCCACCTTGCTGTATGGTAAACTGCCTAAATGTGTCGTCGTCACCAACAAAACCGACAATTTCTCCCATATAATTTGGCCTAAATTTGGCAATTTTGTGCCTCAACTACAAGGGGCGAATTAAAAAAAAACTTCATATTTCTGTCCTTTCTTCTACACATAACACAAAAACACTCGCATTTGGCCGGTGAACATTGTTAAGAAACATTTTATGAAGCCCCTCTACACAGCAGTCCGCCGGTTATTTGATTAATCAGTCAGCAATGTGTACAAACAGAGGAGTTTACACAGAGTAACATCTTTGTTTAACAGAGCCTTTAGTTTACTTAGAGTAACATTATCGGGATTATTTGCTCGTCGTCTCAGCCGCGGCCGCGGGGCGGACAGATGTGACGTAACAAATGGCACCCGGCTGGCAGAAATATCTAGGCGAAACTTTGGTATCCGTCACAACCGATGTAATCGATCGATGCTTTCAATCGATTGTTAAATATTTTATTGAAGATTTTGAACGCGAACAGTTTTGGAATTCGATATTATCAACATAAGTAAGTAGACTGCTTGTAGCTTGTAAAGATTTTTAATTAAAAAAAAGTTGTTATTGATTTAATTGTTTAATAAATCGTTTTCGCAAATATAGGCCGATTAGGGATTTATTGTTCATATATTGATTAATTGTCTAAACAGAACAAATTCAATCCATTTACCTAGCCAGCGATCAAAACTTCTAAACAGTCAATTGTATTAAACTTTAAAGTTCATGCTGTTTTATCATTTCAGCAAGTGATTATTTTAATTCAGTTATAAAACATAAAAGTCTGGGACTGTGGCGTGTCTTGTAATCCAGCTACTTGGAGGTCACGAATTCTGGATAGTTATGAGCGATGGCTTGTGGACGCGGTGTTCCGTAGAGGGGATTAACGTCCGCACAATAGTAATGTCCCAGTGCTCAATAGAGTCCTGCGTTCATAAGACCATCCTCAAAATTAGACCAGTTCGTAAATTATAAACCAGGCAAAATCGTGTGGCTCGTATCCCACGTTAAAATGTAGGTCCCTCAGCTGCCATTGGCTGTTGGGCTATTAATTAACAATCCTGTCGAAGGAACATGTCGGCCTTAGTCAGTAACATGCAAGACTACAAAATTGAAGCACAATCATTGTACACTCATTTTTCACTCATATTCGCCTTAAAATACCTCTGATTGGTAGTCGGCGTCTTAATGGTAATTTAATCTGATCATCCCCGTCGCAGCAGACCTGCACACTCAGCGAATTTCAACTAGTAAAAAAAAATTCAATCCAACATAAACAAGATATGACATGTTTTTTTTTAATTTCCATAAGAACAATAGATGAGGAATGGTTTTGCAAGTTTGTTGCAACAGGTATATACCAATTGGGTGGTTTTAATTCATTTTTATTAGCCGTATACCAAGAAGCCATAACGTTTTTTTAAGATATGTTAAGAAATAGGAAGATATGCCATTTTTTATTTAAAACAGGGTAGCATGGGGAATGAGTATGCCAAGTTTGCTTCCACGTAAACATAAAAATTAGGGATTATAAAGCTGTTTTCAAGAATAAATATAATACATGTGGATATAATATTTCACAATGAAATTGTGTGTGAAACCAAGATAAAGTATATGTCGTTATTTTACGATGAAAATATATAGAAATAAACTTTACAATAGAAAAATACAATAGAAATAAACTTTACAAATACATTTCAATAGGAAATTGTGAAAGAAAAATATTCCAGTTTGACAATCCTTAGACAGAAGTCACAGACAACACTGGCCTCTCAACAGCAGGCGGTGTAACGTTGTTGGCGCCCCCTGGGACCCGCCCCCACCCTACAGCGACCCCGCGGTAATGCATCCCTCGCACGGCTACGCGCCTCACTAACCCGTGTTTGGAATAATTTTCAATTTGTGTATGATATTAGCGAGCGGATAAAATATTCATCGGAGGCTAATGTTTCAGCTGATGGGATTAACAGATGTTCTTTAGCATGGAAATCAGCTGTCGAGCGGCAGGATCCAGAGGCGGAGTTTTGGAGGGAAACCTACGCGGAGTTTTGGAAATGGAAGTGATGGGAGGTTGTGTGTTTAAGTATAAGTTTGATTTTTCTACCGATGAATATGAAAATTATTGGGTTGAGAAAAAAGGAAAGTGAGTAACGAAGTGCCCGGGGAGGTGAACGAAAAGAGATTAGGTGAACGAGATCAGGGGCTTTAATAGAGAAGTAAATGGGAGAAATTAGTAATACCTAATCGTAACATAATTTTTTCAGATATAAGTTTACTGTTTCTTCAAATATCCCCCTTGATATTTGCCATTTATTTTGACGGTGCCATAACCAACGTAAAAAGATAAATCTGAAGTTAGTTTGTTAATGTCTACAAATCGGTTGACTTTCTTTTGGAAAGTCATCGTTAGAGAATCGATTACTCTAAATTATAAATTTCTCTTTGAAAGTAAATAACTCTCAAATTAAATCGATTCACAAACATATAACTAAAGGATTTTTTCGAATTTTACTGCCCTACAGTAATGAAAAACCGTACAGATACACACAAACTCACAATCGTTATTTCAAGGACATAATATGAAATTCTATATTGAAATATTTTTACTTTACGATAGTGTCATTTTGTTTAAATAATCTGCAGGAAAAAGAGCAATAAAAATTAAATGCGAACTTATTTATTTTCTTGTTTTATGATACCAAATACAGAAAATTATTTGCAATATTCTATTTTGCAAAAAAATGTGTCTGGGTAACACTATTGTATCACGCGTCCTTAAAAAAGTTAAACCAACAATTTTTTCATCGAAATCGCGAGGAAAGTTTTATAAAGGTTCGATTGTACATTTCGATTCATTTGTCACTGGGTATTCGTCCATATATTTTTAAGAACGAGTCAAAGATCCTAAATCATCCTTTAGTCATATTCCGGTTAAAATACGTAGCCAGTGTTAAGTCCTGGTCTTAGACTGGTGTTAAAGCTTTACAGGAAAAAGCCTATGGGTTGTACACCCTTTCAAAACTGTTAGTACCTTATTCCACAGGAAATTTGCTAAAAACTCTCTGTAGTAAAACAAAATAACAATATGTTTAGCATATTAATAGGTTACTTACTTTTAATCGCATCATAAACTTGGCTTGTTGCTTATATCATGAAAAGGGGTCTGGCCTTAAATTTAAAAGTTCACTTGTTAAAATCCCAAAGTGCATAGAAGGAACGTTTACAATTTTTCAGAACTTGAGGATCAGCACATGTGAACATTCAGTTGGTCTGCAAATTAAAAATCAAACCCACTTCAGCAACTACGTTGTCACCGTTTGTACCCAGAATTCACCGCATTCTTCACGGACAAAGCCACGAGTCAATTATCGCGACCCGGACAAGTGAATTCCGGATGAGCGCGAGTCCTACGGCGAGGGTTAATTGAATTAATGCATAGCAAACAAGAGCTCAAAAACTCCGAGTTTGTATTCATAGGGGCAAGATAATCGTGTGGGGCGGGGGACAATGCCGCGTCTCTTGGGAGGCGGGGGGAGGGAGAAAAATACCCATAAGCTATATACACAGTATCCGCCCCTGCATTTTATATGATGAGCCGATGCCCATCTGGTAGCTGGTAAATCAGGATCTAATAGACTCGAGGTCCAGGGGGGCACACCCCTCTTGTTATTGTTAGTGTTATTGTTATCATCAAACCCCTTTGTTATCAATCCCCTGTCAACTGTCTCTAATTTTTAGGGTCGAAGTTTATCGCGTCGTTTGATTTGTTGTAGTTGTGTCGCTGAGTTAGTTTGTGTTGTTTGGGTCAGTGTGATATTGGTTATCCTCATGTTGGTGTTACTGATGTTGGTTGGGATTCACTCAATCCATTGCATTTATATGGTAGTGACAGTGGCAGCCGATGTGAAAATATTGTCTCTGGCACTATTAACTTTTTAATTAATACGTTTTAAAATTAAATATGTACAAAACAAACTTTTAAAACCTATATAAAGTTGTTGGCAGTGTCACTGAAAGAAAAAAGCAACAGTAACAAAGAATAATATTTTTATTTGAATTTTTGCGGACATTTACCATCACTGATTAGTAAAAAACAAGTTTCACGACGTTTCGGGATCTGGAATCTGAAACTGGAATCCCGTCATCAGGTGAAAAAACCTAGATTATAAAAAATGAGCAATACACAGCCAGGAAAATCTGGACAAAAACAGAGAACTGTAAAAACAGTCACAAAAACACACAATGCTGAAAAGAAAACAAGAACAAAAAAACATAGAAAAACGCGAGTAACAAGAAAAAAGACTTAGTTCCTGAAACCTTAAAAATAATCGAGTCTCGGCTCGAAAAATATGAAAGTGTAACTGAACCTATACTAAACCTCCTGTTAAAATGTCATTATGGAACAGCTTAAATTGTGCGCCCAATGTAACTGTTTTTGACTAGAGGGTAAATTATAACGTCAATATGAGGGAATAACCATGGGGTCGCCATTGTCGCCTATCTTTACTAATATCTTCATGGAGGAGTTTTAGCAAAAGGCTTTGTCTCAACTCAGACCTAAGATTTGGTGGAGGTACGTCGATGACACCTTTGTGGTATTTCCGCATGGAGACGATAAACTAAAAGACCTTTTAGGGCATCTTACAGTATTTCTCCTTCCACCCGCCTAACATTTTAAACCATAAACTAGCATTTTTGGATGTGTGCGTAGAAAAGGATAGGGACACGCTTAGGACAACTAACTGTTTTCAGAAAAAGACACACTAAGGGCAGTACTTAAATTTTCAATCAAACCATCTAAAGTCTGTCAAAGAAGGGGTAGCTTACGCATTATTTGACGGAGCAAAGAGCATTTGCTCCAGAAATAAAAATAAGATGGATTTAAAAGATAAAAAAGTAACACAAGATTTGGCTGGGAATGGATGCACTCAGTGTCTCAGTCTATAGTAAGAAAGTGCAAAAACCGTAGGGCTAAACAAAATGAGCCAGGAAACACTGAACAATTCGTTCTTATGTCAATCCCTTATGTGCCGAGATTATCGGAAAAAATGAGTACAGTTGCTATGAAGTTCAAAGTTAGAACCACGTTTAGGACACAAAGCACTCTTAGGCAATGTCTCGTAAAAAAATGGCTCTAAGGGATAAAAAAAACTGTGTTTATAGAATCAACTGCAATAGTTGCTCTAGGCCGTACTATGGCGAGGCAAAAAGAACTTTAAACTTTAGAATCAAAGAACACAAAGAACACACGAGGAAGGGCGTTAGTGGATAAATCAAAAAGTGCTCAACACTGCTGGTCTGAAAATCACAAGATGAATTTTGACGAGGCAAAAATAGTACACCGAGGACTTCACTTTTTCAAAACTAATTGAAGCTTCGTACATAAAGCTAGCAGACCAACCAATCAATCTTTACTAGAAATAAGGCCAGCATGGCGACCAATCTTAAACAAAGAGTTGAAAGACAGGGAAAATAAAGTGTCAGCAAATAGAGTAATTACTAACAATTCTGTTCAGAATTCTCACAACATGTTAACCTGCAGCAAAGCCAAGGGGCAAAATCAGGTTAAAAATTAACTAAAAACCACAAACAATGCTACGGAGATACATATGTCCCCTCTATTATACTTCTGTGCTCGCTGGTTTGCTGACACTTATGTGCTGTAACAAGTATAGGCCCTTCATTTATTAATAATTATTAGAATATGAACGCTTTCGATATTAATCGATTTGATAATGGCAGCATACATCGATGAAGTATTTATTTTTGCCAATAAGCATATCAATTTAAAGGACTTAAAAATTCCTACGACCTTATAATTTAGCACCATTGAATTCAGCTCGAAAAAACAAACAGTTTAGTATTTTTAATCATTGCTCTATGACCATTGGTATTGAACCAAGATATTGAAAGTGGTAAACACAGCAGGCCTACGTTGTCCCGATGTTCACCTTATAGGAAATAAGTAAAATTCTATATATCGCTTATTTCTCAACATAATAAAACTTGGTTTGTGGCTTCATCTACATGAGATCTAATGTGTTATAGTCTAGAATCCCCGATTTTTCCATTTTTTTTATGGCAGTAAACCCTCATACTCATTTCCCCATGTTATCCTTCTAGGAAAAAAATATTTTTGTTATTTCTTAACACATCGTGATAAAACCTTGCATATAGCTTCATCTAGTTCAGATCTACTAAATATTGAATTAAAATCACCTACATACCTAAAACCAGTTTTAACATACGGTACCTGTTGCAGCAAAACTGCATAATCATTCTCCATGTTATTCTTATGCAGCTTACAAAATCATGTTAAATTTCGCTATGTTGGATTGAAATAGTTCTTTCTCATTTGAAATTAGCTGAGTATGCAGGTCTGCTGAAACTAGGGAATTTTACATCACGATCACATGGGCAGTTTTATATATAATGAGGTCGTGGTAGTGGCACTTTCGGTTACAGTATGAGTATCAGTATCAGTGCCAGTGACAGTACCCGTGACACTAACAGTTAGTTGTATTTGAAGTTCCATGTGTTTTCTTGTGGCGGATGTTTTCATCTTGGTACAGTTGGCACAATAACTGTACCAAGATAGTTGTATTTGCAGTCACAGTTAACAGATCTAGCTCCAGTACCATTGACATTGACAGTGACAGTGACAGTGCCATTGACAATGCAATGACAGTGACAGGGACAGTAACAGTGCCAGTGACAGTGACATTTACAGTGAAAGTTACAGTCTCAGAGATTGTCATTGACTGTGACAATGACAGTGACTGTGACATTGACAGTGGCAGTGACAGTGGCAGGGACAGTGACAGTTGCATTGACAGCCGAAGTGACAGTGAGGAAGGCGTGCGCCACTCAAGAATGTCGCCATTGTTATTCTACAGCCAATCAATTATTCAGCAGTGAGCAGACGTGAAGGGACGCGGTTACCAGGGGCAACGCGAGCCGCCAAAATGGAGGAGCCGCACGGCCGAGGGTAAACCGCACCGTGACAGAACCGCGCCGTGGGAGCCGCGGCGGGAAACGGCACCTTGAGACAACCGCAGTGGGTAAACCACACCGTGAGAGAACCGCGGCGGGAAAACCGCACCGTGAGAACCGTGAAGGGACGCGGTTACTCCCTGGTTACCCTGTTGCCCCTGCAACGCGAGCCAACAAAATGGAGGAGCCGCACGGCCGATGGGTAAACCGCACCGTGTGAACCGCAACGGGTAAACCGCACCGTGAAAAACCGCACCGTAAGAAAACCGCGGCAAGTAAAACGTACCGTGAGATAGCCACGGCACGGCGGGCAAACCGCACCGCCGCGGCGCCGGTGGGCAAACCGCACCGTGACAGAACCGCGACGGGCAAATCGCTCCGTGAGAGAACCGCAGCGTGTAAACCGTTCCGTGAGAGAACCGCGGCGTGCAAACCGTATCGTGACAGAACCGTGGCGGGCAAACCGCACTATGAGAGAACCGTGGCGGGCAAACCGCACCGTGACAGAACCGCGGCGGGCAAACCGCTCCGTGAGAGAACCGTGGTGGGCAACCCACACTGAGACAGAACCACGGTGGGTATACCGCCCCGTGAGAGGACCGCGACGGGTAAACCGCACCGTGAGAGAACCGCGACGGGTAAACCGCACCGTGAGAGAACCGCGACGGGTAAACCGCACCGTGAGAGAACCGCGACGGGTAAACCGCACCGTGAAAGAACCGCGACGGGTAAACCGCACCGTGAAAGAACCGCGACGGGTAAACCGCACCGTGAGAGAACCGCGACGAGTAAACCACACCGTGAGAGAACCGCGGCGAGTAAACCGCACCGTGAGAGAACCACGACGGGTAAACCGCACCGTGAGAGAACCGCGACGGGTAAACCGCACCGTGAGAGAACCGCGACGGGTAAACCGCACCGTGAGAGAACCGCGGCGAGTAAACCGCACCGTGAGAGAACCGCGACGGGTAAGCCGCACCGTGAGAGAACCGCGACGGGTAAACCGCACCGTGAGAGAACCGCGACGGGTAAACCGCACCGTGAAAGAACCGCGACGGGTAAACCGCACCGTGAGAGAACCGCGACGGGTAAACCGCACCGTGAGAGAACCGCGACGGGTAAACCGCACCGTGAGAGAACCGCGACGGGTAAACCGCACCGTGAGAGAACCGCGACGGGTAAACCGCACCGTGAGAGAACCGCGACGGGTAAACCGCACCGTGAGAGAACCGCGACGGGTAAACCGCACCGTGAAAGAACCGCGACGGGTAAACCGCACCGTGAGAGAACCGCGACGGGTAAACCGCACCGTGAGAGAACCGCGACGGGTAAACCGCACCGTGAGAGAACCGCGACGGGTAAACCGCACCGTGAAAGAACCGCGACTGGTAAACCGCACCGTGAGAGAACCGCGGCGAGTAAACCGCACCGTGAGTGAACTGCGGCGTGTAAACCGTACCGTGAGAAAACCGCAGCGTTCAAACCGCACCGTGATAGAACCGCGGTGGACAAACTACACCGTGAGAGAACCGCGGCAGGCAAACCGCCGACGAGAGATGGGATGTGAGCTGCGTATTAAAAAGCTTTACAACAGTATTTCTACCAAATTTTTGCAGCTGTTATGTAGGCTTTCTTTGAACGACTGTGCAAAAGAGGCAGAGAAATTTGCTGTCAATCTCATTTAGTTGGACCGCTCTTGGTACTTAATGTTTTATTTTCTTCTAAGCAGAGACGAAAAATATTACCACCCTTCTTCATGTTCTAAAATGATTGTGTAACTAAGTTTAATTCTTAAATATTTTTCAAGATTTATACTAATTGTTTTAATTTCGTTTTGGAGGAACAATTTTACAACATTTAGTTTTACACTCGGTTACTTTGTTGGCCACTACATCATTGTTTGTTCGATTTTTTACCAATTTTGACTGTATAAAATGTTTAAATCTAAAAAAAATTAAAGACAACATTAATCCAAACATTTACATCCACTCAAGAGTCTAAATAAATTAAAAGGTGTAAGAAATCACTCTATTAATATTTGTATGATGAAGCACCTACGACTTTTTACTGATAAATGTCTAGTAATTTTAAGGATTAAATTAATAAGTGTGTAATTAATTTCCTTCGAAAATAAGCGTTAGTCCAGGCAATGAATGCTCAAAAAGAGGTATAGAGGGAATTGCATGGATCACAATTTTTGACTTTGTAACTTTGTTTTGACTAGTTAGGAGTAAAACATATCAAAAGTCCCCGCCCTTAGCCCTTGAGCCGGCTGGGCTGGAAGGGCCTAAAGGTACAATTTTTTGGTTTTTCCTAAATATCTTGAAAACTATCAACTTTTAGTGTTCCTTATCAAATTTGAAAATTAAAGAAAATTAAATTTCCTGTAAGAAAAATATATAATATGTCTACTTTGGCCCAACCGTTTACAAAATAAGCACTAATTTTGTTAATATTAAAAAAATACCCCTTCCATAAGAAATACATGTTAATTTGTGGGTAACATAGATGCGCAATTGGACAACGTTTTTTTCACCTAAAGGAAAATGAACAGCATTCAGGAATTATTGAAAAAAATTCCAGTAATTTGACACCTCAATCATAAAAATTTGTCTAAAATTAAGGCGTTGGCGAGCTCACAAAAAACGTAATTTTTCAAGGAATTATAACAAATTGTAATAATTCCTTGAAAAATTACGTTTTTCGTGAGCTCGCGAACGTCTTAATTTAGACCAATTTTTATGATTGAGGTATCAAATTACTGGAAATCTGGTCAATATTTCCTGAATGCTGTTCATTTTCCTTTAGGTGAAAAAAGCTTTGCCCAATTGGGCATCTAAGTTACCCACAAATTAACATGTATTTCTGATGGAAGGGATATTTTTTTTTAAATATTAACAAAATTAGTGCTTACCTTGTAAATGGTTGGACCTAAGTAGACATATTATGTATTTTTCTTACAGGAAATTTAATTTTCTTTAATTTTCAAATTTAATAGGGGATACTAAAAGTTGATAGTTTTCAAGATATTTAGGAAAAACCAAAAAATTGTACCTTTAGGCCCTTCCAGCCCAGCCGGCTCAAGGGCTAAGGGCGGGGACTTTTGATATGTTTTACTCCTAACTAGTCCAAACAAAGTTACAAAGTCAAAAATTGTGATCCATGCAATCCCCTCTATAACCTTTCGTTGCCTGGGCTGTGGGTTAAATTTCAGGTATTACACAATAAAACATTTTAATACGTTAAGCTTATTGACTAGGATTGAACCTTGTTGAGCCTTATTGATAACACATATATACATACATTACTTGAAATGACGACCTACTCAGGTAGGTATTTTAAGCCAATTGTAAATAACAGATGAATGAAGGATGATGATTGTGGCGCGATCTTATAGACTTGTTATTGACTAATAATAACTGGTATCCCCGGTTTTGCTTAGGAGTTTTTTTTTCTTTATGGATTAGTAAATGCTGCATGCTGTTTGTAATTATTGAAAGTATTTCTACGGCCATATGTTTTGAAATAATTAGTAGTAATTAATCAAACTGTGTCAACTTTAAATTCTGGATCACCCAAATCTATCTACAGCTGGGCCATAAGAAGGGGAGGTCTATGAATTATTTATAGTCAAAGCTATAGCACTTCCAATGATGAATGTTCCTTTAAAACGATAGTCCTGAGATATAGTGCACCGATAAACATTGTCATGAGATTCCGAGCTCCAATTTGACACCAAGATTAAGAGTCTACTACATGTACTTTTGGGTGTATCACCTTATATACTTTATAGTTTGTTAACTTGATGCACTTTATTACATTCGATTATAATTGTGACACTAAAAACATTACGGAAACCCATCAGTTATCTCAGTTGTGAGCAACCCTCTACAATCTCAGCCAAGTCAGCTTTCGTGTTTTGACAGATGTAGCGGGTGATTGGATATTATCTCCACCAATCAGAATCAGAATTCATAATCAGAATCAGAATAATTTATTAATCATATCCTTGAGAAAAGATTAAGTCAAAAAATAGTGTTTGTGTTATAACAATAGTGTAATTGTTGTGTTTCTGAATTTTATTATCTGTCGTGATTTTTAGTTAGTCCACGGTTGCGGGTCTCTCCTCCAGATTTTGAATTTTTCCACAGAGCAGTAGGGACGGTCTAGGAGCCAGCGTGAGATTGTTTTTTTTTCAAATTTCCTTTCTTCACTTCTTCAGGTAGGATGTTCCAGATGTTAAAGCCGGTAAATGTGGGCTGTTTTTCAAACATTGTCAGTTGATGTATTGGTAATGATAAGTTGTTTCATTTACCAATTTTGAACTATGAGACGAGATAATAAACATAAAATAATACATGAATAACGAAACTCTTGATATTGCTAAAAAAAGTTTTAGGATTTAAAAGGAGAGTATCTTTTAGTTGAGTTTTACAAACTGGAAATATAACTGAACTTATTCGGCGGTTTTCCACCGACCCACACGTTACAAGAGCGTAATAACACGAACGGCCAGATTATGGTTGGGGGATGTACAACAGAGTAGATGTAAATTACAATTCGCCATCGTAGGTCGGTTGGCCGGGCGATCCGTCAGGCGCAAATCGAGTTTGGGAGGGGAGGGGAGGTTAATCTTATTCATAATTATATAGTTAATTAACAAGCAACAGAGAAAGGGTCGGCGGAAGGGTTATGCATAGTTGATTAGAGCTGTACGGTTTGATTGGGTGGCGGGCAGCGCTGTATCCGGTCGGCGCTCATTGTTGTGGCTACATAGAGTAAGATACGGGTTGCATTGTGCATAGAGTAAGACCGAGGTGCATTGTGCATACAGTAAGACCGCATTGTGAATATAAGCCAAATCTACATTGACATAGCTGACTGTTGAAATCGGCGTTATAGCTGGAGCCATGACTTGGTAATGACTTTTGAACAAGTTTCCAATATGGTTAAGCACTAGTTGATTTCCTCGGTTGTTGTCAAAAACAGTTATACTTTGAATATCGCTGAATGTTTTTTCATTGTGGTCTATTTGACTAGTATATCATTTCAATCTTTTTGAAAATACGCTACTTTTCAATACGAAACTCCTCTCGTTATAACTTAAAATCATATCTATCTTTAAACGAGCGAATTATCTCTTGATAACAGTTTATTTATTGAGATCCAATTTTAGTTATTGTTGATGGTATGCTATTTCAGTCAGGAGGACCACATTTAAAAAATATATTTCTAATTTTGTGGCTTTAATGGCTTTTTTGTTGGTTTAAACTAATGCCAAAAGCGCGTTGAACCTTAGTTTGACCTTTATACACTAGACTTTCCTATTAAAACTTTCCGACTAATTTTTAATCTAATTTTCTTTCTATTTATATTTCTACCTTCACCTCTTATTACAAAACAAATTAACTTTTGTCTGTTATTGTCCCTTTTTTCATAATATTTATCACTTACCAATTCTTATCCATATTTAATGTAATTTCTCTCTAACGTAACTTTAAGAATGCACTCATTTCCTCATAAAGAACTCGTCACTCACGCACAATGGATGGATGGATGGAATCATCCATCCATACATGACATATGCTGTTGCAATATGGGGGTCAGAAACGACTCGATCAAAGGCGGTATTTCGATTGCAAAAAAGGCTGTTAGGGTTATATTTAAAGTCCCAAAACTCGATTCATGCAAAGATTTATTCAAGGCCAACAAGTTATTAACATTCCCCTCAATTTATATCCTGGAAACACTTTCTTTTCTCCGACAGAACTTCTCTATCTTTAATGACTCTATACCAGTACATTCTTACAACTCAAGGAGCAAACCAAAGGGCGTTTTAAATATCCCCCGACATACAACATCATTCTTTGAAACCCACCTATATTTTTCTGCCATTAAAATGTTCAATAACCTGCCTGACCTCCTGAAAAACGAATCAAACCCTATTAAATTTAGGAGAGACTTGAAAAAGCTGCTAGTTGGCAAGGCTTACTATAGTGTAAACGATTTTATGTGTGATAAGACCCTTATGTAATATGTAAATTTTTTGTCATAGAAGAACCGTTATTTTTATGTATTTATTTGTATTTGTATTGACTTGGCATATGCATGTACTTGTCTAAATGCTCAATAAAGTGACTATGACTATGACTATGACAAGCCAATGTGGCTTATGCGGGGACTAATTTCGGTTATGTGCTATGTAAATATTGTAATGGATATTTACAAAAACTTGATTTGATTTGATTTTGATTTTAATGAATTTCTGCTTCATTTTGTGAAAATTTTAAGGCCTTTCCTCTTTTGTTACATTTTCCCATCCTTTTTCTACATTAGTTAACTTACACTGAAGCTCTTGAGGTCACGGGTTCCAACCAAAATGAATAAAATAATTGACTGATTGAACTAAACCATTAAAATATCATCATACCCACAATCTTCGAATACAAAGAAGCAAACAAAATTTAAAGAATAGGCGTTTGGAATAAAACTTTTATGAAAATGTGTAAATCCCGCGAAAAGTCTTACACCCTCCATATCGGGGAGGCATGTGCGCTACAGGCGGCGCTAGAACACTCATATGTATACCCTTGGGGATCGGAAGAAGTTACAAACTGACGATAAAAAATAGTGACAATATTGGTCGAGCGAGAGGGGCGAGAGAGAGAGAGAGAGAGAGAGAGAGAGAGAGAGAGAGAGAGAGATAGTAGGGGGGGGGGGGAAAGAGAGAGAGAGAGAGAGCACACAGAAGGCGCAGATTGTCGAGAGGGGTTCGACATATCCGATATGAGGGTGGCTACAATATATTTACATTAGCAAAAACAACGATATAGGGGGAGGGTAGGGGTACCTGTAGTGGCGTTCCATTGTCAAATATACATCTGGGCGAGGGGGTGGAGAGGGGGGGGTGGGGTGACGTTTTGAAGATCAAAGGTCCCCGTAACACCGGAGGGATTTGGCGAATTAGTGATAAACACGTGTGTATTTTCGCTAGAAAAGTTTGTTTCTTTGTTTTCGGTTATTTTTTAAATGGTGTGGGTGCATGTTGGGTTTTGTTTCGATTTTACTCTGGTAAAGTTTTGTTAAGTATCCGTGTGGCTTGCTGTAAAGTGATGTTTTGATCTTGCCTTGGAATACGATGAATGGATTTAATAAGTCATCTAACGACAAAAACATTTTAAATGAGTAAAATATTTTCGTCACGTTAAGAAGTATAAACGCGAACATGTGCGTAAAATGAGTACAAAGAAATAAATTTTGGATATTTCTTGATACAGTATTTGTAGTCACTCTTGACATTTTCCGAAAGTCCGTCATAGACAGCAAAAGCACCTTCTGACAGAAATAATGGAAGGACAGTCTGCAATTCTTTGACTTTTTGTAGCCTACACACGAGTTCTAGTTTTTTCAGCCACTCATTAAAATCTCCATTACCATCATACTGCTTGATCAAATCTGAAAACCTCGCACCGGTACTTGACATGATGAAAACGTTGTTTAGCCGAAATAGCTTGTAAGAAAAAAACTACAAATTCTTTAAAAGTTACAAAAAAATATAATGATATATGAGATCTTTGCTCTCATTATTTAACATCACCTGTTTTTTTTTGTTATTGTATTGCAAATGTTTAAGATCATTTTGTTTTGGCTTTGTTTTAGTGGAACAAAGAGATTTTTTTTGTAACTTTTAACGAATTTGTAGTTTTTTTCTTACAGTATTCATATTAGAAATGATATTTTGATAGATACTTTATAGATACTTTTATGCAATTGCGACCTGGAAGGTATTTTTAGCCTAACATGAGTGAGAGATGACTGTGGGATGACTGTACTGTAGTGATCTTGCAGTTTTGTTACTCATTAAGGCCGACATGTTCCTTAGATAGGACTGTTAATAGCCCAACAGCCAATGGAAACTAAGAGACCTTCAATTTATCGTAGGGTCCGAACCTTAATTTCATCATTGAATTACGAACTGTTCTAATTATGAAGATGGTCTTACGGATAAACGTAGTATTCTCTGGTGCGCACCGTAATCTCCTCCAGGGAATATTGCACCCACAAGCCATCGCTTATAGATACCCACAATCCGTGACGCCCAAGTAGTTGGATTACAGGACGTGTCACTGTCCCAGTCAAGAATATTACAATCTTAACTAGTAGTTTAAGAAGTAGGCTCGTACATTTTCGAATAGCATTGACTGTAGAAACTTCAAATACAAGCAAATCTTAAACATACAATAATTACTGAAAAAAACATGCAACTATTTCGTATGAAAGAGTTTAAATAAACACATTACATTAGTCAAAACAATTCTATATTATCTCATCAAATAATCGTCTTCACTTTTCTTAATACTTATCACGAAACACAGCGGTCTCAACGGAACCGTATCTCCCCATAACCCTTCTTGACCAAATTTATGTTAATCACCTCAAGTTATGAGGAGGTGTCGTCGACATAATGAACACCGAGATGAAGGGGTGACACGTTGAGGGGGGAGGGGGAGGGGGGAGGATGTAATGATTGCACTTAGGCGTGTAAGGTAACGAGCGCCTTTAATGTTATGAGAGCTTGGCTCGTAAAGGCCGCCTGATAATGACTACGGCGCGTAGTTTGGCGCCTTCGCTCTGCAGACGCTACCCGCACGGCGTTGGGGACGTCGCGTTTGATGTTTAAAATGTTTTTTCACTTAAGAAACCCCCTTTTTAGGGTTGAGACATGACGGTGAGTGAAGAAAGTAAGAGTGGTATTTTTATTACTACAGTGAATTGTTTGGGTGTGTGGGTGTTTGTATTATCAGCACAGATAACAAAAATTATATTGGGATTGGTATTATATAAAGGAGAACGTGACTAAAAGATTTGTCGTGTTTTGTAAAAGTCACATCATAATCTGCAGATAGATATTGCAAAGACCTTCAGTTGCATTTTTGCGGAAATTCGCCGTCATTGATCAGTAAAGAATAAGTTTCACGACATTTTGGTGTCTAGAATCTGATCCCGTCTAATATCCGCAAACATCCAAAATTACATAAGCTCGCTCACCATCTCCAACAATGAATTCCAGTCAAGGGAACAGGGAATTAAAAACAACAGTGAACAGTGCAATTCATTCTTTTTAAATCGCTTTGGCCTAAACAGACTTTAACAGTAACATAAAAAGTAACAATACACATTAAACTGCAACAGAAAATCGTAAAAGCAAAACACTTGGATGGCTACGAGATGTTACGTATATACTACCAATAAAGTTTTATTAATAGCGTTTTTAGTTTCTGAAATCGGAGCTTTGACTAAAAAGAAGCATATCAAAATGCGTGGATGGTTTGGAAACAACTCTAAAAACTAACCTGTTACATTTGATCCTAATAATTTTTCCAAACCTACAATCCAATCTGCTCGGGTAATCAGCTGAAGTATTTTTCCATCCGTTAAACCGTGACTCCATTTCCAGTTGGCAATTTCATTTCATCAGCAGGGATTCGCCGGTGATCAGCATCACACATTATGTTTGCAAATTGTGCGTAATGTACCATGATTACCGGCGCAGCTCTGATTCCCGCTAAGCCGAATCAAAAAGGCATTTCCACCGTTCTTAATCACCAGATTCCCGCTTTAATCTATTCCGATTGATCTAACAATTAATAGAGCCGTCCGTAAATATTTTACACGTCAACGTTCGTTCGGCTAATTAATAAAATAATTTATCATTCAGTCGCGATTACACTAATACGAAAATGATTAGCGTGTTAAAAACTGTGATTTGCTCTAGTATTAATTTTTACGCGTTTTATGAAATGTTGTTATTTTTAAAAGGATTGACATAATCCGCGGTCCGGAGTAGTGGCTTTTTAATGGGATTCGTTTATTATTTAGTGTTTTTAACGCCGTCGAGGTTTAATTAGTTTTTATTTTTAGCGTCGCTTTCATGGCTGTGGAACTGGGCCAATTTTTAGAGAAGTTTCATATGTAGATTTTAGATTTATTTTTAAGATTAACATTACTAACTCAACTCTTTGTAAAATGTAGCATTTTAACACTTTTTTAAGTATTAGTTTAGATGTTCATGATAAATCTATTCACCACCGAAAAAACACATTTTTCTCTCTCTTTGTTATATTTGTTAGCTAGGTAATTAACATTAATAATTAAAATGATACTCCAAAATTTTGTAATAATGTACTCTGTTAATGGTGTTTCAGTCTGAGAGCTCTGACTTGTTGTTTAAAATTATGTTTCATAACATATAACACTAAATAAATTACTCAGTGTCAATAACGTTCACTGTAAAATCGCAGTCTACATCAATTTAAATATATATACATATTTCTTAAAGAAAAATATTCCTCAGAAACCTCGTATAACATTTTTAAATTTCACTTTGCAGCACCAATTCAATAACAAACCTACTATTTCCAAGGGAACTGTAATAAAATATTCTAAACAAAATGTTGCAACTTTTTTAAAGAATAATATTTTGTCATTTATTTTCACAAAGCTTTTCCAGTTTTGCCAGATTCTTACACAGTATTCAGTAGTTATTATTTAGTTATAAAGAACAGCTGCTCGAGTGTAGGAGGTGCGCCTTCAGTTTGCCTGCGGCGACGTGAGAGCAGTGTCAACATTGCATACGCCCTGTGTGACGGCGCCACACACGGAGCACACGATTGTTTCCCAATTCATCAACCAATTAATAGTCTTGGCTTTGGTAAACTTTGGTAACGTCAACTTGAGCTGGTTTTAGTAGATTTATTAGTAAGCCTCTGTTCGGATATAGGGATAATGATATTCCTGCGGTATTGTGTACGCAATTATTATATATTTTGTAAGGAATATAAACACTCACAATATAACACCTTCCATAAAAGTTCTGTGTTGACAAGATGGCGTATTTTTTGTCAACAGTTTTCTTGAGTTTTTCATAAAATAGCATCTAACACATAAACATATATAAACTGAACTCTTAGAGCCATTCTTTGAATTTTGAATATAAAAGCCGTTATAAAATGTAGTTTGGTACTATGTTTTGATTCAGGATCGACCGTTAGTTAAATGCAAATGATTTTCTTCCTTCTTGCACATTAAAGACAAGAATGTGCAAGAATTTCTTCCTTCTTCCTTATAACCACATTAAAGACTAGACTACCTTCAGACAATTACTTATCAGACAAATTATCTGGAGTGGAGTCTCGAACTGTAGCGTAAATTGGTGTTTTCAACTAATTTTTCTCAAAACATGATTTAAATTAAGGCTAAACCCAAGTATTTTCACGTATTGCAGTTCTTTTACTCCGTAAAATCCTCAGTCAGAACAGCTTGTTGCTCCCTACCAACCGCCGACAAGAGGAAGACTTAAGCCAGGTTTAAGCTTTAAGCTTGAGAGCTGACTTGAAAGCTTATAAGCTTCTCACATTTTATAAGGAAGCCAACCTTTGTGTGATTAGCTAGTAATCTTACGTAAGCTTCAACAGAACATCTTTTCTGAAATCTAAAGCTCGAGAACATTTTGACATGATTCTAACGCTAGGGTTCATGTATCTTTGATCATAAATTACCTTAATGTAATTTATTACCTCAGTAAATAAATTACTGTACAGTTAAGTAAATTGTATACTGATAATAAAGTTTGTAAGGACGTTTAATAACAATGGTTTTTGATTCTAGGTTTATTTTGCCGTAATAAAAAAATACAAGCTAATGATTGCAACTCACAACTACCTTTGACTATACAAAGTCAATGCAACTACTCTAAAGGGTAGAGGGTCGCCTTCAAGAGTAGAGTGAGGCTATTTATGGTATATATTTTATTTTATTTTTAAAATATCTACAAATGAAAGCAATCATAACAAATAGGCATTTTTTTGGAAGTGATTTGTTGAAAGGATCCTAATCTGTGCTACGACTTAAAAATGCATGTCTTATACAGCCGGATGTAAAAAAATGAAAATTACACTGTAATTATTTTCACTCCGGTCTTAAACTTTCATAAAATGTTTAAGCTAGATAAAGAAAGTCATTAAATTTAGAAAGCGAACCGTCACAAACAGTGGGTGATTCAGATATTGTTTAAAGTAGTTTTCGAACAGATTTAAACTTTCATTTGCCTCTGTAAAAACAAGTTGGATCCTTACGGTTTACCGATCTAAGCTCTACTGCTTCAAACAAATGAGAAAATAAAGAGTTAGTTAACTTCAATAGAAGTAGAAAAAGTACAAATACATTTTAGTCGTGGACATGTCGCACGGAGGCCCGGTCCACGTGGAGAGTGCGGACAGGGCACGAATATTGCGAGACGAAATTGAGTTTGTGTCTTGTCCTCGCCGGTAAATATTTGATGCGGTGTGGCCAGAACGGTTATCGGCCCGTCCCCCAGGCGGTGCCCTTGCCCCGGTGATAAAATGTATATAAAATATATACAGATAAAATCCAATATGTCAACCTTAAATTGTTGCGAGGGAGACAAATATGCCATATTGAATGATCACAACGATGAGTTGAAGGGCAAAAATGTTGGCTAAGAGCGTGTAATTAATCGTCTCAAGGATAAAAATATTAAGTGAAACAATTTTTACAGTCTGTACTTATTGACTTATGTTTTATAAAACCATTAAAGTGAAAAAATGCCCAAAAATATATAATGATTTAAAAATGTTGTCCTCCGGTTCATTTGAGTGGTATTCTGATCAGATCAATCAATTAAACTGTGAGCTGAATACATAAGTACACTTATTTTAATTTAGTGTAGCATTATGTTAAACAAGCCAAGGAATTTATAAGCTGTCAATAGTTTTCCTTGATTTAGAACATATTTGTGAAATAGCATGTAATAATCTAGCTAGGAAAGTCAGTGATGAAAAAGTTTCCTTTTTTCCGATACATTTCTTGAAAGTATTAATTATTTTATAAAAGATCGAATCGTTGAAAAGAATATACAAGACGTTATTTTAATTATAGTCATTTCAAATTTTAATATCAATGCTTTAATTAATTTTCTTTGCCCACTTTGGCCTATAGTATTTTGGTTGATAGCCAAAGAAAGTTAGAAATTTAAAATTTAATAAATAGTTTTCAACAACGAGCCTTAAAACATATTTTGATCAATCCTTTTTCATACTCGCAGTAGATACATTTTATTTCAGAAATCTGTAAACGCATTTATGAGCAGCTGTAACAGCTTATAAGGAGGGGCAGGTATGTGTTATGGTGTAATGATAGCTTGAGTAGTAATCCTTAACCCTGATTCAAACTTTAGACTAAAAGAAGAGGCCCTAAATTAACAGGTAACTCATTGAGGATGCTATTCAACGTATCATTACAACTCATGACACTTAGCTTAATACGATTCACCATGATATACTTGGATTCTCCATCTCTCCACCACGGAACTATAATCATCAAATAGGGCTGCTGGCGAAACTATCGTTTATTATTTGATGGGTAGTTGATCAACTATATGATCTCATTATAAAGCAAACACAAATTGACACTTGAAAGACCCCGAAAAACGTAAAGAAAGTTTTAACAGATCAACAAAAACATTTTATTTCGTCATTTCAGCTGAGGTTTAGCAGAAAATTTGATGAGTTTACAGTTTTTGCCGCCCGCCCTATTTCGTGCACTCTACAATAGTGACGTTCAGAGGACAACATCAAAGGACAACTGATCCTCCACATTAGCGCTGTCCTCGCGTTCACAGCTAAGCGGATTTCCTACGCATTCTCTAAATCCGCGTCTTTATCTCTAGAAGGCTCCTTTTAGCGCGGGATCGTGTCTAGTTTTGAAAGATTTCATATGGGATGGTAAAAAGTGAAAATCTATTATTCGGAGTAAAGCGAGGAAGTGAGGTATGTCAAACACGGTTAATGTATTTTGAGTCGATAGTGCGTATTTGATTCCAGCGACTGCTGCTGCTGAATCAATGTAATTATGAAGAAGAAGGAGATTAGTGTTTTTCGAAATATATGTAAAATACATCATTGCTGGTAGGTATTACAGATAAATAACTACAGCTTCCACTTGAGATTTTCATGAAAAAGCTGTTCCTCTGTGCAAAATATAAATAATTTGGACAATTGAAAAAAATTTGGCGAAATTAAACTGTATACTCGAAAACCGAAAAGAATTAAGAGCTTAGTTTTGCACATATTTTAATTTTCCTCAGAGTAACAGTGTTAAAGTTCATAAATATCGCTATTTTATGACTATGACTTTACTGCTATATTGACCCATTACGTACTTGAGTTTAATATGCAACAGAACAGGAGATGAAAAGCAGCTTCTTGTTGACTGAGTCTCGAGCTTTTCACAAGTGCAGTTTCTGTATTTTTCCGATCACAAGCTCACAAGCTCTTCAATGGGCTGATTGACAGCAGTGATCTGCTGTATGGAAAAGGTCAACTTTTATGTACCAACAACAACAACTACTACTACTACTACGACGACGACGACGACAAAAACAACGACAAAAACAACAACAACAACGACGACGACGACGACGACGACGACGACGACGACAACAATAGCAGCAGCAGCAGCAACAGCAACAACAAAATCAAAACCGACAATAACAACGACGACGTCGTCGACGACGACGACTACTACTACAACAAAAACAACAACAAAAATAACAACAACTAGATCCAGGGACTTTTTTGGGAGACTTCATCATGGCACGAACTGTGCTCAGAACTCCACGATGGTCAGTATCCAACTGCTTGGGTACAGAATCACACCTCAAGTTGACTTCTTTTTTTCTAGTCATAGTCTTGCAAATGTAACAAATGTGATTTAGTTGATTAGTCAATCGCCTGAGTTTTATATGTAATTTGTTCCTATCAAATTTGTCTATTGTGTTTTATTAACGTTATGTTTTTAACAGATTGCATTTATCACAATTGGCTGGTTAAATCATAAAAAATATAGTATATTGTGGTTGTATTAAGAAGCAGTTTTCATGATGCCAATTGCAGTGTTAGATTTGTTCACACATCCCGAAAGTCCTCAAAAAATCCTTGTGCATGTTTTGTTTAGGCCTAGTTTTATTTTATCAGCGTACACTGATTGGTGTTATTGAATATTATCTAGTACCTTGCTGTTAGTTTGCGTATTGCATGTTACACATCAATATTTTCGTACTTTTCAAATGTTATGTTATGCATTGATTGTTAATGCATATGTAACATTATGTTTTTGTTGGTTTATGGTTAACATGTATATAAAATCAGTCCTTTGGCACTTACTTTAAAGTTTTGCACGATTTCTGTAATATTTGAAGTAGGCCATTAATACTATATTACTCTTAGTACTATAATTAGTGTTGCTCTTAATACTATATTACTGCATATTTTTAGTTTCTTTTTGTAACGTCTCTGTGTAAATGTTTTTTTACCATAAATAAATAAATAAATAATCAATGTTCTTCAAACTCGATAGTTCATACAGCGCAACATCACCAATCTCACTCTACTCTACCAACAGAAACCGACTTCCAGGTTTTTATCCAAATTGACGGAAATCAGTCGAACTGGCGTCGTCTCTGGTTGCCGGGGGTGGAGGGGGGGGGCGGGGGGTATTGTATCAGAGTGCAGCCTCGCGACGGCAGCGTGTATTATTCACCGGCTCCTCTCCATTGACTGGCGAGACAGCGAATCTGAGTCCTGTCGACTGCCTTAACGCTAACTGAGCAACGCTTTCCAGCCAATAAACACACTTTATTCCTTCCCGGAGAGAAACGGTTGAGGAAAATGCTGCTCTCTCAATATGTAAAATGCACTCGGTGGGTTGTGAGAGGTTTACGTAAGAGTTGTGGGTGTTAAAGAAAATGAATGTGAGCCACTGAACTGTGAAGTCATGAATGTTAATCTTTATGCTAGAAAAATGTGCTTATTGATACCCTTTTAGTAATCCAAACCATTACCATACTCAATACTCAATACCATAACAAAGTAGGATTCGTTGAATCGACAAATTATTATACAAAGTTATCAAGGATACAAGGACCTTGTTCTAATCCTTATCTGCACAAAAGTGGATTTTCATAATATTGTGCTATTAGTTAGTTTGCCAAAAAATATGCTAAAAAACCACCCTGAACGTCTAGTGAGAAAATATTTATAAAATTAAAGTTATAGCTTATATTTAATGCGGATTGTCTCAACTGCCGCATTCGAATTTCAAATGTGATATTATTCAAAACTACATTTGAATAATATCTGTTCTTAAATGAAATTACTGTTGGTTCCATAAACGATTGCTATTTTTGGGTTTTATTTTGATAGAATTATAATTTATAATCATAATACAACTTTTCTATGGCAGAACAATAGTGATAAAACAGAATCAAGGATATAAAGGAAGTGAAGTTTTGAACTGGCCTACAATTTTTAAGGAAGCATAAAAGGTTTTAAAATTTTTAATAACTTTGGCACAGTAAAAATTGTGTTTTACCCTCTGCTCTTATATATAACAATGCTCTTATATATGAACAATGTTTGCTTGATTCTATGGTTGGATGACTGCATAACTGTCTCAAAACTGGCTCCGAGGATTTATTTCATATTTGAAAATAAATTATTTTTGGTTTAAGAACGTTTTCTAAGCAGATTTATTGTCCAGAAAAAAATATGATAGCAAAATAAAACTCATTTTAAAATGGACAAATTTAACATTGGGTTTTGTGGATGGCGAGCTCTTCTGGACGCCCTATGCTCCTAGCAAGGGGCTACAGAAGATAAGTCAAGTCATGTCAATGCAACGAGATGAACTATGATGCTGATAAAAAATACTTGGGGGGCAAGCTTTACTCGGTATTTTTTCATGTTTAACAGTTCATCCAATTACTATAAAATATATAAGTGTCATACAATTGATATATAAACATCTTTTTATTGCTCTATGCAATCGTTACCCCACTCGCTGTATTTTTCCTAAGTAACTGTAGTTTGCAAACTGCTGCTATGATTACTTTCTTGTTTACATACATTACCTGCATATAATTCATTTTTGAGTCATATATTAGTCATTACCAGACTTTGAAGAAAATCCTCGACGTAGTTTTCGAGAAAATTGCGCAATCAAGCAAGCAAGTATTCAAACAAACAATCATTGATGATGTAAGAGTAGAAAGAAATCGTAAGAGCTGTTTGCAAACTACAGTCATCCAGGAAAAATACAGCATGTGAGATAAAGTTTGCATAGAGTAACAAAAATGTGTTATGGTAATGTTTTATAGTAATTGGATGAAATGTGAAATATAAAACAATAAATAAGCTAAACTCGGCCCACCAGGTATTGTTTTTTATGTAATACGAAAATTAGATACATCGTGGGGACCTCTTTGATGTATAAAAATACAATTTTAACCCTTAGTATCTATTAATATTTTTCCATACAATTTTAGATGAAATTTAGGAATCTAACATTCTACCTAGCGAATATCCATGATTTTACCAGCACTTATATATGATTCCAGCTCAACTTTGACGGCCAGATCTGTGCCCGTACGGCGGGCCGCAGCGAATCTGTTATGTCTTGCATTATTTAGTAATTCCTTTTTGCCTCCCCTCTTCTTCCCCCTGCACTTACTTCATTCATCCCCAGATTATTTTAGTTGATCCTATTTACCGATCAGTCGAGTCGATCCCTCGTCCGCCGTCGGTAAATATCTCGCCAACTTTTGATTCGGTTAAAAGTTTTCAAGAGCCCTTCGGATGGCTTTTCATTTCTGTAAAATGATTTTATAAAGCCGAGGACTATTTTTAAAATGAGGATTAAATTTAGTTGCAAATGTGGTTAAAATTATAAGTTGGTTTTAAATTCTTGCTTTGGTGTACAGAACTAAACCATTTAAGCAGGAATTGGGTTGAATCGAATACGTTCATTAATTATTTTGACAGTACGGCTGATAATTATGGGTGGTTGAAAAAACTATGAGAGTCAATAAGAACATTTTGTTACTGATTTGCTTATACAATATTTTTAAGAACTCATAAATATTTGAATATTTGAAGTATTTTGAAATATTTTTGAATATTTCAAATATTTAAATATTTGAATTACTGTATTTAATTTTGCAAAGTTATATTTTTCTTGATAACATTTTCACATTCAAGATAATTTTATACAAGTAGGCTAAAATGTAGGCCTATCTGTTATTCGTTTGAGTTATTATTACATTGAATTATTTCCAGACTCATATATATTTTCAATCCGTACCTCAAACCGAATCAAATAAAAGCAAAAAGTTATTTCGTTTAAATCTCTTAGCTTTCACTTTTTAATATCCAGAGGTCATAACGACTTTTCTTCTTCTAAAACTCCACAATTCAAACAGAAGCCAGGGAGGGATGAAACTCAAAGGCTTACCATTAGTTTGTTTTCGGTGGATCTTATAAATTTCAATTTTGTATCTTTCCTTTCATATTTTATTATTTTCTAATGCAAAAATGATTATTTTTGAGGCCTACTTAGATTGTTTTTCAACAAACGACAGGTGGGGATTAAAAACGCGGAGGGTCAGAGATCCGAGGTTTAAATCCGAGGACTAATGAGCTCCGCCGCGGGCGAGTTCCGTTGCAGGAAACTTAAGAGGGTTTTACTTTCCGCCGGAAGTAAGGACAACGCGGACCGGAAGTCCGGACAACTTCGGCTTCTCACCTCCAGATCTGCGGAGGGAGGACCGTCAGTCGCCCTTCCATTAGCCACTAAATTAACATCCCCTCTCTGTCTCTCCTCCCTCCCCCTTTCGGCCCTTTTTGGCCCTTTTGTCGTCTTGCGGGTCGACAGCGTCGCTCTCTTTGAAGCGTCGTCAAGCGTGTCATTCTATTTTGTTGTACAACATGCATGCAATTTGGCTTGGACGGTTTAATTGCTTGCGACACATGCTGAAGAGGCGAAGTGTTAAGTACTGTTTTTGGCTAGTGTTTATTATATTTTGTAAACTGTAATGAAGATTTATCATTACAAATTTGACGTTTGTTGGGTCAGCACTCGAATAAAACGTGAAGAAAAGTACTGTCAAAAAAGCTTGATGTTTTACTTGCTATAGGAATCTGTAAACCTTTACAGCTTTTATGATTTCCTAATTATTTTTGCTGTTAAATAAACGTGACGTACAAAAATAAACAATGCCCATCAACAGTTTAAAGGCGTTTCAGGACCTCGAATTTTTTGAGTGATCCTCAAAAGTTTCACGTATTATTTAAGTTTACGAATCCACGAACAACGAAACCCATATAGTTCCACTTTTGGCCTAGTATTAAACAATAGTGACTGAAAATCAGGCAACTTTTGGAAGATAGTTTAGCTCTCTCTCAGCTAAACATTCGTGAGTCATGCAATAATATAAAAAAATAAAATCTCCAAAAAGGCATTTTAAAATGTATCTTCGATCGCCTTTTACTTGGACCTTTAAGATGAATGACTAAAATTAAAATAACGAGTATTGTTGTCAAAGCAATCCAATTTATATTTTTTGTTAAGGTGTTCATGATGAAACTGTGAGCTTCGAAACGTTATCCAAAATATAAAAACTAAATTGCTTCGATGCAATAATAATTATTTTTACATTACAGCAATCCTATTATAAGTAAATGGGCCTGATTTTAAAATCATTAAAGACAATAATCAAAGGTTATACAATTACATAAAATTTGGATTTAGATAAAAAAATTTATGTTTGACTTACGGCATAAAATTTAACAGCACAGCGACAAGACGCTCTAAATTTGAACATTTTATTTCAGACCTGAGAAAAGTCCAGAGGAATTTTTTGTGATAAGAACCTGGATCCAGCCGCTATGGGACAAATGAATTTTAATCGAAAGCTTTGTGTAAAAAATTTGTCTGCCCTGGCTAGTTTCAGGACTAAACAAAACTTATTAAAATAAAACTTAGAGTAAACTTATGTAGTCGGTCTTATTTATCCATCAATAAGTCGTCAACGAAAACCAATAAAGATCAGACACTCTCTGTCAAGCTTGCTACTTCTTCCCATACAAATAGTAACCGTTCTACTTGCAGTAACATACAAGTAGTGACCGCTCTAAATGCAGTAATATACTAGTAGTAACCGTTATACATGCAGTAACATACGAGTAGTAACCGTTCTTCATGCAGTAACATACAAGTAGTAACCGTTCTACATAAATTAGTAACAGCATAAATTAATTTATGTAGTCGGTCTTGTTTATCCTTAAATAAGTCGTCAACGAAAATCATAAAGATCAGACACTCTCTGTCAAGCTTGCCACTTCTTCTCATACAATTATTAACCGTTCTACTTGCAGTAACATACAGTAGTAACCGGAGTAACCGTTCTACATGCAGTAATATACAAGTAGTAACCATTCCACATGCTGTAACATAAAAGTAGTAACCGTTCTACATGCAGCAACATGCAAGTAGTAACCGCTCTACTGGCAGTAACATACAAGTAGTAACCGTTCTACTTGCAGTAACATACAAGTATTAACCTCTCTACATGCAGTAACATACAAGGAGTAAACGCGACACACGCACCGTAAAGCTCTCCCAGTCCGATCCTTCGACTTGATGTGCGGCGGTAAATTCCAGTAATTATGTGCCATCAACATTTAATAACTTGCACTGCGCTTAAGCCTACTTAACCGAAATGAACTTTGCATTATGCACTGTTTGTAATGAAATCCACTCCATTTATAACCGGGCTGTTCATAGTTAAACGGACGTGGTTTATGACCTGTTCATGCATATTCCCTCTGACGATGCATGAGGTGTTTAACACAAAACGGTTTTTTAATTGACAAATGTAATTAACACGAACATGTTTTATGAGGAGAACTTCACCTAAAGGGATTACCTCGGTTTGTTTTCGCAATTACGAGGACTTTTGATAAATTTCCCATTTAGCTCGAATGCAAATTTTGTGGGTTATTTATATGTGGATCGGGTTTGATTTGGTTCCTCTGTTCCAAATGAAGTTGGGTGGTTCAAAGGGATTTTTCGTATAGAGGACCTTAAAGAAAGTGGACATATTGCACTATTACTTTACTTAATATTACAATTTTTGCCAGTTCATGTATAACTGGCGCCAAATTTTAAGGCCCACGCAGTCCATAAGCCCAATGCTAAAATTAACATTAGTTTTATGGACGGCGTGGGCCTTAAGATTTGGCGCCAGTTATACATGAACTGGCAAAAATTGTAATATTAGTACATTGTAAGTTTTCTTTTTTTCAAACAGTAATTTTCTAACTAACCTTTTTTCTATTCTGTGAATTTCATTCGTCTTTCGTTCAAAACAAAATAAATAGGATTAAAAATATTTACAATTGGTTTACCACAAACAACATATATTTTTTATAGTTGTTTAGTATAGCTTATAAACAATTTATAATTATGATAATGAAGTGTGATTGGTTCTAACGATAAAAGATGCTTTATTTGGTTGAAAAATAAATAAAACAATAACTATTGTAATTTATCCTGCTAAAAATATCATTGGTTAGCCAGTTACGTAGGTTTAATCACTGCGTAACGAAATGTGATATAATTTACTTGTTGGCAAACGCTTTAATTTTAACAAAACAATAAAAATAAATGACAAGCAAATACTATTTTATAAATGCTTATGGTTCGAAGAGAGTCAAGAACTCTACACTATTGGAAACCGATTATATCACTTCCATTAGTTTGCATAAAAGTATCAACATAACTAAAGATTTTTTCTTAAAATCTTTACCACTTGATGAATCTCAGCGAAACCTGTTTTTTAACATGTATAACAAAATATGTCATCAATCACTCGTATATCTCTATTAATAAAACTCCCAATTCAACCAGCTCTGCAACAACCAGCACCCCTGCATATCTCGTGCTGCCGCCCTCCCAATATGACACCCGTCACTCACACAGGTGGTATTAGCCGTTTGCCGTTTGCGTTTCACCGTCAAAGGGCGACTTCCCTGCAGAAGCGTGTGTGCGCGTGTTGACCAATGTACTAATGGCGATGTGCTATTTGACGGTTTTTCTCCGCATGATGCCCCCTAAATCCCCGTATAGCGCGTCATCAAGTGAAGGGTTGAGTGTGAGGGAGGGGCCACTATAATCAAGGTGTATCCTCTCTCTCTCTCTCTCACCCACTCTCTTTCTCTTTCCCCCTTCCTCCGTGCAGTTAAAATCGTATCTCACCACACTGTTGTCGGGGTATTTCGTATTTGCGTTTTTGGGATTCTCTGGATACAATTTGATTGGAGTGCTGTTTTTTTCAGGAGGTGACGTATACATATTAGTCACATTGTTCATACTATATCTGATTTTCTCTTGAGAAGAAGGTTGAACTCATAAAACTTGCAAACTGATTATTTAAATCTCCATATATCATTAAGTTTATTGTAAAAAACATAATAAAACAAGCGACCAGCGCGGTTGCGATTTTACGCGCCGTAGCGTAAAATGAAACGGCCCAGGCCGATCGTTAGTTCAATGCTAAATAAACATAAGTTTAATGAGCGACTGAACGTCATTAGACACGATAATATGAATCAATACATTGACTGAAGAAAAATTTAGTTAAATCGCAATCAATTGTAGTTCAGAGGGGTCATAATTTTAAATAGCATATTGTTGTAGAATGACATAGTGTGAAATATTAAATCCTTTTCTATCGAATGGCTCTATTATTTTATGTTAAACGAAAGTATGATACATTTTTATATTATGAACTATTATTTGTAAATGAGTAGGGCCAATTAAAATTAAATTTAAAATTTCTCTACTATTTATTTGTAAAATTATATTTATATTTATGTAATATTACTTTAATCTTTACTTGACGTTTTAATAAATTAAGAAGTGAATAGAATATTCGAAGAAGTAATTTAAAAATAATTGTCAACGTGATAGTTTTTTTTAACAAAAGCATAAAATTCGCAGTTGGTTTTTTACAAATATATCTTGTACATTTTGGGCCGAGCTTTGCTCGTTATGACGTTTCGTATACCATGCAATCTTCAATCCGCGTGTTCTCTTTACACACAGGTGAGTTTGTAAACAGCTATAATAATAAAATTAAAATTTGTTTTCACCACACTACGACGAAATCACCTGTTTTACAAACGTCAAACGCGGACCGAAACACACCGTTTGCCGCCACAGGACCGAAAACGTTGGGGGCCCTAGGGCCGAAAGTCAGCTAATAGTTTATTTGCTTGAAACAACGTCAGAACATCACAAAATTATACGGCATTCAAGACAGGATAGTTGCGATCATATGATTGTCATAGCTGTGTTTTGTTTTCAAGTGAGTCAAATAATAATCAGTTTTTTTTTTAATTATTTAGGGTATATTTCATTGTGTAGTGTGATGAAAAATAGCGTTCACACCTCGGCCGAAAGGGTTTTGCAGCTCTCGATCGTTTCAAATTCTCGACTTCGTCTCAAATTTGAAATACGATCTTGAGCCTGCAAAACCTCATTTTCGGCCCTTGTTGCGAAATATACTATTGTAATTCCTTTGTTTATTTTGTTGCTAACATGAAAACCCAAGTGGCCCAAACAATTTTCCGACTAAAAATCAATATTTTTACATTATTAGATTTTTTTCAGGGTTATTACTCTGCATAAAAACTCGAGCAAATCATTTTTAGAGATAATTATGCAATCAAACATGTCTCATATACGAGTATAAGATGTAAAAGTTTAATAAAGTATTCCATGATGGCATTTACTTCCAGAAAAGTAAAGGCTCGCGATCTGTTTATTTATTTGTGGGTTTTACAGTAGAAGACGTCTTGGAATTTACGAGCGCCTTCTAAATTTTGCCACTAAAATGCAAGTCGTATTGTCCAATTTGTTGTTTCATAGCCCTACTTCTAGAGTTATGTTGGGGTTTCCAAGTACCTTTAAAATTACACATAAACATGTACTTTCCTAGTTTATATTGTATTAAAAGTTCTTAGGGGCTCTTATAATTTATTTGTTTATCGGTGTTCTGTAAATAATGAATTAAATTACCGCATTAATATTACAGCTTTGTTTGGTTAGGTTTGGATAGTGTGTTGGTATTCCATCCGGATGGATGACAGCTTGGTAGTTAATTTCCTGTCTGATAATCCAATGCATATTAAGGTTTCATAAAACCTTGACATGAAAGAGTAGTGAAAGCCAAATATTACTCTAACAAAGAAGTATGATATACTTTTCTGCTTAATGAAAGACCTACAACCCCATTATAATAAGTTTAAACTTTTACAACTTCATTTTAGCAACCGCTTCCCAATGAAGCTAAAAATCGCAGGGGAATACATTGAATTTATCTTAAGAATAAGCATGATAGTCTGATCACGTGAAAAACAAGCCAAAACCTGCAATTAGATACTTAAATACCCCCGTTGCAGCAGACCTGCATACTCAGCGAATTTCAAATGCAAAACAAGATATTTTAATCCAATATAGCGAGATTTGACATGTTTTTGAAAGCTCCATAAGAATAACATGGGGAATGAGTATGCAGGTTTGCTGCTACAGGTATGTTAAAACTGCCGGGTTTTAATTCAATATTTAGAAGATCTGAACTAGAAGAAGCCAATTACCAAGTTTTATCAAGATATGTTGAGAAATAAGCGAAATATAGAATGTTACTTATTTCCCATAAGGTTAACATTGAGACAACGTACTGTGTTTACCACTTTCAATATCTCGGTAACCAATGGACATAGAGCAGTAATTCAAGATACTAAATTGTTTGTTTTTTTGAGCTGAATTCAATGGTGCCAACAAAAATTAAATTTTATTTTTCTATGTGAAAAACTCAAAAAACCCATTTTTTGGGGGGTTTATCCCCCTTTACCCCCCCTTCCGGTGGTCCGATTGGGCTGGTTCATGAACTCGTCCGAGTGATTACCACTTTACACGTCTGTACCAAATTTCATTAAGATCGGACCATATTTACGGCTGCTATCGTGTTAACAGACATATATATAGATATATATATAAAAATTCGAACGAATGGTGTTTTTTGCTTCTGGGGACCCCAAAATGAAAAGTTAACATGGTCTCGGACTTAGATCTTACCATGAGTACTACCGTAATAGCTTATTCCTTTAAGGAAACTCGCTAATAAAACTACAAAAATTTCCATAAACTTCAGCAAAAATCCCCGAAAAAGCGAGTACAGTGTGTATCTACTGAAAATGCTGTTGTGTTTTGACACTCATATCAAATGAAAACTATTTACTACAGATATTGTAAAGTAAAAATAAATACAGGTTTTTACTTCCAACCAGTGTAAATTACTCTTTTCATGCTTAATTATTTTAAGCTGGTGTGAAGTTATTATTAGCATTAAGTCAAACATGTATATGGTTTTTTACGCCAACATGACGAAACATAATAACCCTGATAATAATTTTTTCTGCATCGATCAAAACCATACGATATATTAGATATAGAAGGAGTTAACTAAAATACAGTATTGTATCTGACTTGAGGTATACTTTGTGCAACCAACGCGACCAAGATTTTAGGATTTATTTCCCACCATAAAATAAATCAAAAATTCAATTCCAAACCTAACCACGAATTAACACGACGCTTATTACCCCTCATCCGCTTTGCGTGCGTTTTCCCGTTTCCCCGTCCCGATGGGTTAACCCTGTTGGGATTTCCCCGGTAATCCTCGGAGCCCAAGACTAAGCGGTGATCTATGTCAATTTTCTAGTCAATTTGCAGCGAGTGGTCGATGATGGGGGGGGGATGATGCCAGGGGGGTGGGGGGAGGGGGGTAATCCTGGGTCGAGTGTTGTCGTAATGCTGCAGATGGTAGAGATAATACCCTGCACAGCAGCCCCTGATATAGCGGGGAGATCGTGGTGGTCCTCTCTCGTATCAGGGGTTGTTGAATATGTGGCACAAATAGTGAAATAATTCCACGGAGTAATGTAACAAGGGAATAGTGGAACTTATGGATGTGAATTAATTCCTTCCAATTGTTGGGAACCTACTGGATTCGGTAGTTATTTTGAATTCTAAAATAATAAAAAGATCTGGGACAAAACTCACTCGGTAAATATATTTATTATATAGATCAATTTTGATTTGAATTTTGAAGTGTTTGTTGTTTTTTATGCACCAATGTTTGTTTCGTTTGTCTATTGCGTTATTGTCCTATGGTGTTATATAATATAATGTGCACTGCATATAATTTAGTTAGAGTGATTGAGTTTATACCCAGTTTGCATCAAACGAAGTTATTCTTTTAATGTTTCAGCTCAAACATGAGAATTTTTTTCTTAAGCCGTTCGAAGACCAAAATTAGTAAGAAATAAAAGCGTAACTGAGCCTACCGTGCTTTTGGAAGGATTAAAAAGGTTTGTTTTGAAAAATTGAATTATTACTGTTTTGAAATGTTTTAAATCTTTTAATCTAGAGAGAAAAATTCTTAATGTATTTCACAAGCTATACGTGCATATACAAACTGAAGCTACCTTCAGCATGTACCAGTCTGACTTCATGCCATTCAATGCTGGAACTTCTCGATGCTGGAACATCTCACATTAAAGCTTTTAGCTCTCTCCAGCAGTTAAAAAAGGAATTGGGAAGGGTGGCAACTTCTTTCCTTCTTAAATATCAATTAAACTGTCGTCCAGGAAAGATTGGTCGTCTGAGGGGAAGGGAAAAGAAAATGGAAACATTTTACGACTGCAACAATAAAAGTGGCATTAGGGTCGGCATAATTTACAAAAAACAAGGGTCATAATTAGGGGAGGGGGTGGAAAATAATCAAGGGAAGATTAGAAGATGGCAAGGTTTTGGAGGGATTTTACATCAGAAGACGGACTGAATAAGATATTAGCCAATTAACATTGATTAAAAGAGCTGGATGGTAGTTAATTACAAAAATCCGAAAAAATAACAGCTAATGAAAGGGAAAGGGGTGGTAAAATAATAAATTGTTTTCTCGTTTTCATGTTTCTATTTGGAGGTTTTTGCTTAAGTAAAATAATTAGATTGCAATAATTATAATATTATTTATATTTAATTAAAGATTACATATTAAGTTTTACTAGCAATAACTCAGTATCCTGTAACACCTATCTAATAAACTAAAACTTAGCTCAATGAATGTTAAAAAAATGTTTATAAAATTATATTTCGTACGTTTGTTGTTGGAATTTCACATGTGACAGTATAATTAATATGTGTTACTTGCAATTTGGAGATGCAAAAAAGCAATGACAAAGAGAAAGAGACAGAAACAAGAAAAATACTCTTTAATCGATTAAACTCAAATTATATTCAAGAGAAATCCCCAATCAAATAAGCCGTTAAAAAATTACGAAAGCGTAAAAAGATAAGAAACCAGATTTTTAAAATTAGTTCAAAACCGGAAAATGTTTAGTTCCTGAGAGTAAAACTATGATACGTTTTCTAAACACCATAGATAATATTCTATCTAAATCATATGAAATAGTTTTGCGAGGGAACTATAGAATATTTTGTAACCAGGCAAAAAGTCAAAATTCATAATAAGAGCTCAAATTCAACTTATTACCTTATAGTACCCAAGCCTTTGAAAATTTTGCGAGTGTGAAAAGGCAATTTTTTCTATGGCAAATTTTTTATCGAATACGTAATCATTAGTAAAATTATACTCTAGTAAAAATACTATTTAATCTGTAGTACGTACTTTTAACCCTCTTAAATCTCTTTTAGTACTCTTGACCCCTGCAAAGTATTTATGAAAGAATATCCAGAAACACTTTTTTTTAAACAGTATAAAATCCTTGAGATCCACGATTACCTGAAATCGAGTCTAAGACCATTAGACTAGCAGCACACATAATTTTGATATGATTTCATGATTACTTTATTAACTAACTTAGGTCACAGTTTACTCTAATAGTGTGTAAAATTTTGATTATGTCTTAAAACCTTTGTACATATGATCTATGAAATTTTCTACAATATTATGTTTTATTTTAACTCAAAAGATAACAGTTAGCCCAGTCCCAACCAACTCAACAATAACTGAAAGTAAACAAATGTACTGATTTTGTCACCAGCGGTTTTCCAAAGCTCGCACTTTGACAGTAAACCCAAAATCCAAAATCAGAGCACCACTAACGCCAGGCGGCGTCAAAGAAGCGAGCGGTGACAAGGCGCTAAGCCCGACACCTGGATTAAAATATTTCCGAGTTTATGAAAAATGCAGAGCGCTGATGGATAATACTTTGTGGCCCAATCGAGCCCTGAATGCAAGCTCCGACTCCGTCGTCGACAAATACATCAGTTTGGAACTGCTTATCGTTTTCCCTTTTTTTAATATAAGAGGAAAGAAATGGCAATTATAATTTTAAGGAACTATCTTAAAATCATAAATCCATAGAAATGGAGTATGGCTAGAAATTGATTGATTACCATCCCTCTTCCATTTATAGGCCATATTAACTAAAATTTAATGTAAATTAAGGAACTTGAATTGCTTAGGTTGGAATTAAATACCTTAATATCTGATAGTTTACTTTGCTAGGTAAAAAGACTAGAAAAAACATCTAAGATGTGTATATTTGAGTAGTGGAAGGTAAATTCAATTATATTTTAAAAATAATTTGACTTTAAATATTTTATATTCCTTAAACACGCTGATGTGTTTGAAAATTGACCAAATGTTGTTTGGTAGTATCAAATTTATAGTATTTAAAGTCTCATGAAATTTTACTACACTCTGTATATGCTTCACCAAATCATTTCTCATTCAAACTTATTTGGTTCTGTGTAAACGTTTAACCAAACCTTACCTCACTAAAAAAACTTTTATTTCTTCTTATATTTATTCAATCTGCAAATAAGCTTAGACATTTAGTCGAATTAATGCGATTTACAACCATTTGTGAGTTTAATAACAAGAACAACAATTGAACATGTTTCAGGAATATCACTATATACGTCAGTTCTAACTACATAGAAAATTTCACAATCCCCTTCTTCTAACCTGAATGTTTAAAATGTGACAATGACACTGAAATTAAAACAGTTAAAACTTTTCACCGCGGTCCACTCCACAAATCGCAGACAGCTGAGCGGCGGCCGGCCGTGAATATTTCACAGGTCCTCTTCGCGGGTGAATATCCCAACAGTTGGAAGTGGAGGGCCGTGCCCCCCGTCACTCATCGTTAGTGTGTCGGTCAGCCAGGGAGGTGGGGTGGTGGGGGGGTGGGGTTGTGGGGGGGGTGTTTTTTGATTGCCCAAAGTCACGTGGGTTGTGTTGGGATTCAATTTGCCTCCGTGTGATTGACGCCTGATTTCACTTCTGCATTATAAATCACCCTAGGAGATGGATATGTGGCGGATCCGCCGCCTCTTAGACACTCTTCGCCGTTTTTCCACCGGGTTTCGTAATTTATAACGTTTGTTTTGTAATTTTCACCGGTCATTTGGTAGTCAGTTCGATCGTGACGGGTTGGGCTCGCAAAAGGTAGGTCTTGTCGGTGAAGGTATATCTGTCATGAGTAAGATGATTGTAAATATTTTTTTATATCATCCAGCAGTTAAAAGAATATTGAATTTATTCCAGGAGTTTCAGGTATAAGAAAATATTGACTTTTTTGATTTAAAAAATTATTTATTTGAACAGTTGATTTCGACCTAACTAATCCAGACCAAGTTGAAACCACGCACAGATATTAAGTAAACCTCCATAATTAAACCCCTAAAACTCCCCCGAAGTCCCTGTTGTGATTCAGCGCCATTAAAAAAAACATTGCCGGTCTGTTTTTCTCTTTAAACTTTTTCGATCATCACGAAAACCGTGAGATCTACGAAAAAAATTGTGAGATGCGTTTTTATAGAGAATAAAATTTCTAATAAAATGAGTTACATTTTAAAAGTAACTACTGATAGTATTGATACTTTAAATGTTGCAATTCTAGTACCCCTTCCATAAGAAATGCATGTAAAATTTGATGTAAAACCGTTGCCAAGCGCCAAGGAAGCGAAGCCCTTTGAACTTAATGAATAATAAATTATATTTATAGAATCCAGATGAAAATTCCAGTTATTTGACACCACAATGATTACAATTGGTTCACAATAAAGGCGTAGTTGGACTCACAAAAAAGGTATTTCTTTAGGAAAAAATCAGTTATAATAAAAAAATAACGCTTAAAAATATTGCCAGTTATAATTTTTTATGACCCTACCCACGTCTTTATCATGAACCGGTTTTGATGATCGAGGTGTTCAAATAACTAGAATTTTCGTCAGGGTTCTACGAATATAATTTATTATTCATTAAGTTTAAAGGACTTTGCCTCCATGGCAATGGTTAATACATCAAACTTCACTTAAACAGTTTAGTCAGCTACTGTTGTAGATTTCCTCCTAAATGGTTAAAAATTCTTAAGTTTCTAGCCTCGGATTGATTATCGCATTCATTATTTAAAAACCACCAAAACATTTATAGACAGCAATATATCATAGTTTAACAATGCAGTTTAGATCGGTTTGGATGAGTAGTTTACAATTACTGATCAACAACATAATGCACTTGATCTCAAGGAGTTCATTTTAAAAGTATATAAAATACATGACAGGCTGCTTGACAGCCTATAGGCTAACATTAGAACGTTCGAAGTCATGCTTCACATGCGCTATTCACTTTGCAATATACATTTTATTTTGAAGTATCCGAAATGGTTATTAAAGGTACCCGAAGACATTATTTTCAATTTAATTAGTCACGGGGATGTTACTTAATTGCACCGAAAAAGGACATCTTATCTTAATCACGGTATCTCTTCTGGTATCACAAACTGAATTTCTTTTGTAAATACTTCAGCTAAAAACAATATCTTATCCGCCCTACATTGTAACCAGATGAAGCGTAAAAATTTAGGATACAAAATATTACGAAATCAAAGTACAAAAATTAAATCTCATAATCATGGTGGGCAGGTCACGCAAAGCGCATTCTGCATAAAACACGCGCAATTCCCAGCGGCCGATCCGCCGAGGCTGATGACTTTGATTTACTTCTATCAAAGGTCACTAATTATGGCACTAATTATAATCAGCGGCAACGATCAGCGGAACGGTGAAATTAATTTGCGAACGAGCAAACGCTAATCCAACCTTCGCTCCACATTCTTAAAGATTAATGTCTGAGCGAATATTCCATTTAATCCGACGTAATCTCGTTGTAGGGTGAATAATAATAACAACAATAACGCGGGTCGAATTAACCGCCCGGTAGTTAATCTGGGATTTAATCGTGAGGGGCGCCTAGCTTACCTTTCCGACCGCCTTTCCAACCCACACGCTCGCACGGGGAGAGGGAAGAGAAAATCTGCCTTACCGACCTACACGAAAGCAAGAGAGTCTACCTTATGCCTTACCGACCTACACGAAAGCAAGAGAGTCTACCTTCTGCCTTACCAACCTACACGAGAGCAAGAGAGTCTACCTTCTGCCTTACCAACCTACACTAAAGCAAGAGAGTCTACCTTCTGCCTTACCAACCTACACGAGAGCAAGAGAGTCTACCTTCTGCCTTACCAACCTACACGAGAGCAAGAGAGTCTACCTTCCGCCTTACCAACCTACACGAGAGCAAGAGAGTCTACCTTCTGGCTTACCAACCTACACGAGAGCAAGAGAGTCTACCTTCTGCCTTACCAACCTACACGAGAGCAAGAGAGTCTACCTTCTGGCTTACCAACCTACACGAAAGCAAGAGAGTCTACCTTCTGGCTTACCAACCTACACGAAAGCAAGAGTCTACCTTCTGGCTTACCAACCTACACGAAAGCAAGAGAGTCTACCTTCTGCCTTACCAACCTACACGAGAGCAAAAGAGTCTACCTTCTGCCTTACCAACCTACACTAAAGCAAGAGAGTCTACCTTCTAACTTACCAACCTACACGAGAGCAAGAGAGTCTACCTTCTGCCTTACCAACCTACACGAGAGCAAGAGAGTCTACCTTCTGCCTTACCAACCTACACGACAGCAGGAGAGTCTACCTTCTGGCTTACCAACCTACACGAAAGCAAGAGAGTCTACCTTCTGGCTTACCAACCTACACGAAAGCAAGAGAGTCCACCTTCTGGCTTACCAACCTACACGAAAGCAAGAGAGTCTACCTTCTGCCTTACCGACCTACACGAAAGCAAGAGAGTCTACCTTCTGCCTTACCAACCTACACGAGGGCAAGAGAGTCTACCTTCTGCCTTACCAACCTACACGAGAGCAAGAGAGTCTACCTTCTGGCTTACCAACCTACACGAAAGCAAGAGAGTCTACCTTCTGCCTTACCAACCTACACTAAAGCAAGAGAATCTACCTTCTGCCTTACCAACCTACACGAGAGCAAGAGAGTCTACCTTCTGCCTTACCAACCTACACGAGAGCAAGAGAGTCTACCTTCTGCCTTACCAACCTACACGAGAGCAGATGAGTCTACCTTCTGCCTTACCAGCCTACACGAGAGCAGGAGAGTCTACCTTCTGCCTTACCAACCTACACGAGAGCAAGAGAGTCTACCTTCTGCCTTACCAACCTACACGAGAGCAAGAGAGTCTACCTTCTGCCTTACCAACCTACACGAAAGCAAGAGAGTCTACCTTCTGCCTTACCAACCTACACTAAAGCAAGAGAATCTACCTTCTGCCTTACCAACCTACACGAGAGCAAGAGAGTCTACCTTCTGCCTTACCAACCTACACGAGAGCAAGAGAGTCTACCTTCTGCTTTACCAACCTACACGAGAGCAGGAGAGTCTACCTTCTGCCTTACCAGCCTACACGAGAGCAGGAGAGTCTACCTTCTGCCTTACCAACCTACACGAGAGCAAGAGAGTCTACCTTTTGCCTTACCAACCTATACGAGAGCAAGAGAGTCTACCTTCTGCCTTACCAGCCTACACGAGAGCAAGAGAGTATACCTTCTGCCTTGCCAACCTACTCGAGAGCAAGAGCGTCTACCTTCTGCCTTACCAACCTACACGAGAGCAAGAGAGTCTACCTTCTGCCTTACCAACCTATACGAGAGCAAGAGAGTCTACCTTCTGCCTTACCAACCTACACGAGAGCAATACCTTCTGCCTTACCGACCTACACGAAAGTAAGAGAGTCTACCTTCCGCCTTAACGACCTGCACGAAAGCAAGAGAGTATACCTTCTGCCTTTCCGACCTACTCGAAAGCAAGAGAGTCTACCTTATGCCTTACCGACCTGCACGAAAGAAAGAGAGCCTACCTTCTGCCCTACCGACCCACATGAAAGCGAGAGAGTTTACCTTCTGCCTCACCGACCTACACGGAAGCAAGGTAGTCGCCTTACAGACTTACTCTTAAAATCCTATAGACCTACATTCAAAGTAATAGGATTTGCCTTGCCGAACTTATCACAGAGAAACGTGAATATTGGAATTAAAAATTGTTAAGCTAATCTCTCTTTTTTTATGAAAGTCTGCCTGGATAATTAGCTCATGTCTTTAATTGTGTGTCTGAAAGTCTACCATTTTTATTTTTATGATGTCTTAACACTAGGGGAGCGGCCCGGTATAGTGGTAGAGCCTGAGCTTTGGTCCACAGGGCCCCGAGTTCAAATCCCGCCGATCAGCGATGGCAATTTGCTAAGAGATAAGATACGTCCTTAAGGGTGCATGACGAGCTGAATAGAATACACATTTATTTGACAGAACTTGAAACTCAAAACCCAAAACCCACTCACCAGCAGCGGCCAAAAACGCCCAGTGTGGCATTGCTCTTATTGTCTTCGTGCTTCGTATCAACGTTGTTCTCAATCACATTTTCGACGTCAGTGAACCAAAGTTAGGTAGTTGACTAGTTTTAGACCATTGGCTTCAAACCAATGCTAGTGGACGAGGAACAGAATAAAATTACGTAAAACGGTTGACTGTTTGACGAAAATACCACTAAATTACTATTAAAGACAGTAATAGGTATGAATGCAAATATATTTTGTAAAATGAAATGTTATTGTTCGTATACAAAGAATTAATTTTTGCAACAATCCACTGATAATATATTCCAAGTAACAAGTTTTTGAGTAAGATTTTCTTTTAAGTCAAGTGAAGTGCCGACTCTTTGGAGTGCATTTAAGAGGAAATAGGTAACAAGTTTAACACCTGCACACCTGCTCTTTAGGATTTCTTCAGAATAAATTAACCTTCCCAGTAATTTTCTACCAATTTTCCGTTAGAAATAATGATCAGTTAGGAATTATCAAACAAACTTATAACCATGATCATGATATCAATTACTTTAAAATCGCTCCTACGCTCTGAATTGAATCCGACTTCCTTAATGAGAATATGAGAGTTCTCCTTCGCTGTTCGCTTTAGCATAAAACATTCAAAAGCGCTGGACGTAAAACGAATTAAGAAGTACATCAGGTTTGAAGGAGAACGTTTACAGGCATTACGGTGAGGCGGGGAGGATATTAAAGGTTAAACAGCTTCTGTATTCAACGGATAAAAAGTTTACGGCTGAAAAACTTGGACTAATTCTTTGCAAGATTTATGGGGAGCTCGAGTTGTTAAAATAAAAAAGAGAAGTCTTGCAATAAGCGGAATAACGGCGGGACATGCTAGGAATACTTACGCAGTCTTTGGTGTACACTAATTTTGGTAGTAAATCTAGAAGTTTTAAACTTTTAATTCAGATTATATTTGATGATTCATATGATCATACTGGCTATTTAAACTTTATCCAAATCTATTAAATGGACATGGTCTCGGACAAGACTTCTTTATTTTATTTTAAAGGTTTTAATAAATAATATTATTTGGCATGTAAACGTTTATTCATAAATTATTTTACTTTGCCATGCACGAAATCATACAATTGATAAACTAAAGAAAGACTTCTGTGAGCAGTATTTTAATTTTTAAAACCCCCCAACAGGAGAGATAACAATTATTTTTTCTCAACCTGAGTCATATGAGACGTTTGGCGTTTGCTTTCCTGACTCAGACTCTTCTTATACGGGAAAAGTCCGTATGGTTAAGGTTACTGTAAAAAACTAAAAAAAACTGTAAAAAAGACTAACGAATAAATATGTATCTATATTATTATTGTAGAAAATGGGTACACCTTTTTTATAGAGTGTATTCCACATTTAACCTAGTGATGTGTAAAAATTATTTACGCACATTAACACCAGATTTTAATGATTACAGACAGATTGTAACGGTGTAACATGACATTGGCGTTAATGTGAATTAAATACATCGCCAAAGAAATAAAATCCGTACTCTACTGTATATGGTGAGTTATCACCATAATCCTCGAGCTGGTCAGATTTGATTCATGTTAGTTGATTCTATTCATAATGTTGAAGCTTTTTGTTATTATTAATTGTTATTGTTAGTTTGTTATTATTTTTTTTCTATAGGTGAGTGTTTATTACTTTTAGCGAATAAAGTATTTCATTCGGTGAGTTACCACCGTAATGACAGTAATGCACGGCTTTTATACTTAGTACTTTTAGTGTATTATGTTGATAAGTAATTCGAAAATACATTGATGAAACACAACGGTTAAAAAAAAGTTCTCATAATCAATTAGTTTTCTAAAATGCTATTTTAGAAGTGTTGCAACCAATCTATATTAATTAAGACAAATTTTATGCAACAAACATGTTACCACAATCTTTAAAAACAATTCTGGTATGGTGAGTTGAAAATTATTTTATATATCACCGTACAGTAGTGTAAGGCTTCTATACTTAGTATCTTTAGTGTACGCATGTTAATAAGTAATTCGAAAATACATTGATGAAACACAATGATTAAAAAAATTCTCATAATAAATTAGTATTGTAAAAAGCTGTCTTATAAGTGTTGGAACCAATCAATATTAATTGAGTCAGCCTTTCTGTCAAAACCTTTTACCATAATCTTTGAAAACAATTCTTTAGCGTATAAAAATGATCAACCATTTGAACACAAACTTTAGGAGAAAGTTTTGCGCTACACATTGTAGCGCATGAAAAAAACCAACAACAACTTTGAAAACAATTTAGATCTGATACGTTTGGAGCAGATGTGATGGGATGGGGAGATCCCGTGCAGTGTTTGCATGGCTGTAAAGAGCAATATTAGGTTGACCGTAGGGACAGAGTGCTCTTAGGACGATGCACTGATAAGGGTTGATGCGATACTTATCTATGCACTGATAAAGCTGATAACACCACTACAAGAACCACCACAACCGCTGGGGAAGCACCACCCTCTTGATTGTATTGATAACAACATCCCCACCTGTTTGGGCTTTGGTCATTCACTCTCTCAAAGGTAGGGATTGATGTATATGGAGAGGGCGGTGGTTCTTTTCATGGTCGGGTTTATGTAAGTGATTACAGATCTGAAATGATATTTTAAAATGTTGGACGTCGTTGATAATAGCCAACCCTGGATAGCCTGGGTCCGAAAAACTTCAAAGTATAGTGTATTACGTTACTAGGCCGGGAAGTACTGTTTTGCCGGACGAGCATGACAGTTCCCGCGCGAGCCAAAGCGAGTACGGCAAAACTTCCCGGCCGTGTAACGTACGATATTTTTCATCATACTACGCAGAAAAACATACCTTCAATCATAACGTAGTCCTTGCATAAACATACGTTTCTCAATCCTTCAAACTTCAAACCTATCCTATAACAAACAGAACAAATATTGCTACGGATGCAGTGCTGCCACTACATAGAGTACATTCCTCTAAAAAGTAACCAATAAACAAGCATTAAACGTCGGTTTGCTGCAAGTCAGCTAATTGTTTACTTCCGTTCTTTCCGGCCTAGGTCGGATAAGAGTTTATCCGGCCTAGGCCGGCAATGGGTAACTTTCGAGCCAACAAAAAGGAACTGAAAATAGATGTTTCTGTGTTAGTAAGATGAAAAAAGGCATTTCTTCATAATTCATTATTTAAATCCATCTGTTCGGAGGATATTGATAGTGGCCGAAAAACTGAATCTATTCCAGAAAATACACTTCTCGATTTACATTCAAAATATTATGAACGGTGCGACTGTGCTAAAGCTAAGTGTTATTAAAGTTTTTATATACTTAGCTATCTTCAAAGAGAGTCTGGTAAGTTATTGATCCACTAATTATATTAGAGAACTTGAATATTTAACCCAGATGATAACACATTCATGTTGGCCTAGTTAGACAGAACTGACGATTTTATCAGGAAACACTATATCTGGCTCACAAAGCAGCAACAAGAATTCACTGATGGCAATTAATTTAAATATTCTAAATTCAATCATTTTATTTTGATAATTGCAAGGTCTTGCTCAGAGGAGATATGTGAAATAAGGGGGTGTTTGATTGCTAATTTTTGGTTGCAACGTTCAATTTAGTTTAACTTCTTTCCTTAAATCGGTTAAACACGGTTCCTTAATATTAAAATTATACTTCGAAGTCAGGAATTGTGCCTAGTCATAAGCGATGGCTTGTGTTTACGGTATTTCCTGGTAGGGTTTATCGTCCGCATTAGTGAATAGTACAGTCATTCATAATACCATCCTTATAATTATAAAAGTTCGTAATTAATTGGCCAAATGGAGGTTTCCAAGTTAAAAAGTAGGTTCCATTTGCCAATTGGCTGTTGGGCTATTAATTAACAGTCCTGTCTTAGGAACACGGCTTTAGTCAGTAATCAGTCTACATGTCTACAAGATCAGGTCATAACAGGTCTTGGTTTAAAATACCTTCCTGTTTAAAAAAATATAGGCCTAATAAGGTTCGAAGTTTAAATTATTCTTCCTGTGTCCTTAAATAAGGATAATATTTAAATAAAATTAATCCTTAAAATAAATTATTCACTTTTAATTATTTTGTTTTTTTGTAACCTGGTTCAGCTGAACTTCTAAAAGAACGTTATCTTGTGTCGTTTTTCAGATCTACAATTTCGCAAAATAAAAGTAGAATGCACGTATCTGATTGTCCATGAATAAAAGTTGAAAGTTAACTATATATCCTACTGAGCTAAATAATGTTATAATGGTTGATAATTTATCTCACCAGCAAACTCGTATCTAGTCTGCTCGCGCTCTGTACGTTGTCCACGTTTACGCATGTTGAAGTTAATATTTAAATTTGAATAAAAATCAATTGAATGTTTTTAAAATCGGTTAAAAATTATTTGGTAAAAAGTTTATGTAGCAAATCACACTTTAAGAAATTAAGTATTTTGACCTGGTAGGATTAGTCCGATAAAAAATCAATAGTGAAAATCGCCAATAAATACAATATCATGGTGTACATGTAATAATATGAACACAAACTAATCCTTGGTTTGAGTTACTGTTCTGCAGTCAAATGTGCAAAAGCATAAAAACCTTAAGAAGTAAATTTATAAAACATGAAATATAAAAAAAAGTTTTATAGTCCTGCCAGTTTAGAGGCTGGCAGTCTGAGGGTCAAGGCGTGAGAGTTAGTTGGAAGGTTTAAATTCAGCGCCTTACCTGACCAACCACTCACACCTGGGACCACAGAACTTGAAGGGTCTTGAGCAAGGGAGACCAAGTCTAAAGCTAGGACAATCAAGTGACCTCCTAACCCAAACTTGTATATTTTTAATTGTCTAAATGCCTACACAATTCTTATTAAAAACAATTTCAACGGTTTAGTCCATTCATGTAACAACAAAATTTAGTTTTTCTTTTTACATTTTACGTATTTATATTAAGAATTTACTTTCACAATTTAAACTATCTGAATAGTAAGGACATTTTCAGGTATTGTACACATGAGGCCTTCTTTAGATATTAGGTCAGGCATATTTTAATAAATATATCTCAAGCAACCAACACTAAAGTTATCATGTAGAAAAGTGAACATGTATTTATGTCCGTGTAGCAAACAAAAATGAGAAATACTGTTCAGAGAAGGCGTGATTTAGTGGATGGGGCTTTACACGATCAGCTCGGAACAAATAGGTGGGGGCTGTACATTTTTTAACGTAAACTCTATATATTGAAGTTGGAAAACAAAATATCTGAGTGTACATCTATTTGTATTTATGGTTGCAGTTTTTAATAAGTAAAGAGAATGTAAGACACACAAATTCAATAAATGGAATAATGTTGTTCCCATTTGAAATAAACAATAGTCATCATATTTTAAGATTTTATAAAGTAAAATAATACCCCCGTCGCAGCAGACCTGCGTACTCAGCGAATTTCCATAGGATTTATTTTGTATATGTGAGCATTCAACTGTTTGAGGGAAAGTATAATTTGAATAAGTTAAGTAAATAATATACTAAAAATGCATATTTAATCATTCATGAGCTTTAAACATGAGGAAAATCAACAAAGAGACCATATTGGTTTTCATTAGTAATACATACACTTTTGTATTTTATATAATTCTTAGTCTTTTAATTTTTAATAACTGTAATCTTGTTATAGAATATAAAATGTCAACAAACATATAACCAATGAACTCAAAACACTCAAAACAAACAAATAATTTAATCTCATGAAAAAATTAAATTCAATCATATGGTCAGTTTTATTAAAACATCCCTGTTGCAACAGACCTACATCTCCAGCCAATTTCAATAAAACATATTATCAATCCTCATAATTGTAAACATACCATATATAATGCTACATTATCAGACAGTTTAGACCAAGACATCCCCCCCTCTAAATGCTCCTACTTTCTTTATTAAATTTAAAAATAATTTGTATTTTTTGATATAGTATATATTTTCTGCAAAATCTTGATCAATGAACTCTAACTATTCAAAATAAACACAAATAAAATATTCAACACCTGCAAATTTAATCATATGTTCAGAATTGTATTTTTAAAAAACCTCTCAAATCAGGGTGACTATACTTACTTTTTGGAGGGAAAAATTAAAAACAATATTGGACAACGTACTGTGTTTAGCACATCCAATATTATCCAATATCTAAGCAACGGATTGACATAGAATAATAATTGAAAATGCTAAATTGTTTGATTTTTTAAGCTGAATCCAATTTTGACAATTAAGAATAAAAATAATTAGTACAAATTTGTTTAATATTGAAAATAAATTTTATTTTGTGAAAAAAACCTTCTTAGAGTAAATCAATCTTGCTGGTTTTCGAACTCGAAGTCATGAATGACGCTTTACACGTTTGTTCCAAATTTCATCAAGATCGGACCTTTTTTTACAAAAGTTATCGCGCCTACGGACAGGTATATATATATATATATATATATATATATATATATATATATATATGAAAATGAACGAACGGTGTTTTTGGGGTCTAGGGACCTCAAAATGAAAAAATAACATGGTCCCGGGCTTAAGTCTCACCGTGCCGCCTACGGTAATAGCTACTTCCCTATAGGGGAAATTCGCTAAAAACCCGACATATAAATGTCAAAGATATAATAAGGATAAAATCCTATGGTTATTTAAAACTTATAAAAAATTATAATATCATTGGACGATTGGAAATGAGCTGAATGAAAGCAGTCCTGCTGTGACGGAGATATTTTAACTAAATTAGGGGAAATATATCAAACCATTATGCTTTTTGTGTACATAATATGACAAATGAGCTAAAGTCACTAAGATGCCAAAAAACTTATTTTTTTATTAATTTGTTTTTGTGGTAATTTTATTATGTCAAATCGGACCAACGCAAAGTCAGGTTATGGATTAATAAAATACTATCGTTCTGGTAACAGCATTAGGCGGGTGACAAAAAATGGAATCTCCAGCTGTGTAAAATGACTTGATGTGAGAGTTGCAGCTAAGCTCCTCTACGTATTAACTAGTTGAACATTTTCCAACATATACAGCATATTTACATGGGTATGAATTTACCAGTTCAGTTATGGGGAATCAACTGTTTAAGCAAATAATTGTACGATGTTGATTTTAGTGCTAAACATGACTTAATAAGATTAAGATAAACAGATAAATAGTAAATAAAAAGCAAGACCTTATGTACTCACATATTTCAATTATCAGCTAATTGTGCAGGAAAACAAAGAGCACAGCCGTCCATAACGTCAGATGGGTAATTATAAACTAAACTAAACCTATTTTAAACGTTAGCAGCGCACTCACTCACTCACCTAATGCTGTTACAAGAACAATAATTTATACATGTGAGGACTGTGATGAAAAGAGTTTCTAAATTTTTAACTACTTTTAAATTTCTTTTACCAGTTAAATTTAACGTTTTCGGTGGAAAACGATATCTTTATATCTTTACTGTCAACAATATCATTATTTTGTAGAGGCCAAAGATAAAATAATAAATAATCCATTTTATCCTTTTACGGTGTTTGTATAAGCTTTTGCTCAGTATTTTTTAATCACATTAACATATTAACAATTAAAAAAAATGTTTAAAATAACACGACTTATGTTCAGTTTCTTTCAGATGAAACCCATCAACTACGTGATACAAGGTAGGGCTTTTTAAGACATAGACACCATGTAAAACATCTGCACACTATGTAAATGAAAACATGAATGAGCTGAAACATAATCCTGTATGAAAACACGGTGGACGCGGGGCAGGGGCTGCAGCGGCAAAACAAAGACCAAAGGGGTTGCTTTATATTGTAATCTCTCATCTGAGCAGGCTAGGGTTACAGCGAACTGCTGTCATTAAGGGATTCAAAGGGATATAGTTTTAATGTAAAATACTCACAAGAAACATGTGGCGTGATGGCGTGTTTAGATGGAAAGCAATCTACATGAAACCTTTTCTTTGTTGTTATTACCTATATAAATTGTAAACCCTTAGATTTTTTTTGTAAACAGTTAAATTATTGCCGCTCGTGAAGGAGTAGCAATAATTTCAAATTATTGGTGAACTTTGGTTATGTGTAATTGAGGGTTTATGATATTTTCATAAAAATATACGAGTATAAGTATGAAAAAAACTTGTGTTATAGCGAAAACGTTGAATGGATCTATACTTAATGGAAAAACTATAAATAAGTTTTCAAAAATAATCAAACGCGAAATATTTTTGGCTTTAAATTAAAAAATAAAATTGTATTTATTGTTTTGATTTATTTTTATACCTATAAAAAATTCAAAGGTAAATTGACTGTGACTTTGTAAAGAATTTTCTTTAATGTTCGTACAAAAAATTTTAATTTCACCAAACAGTAGTTTTTAGTTGTATAGTGTATACACTTTTTGCGCACCCTTATATCCGCTTTACTCGTGAGTCAGTAGGCAAAGTGAAATTAGGTAGACCAATTAAAATTAACTCACTAAATGATTAATCGTACGAAAACTATTCAATTTGTAGGAAGTATAATTTCTTTCTTTAGAAGTGTTGGAAGTGAAGCGGTATGATATGTTAACATTTTACGGTACCGTATGACAAAAGTTTGAATCAAAAATATCTTACGAAATTCCAATTTAAAATGGAAAAACTAATGAAAAAGTAATTCCGGTTTAAGTTTTAACAAATTGGCATATTACTGCTCAGAACAACACATTTCTGCGCAGTGTAAGTATAGAAACGGCAGTTTCCCAAAACTCTTACGAATTATAACTAATACAAACCTTAACAGTCTTCTAATTTTATTATATGATTTTTCACTTTGAATTTCGCAATTCGATAACATTAAAGAACATTTAAACATAGATTTAACTTTAATCATATGAGAGGCAATATTCTGCACGATGGCCAAACATTCGCTGGGCATTCGTACATAGGACCAACATCTAACACCTCGGCCCAGTTTGTTTGTGGCCGATCTCATCAGAGGGAATGACTCGACATAAAGGACCACATGTTCGAAAATGGGGCGTTTCTGACGTGAAATGCCAGTTGTATTGTGCTGTTGTTTCCGAGTTATTATTTGTATTTTACTTAATCAATAAAACTAAGAAATTCTATACAAACTTCTTTGGTGGACTGAGTAGATTTGATGGAATCTATAAACATGTTGAAATATCTTCTTGCGAATCAACATTCAACTATTGGAGATTTCAATAGTTACTAGTTCATTTCATTACTTCTACTTCTTATACATTCCATCAAATACCAGTGAGAATGTTTAAGGCTTTTGAATCTGACTTTAAAACTTCTCGATTAGACGATTCATAACTGGTAATGTTTTTTCACAACACTTTCTGTTGTTTCTAAACGCCTGGTAAAAAAAACTAATTAGGTACATGCTGACTCGTTGTCAGCTCTGAAAACCTGAGATTTACGTTGTAAAGTGATGGAAAATAAACACAAATTCGTGTAAGATCTTACTTGATTAACTAAAGTGTGCTAAAACTAATAACTGAATATCAACATTTTCTGAAAAAAGGAGCTTAAAAGGTCCATCTCATTTATAGCAGACAGCAAACTATAAAGTTTATTCAATTATCTGTTGTGCGATATTTAACGATGTTATGGTAGCCGATAGCAATTAAAATAATGATGACTAATTTTTAGTCTATTAATTTCGTAATTTTTTATATAGCCTATTTAATTACTAATTTAGTATATTGCTAATTTAGTAATGCTTTTGGGAGTTAAACTGAAATATAGTGACCCTAACTAACTTGTACATTAAAGATTATCCATTTTACAATCAACCATAATGTACGAGTGGGTGCGTTTCTAACCTCCAGGAACGGGATTTAGTTAGAAACTATAAGAGAAGGGAATATTGAACGGTCAAGTACAACCAATACACTAAGAACTAAGCAAGTAGGTCGCCCAACCTTAAACATCAGACTCCATTATTATCTCAACTATCCTCTTCTCCAATACAACCGACACAAGATGACCCTGCACAACGGGATTCTGTACTTGTTCCAAGTATGAATGTGTATTTACCAGAGCAGCCAGGAGCGGGCAAGAGCAAACGAATCGCTAATTAATTGTTTACAGTAGCTAGAACGCTAGAACAGTGCATTGTCAGGTGCTCTGTAAGGGGTGGCCCTCCCCCCCGTGTAAACACCCCCTCCCCCTCCCCCATACACGCTGTAACTCGATTACCCCACCTATAAATCAATTGAATGGAAAATAATTCACTCTTCTATTGACGGAGGTTAGTTGTATCCTATGTGAGGCGGCGGGACTTGTTTTATTGTCACGAGGGTTTGATCGTGTTACCGCCCTTCCCTTACAGATTGGGCGAGGATGGAGGTAGAGTCCGAGTCGGAGGGGTTGGAGATGCTAGAAAGAGGTAGTAGGTGAGTATAGGTTGATGTGGAGACAGCCAAGTTAAACATTCTGAGGTAGGCTCGGTCCATATATTTGTATGACCATTGATTATCTTCTTATAAGTTTATGTAATGTCAATGGTCAATGTCAAAAACAAAAGCTTTGAGGGGAAACATTGGGGTAAGGGGTGAGAACATATTCCATTAACATAACCAGCATTAAAAAAAACTTAAAGATGTTTCAATTTAGGATCAATAGTTTATGTTTATGTTGTTTGCTAAGACTGATCAGGATGGTCTACTTCAGGCAATATAAGTGCATAATATTAAGTTGGCCTCACTCATTTGTTTGTCTGTAACATTCGTGAACAATTCCAACATGCGAAGTGATAATCATTACTGTCTGTAGCTATAGGTAAATATGGGGTTTGCAATAACTTAAAGATCTTATAAGTCGAGGAAAATCAATATGGTCATGTACTTATTAAACATTGGAAGTAACACCAAAGAAGGTTGAATTTGTAAGAATAAGTAACCCGTTAAATACAGAATTTTTAAGATTTCATAATCCGTTAGTTGATGGGAATTATAATAGGGTTGGTGAGCATTTTACATGAAAAATAATATACATATAAATCTCTATATAGCAATGCTATTTAATATAAAAGTTGAACGCATTCCTCATCAAACAAAATAAAGAGAAAGCTATTCACCCAACCAAAATTAAATTACCCTAACCAAAAAACGCCCATCATTTACAAATGAAAACGTCTTCCCTCCCACAACGCTCGGCCCTCGGGAGACGTAATTTCCCCGACCGTGTTAAATCCACATTAAACCGACACGTCTGAGGATGAAACGAGCGCCTCGCATGGGAACATCGTAATATCGTTAGGCGCAATTATAAGCCGCGATTAGATAGGTAAAATGAGTTTTCATCCAATTAAACCACCACTGACGGATGGCCGGCGCGTGCATTGAGTGCGTGTGGCGAGCGTCCCTTGTAGCGACACTCTGGAAGTGTTGTCCTAGACACGATTTGTGTCTCGCGGCGACAGGCGAAGTGCGGTTACGGAAGTGCAACTACACTCTAAATCAAAGAAGAATTTAGGTGATCTCCTTGGAGGAATGCAGAGACGGGGTATAAAATATGGGCTATTGGCGCCTAAAATATGACGGACAAGATCATTTTTGTTTTGTTCAAAACTCAAACTGAACTGAAGCTAATTAAAATGTTTACAGTTGCATAATAAGGGTCAGTTAGAAAAAAATTCCACAATGCCCGGTAACATTCGTACTGCGCAAGTCGCTATTTTACTATGCAAGAAGCCGGATATGCAAGTCGCCGGATAATGCTTGTGCCTTCAGCCACACTCTGCAAATCGCCGCGTGTTGCGATAGCCGCCTTGTGACACACTTTGCAAATCGTCACGTATTTCGCCAGCCGCCTTCAGACACACTTTGCAAGTCGCTACGTATTTCGCCAGCCGCCTTCAGACTCACTTTGCAAGTCGCCGCGTATTGCGCCAGCCACCTTCAGACTCACTTTGCAAGTCGCCGCGTATTGCGCCAGCCGCCTTCAGACACATTTTGCAAGTCGCCGCGTATTGCGCCAGCCGCCTTCAGACACACTTTGCAAATTGCCACGTATTGCGCCAGCCGCCTTCAGACTCACTTTGCAAGTCGCCGCGTATTGCGCCAGCCGCCTTCAGACTCACTTTGCAAGTCGCCGCGTATTGCGCCAGCCGCCTTCAGACACATTTTGCAAGTCGCCGCGTATTGCGCCAGCCGCCTTCAGACACACTTTGCAAATTGCCACGTATTGCGCCAGCCGCCTTCAGACACATTTTGCAAGTCGCCGCGTATTGCGCCAGCCGCCTTCAGACACACTTTGCAAATTGCCACGTATTGCGCCAGCCGCCTTCAGACACACTTTGCAAGTCGCCGCGTATTGCGCCAGCCGCCTTCAGACTCACTTTGCAAGTCGCCGCGTATTGCGCCAGCCGCCTTCAGACACATTTTGCAAGTCGCCGCGTATTGCGCCAGCCGCCTTCAGACACACTTTGCAAATTGCCACGTATTGCGCCAGCCGTCTTCAGACACCCTTTGCAGGTCACCGCGTATTGCGTCAGCCGCCTTCTGATGTACTCTGCAAGTCGCAGCGTATTCCCCAAGACACCGTGCACCATAATTCGTGTCTATAAGGCACGCGAAACCCCAGTCACGTTCGTGTTTGGGCAGTGGGGAACCACTTCATTAGGGCCGAAACAACCGCCCCTTACATATTGATATTAGCGGCACCTGCCGGCCGCGGTCGCAACTAAGTAGACTGAGTCACGCACCGGACACTTCACGCACTTGTTATACTTCCGGTACACTTGTAGCCACTTCCGGTGGCCCCTCCCCCTCCCCGCTGGTCGTTGCGGTTTGCCCTTTTATATTGATTGATTGAAACAGTCGGGATAATGCGGCCAGGTTCCAGGTGTTTGGTGATTGTTTGAATCCCCCTGGGTTTGAGTAAGTGAGTTTGATTAGTACTGGATGAATTTAGGAGTAAAGTTCAAACGATGGTAGTATCATAGTTTACAGAGTCATATAGGTGAAATTTCAGACATATAACAATTAAAAATAAAGTTTTTGCGTTTTACAAATTATATTTTTACACAATCCTATGCCACTATTTCATAGCAAGTGGCATCTCAACCATCTATTAATAAGTATATATCTAAATTAAAACAATCGTGAAAGAGATAAGAATAAACAAATTAATTAATTGTGCTATTATTAAGTAATTGTAACACGTTTCAAGAATAAATTAAAAGTCTAAAAAGTTCGTCTAGTAAGTTGCCTTATTTAAAAAGTATAGTTTTTATTTAAAATTTAATATTAATTCAAAATTTTACCTTTTTGCCAGTTCCATTTTAGCCTTTAGCCTTAATTACTCTCAGTATATCAAGTAAGAAAAATAATTGAGTCAAAACTGTATTTTTATCAACGCATCAGGTTGAACATTTATTTATAGAAAAAAACCAGAAACATAAATATTATGTAAAAATTCATGTAATTTGTCTATGGTAGTTTGTTTCAAGCTAAAAGCCAAATACTGGAACTACTGGAAACAACAATAATAACTCGAACAACAACTGGAATGCAAAAAATTCTATTGCCTTTAAATGTTAACTATTTACTGGATATTGCTCAATTGCAAAAACTTCATCTTTTGAGAATGTGTAGTGTAAATAAAAATTATTTCATTAGTACTTCAACCCCTCTACATGTTTTTGCTGATTTCTTACCTTAGAATAATATTACAGCCAAGGTTTGAGGGTTCTCATTTTTTTCATTGAGATTTGTCATTTTTGATTCAAAATCGCACCGATCTTTGCTAAGGCAATTCAGCCGAACTCTCTTGTCCTCACATTCTCTATTTCTGTTGTTCCTTTCCCTACTCCTTTCACTAATCCCACTTTCCCTTTTCTTCCTTTTTCACTACTTCCTAGCCTATTCTCACACTCTTTTTTCCTCACTCGTACCACCTCCTTTCAAAAAAGTAATTTTACGTAAACAGCTATATCAAGTACTAAGCGCTTGTGCTTAGCTTAGAAAATCACAATCAAAGGTTGATAGCATAGTTAAATAATGGACTCCCTTAAAACTGAACAGATTTGAACGTAATGTCTAGTTATAATCCAAAAGTACCTAAGTTACCTTAGATGGTTGTGACTCAATTCAATGTTTTCAATGCGGACTATTCTTTTGTTCTTAGTTTACATTATGCTTAACCAACTAGGCAACCCACAAGGCTCAGGTAAATCGTATTAAAATTTCATATTATTTGTTCTAAATGCCCTAAACACTAATGCAATTTATTTTTGGATTGCACACATCAACCAAAATAGCTAAATTAAGGATAATAGGTTTCTAAAGAAGTGCTTAGGTTTTTCATATGATTCACACAAGTAAACAAAAATGGCCACAAAATAAATGCCTGCCAAAATAGAACACACCGTTGAATTTTGTACTGGATTAAACAGGATTTGATTTTTAATTATTTCTTATTATTTAAGTTGGAAGGGCATCAAAGTTTATAAAAAATGGTTCTTATTAACTTCCCGATGTAAGTTCTGTACACACACGTCTTTTTATTACAAACAAAACTATTTCAACCGGTAAAAAGTAAATCCCATACCCTTTCGTTTCCGGAACCAGTGAAACACCCGACACTGCGGACTGCGGTCTCCCAATCAGTTTGGCGCAGAGGCCGTAATGAGGGACGTGCAATCAATCGGCGTATTAAAATGCATTCATGAAGAACATTTAATTATCGGAACACATAAGTAACCCAGCGACCCACGCCGATCGCTGATTGGCCCGCAGATTGGTCATCAGTCGGCCAATAATTACAAACTGATTAATTATTCTTGCTCAAAACACAGGTGATGTTGATCAATCACGTCCTGCAAAGGGGAAATCAGTAGTCAAATAAGAGGAAATTGGGTTGTGAGTGTCGAGCGGGGTCTTATGGCGCCGGGATTGTTGGTTAGTGCAGTTGTGATGTTTGATGTTGTTAAGGGTGAGGTGTGTGCTGTGTTAGAGAAAATGAACTATATAATCACAGAGCACTATCAGTAATGATCTCATATTTAAAAATTGTTTACTGTCATTTAGCTTATAAATAGAAATGTTAACATAGCAGACGATAAAAATTTAATTGATGACGTTAAATGAACAGTGTAATTCTCAATTTAAGTGTACTGTTTAGGTACATTTGAGTTTTGGTTAAAAATCCAAGTGAAAAAATGTAATCATCAATCGCTAAGTAATCATTAATGATGCGGGTATTTTGTTCTAAAATATTATTTTAGTTTAAGAATATGTAATAAATGTTAAGTTACAATTTCCCTTATTCCTAAACTGCAAACTTAAACATTACTAAGTTTTTTTCATAACTTACTTAAGGAATTAACAAGAGATTTATTTCTCCACACAGAAGAGATATCTAAAAAGCCGAGGACAAAGTGATGTTTGAAAATTGATTTTAGGTTGACTAAACGTGACTACATTTTTATTTAGGTAATAAATTATCTACCCCACTTATATTATATTGCTAGGTAACCGCGAATCTGGCATATAATATTTATCATATTACACTATCGTAAGAGTTATGAGCACTTGAACAGATTAATTAATTAATTCGCATCCTTAACTTTATACGTTGTAAAAGGCTGTCTTAGTAACTTCATTCAATCAAGATTCTCTCAATCACGGTTTCAAATTAATTACAATATATTTTCCAAAAACTAATTAATGTTACCTCGATGGCTAATAATAAGCAAACAATTTACCTAAAGATTGAAATTACGAGCAGAAAAATGCCTGATAACCGAAAACATAAAACTTATCCGAAATTTTCATAATGACAAGGACAAGGCAAAGATTGACCCTGGAGATTTTTGTTACCCCGGCGCTTGTTGGGGATGGAAGGGCGGGAGAGGGGGTTGAGGGGAAGGGGAAGGGGTATGTGAGAATCAACACAACGTACAAATACGGTTGCCTGGATACGCTCACGGTGATACGTACATTACAGTTATACGCTGGAGTGAAATCGATCATTGCGTTACAATTACGAACTGTCTGCGCCCCTCCAGCCCGCCAGCCCGTGTCGTTTGTTACACCGGCCTGGCGACAATCGAGTTTTGAAATTTTAGAACTTTTAGGTTTACTGCTTGATGATTATAGTGTCAGTCATATCTTATTAAATTTATATTTTTGTTATTAATCTAATAATTTTTAAGTTGTTTTATTCCTCATCGCCGTTCTTTTCTATAATGGTAAAGTAAACTGTAAAAATTTTAAAGATATTAGGAAATATAACGAAAGGTTGTTTACCTACTACAAATGAGTTAGGCTTACGTCATTAGGGTAACCAAATCAGATTTATATTGATTCTTGACGGCTTAATAATAATTGTGAAAGATTATTCATTTAAAATAATCTAAATCACCTGTATTCTGCTTCTCAAACAAATAAATAATGGAACTTAGACCATGTATACATGGCGAAATAAAAAAAAATACATAAAAAAATCCATTATATTGAACACACTGTGTCTGAAAAGGCAAACCATGTATACATGGTCAGTGACAGTTTCTGTTTTTCATTCAGTTAAGATTTCTGTTCAGGCAAGCATTATAGTAATTGTTGTCTCTAGGTAGCTATCAACACCACACTTTACTAAGTTAATATTTTAGTTCGGAACTTTTTAATCGGTTCCCCATAGCATTTAGCCACATTTTTCTTTTCATGGTACTTGGACAGAGAGGCTAGTGTTCTCTCCAGTATGCATAAACCTTTTTTCACCTACAAAAGAGCATCAGGATACTTGAAAAGCCAACAATTGTGATATTTAAAATCTTTGGTTTAATGCCAATTAATACATGGATAACGTATTTACAAAATTATAGATACAAACGTTTGTACATGTAACTGACTAGATCTAAGGAACCGAACATGGGGACACCAAGATTGCTATGTTATTACTGACTAGATTAGCTAGGTGTACAGCGTCATAGGTTACAAAACATCACGTCTATGTACAATCGCGGTAGACTTTGATCCCAAGTGAGGACGTTTTCGATGAATCATTTGTTCTATCATTCTCATTTCAAACTGTAGTTTTCACAGCCTGTTTAAAAAAGATTAGTGATTTAACTTAAAGAATAGCCTATCAGAGTAATTATTTAATCTCAAAATGTCTTTTAATAAAGGCTAATTCATTGGAAGTATGAAAGAGTGTAAACCAAACATAACATTAGAATTTATGAGTTGAATTTTACACCTTCGTGTGAGCAATCCAAGCACGAAAACGAAGCCAAAACATTCGTTATTTTTGCACTAGCTCTTTCTTCAGCAAGCTAGAGGAATGTGTGCTTATCACAAAAATATTACTTTTTAAAGAACTACATTTTTAAATTATTTCGGGTAGCTTCCTTCGTTCAAAAATCATCAAGTGTAGGCAAAACAACAAAAAAGTCCTCATAAATCATCAAGCAGCCGAAAAAAAATCACTCATCCTGTCACAAGAATGAAAGAACAAACATCGAAAACACCAGCACGCGGACCGACACGGGGTCTATTATGATACAGACTCTAGTCTATATGAACGGCACAGGGTAGCCGTGCACGGGCTGATATGTGTAGTTCTTCTCGTCACTCCCACCAGTGTCCGACTCACGAGGTCACCCCGAGTACCCCATCTGTCAGTGCTGGGCAGCGAACTTCATCCGCTTCTGTTTCTGCCGCTGGTTGCAGAACCAGACTCGCACAACGTTCTTCTTCAGGTCGAGTTTCTCCGCTATCGCCGCGATCTTCTCTCCGGAGGGCCTCGGCTGCACGGCGAAGTACGCTTCTAGCGATCTGGAAGAGCAAGGGGGGTGTGAGAAGAGAGGGTATGGAGATTGTTGTGTGTGATGTTGTGGCACTTCGTTAGGATACTTTGAAGAGTATTATTGTAAACCTGATTCAATTTTTGATGGTGTTTTACTAGATAAAATATAAATCATTAATAGCTGAACATTTTCCTGCTTTAAAACCAATTAAATGGGCAAGGCTTATATAGCTTTGCTTTTAACAGGCCTTTATGAAGTGTTAAAGGACTCAACTTGATAATTGTAAAGAAGTGTTGAAGTAAATAATTGTTTCATGATTCCATAGCCAAGCAAATACCTAAAAAATACATTTTATAGCAAACATAAATGTTCAGGATCCCTAAAACAAAAGGATATTATTGTTTTAGGATAGATAAAGTATCATGCCACCATAAGAAATTCTGTTTGTACTCAGTTCCCAGGAAATTTTCTAAAGTGGCACCTTCTAAATATTTTATAGTACCTTAAACATTCATTTCAGGCCAATCATTCAACTCAAGCAATCCTTAACTTTTACAATTTAAAACAGTTTTTTAGCCAAGCAACTTCTTTTCGAAACAAAATAATGCTATGGAAGCACTCTCTTTCACTAAACACAGAATTGCCAGAAAAATAAATTTCACCAAAGTTCGATCTCACCTCTTCTCCGGCGCCGCTATCGACGTCCTCTTCCTCTTTTTCTCCCCCGCCGGAAGCACACTGGGAGCGTCCGGGTCCCTCCGCTTGTTCTTCGCCTGCGCTTCCGCCTCCTCCAGCCACGCCTGCAGGATGGGCTTGAGCGCGATCATGTTGTTGTGCGAGAGGGTGAGCGACTCGAAGCGGCAGATGGTGGACTGCGAGAGCGCGCCCACGCCGGGCAGCTTCAGGTTGGCGAGCGCCTTCCCCACGTCCGCCTGCGTCACGCCCAGCTTGATCCGCCTCTGTTTGAACCTGCAACAGGAGTCGTTCTGTTGAGAGAAAGAGATTGTTGAGGATAGAGGTGTTTGAACCTATAAAAGGAGTCGTTCTATTCAAAGAAAGTGATGATTGAGAACTGAGGATGGAGGTAAATACTATATTGACTTTATTGGAGGGGTGCACTTCCGCACTATAAAAAATCACCGAGGGTAGCCCTTGGGAAAGTAATCCAATAAGAATAAAAGTTTTATTGTTGCCATATCACTTTTCCAAAAACTAAACCATCAAGTGTTTTTCTTCAATTTTTAATACGGAGAAACTAGGTATTCTGTAACCAACTACAAAAATTTATTTTGAAGCAGTGATGACAAAGTGAGCTAAGAGATGAGTTGTATGAAATAGGAATATTATTAGCTACAAATCGACTGTTGAAATCAGGGTTACTCCCACATTGAGCTACTATTTATCGGTGGATTTTGGAGTCAACATTTTAAGGAGTGTGCTTCAATAGTCATTGTCAAGTAAAAACATGTCATGTTTTGCTGAACTCCATACATCAAAGTTCCAGTCTCACTGGGCAAGGACATTCTTACGCTTCCTTTTGATACCACCTTAACTGATGCGGATTTCCAAACAACGGCTCAGTAATTTTTAAACATTCTAATTTCAAAATCAATGCCATCTGCATTGTTTTTAAAATGAAGAAGACAATTATGGCTTGAAGAAGAAATGGTCAATAAGAAATTTGACTAGAGTGTAGAGTTGTGGAGGTGTCAAGGCAAAGAACTTTTGAAATCTAAATGACCTTTTTTGAATTTTATTTACTCTTTTTGCATTGAAAGATTATTTTATCTTTATAAAAGCAATTTATTGTATTTATAGTGCATTTATAGTTTAACCATCCTGCTGAACAAGAAAACTCCTAAAATTTATCGAAACTATTCTAACCTAAACCAAAACATTTTCACAACATTTCAACCAACTCCCCACCGACCTTTCAGCGAACGCCTCGAGCTCCCGGGGGTCGGTGTCGGCGTCGGGGTGCTGCACCATGCCGGGGTGGTGGCCATGGTGGTGGTGGCCCGGGGGCCCGTGGGCGCCTAGTGGGCTGCCGTGGTGGTGGTGGTGGTGGTGGTGGTGGCCGCCCATCATGCTGTTCATGCCGGGGTACACGGAGGGCGGGTGCAGCTGAGGGTGGCCGCCCGCTCCCACGCCGCCCTCGGACATGGGCGTCAGCGTGGTCATGGCGGACGAAGAGATGGGATCCAGCATCTCCAGGCCTTCCATGCCGTGGTGGTGGCTCATCTGGAACACGGGATTGTTTGGGTAAGTTCTCAAGAATGTTAGGATGAATGTTATACCACAGAGAAGAATCAAACAGAGGTATCTTCTAATGTCGCGCTCAGCGGATGTCGATGACTTAGATCACCATTGACGCCGCGAAAGAGCAGCACTGTCGCTGCCCTCTCCTAATTTAACTTAAATGTAGCTAGTAACTGAATGTAGCCAGTAACTAGTAACTTAACTGTAACTTGATTTAACTGTAATTAGTACCTGGGCGCAATAGAAGACCCATTTAAAAGCGACCTCTGTTTGATTCTTCTCTGTGGTTATGCTTCATTTCAACAGCCGTGGCACCTAATTGATAGAGGACCTCGTTCTCGTGCCCTTAGGTTCTACGCTGATCCCTTAGGTGCCATGGCCGTTAAAATAAAGTATAAAGTGAGTCAGTCAGTGGCCCAGTCGGTAGTGCTTCGGACTTAGATGGGATGACAGGGATGACGTGAGTCCAAGTCTCTGGGTGGCTAGAATTTGTAGCCGAACTGTCTACTCTTGTTCTAAATCGGCTCACTCTTTACTCTGCTTAATAAACGTACGGCTAATAGTCTACATAGGCAGGAAAAATGCAAGGTTAAATAGGAGGCCACCAAACTCGTATTAGTTAATGGTAAATACACTGTTAATTTAAAGAGGTATTTGTAAGATACTAAAGGAACATTAAGGGGAAACACGGCTATATAGCTGTACAGCTTTGGCGTCGTATCATTTCGAGCTTCACTATCACTTAAACAGATGGTCACCTGCCTCTATTGTAGATGGGAGTTACCAACTATTTACATAATGAATGATACTAACTATATGACGTGGACTAAAGGTAATGAAGGAGATAAGGGAGGCTTTTTTGTCCAATGGAGATAAGGGATCAAGAAGTATATTTTTAAGAATGGCATATTCTTTAAAAAATATGAACAGCTGCAAGACTATCATCTGTAAGTTATAAATCTGGCTGCTTTAACGGTTCAACGCAACTTCGGAAACATTTATATTGTTAGCAGAGCCTTCATTCGGGCGATACCTCTTCCCGATTCAAACCTCTTTGTTCCCTAGAATTCTCAAGTCAAGTAGCATGTCGGCTGTAAATTAAGTGTGAATTAAGTCAAATTTTGGATGACGTCTGATGGCTGTTTCAACTTAAAAGTAAAAACCCTGAATAGGTAGTAAAGGCTGTGTCACACTAGCGAAGTAGCAGCTACTAGCAAGTTAAATTTTACTAGCACGGAAAGTTGAACATGTCAAACTTTCCTTGCTACTAGCAAGTGCTACTAGGTAGCTGCGAGTAAGTAGCCAAGTGTGGCACAGCCTTAAAAAAACTCCAGGGAAAGCCGCAACATCTTTAAAGTGTCTGGGATATAAGCTTAATAATTGAGATTGAAAAAAAATAATTTCATCTGAGGTTTTTTTAAAGTTTACCAAGATAAATCTCAGTATACGTTAAAAATAATTTTGCTTTATATCACTGAAGACGACTGACAAATTCGCGTAAATATACACAAATTAATAAATACCAACCAAGGTATGTATGGACGATCATATCAAAAGTTCCCACGAAAAGCACCAAGTCACAAATTAGAAACTAAAATCGAATCAATTGTGCCAATCATACCGCGTCGTTCAACAAACAAACTCCCCCGCCCCACCGCCTCCGCGTATATTAGTGTACTTGTCGTGTGTGCCAGCCCGGGGGCCGTTGACTAATTGAAGGGGCATCGGTATGTCGTGTAACGATGAAATATTCGCCCGCAGGGGCTCTGGGCTCCGGGCCTCCCCGTGAATCATGGGTGGCACAAGCGGCGGCGGGGCTGTCGATGAGTCGTTACAAGGGTTGTACCCCCCCCCCCCCGGTGTACCCCCCACCCCCCCCCCCCGGGCACGACCCCCCCGGGACCCGCCGTCAGTCGCTGCGCTCTAATAACATCATAGAATGACGATCACATTCAATATTCATGGCAAAACACAGCTCGCTCCTTGTCGGGCCTACGCCGCAAGTGAGCCCCTGAGAGGGAGTGCGGTTTTAAATTTTTGGATTTTGTTGTTGCGTTTAAGATCTGTGATGTAGGTGTGTGGATAAAATGAGTGGATTCCTATTTGTTTGATTAGTTCACAGTTATATAAGAAGTTTGATTTCCATCGGTTCGAAAAACGCAGTTGTGAGAAAGTGTAAGGTAAGGTAAATAAAGGTCATTATTACCGAACACCTAATAATAGAAGTGGTAAAGGTACTTTGCGATTAAAATACGTTTTGTTGTTTTTAATGGACTGAGTGGTGATTGAACCATTGGGCATTAGAGTTTTTAGTGATAAATGGGTATCATTATCTTGCCAATATTCATTTGTGTACAGAAATAACAATACAACAGTACTGTATAGCCCGTGTAAAATGACGTGGCCCTCGATGGCCGTGAACCGACTGCTAAAGTAAAATTGTTACAGTTAAGTAGCATTAAGGCAGGAGGAAGAGTTGTGTGTTGTTTTTTCTGTAAAGACTGTACAGTATGTTTTTTTGACTGTTGTCAGAGACGCACTACCCTAGTTGTCAAAGATATAGAATTAACAATTCCCAATCAATAGGATCCTTAGCGGTAGATTGGAGCTTGGAATTGTGTTCTCATAGCCCAATCTTTATGGCTTTGAAAATTTATAATAATTTATTTCCTCAGATAAATCAATTGTCTAACAATGAAATATTAAAAAAGCTTCACTTGCACCTTGTCAACAAAACATACTATAGTGTGAACGAATTCCTCATAGATAAAAATATTAGTTTCAGTTAGATTTGTATTTTATTGCAATTAATATGTTATGACCATGCATCAGTTTGTTGTAATCACTCATGAACAAATGTTATGTGCAATAAAGAAATTTGAATTTGAATTTAAATTTGAACAATCTCTATACGTTATTTCAACGACCATGACACCTGGGATCAGAAAACACTTGCGAGACCAAGGGTGCACTAATCCGTCAGGTGCCGCGGCTGAAGGAATGGAATATAACATAAAAAGCACCCTGGAAATATATTCACCATTATTTTAACGCACACCAGAAGGTTATAAACTTTTGCCTTTAACTTGATGTTTATTTTATTGTTATGCGCCAAGGCCAACCTCGCTGGGAACAGTTGTAAATATTGGTGAAAAAAAACACCATTTGAGAGGGAAAGAGAGGGAAGGTGGAGGGGAGAGGGCGAGGGGAGAACGTAGCAGGTCCTACACATACACGCGGTGCAGAGCGGCAGTCATGAATATTGTGATATTGTGATGTTTGAATGGAGATGCCCCGTGTTTGCTCAGCTCGGCGGCAGTCGCTTGTTTTATTCCCTCTGTACTCACGACTACGTGATTTCGAGATGTTTCCGAGCCGGGAACAAAATACTTTTGACTTACAGGTTTACGTAATGGTTGAATTGTAAATGAGAAAAATATTTTTGGAGATTTACTTGAATATAATCAAGTTACACTTGTTAGTATCTTAGTATCTTCCTCCCTACTCTAGCATCCTACTATTTGAAGGTATTTTTATTCGTTACTCAGTAGTTATAGGATTCTTCAAATCCTTAAACACTTTTTCTTTTGCCTAAGGATGAAAACATTTGACAATATTTAGTTTTATCAATTTTTGTCCGTTAATCATCTTTATATTTACAAAAAAAGTTTTAAGAAATAATTATATTTGGTTCATACATCAAGGACCACCGTCAGTCTCAATGATAAGATTATCAAAAAATTTACTGGTGATAAAAAGCTCATGATATAAAATTTAAATTTAGAAGTTGATGGCTCTCAATGTAGGACCAAAAATATCTCTTTCCGAAAACCATTTTGTTTTCTATATAATATTTAAGAATATAAAAAATTAATAATAAAACCATTACCACAAAGTCATAATCAAGAGTTAACTACATTAGTTATTTTTTTTACTGAAGGCAAGTTTTTGTTAGTGTGCGTTGATGATACGTTGAGCACTTTCTTGTTATAAATGCCATGTTTATATGTAAAAATACCAAAAAAGTCATGAAAGTTTTAATTAGTTTTAGGATTTTATAAATCAATATCTTCAATAATAATTTTTATTATCTTTCATTGATTTTGACAAGCTACCCTTGACAAAGCTATCCATGGATCTCTAAACCTTTTTCACTAAGGACCTTAAACCAATTTAATTATAAAGGACCATAAACCAACGAAATCATAGTTTAATTAACTGTAGATACTGACAATACGAAAACTCAATCGTCGCCAAATAATTCTTATCCCTAGCAAACCGTGAGCAACCACCAGACCAGCTACTTCTGAGACAGTGAATGAAGAGAAAGCGTAAAAAACACAACTTAAATAATCAGAAACTACTATATTTTTCTAATCGTCCAATCACAAAACAGAAGCATGACGTCATCGCAGCTTGTGTGTCACCAGGGGACGCGGCGGCGACGTGGCGGGGACGCGGCGGTAAGAAGTAAGCGACGACGCTCGGAGGACGGTGCATAAGTAATGCGGTCACTGATCAATTTTTAATACCGATACATGACCCTCACTTCGATAGTTTTTTCTTCATGAATTATTTATGAGTTTTTCTCTAGCTTTTTTGTCGACGGAGCTATTAACGAGGGTGACTGTTAGTTGGGTAGTCAAGTAGGGTAGGAGGATGTAAGAAGTGTAGGTTGTGAAAGTTTTAAAATTAGTTTGTAGAGTAGATCAAACAGTGTTTCGTTTTTACGGCTATTGTACAAGCTATAATTTGTTATTGTGTAAAGTTTGATTTAGGGTAAACCCTGTTAAATGGATTCTCTAATCTAGTAATAAGATTGTCATCATATAATTATCATTATAAGGGTATATTCTACAGGGTGATTGAAAAGTCTGGGTACGGCTTAATATTTTGAAAAATAATAAACGTAGACCTACAAAACTTGGAATCAAGTTATAAGGCATATAAATCTATCTTATCACATATCCAGTGATCCGCTACCTCCTCAGGGGGACGGCCCGCCAGGAGTCAGGAGAAAATCTTAAAAGTAAGCATAGGTTGATATGCACATCAAATTAAAGGTCTATTTTTGTAGAATACAACGCCGCAAACCGCACTCAAAAAGGTTGACCCAGTACAAAATGGCAGCTGTTCAAAGATTCAAATAAATACCAATTTCTTTGAATACAAACAATTTTTATCATTTTAATTTTTATCATTTTTTATATCATTCTTCTTTGCTTAAAAAGCTCTTTAAAATGTTTAAACTTATCACAATATTTTTAAAAACTTACATTAGAAGATTAGGAGAAGGTCTCTAAAATTTACTCAATTGAAAGAGAAGTAAGCCGAAATATCTTTTAGTTAAATTAGTAATACCAATGGAATATTGATTGAAATTTCGAATTACAGATATTTCCTTGTGTATTCTAAAAAGTACAGCAAACGTAAAAAAGTTATAACTCTAAATGTAGGTCCTTATCAGATTCTGAAAATGATTGAAGCTGTCATAATATTGTTAACAATATTTTTTAAATATGTTTTTTCTAGAAGAATATTCTAAATATTCTCTTCAAAATTACTCCCTAAAACCTACACCTAACCGCGCCAAAAATTCAATTCCAAACAAACGAACAACCCATGAAATAAAAACGTAAAAACATCCCTTAACTTGTAAATTTCCCCCGCACCTAAAGCCACATTACAAGTGGAAGCCTCCATTATGATGCCCATTTAAATACGCTAACCACGATGATCGGAGCGGAGCGGGGGCGGCTCACAGATGTAACGGAATGGAGATTTATCGTAGTTTAAAAAGCCGTGTAATTCCCCCCCTCCCCCCTGGAGTCTCCCGGTCCCCTAGGATGGAGGGGACCGAGCGGAAGTGATGAACGGCTCCAAGATCCACGGGAACCTTGGACACATTAGGCTCAACTTTGCTGAGGTGGGCCTTAAGTGGTCGCTTCAGTAAAAATTTTACGTTTTGCTTTTAGGCCTACATAAACTGCAAAGAGAGTTTATAGTGACACTTAATTTTTTGTGTATGCCTGTGATAATATACTTAGTTGTTGGTGGGTTAGTTTCAATCTTTGAAGTAATATTGAGATTTCATTTTTCTATATGCATTTTATATTGTGTGGTCCTATTTAACAAATTAATGTAGTTTTGAATGAATCAATTGGCATAAAGATAGCTAAAAAAATACTCTCTCCGACCCTATAAACCTCGTTGGTTAAAAAATTTGTTATATAAAGTAATAACTGAGTCTCTAGGACAAAGGCTTTATACCACAATTTCAACGATATCAATTAATTTTTTTCTCTTTCCTTTGCATCTATAATATTAAATTTATAGAACACTGATGAGCAAACTCATACATACGCTTATGCACATTTGCAACTGTATTGGTTATTGAAGGAAAACGCCTTCAGCAAGACATGGTTAACGTTGTCAGTCATTTTCAGTTAAAGCAATCCTTTTTGTTTTAGCTAAATCAAACAAAAACCTTGCTACAAAACCAATCAAAGGTATACTTTCAAAACTGTCATGGGGAAGATACAAGTAACAGTGCGGTGATAGACGGTGTATTCTTCATCAATCAAGCAAAGCGGCTGGAGCCTATAGTGTAAATGTTAAAAATTATAATTTACCTTTCCAATATCCTGTTCATTTTAGCATTATTGCTACATGTTTCTTGGCGACAGTCACATCCTCAGGCAGCGTCGTAGAGACTTGTCATGAGTTTAAAATTGAAACACTGATCACTTTGATACAGTTAAACACACACAAAGTACATTTACACATTACAATAGACGATAAACGAATAAGACCGGTCACACACCGCGACGGGAGTAGTAGTTATTAATGACCGGTCTTATTCGTTTATCGTCTATTGTAATGTGTAAATGTACTTTGTGTGTGTTTAAGTGTATCAAAGTGATCAGTGTTTCAATTTTAAACTCATGAAAAGTCTCTCCGACGCTGCCTGAGGATGTGGGTGTCGCCACGAAACATGTAGCAAGAATGCTAAAATGAATAGGATATTGGAAAGGTAAATTACAATTTTTAACATGATTAATCACCAATATCCAGCAGTAGGAAAATGAATTCTATAGTTTTATATGGCTTCCTCCCACGTTCCTTGCTCCTAGAGCTCTGGCGTTGGCTGAAGTGAAATATAAGGCAGTCATCTTAAAGAGATACCGTGATAAATACTAGCTGTTGTATCCGTGCCTGTTTTGTTGTACTAGCTGTGCCTGTTCTGTGTCAGCCAGGATTTGAAGTGAATGTACTAAATCGCCGACATATAGTGATGATGTAAATGATTTATTTCAGCTAATTATTTCAGTTAACTACATACATACATTATAACTTAATATGCTAGAAAATAAGAGTTATTAATCTTATGATTGGTCTCTGAACACCATATTGTCAAAATATTCCCTCCTGAAGACGTTATTAATAGCTGACTATAGAATACTCTATTAGAGAATGCTGTAACTAAGTCCTCTTTCAAATTCTTGCTGACAGTTGGTGCACTTTTTATAATCACAATGGAAAGTCTCCTTCTGTATTTAAAGTCAATGATAAGACATAGATTAAGTGTTGCCACTTTTGGGGATTTGTCTTGGCTTGGGGATTCTCTTGGCGGATTGAGCCCGATGGAGAATTTTAGGCAGATTTAAACTTTTGGTGGATTTTGGCGGAGGTTTGGTAAATAATAAATTAGATTTGAAGCAAATGTATGGATATAATATATTTAAAGTGAGTTTGGGATAGTTGGCAGTTGAAAGGGATTTTTGTTGAATTTGGCTATTGGATGGGGAAAACTTGGAAATTTTCTTTCGTTTTGCACGGCTTGGCGGATTATTGGAGGGTTTTTGCTTCGGCTGGGGAAAAATTGAAATTTTTCGCTAGACAGTTGGGGAAATTCAGGGGTGGAAACACTGCATAGATTAGCCCTCATGTACAGGAAATATACCCAGCGGGCTGTAGTCGTACCTGGTGCGGCCTGGTGTTGGGCGGGCCGGGCGCCATGCCGTGGTGGTACATCATGTCGTGCTTGAGCTGCGGCAGGCCGGGCCCGGGGTTGGGCTGGTGCTTGCCGATGTCCACGGCCGCCAGTGCCTCCGCCCGGCTCAGCAACCCGTCGTTCAACCCGCTGAACAGGTCGCCCTGCAACACAACCGGCCAGTTGTAACATAGACTGTTAGACTTTGAAGGAATGAAAACCCCAGCATAGCCAGCTAGGCACGTCTCCCTTGGGATATTGTGCAGCTTAGGAAGGGATTGTCAGGATGGAAAAGGAATGATATGGTCAGTCAGCCTCGCCCCTGAAGGAGAGAGGCAGATTTCCAACCCATCCTCCAGGCTCTTCCGGGGACAACTCACCCTCTAACCCAAGAGCTCCCAAGCATCCCCAGACAAGGACCTCCACCTGGAGCTCTCCTTGTTGTGAAGAGTCTCATCCAGGTCGGTTCGCTCTCCAGACTACAGACGCCATGCCGTGTAGTCACCAAGAGAAGTTTGTCAGATAATGGTCCCTCATCCCCTCCCAGATGGACAGGCCAGGACGATCCGCAACTCCCTACAGGGCTCAGACCTGACTGGGTATCCAAGCTCAGCTGGGAATCAAAGTTCCCAGAGAGACAAGGAGGAACCAAGGTGAACAGAAAGCTTGTCAATCTGGACAGCCAATAGACTTACTAGAACAACGACAGCTTCTAATTACTATAGCCATTGATGACCTCTGTATTAGTATAGACCAGTCAGAGAGGAAATGGCCATAGAAGGAAAAATCAGTGGTTAGGATAAGGTCTTGAATGCCTTCGTTCAGCCCGCTGAACAGGTTACCCTGCTACACAACCGGGCAGTTGTAAAACAAAATTAGTGGTTATGTTAAGGTCTTGAATGTATGTGTTCAGCCCGCTGAACAGGTCGACCTGCTACACAACTGGGCAGTTGTAAAACAAAATTAGTGGTTATGTTAAGGTCTTGAATGTATCTGTTCAGCCCCCTGAACAGGTCGCCCTGCTACACGAACCGTCTTGTCAGTTCTATTTAATTGTATAGTTATGAGTAATGGTATAGAGGTCAAAATCCGTTATATGCCCCCAACGCTTAAAAAATTCCTATTAGATTTATACGTCTTATGCCTACGTTTTTTGATTACTGGATACTTTGCCAAGCATATCAGAATAATTTCTGAATGTCGGTATTGTTGTCGCTCTAACCTTATGTTGGGCATGCAGATACCTTACCTTACAGGAATCGGCTACACGAGATATAAGATAACGGCTCATAAGAAAACACTCGTATGTGAAATCAGGCCGTGTATGGATAAAATTTGATTCTATTCCTAATTTGTCTTTTACATCTCAATTACCTCTACTCATCCTATTTAGAATTAATTTCTTAGAAAAAATTAAAGCGTTGGGGGCATATGACGGAATCTGGCCTGGTATACAAGACTGTGATGGCCTTATTGTACACCTCACTTTCAGATTAAAACACAGATTCTGTTATGAAACTTAATGAGACACTCGAATAGAATAAGACGGTCATCTTCGATATATTACACATGATTCATGCGGATAAGATACGATTTATACTTTACTCTGTACATTTTGTGACACCGACGCACCCTACAATGTGTAGTTGAGCAAGGACTTGAGAGTAGTGCATCAGCCTATGCAATGCTGGAGGCACTAAAAATACTATCACACCTAAAAATACTACCCAACTTTTCAGATAATTCAATGATGTGTTTGGATGCTTCGATTATTAACTTTCGTGAGCTGTTAAAAACTATAAACAATTATAATTTTTCCTATTTAATTTAATATTTTAAAACAGGAAAGAAAATAAACAAACCAAATTTTAAAATTAATTATAGTATATTAGTCCCAAATCAATCGTTTTGCTTGTACTGTAGATACATGTGGCCGTGTTAAAAACACTTCACACAGAAATATAAACTTAAAGTCTCAAACGAGTGAATAAGATAACATTTTATTACATTTTTGAGTCGTCCTTACTAAAGTATAGCCTAATTAATCTTCTTAATTGTAAGAGCTTATACAAACTATTCCAACGCTATTAACCAGCTTCAGAATGAGAATTTAAAATGATTCCAACTCAAAGAAACGTTTCCATCAAGATTAACTCCGAAAAGAGAACGCCAAGTATTCCAACCCATAAATAATTCCCGGCCGGTTCGTCAGGAGACAAGATATAAAACAATTTAACTAAACATAACAAAGTGGAAAGTTTACCGAGTTGGCCGAAGTTGGCGGCCTCTAAGTGGACAGCGAAATGGCAGATGAATTTGGTGCGGGACACTTTAAAACTCCGAGGCAAACTATCAGGGGAAGTGGTAAAATATTAAAGGCGGCGAGTTGCGTCCCCCGCGCAGCGGCTCTGGAGGTGTTTTAATTCGAGGGATCAGCTGATAAGAAATCTTAACGTTTCAGTGGCGGCTTCCCCCGGCACAAAGAAGTGTCCTAGGGCTCGGAAGGGTTGTGAACACAGAGGGTTGACTCGGTCAAAGGAACGGTCCAAACTGTCGTCAGTGTGTGACACTTGGAAAGGTAAACACGTCTTGAGACAAACGAGTAGGGGAAGATGAGACGGTTTTGTTTAAGAAGAGGTGTTGATGGCGGCTGCCTGAGAAAGGTTTGAAAAAACGTTGGAGGTGAAGTAAAAATTAAGAAAGGGAAATAAAGCGTTCGCTTGAATTTTGAGATAGGCTTCAAACATTAAAACCTGTTTAAAAACATATTTTGTCCATGGTAGTTGATATTTAAACAAGTTAAAATGGTTATGTAATTGTTTATCTAAGGCGACAAATGTATTCTAAACACACTAGCAATAATTCTGTTTAACTTAAATGCAATTTTTGAGTTGTTAATTTAGAATCTATTTAACAAAACTCTTAAAAATGAAATGACAGAATATAAGTTTTAATGTGCTAACTATTATACTTTCAAGTCTTTTTTCTGATGTATAACTAAACCACAATCCATTATGAACAAAATGCTGGTAAATGTTTCAAGAGTTGGAGGCCTAACTTTATTTCCAGATACATATTTCCAGATATATATATAAAAGTTGCAGTAGGTTATAATGCAACTGACACTAAGTAGTGGTTTATCAATGTATGTATATTATTAATGTATGCATGTATATATTAATTTATATATATATATATATATATATATATATATATATATATATGTAATCAATGTATGTACATATTAAATGTAACAAAATTAAGGGAAAAATAAAAATTGGCGAGTCTTAAGACTGAGGAAATCAATCGAGCAACTAGTTACATACATGAGACATTAAAACATATAGACACTTTGAAATTTTGGATACATTTCATCTAATCCCATTCAGACTGTTATAGCAAAGGAACAATCCTTTACCTACGAAGTAGATTCTCCCACTACAACTGCCTTGGCAAGAAAATACCACCTAAGACAAACACACTCTACCTACTCAATCAGAAACGCGGGGTGAAACACCAACCAAACTTAAATGCGCCCCCGACCCTAATCCGCTTAATTTACTTAGCCAACTCCATTATTCCGCATAAACCGAATCCTCCAACAATGTCCATCGTGGTTGTATCCCGGCCGCCCGGAGGACCAATCATAATTCTAACTAACTTCATCTGTCTGACGCCGAGGGAAGATGAACTTGCCAACTTGTAATGAACCGTTCCCGGCCGCCATCTTGTTGCTCGATTGTCTCGCACTTGTCCAATATCCGGTGTTTGGATTACCCCCATCCAATTACGTGGCAAATTAATACCCGCCATTACCGGAGTTGCCAACTAACTTGTACTTCATTACCATTAAGTTGGCAGCCCTTCCCGCCGCGCCAACCCGCCCCGAGCGGGCTTTCTCGATTGTGGCGCAGTTGTGGCAGGGTTGAATAGAATGTGGATTTATTGGTGGAAGATCGTTTATAGTCTTAGTTAATTACTAATCTTGTTATTAAATCTTAGCTATTCTCGTAGTACACAATTAACTGAAGCATTTTGATACTTTTTTTATCTCCACTATTTCTCTAAAACCTCTATCGACCAGAAAACAGATAAAGACCAGAAGACCAGAAGACCAGAGACCAGAAGTACAAGTTTAAAGAAGACTAAATTCGCTACAATTTAATTGCTTCTGCTTCTCAGACGCTTTTATGGATCCAGAAATACGATCCTTCAAAATAGGCAAGATTGAAACCTGTCTACATAACGTTACGTAAAATGTATAGGAAGAATTAGTATGTTTGAAGTTAATTGACTGGAAAAAAGGATAACCGATTTCTTATGTAAATTTGAAAGGAATAGCTTTTGATCCTAGCTCCTAGGATCATTCACAAATTATTTATCAGGTTTAGATTTCATTTATCTCATCTATTCCATATCAGAAGTTAGGGATGAATTGCATCAATTTCGTGGGCTCCGAAATTTTACTATTTTGCCATGTCGATAAAATAGCCGAATAAATATGAATCTTACCAATCTTGCCTATTTTTGAAAGAATATATTTTCTGACCCTAATAGCTACACTATCGATATTGCACTAGAACTGTTTTAATCTTAAAAGTTTAAGTTAGATTTTTTCTATATGATTCATGGTTTTCAAGATATATGTGGAAATTGAAAAGAAGTGCCAGAACTGTTATGTCCTTAGTCTTTAGAAAACAGCTGACCAGCTGATTACCAATAATACAAGTGTCAGTTCAATGTTTACATTACAGTTTTGCTTGTTGTTTTTCTATTGAGCATTAATTATTTAGTACATTCAAGTATTTCATCCTTCGAAAAATCCTCCCATAGAAAATCCGGTAAAAATAAGAAAATTCAATGTGGGGGAGAGCATCCTTATAAAAGAATACTCTCCTAACAATAAACACACATGGACGTTTGGAGAGGTAATTCAGAAACTCGAAGTACTTCACTATATTGTCAGATTGGATTCGGGAAGAACACTTAAACGCCATCTAGATCAGTTGAGGAAAACAGAAGTCAAAAAAGTTCGGTTTGAGGACATTGGAAATCAAATTAAAGACAGCCAAGCCAACAAGCCCTTACAGACTCCAGGTCTAATTGAGCAAAAGACGTCTAAAACACCTAATCCAGTACCCGACTTCAACACTCCTCAAAATCAAGAACAAATACAGCCTGAACCTGTAACACTCCGTCGTTCAAGCCGTAAAAGAAATCAACCTGCTTACTTGAAGTACTATTCTTCAAGATGAAGTTCATAAATAAGTGGGGGAGAATGTTATGTCCTTAGTCTTTAGAAAACAGCTGACCAGCTGATTACCAATAATACAAGTGTCAGTTCAATGTTTACTTTACAGTTTTGTTTGTTGTTTTTCTATTAAGCATTAATTATTTAGTACATCCAAGTATTTCAATAAATTACTACAATTCAAAACGCGTGCATTATTCCAAGGCCACAATAAGAACCTTTCACAATTTAGTCTCTCTAGAGTTGCACAGAGTTTCAATCTTAAGTGTAAGTTGCTCTAAAGGGTACTATTAATAAACGTAATAAACAACAACATAGATGCAACCTGTTCTACAAAAAACCTTCAGGAGACAGTGAGCGGATCGATTAACTAAAAAATGTTTCGTGCAACTTACAAATAAAGTATTATAAAAGTATTTTGTTATTTTAACCTTATTTATTTGCGATTGTGTGTTTAAATACATAAATCAGTTTAAATTTTTAATTACGTCAATTGAAACAGTGTCAATAGGTTATTCAGTTCATACAACAGTAACAGAATTTCAACGGTTTTTGCGATTTATGATAATACTGTAATTCACATTCTTCATACTTATTATCTCCCTGTCTTAAGATGCCTTCTGGAATTATCCTGATTATAGTATATAAGTAAATGATCGACCAACCCAAACTTCGAAGAAAAATTGTTTACGGTAAATTTTGTTCCAACCGTTTCATCACATCAAATAATGTATAAAATGAAAAGTATAATACTTTGACTATTTTATCATCTGGTCAATCGTTTTTCTCACTCGTTCGGTTCTACATAGTAACTTAAGACTGGAGAAAAAAATCAAAAATCTGAAAACGTTTGCCAATTAATTTAAAAATACAATTTGTGACACGAAGTAAAGAAAGAAACCTCAACGCCGGCGAAATACTCTCAGTAAAAAACCCCACCGCTATAAACAAAGACAGTAACATTCCTCGAGCGTTATCGACTGCATCCAATCGAACCTCGAGGAGAAAAAGTGGCGGCCATCGGCAGGCCGAGGATCGTGCGAGGGTCTAATGTCGGGCTGTACATCACGCGAGCGACAACGGGGATCGAACCCGCTAAATAATGCAGCGCTGGAGTCTTAAAGTCGGAGCGCAAATAACAGAGGCTGCAACAATTACAGGAGTGACGTCACTGGGGTTGCGGCGGTGCGTTATGGTTAAAATGGTTGTTTTTATGAATTGACTGTTTGAGCCGGGTTTTGGGACATAAGATTGTAAGAATGGGGGGAAATATAGAAGAGTTGTTGGTAGCTTAAAAATGTTTTAATTTGTGTTTTTTTTTGTTTGTTATAAAGTATTCGATTCCAGTTTGTTACTTCGTGAGGAACACGTTGAAGCTCGGACCACCTTTGTTTGTTTGCAAACAAAGGTGGTCTTGAACGGGATTTTGGGGTTTGGGAAAGAAAGAAAGACTTTTGTTTGTTTATTTAAGGAATATTCCTTAAATAATGTCCTTCCAAACTAAAAAACCCAATTCAAATGACTTTTGATTCAAAAACACTCAAGCCTCCATATGTTCCTCACAAGCTACAACACAATACAAAAGCTTTTTGGGAAACTTCAACACATGGAGCTATTTGAGAAAATAATTGTAATAGATAATACATATTTTACCTTATCATGATTTCATCCTGCTTTATTAGTTTTGCAGTACAAAATTAAGTAAAGGTGTCTCTGTAGGCAGGATTGGAAAAAAAATCAGTCAGTTGTTTGAAGCGGTTGTCTCAAAAACGAACAATAGAACATTTAGAATAGTAGGCGAAATTTATTCTTAATGTTTTATATCTTTCAATTTACAATGAAACAAATTTTTATAAACTTTTATGAAAATATATTGTTTTTGAATGTAAAAAATAAAAGGTGCGCAAACCATGTTCAAATAATTTACATCGAGAAGCTAAATTTATCCTAAAATACTGATGTCATAATCAATAAAATTATTTAACTTCCTTAGTGAATATCGGAATAATAAAGTGATATATGAAACTAAATTTTAATTCAAATTTTTAATTAGTCAAAAGATCTAGTGTAATAGATTTTTATCATCCTTTTACAAAAATTATTAGATGTAATAAACAATTATTAGATTAATAAACAATTATTAGATGTAATAAACAATTATTAGATGTAATAATAAAAGAAGAAGTTTCTCTAAGAATTAATCTGCACATAAAATATAGTACAAAGAGCTAGAACATATCTTGAAGAATTGTTCATGCTGTAAAGATTGGTGTAAAAAGTAAATAGAAATTCGAAATATTGAATTAATAAAAAAAAGCTCATAAATGGCCTGTTAATTTGAATGAAGAAGTGTTCTACATATCCTTGCACATGTGGGCCTACTACAACCAATTCAATGCGTAGATGTGCTACTATATCTTTACGTTGTTGAAGGGAAAATGTTATCATAACACGTTCAATTACGTTTGTTTCAGCATTCAACTATTGAAAACTCTCGAAAATCAAACCCCATCAATAGCATCGCTGTAATATATTAAGTAAGCTTCATTTGGAGGAGGGGGAGAGGCAGGGAAACTTAGTAAATTATGAAAACTGACTAAAGTAGTCACGGGAAAAAATATTTATCTTATTTTTATATCATTTTAACAGTGAGCTGATATGGCTGATACCCTAACCAACCGCATGATATATTCACCAGCAAATGAAGGTGGTCGTGTAGTACGAAAGCAATTTTAGGTCCATTTAAAATCCATATTATGTTTTTACTTTTCAGTTTACGTTTGCACCACCCTATATTGCATCACATCCACTACATCTTAAACAATCAACAACGTGTCAGTTCTCCCCGCACACAAGGCCACGTCGGTCAGCCGCTACGTGCAACGCGAACGTGCCCGCCCGAGGCACGTAGAGAGGCGGGTTAACTACTGGAGTTTTTCAAACCAATATATCTCTTCTATTGCTTACTTGCCGGCAAGCGAATTCGATAAGGGCGTCTCCGGGGAGCAGTTCCCAGTTTATGGACCGACTTGTTTCTTGCGCTGACCGGCCAAGATACTCTACGGAAGATTAAAATGTTCAGAAAACAACTTTGATTTCTGTCAGTTTTTTCTTAGTAGTTTTGAGTTTTGTTTGGTTGGAAGAGAATTAGCATGATAATGCATTTATTTTATATTTTATAGGTTTTATTGTATTTTAACTAAAATATTTGTTTAACAATACATAACAATTCATTCTCTTAGTAGGGACAAAATGGAGGGACAATGATCAAAATGTGTATTTTAGGTCAAGTCAAGGTTGATTATGATACGGTAATAAGTTTTTCTAGGTATGAATCATATTTATTCGTACTGTGGGCTATACACTGCTTGACGATTGTACAAAATGTCTGTATTTCGTAGTTAATGAATACCACTGTTCGAGGGACTTTGACATACGACTGGTTTGAATACAAAGATAAGAGCTGTTTGCAATAAACTGTTTACAAAGGTAAAAGCTATTTGCTTTTTATTGATGTGAGCTTGCAAAAAGTAATTTAAATCATTTTAATGCAGATTGACCTACGTGTATAGAATGCTCTGCATTAAAATGTTACTTTTATAATCCATTCTAATAACAAAACATCTTCTAAAAACATATTTCCTAAAGAAGCAAATACGAAATGAACTATCTGTACCGGATTATTCTGTTTACCATTTACGTTTGAAAAAATCAATAATTTACGTGATCTGCATTCAAAATCCCCATGAGGGAAACAACTTTGTTAAAAAAACTTCATTTATAGTCTATCTCTAATTCAAGTAAACATAGAATTAATTAAAGTTAACTCTTATGACATCCTCTGAGGATAAAAAATACCAAATTACATTAGAATTATAAAATGGACAAGGAAAACACAGAGCGTAATAATTTTAGATGGGATCGCCCCTAAAGAAATTAAATGGTTATGTAGGTCATTTTGCAAAGAGGGGCGTGCTTTGTTATCTATCTTGATAATTATTTAATTACTCAGAGTAGAATAAAAGACATTAATTATTCCAATTATGTAAATATAGGCACGCAAACCCGTTTGCAGAATGCATTATAAAAACGCACGCTGTAAAGGACAGGAGGGTAGGCCTGACGGATGACGCCTAGCCCCGACCCAGGGCACGGTGGGGCAGAGCTTGGCATATAGACTGGCCACAGGCATGCCGCTAAAAAAGTTAAAGACGATTCAAAACAGCCTAACCCCATTAATATTTTGAATAGTCAAATATCCTATTAATCTCAATATATATATTTAAAATTCAAAAGTTAGACACAATGAAAAAATCCGGAGGGTAACTAAATGTAAAGGGTATCTCCTTTTACCATTTATGAAAGGTTGGTAATCTTGTATGAAGGATAAAGTCAAATACCAAAACAGCAACAGTTGAGCGCGTTTGCATATGGTAGATGTTACTAACAAAATTGGTTAGATATGATTACAAGCTGTGCATTTATAACATTTATAAATGAAGCTGAACGCTTTATAAGTAGAAAAAAATCCTCCAATAACGTTAAGATCGGGATTTTTTGTTATTCCTGAATAATTATATACAAATTTGTGGAAAGCAAAAAACTAAGCTTCATTGGCTTTACTGTACTAACAAGTCGAAGCACTTGTTTCGATTTTGAAACGTTATTTGCTGCTCAACATTAAACAATTTCTTCCCGGAGATTTTCTCATTAAAAAACACCCATTTATAGAAGATCAAAAGTCCTTTGAACCAAAATAACATTTTTTGTCTAATCCCCTTCTCGTTTAGAAATAAATTACCGCCGTTCCCCGCAGTGTGGCGCTCTATCGCGCCGCTTTATGGTGGCAAACTGTTTTCTATAAAGCTCTCCGGTCTGTTTGCAGTAGCCCCGGAGCGGGGGGGGGGGGAGGGGGAGGGGCGGTGTGGGGGGAACCACTCACTGGCCAAGTTTAAGTGTAAGGCGGAATTGACTTTTCATGAATATAGAATGACGGTGAAAACGTCGAAGGGAAACAATTAGCGTAGGGACCACCGACGAGTCGGGTCGAAAAATTGTAATTATAAGGATATCGGCCGAGACGAAACTGGACCGATGAAATATTTATGAGGTGTTTCAACCCCGTGAAAAAGCTCGGCCCACCCCTTCCACCTCCGACCCCCGATACATGTAGCGTCTCAGTCCCACGTGCAAAAATATGGCGTACAACTCCCTGCATTTTGTATGTCTCCGGGACTTCCTCTGCATATATATATTTTTGTCTCGGAAATGTTTCGTATTTCTACTGTACGCTTGGATATTTTTACGATATTCTTGGGTCTTGTTGGTGCATGTAAGCTTTGAGTAAATGAACGGGAATATAAAAATGTTTAATCTTAACAAATATTTAATAGCGGTTAGCGCTAGCTAGTGTTGATGTCCTATGATTAGTTTACAGCCTATTTTCATAACGACACAGATCATGCTAATAATTACATCGTCAAATTCGAGATGCATTCGATCGGGAGCTTCAAAACCCTTTCGGCCGAGGTGTGAATATTATTTTTCATCACACTACACAATGAAGTAAACACTATATAACATATATCTGAATATTTATTTGACACACTTGAAAACTAAACTTTGAAATTATGAGCGTTGATACAACTTCTTTTTTGTGGTTTTAGAGCAAATTTTGAAAATTTTCAGCTCTCTGACAAAAAAGATATTTTAGGCCTCCATATTATGACGTATGCAAAAAAAGTGATTCCGAAGTAGTGTGGTGAAAACAATTTTACATTTGTATAAGCAGTGCTTTATGCTATTTTATATAAAAACTTAACAATCATTGATTAGCGGTTAGTGTATACTGGAATAAGATGTTAAGAAAATGTTTTTAAAATGTTGAACTTACACCTAGCCACATTACATTTAATTGATTTTTCTGTCTACAAAAACACACTGGTTTCGCTTAAAAGATCAGGTTTTGGGACCTATCCTGTAAAATTTTGAAAAAGCCAATTCATAGGCCCAAACTAAACAAAAAAAACTAAGAATAAGGCTAAATATTGAAGAAATAATAAATTTAAAAATATATGTTTTTTACGGGTTTCAACTGATACTGAACGTAGACAAACAATTGATATACGGAATATAACTTTGTCAAAAATTTTAGGTGACAATCCGAGCAATGTTCATCAAAACCTAAATCAACTAATAGTTGTTTAGAAGAGTGGTACTAATTTATTGAAAGGTAATACAAATATAATGTAAAAGGTTCTCTTTTGAAGGAGCATTATTCTTCAAACCGGAGCAATGATTATTAACAGAGCTTCTAAATTCAGCAAAAGGATGATTATGCAGAATCGCTTATCATGCAGAAAACTGGCTTATCAACCTTTTTTTGATCTGGATGTCTTCCTCCTAGCTAAGCTCAACCCCTATTTATTGTAATTAGAAGACACCCCACGTAATATATTTTTTAAATTCGCTTTCAATTATACGTTTAGTTTAAAAGATGAATATCAAATAAACCTTGAACAATTGCGCTTTTTATAATTTTAATTCTATTTTCTTCCTAAGCATTAAATTGTAGGGTTATGTTTTGTGACATCTAAACATTGCGCCAGCTATATTGATGAAAATATGTGAACATCAAGTATTCGAGGACGAACATGTTGTTTGTGTGATGACGTTCACAGAACGGACACTCACTCTACAGCCTTCACTTCCAAGGTGCAGATATAGCTCAGTGTCCAGGTTTTCTACTCCGAAGGGTTCTCCTTTCTTTCTCTGGGAATTAACCGGTTTCCAGTATTTGCGTGTGCAGTGTATGAACTCATGCCCATGCTGTTATGGCTGCTAGCAGCTGCCTTCTCCTTCGAGATATATATCGCTCAGTATGAAGGTCTGATGTAATGTTGAACTCTCTTTATATTCTAGGAACGAATCAGTCGTCATGAAGTGTTGATCTGTGCAGTCCCAGAAAACTAAAAATACTGATTTAGTTTTCTGTGTTGCAGTGTAGGAACTCTCTTCCCAGGCTGCTATGGCTGCTATAGCTGCTGTCTTCTCTCCCGAGGGGCAGATATCCCTACCGCTTTCCAAGTGTAATAATGAATACACTCTTTTCTTATTCATTCCCGTCGTTTTCCTTATTGCTGTTTTTATTTACCATCAGTAATTTTCAGCTAACCCATTTATAGTGTCAAGTATACTATAACCTTGAACCTATAACAATTAACCTTGAAAGTATACACTTTACGTAGAAAATACTACGAAATTTATGAAAAAAGCGCAATTGTTCTAGGTTTATTTGATATTTGTTTTTCAAATTAAATGTATATTTTAATATTATGAATACTATCAGTGAAAGTGGGGACCGTTAGTAAGCGTGATTGAAAGTATTTTTCTGTGTTCCTCATCTTGTTTAACCATCTGGTTTGTCGAATTAGAACGTTATTTTCATATCGATGATTGTGTTTTGTCCAAAATATTTTAAATATATTAACACCATTAATTGAGTCTTTGGCTCCCTAGAGATCATAAATATGAGTACCGGATGGATGTGAAGCTTTAGTGGCAACGTTACTGACTTAGACCAGATGATTCATTAACCAGGATCACCTAATTAAAGGCCCAGTTATTTAAAATCCCAATAATCAATTCTAATTTGAAACATTGCCGTATATTTTGTTTACAGCTCAACTTAGATCCAATAAAATAAAAAACATCCAAATTAAAAACGAACATTTATTTTTTATCTTCTAAAATAATAAGTCTTGTCATGGCTTTAAAGGTAATATTCTCCTGTCGAAAAATGAAACTGTCTATAGCTTTCAAGGTTATTAGTTATAGGTTCAAGGTTATAGTATTCTTGACATTATAAATGGGTTAGCTTCAGTGTGATGACGATAGTTTAAACCTACTGAGACCTGTCACTACACTGTTGTTATCAACGATAAAACGCCAACAGTTGACGGTTGAATGCAATGACAAACTAGAATAAGCCGTGGTGATTATAAAAAAATATTTTCTACGAAAGACAATCCTATTTAACATTAGTTTTATTTTTGTGCAAAAATTGTTTTGTATATTATATTTACAACAGAAATCAATACGTGCAAGGCTAAGGTCAAGTATGAAAAGTATAATAAGCGGGTAAAAACCCCCTGATTCAAAAAAATCTTTATTTATGCCGGGAGAACTAAGAAGAGCAGACAATAAGAAAGAGGAGCGGGAATTAAAAAATAGCAAATCTCATAAAAGCAAAAATATGAAGTAGTAATAGTGAAGCTGGTGGTGGTGTGAAAGCTGTATTATAAATTCATATTTTTAAGTGCATATCTTTTTTAAAACCAAAACTAAAAACAATATTAACATTATAGTTTTGACTATCCATTTGATTCAAGTTGGCTATCAATATCTTGCACTTTTACATCTGATTTTAAAAACATTATTCAAAAAAGTCTCTGACTCGCATCGCATTTCTTTTACATACATAAACGCTTAAAAATCCACAACACAACACAGACGAACACCAGACACAACACGTCCTCCCCGGGTGGCAAACAGCTGTTTGAATAAAAGAAATAATTAGTGAGTCAGTGAGCAAGGCCGTGATGGGAGGGGTAGGGGGAGGGGAGGAGAGGCAGCTACTTACAGTTTAGACGGCAACTCCTGCTTACGGACATCTATTATGCATCGAGCTTGGGTGGTTTTAAAGCCTCCACCTCCACCCGGGCTTTTAATTCGAATTTCGATCCCACTTCGGCCTAAGAGGGAGGGCTTTGTAGCACAATCATTTTCTTTCGGGGATCATTATAAACCGGGGAATATCTTGAGTGAAACCTCCCCCAACCGTGCTTATGGGTTACGACCTTTGGTGGATGCTGCTTTGGCGGTAGGGTTGTAGTTATGGTTATGGTCATAGTTATGGTGGTCGTGTTGGCTAAGGATGTTTGGTGGGATTATATTTGCGATGAGTGTGAAAGGGGTTTGCTACTCAATCTGGAAATCGACAACCAGAAATGTATGGAATTGGGTGAGTTTGTATGGTGTAATATATAGAATGACGGCTAGTTTTTATACATTAAACGTATTTCGTTCAATTGTTGATGATTGAAATTCAATGAGTTTGTGGTAATATTATAGACCTAAAATCAACATTAATTTAATATTTTCAGGGTTTTATTTATTGATCAGGGAACTTGAATATACAGAGGCTCAAAATACACGTTTGTCTTTTTGCAGCGGTTTAGCAAGAAACGAAATTAGACGAAAGAAATATAAAATTTCATATAGAGTAAAAGATGTAATTGAAATAGTAAAAAAATTATAAATAGCAGTAAAACCTCGATTAACCGTCACTCTTTAACTGTCACTCTTTGTTATCCGTCCCCACTATTGAACTTTTAATGTGTCGTAATAGACGCCATAAAACATTGAACAAGTACAACTTACGGTATAGAAGTTTTTTTTACTCTTGTATGTGTGTAATTTAAAAAGAAACATGTATCATCCACCTATACTTGGTATCATTTCTTCCAAACCCTACGAAAAAAAAAATTAAAAATTAAATTTACATATAATTTACAGGTTTACAGTTAAATTCTGTTTACCGTCTGTTTTCTTAACCGTCACACTCTCGGTCCCAAGGGTGACGGCTGAGGTTCTACTGTGCTTATATTTTGATAAACAGAAAAAATATAACATTTTTTCTAAGTAATTCTGCTGGGAACTTATATTATACAGGGTGTCTCACCTAAGACAGTTGTTATAAACAAAATAATTTCTCGCGAGTACCAAAAAAATATGAGGAATACTTTTATAAATACAGAATATGACACCAACCTGAGGGATTTTCAAATAAATTTAACCACTGTACTGTATTATTTTATTCAAGCTATAGATACTAACAGAACTTTATTTCACAGTTCACAGGTGATAAATGCAACAATGGCTAAAATTTTATGATCATTTAACTTTTAAAAATTAGTATTCATTTCAATTGTAAAAAATGTGAAACTTAATGTGCACGTTAAGGTAACAATAATAGCAAATTTAAATTTGTCTATTGAATAAATAATAAATATTTATTAATTAATTTTTGTAATAGGTGAGAAAAGGAAATATTCCAATCAATCTATCAATAAAAAGAAGGAAAATTTAAAAAAATGTACATTCCAACTTTAATTCACAAAAATTATAAACAATTTGACGTAAACTGGTTAGACTTCCAATTAATTCAAATGAACGGCATGGATGGATTGCTCATACTCCCTGCTGGGGGCCAAAGCCGCGGCTGCAGTGGGGGCGGGGAGGGGCATCACACTATATTTTATTCAATTAATCAGACAACTCCCGACCGGCCGGTGTCAAATTATGGGAGGCAAAAAATATTGAAAAACAAACTAGCGGTAGAGACCGATGCAATTGCATTTCCGGTGTCATCGGGCAAAAAATGCGGGGCGCCACGGGCTGTGGGCGCTTTAAATTATTAGTGAACTGGAAATCGAATTTCGGTCGGGACGAAAAATAGAGATGGTGATCAAACTGGAAAACTTTGAAACTTCGGTTTTTATGAAAAAAGCTTGCTTTTTTAGTTCAAAAAAATATTTGATGATACATAGTAACGTTTTTTACCCAATGATGGTTTACAGTGATTTGCTAATTCTTCAGTATAATGTACTAAGAGTGACATTAATATTAGTGATTGGGGCTATGTATTCAACACTATGCATGCAATTCGTTTTTATTCCTTTTAAATTTTCCATGTACTTGCCAATATAATAGTATTTATATAGTTTGTTTGTATTTAAAGATCTTTTTACCAATACAGAAAAAAACATAATTTTTTGTTCGAAAGCAATAGTTTCTACATTAGTGCACATGACGTGCTTTAGCAAGGGTACAGCTGGACTCGTTCATTGGTTATAAAGTACAATTGTAACTTTTCCCAACTAATGGTTCAAAATAAACATATCTCGAATGGCAGAATCGCAAAGGTTTAACAGGACTTGACAATGCCTCAAATATCGTGTATAAAATAAATACAGCACATAATTTTATTGTCTGTTACCTAACTTAGGCATTATTACTGATGCAATTTGGTTTGCTCCCAGTCAGAGCTAAATTAGTTCGTCTCTTGAGTCACCGACAATTTTAATATGTTGTAAAATAAACTAAACTGAGTAGTAACATTGCGCATCTCACTGACCGTAATGTAAACCTGACAAACATTAAGCATTATATTTTAAACAGCGTGAATTATTTATAAGATTGGAATTTCCCAGTCACAAAGAGTATGTTAGAAAGAAATACCCAAAACTAGACTCTGGTTGCAATATTAAGAGACCAAAGTAATTATTTGTTGGTTCAGTTAGGAATACAATAATAATAACCAAATAACAAAAATATTCTCCAAATATTAGGATCTCGTTTAAGGTTGTGAAATTCCATTTGTTTTTTAGTATAGGCTCACTTGTAATGATAGACCTATTAAATAATGTTAATTTTGCTAGTACAATGTTTACCTACAACAATTAATACAACTTGACAGTCCATTAAAACTTGAGGTAGCGATCAATGACCCAATACATATTTAATGATAAGGGTAAATTAATTGATTTAATGTTATGAATTTTGATATTTTGAAATTAATTGTAATATATTTACATAGCTTGTCATAAAAAGTTGAGGACTAATTCTTCTGGAAATGATTTTTTAATAATACGTTGTATTGTTCTATTATGTAAAATTGTAATATGAAGAGGCAAATAATTAAAGAAACCCCTCACAATTGTATATAACATTTCCTTCTAAAATTATTCTTAGTAATAAGTTTTGAAAAATGTAATAAAAATCTCCGAGGATGTGTTTTGACCTCATAAAAAATCGATATAATGCATAAAAGAAATTAAAAACGAAAAATGGAATAGACCATGCGAAATTTAGCATCATGCTTTTTATATTTTTCCATGCCTTCAATTTGTAATTTAGTCCCTCCAAGGCTTACATCATGCTAGTCTTAGAACAGAACAGGGATAACATTACAGGGGGGTAACATTATTCAAAGTGCAAAACCTACATTGTGTCTGGGAGACCAGGAATTGCACATTATGGAGGCATCCTCCAAAATCCGGGTCTGGAACAAAACAACTCATCAGCTGGGGACAGTAGGAAATATATTTCACTTTTAAAAGAGCACACTAGCTGAAACCCACTTTTCAGAATGTTGTGCTGTAAGCCAGCGGAGTTGGACGAAATAAACATTGTAACCTTTCGGTCAAGGTCTGTTCGAGATTTGACTGCTCTGTGGCAATCTTACATTAAAATAAGGACTGCTTGGTAGCCATGGTCTTGTGATCCTTAATCTTTGGGTCGTTGGTTCGATCCTGGACAGGCTCGAAACTATATACCCAGTTTGTCATTGGACTACGAATTGATCAATAATGTTTTGTATCATACAGTTGATCTATTTTTGAATGGCATGTTTTTAGGTATAAAGAGATTATAATTTTTTTCTTTCTTTTGTGGGCAAAATTCACCTCAATGAAATAGCCTTTTGGGCTTTTTCAGATGATAAACAACATACAGAACACACGAAACACACTCGAACAAACACAAGTACATTAAATCGTCCCAAAGTACTTCACGACGTTTCGCGAGGCCGTGGATTTAAAAAACGTCTCGTTTTATCAAGGGTTGAGTCGGTTATGCACACGGGCAGAACGACGAACGACTCATGAGCCTTTTGAAAATTAAAAATGAAAATATATTGCCTCAGATTGTTCTTCTGTGTCAATAACATTTTGGGTACATTAGGCGAAGAATCTCTTAAGTGTACTTCATATACAAAAATCTATATTTATAGATTTTAAACCTGCACTACTACAACAAACCTCTAGCAAAAAAGTGAAGGCGCAAAATTAGTTCAAACAAAACTGAAGTGCGGAGAATTCTCCCAATCGAAAGACTCTTGACCGTTAAAGCAATTAAACTGGCGGCGGGTCATGTAAAGTGCACCAATCACCTGATTGAGCGCGCATTAGGAGATTACAAAATAACATGTTTATATCCACTGCGGCGCGGCGCGTGCGGGTGTAATACAATTATGCATGAGCGCCACTCCGGCCGCGTGGCGACTGACAAATCGTCCTGTCGGGGGGCGCGCACGGTGGGGGGGGGGGGGGGACAAGTGCCGGGGATGTCCTACAGTAATCGGTTCAATTGTTGGAGGCACCTAAAACATGATTTCTTCAACGTATATTTTGAAAGATCCTTCAAGTTAAAGTTGGAATAATCAGGTATGGGATGATTTTTTGTTTCGTTAGTCTTTTAAGGTCCTTTGAGGTTTTGATACGTTTGAGATGGTTTACAACTGGGGGGTGCCTGCGATGTAGAAGGGGGTGCCTGCGATGTAGAAGGGGGTGCCAGTGATATAGTAGGGAGTGCCAGTGATGTAGTAGGGGGTGCCTACGATGTAGTAGGGGGTGCCTGCGATGTAGTGGGGGGGTGCCAGTGATGTAGTAGGGGGTGCCAGTGATGTAGTAGGGGGTGCCAGTGATGTAGTAGGGGGTGCCAGTGATGTAGTAGGGGGTGCCAGTGATGTAGTAGGGGGTGCCAGTGATGTAGTAGGGGGTGCCAGTGATGTAGTAGGGGGTGCCTACGATGTAGTAAAGGGTCCAGTGATGTAGTAGGGGGTGCCTACGATGTAGCAGGGGGTGCCTGCGATGTAGAAGGGGGTGCCTGCGATGTAGTAGGGGGTGCCAGTGATGTAGTAGGGGGTGCCTGCGATGTAGTGGGGGGTGCCAGTGATATAGTAGGGGGTGCCAGTGATGTAGTAGGGGGTGCCTACGATGTAGTAGGGGGTGCCTGCGATGTAGTAAGGGGTGCCAGTGATGTAGTAGGGGGTGCCTACGATGAAGTAGGGGGTGCCTGCGATGTAGTGGGAAGGTGCCAGTGATGTAGTAGGGGGTGCCAGTGATGTAGTAGGGGGTGCCAGTGATGTAGTAGGGGGTGCCAGTGATGTAGTAGGGGGTGCCTACGATGTAGTAAGGGGTGCCAGTGATGTAGTAGGGGGTGCCTACGATGTAGCAGGGGGTGCCAGTGATGTAGTAGGGGGTGCCTGCGATGTAGTAGGGGGTGCCTGCGTTGTAGTAGGGGGTGCCTACGATGTGGTAGCTGTGAATGCTTTGTTGGTCAAACTCTGCCATGCTCGATTCTGGGAACGCTACACTTTCTCTTGCTATTCTTAAATATTATACAGTAGATACATCGCATTAGATCCTGCGATCCTGCGATCTAGGTTGCGCCCTTGGGGGTTTATGGTATTTTGACCGCTTCAACATAATCGGTTGAAGATGTTGATTTGAATTTCTTCCAAAACAAATTACTGAGAAATGTTATGATTCAAAACACTAACTCCACTATGAATTAAATGTATTTGGAAAAATGTAAGGCATATAATGTAATTTAGAATTCTTGGTGTTTGGTCAGATCTAATTTTAAACTTTAAATAGTATTGTACATTGAACCAATTGCTTGTAAGGACAATTTCTATTTGGGAAAAACTAAAACTACTGAACGTACAGAATATACTGCATACTCAATGCTAAATCACCAATTTAAATAATTTATAAATTAAAGTATTATTGAAAGTGTGTTTCTACAAGCAAGAAAGAGCAGGATCATTTTATTCATATAATTCAGTTGGTATATTGGGATCTTTTCCGTTATACGTATACCACTGTTTCAGATTTGTTTTTCAAGCTTGATTTTGGTAACTTGTCAACCACCACTAACAACCGGATTCCATCAATTCTACCATCAACCATCTATCATCCAATCATAAATATATTGTCCCGGTTGCACCGGGCACTTGACAACTCCAACGCCGCAGCGGCCATACGGAGGCATCAATAGGTACAAGGTACGTGGTAAGTTTGGTTAGGATAGGTTAGGTTAGGTTAGGTTAGGTTAGGTAATGTAACGTAACCTTACCTATCCTAACCTAAGAAACTGGAAGTGGGACCGCTAGACGGGCAGACGCTGGCTTCTCGTGTCTAGCCAGAGATAACGGTAGATAAGATAACGAACCCGCAGGTAAAATATTCTTTCAAGGAATTTCCACTTTAAAACTATTAATAACAATTATTTGACCTAGTTTATGGTGCTCTGTCAAATATCAAGGTTGAAGGGTAAATTTGGAATGGTGGTATACGTATAACGGAAAAGATCCGGTATATTGCTAGTAAAGTTTCTTCAAATATTTTTTCATCCCATTAAAAAAATAACTGAATAAACTTCAAGTTGCACAGCCACTAATCAATGTTTGAGCCAGCATCAATATAAAATAATATAAATTATGAAAAATTAATCTTAATCATCACTAGCTTCGATTTTATATATTTATTTTGAGCGTTGTGTGTTTTCCATGTTACTTCACTGCATGATCCGTAGATAGAAGTGTGAATTTAAGTCATTGTAAGTGTGAGTGAGTTGTATGAAAGCGTGCATGAGTGTTTTTGTGTGCGTGCGTGTGTGTGTGTGTGTGTGTGTGTGTGTGTGTGTGTGTGTGTGTGTGTGTGTGTGTGTGCGTGTGTGTGTGTCGCGCAACACGTGACGCCCCTCGCCGGGTTCCCACCGCCGTGTGTCGGGCTAGGACCACTCGAAACATCACTTGTCACGGGATTGCGCCATTCAGTAACCCCCAGGAACCTTCCATATGGGGGGCGGAAGGGTGCTCGGCTTACGCACAACTTACGCCCTATTAAATCTGTTAAACTGCGATACTGCAAATATTCTTATTTATTATGATAAATACTCGAAGTGAATGTGAACTGTAATTGAAGTGGAAACTATACAAAAAATTAAGTCACAAATAAGTGTAAATTATAAATATTATTTGCTTTGCTTGTTGTTTCTACTATTTTTAATTGTATTTTTTCTCAGAAAATGTATGTGCTCTTAAGATGAACACGCCTGTGAATGTGGTATTCTCAATTGAAATACGGCCTAAGGGCCGCACTTTTGGACAAGCCTATTCTTAAAGCAGAATATTCAATAAAAAGTATCATTTTAAAAGAAGTTTAGATAAAATTTGTTTAAACGTTTTTTACCATACCTTTCTGATACAAAAGGCGTAGTAAAAGATTACACTAAAAAATTTAGCAGTTGACAGTGACAATTTTTCTAAAAAATATACGAGAGGAAATATAACATTTTGTTAAATTTTATTTTAGGAACAAAGATTAACCCCAAACAATAAATAGCGACAACATTTTATGTGAGAAGATCAAAAACGGGTAGATAATCTACCTCAACTTGATACTCGAAACAATGTGACGTGTGTATTAATATGACAGTGACTTTTTAAATGTTATATGATGGTAAATACCCTTTATTAACAATCACTACCACGAAATATTTCTTAGCGTTTTGATAATTTGATTTTGATAAGAGGTCTTGCGGGTTTACGATTTGTACCATAGGAATTGTTCTAGCTACATTTTCCTTTTAGTCTACCGATGACCCACATAATCCAAGGTTCTAAATTTATTTATTAATGTTATATCATCGAAGCTTCTATATCAAAGTATTGCTTGGTAAACGATAAAAAATGGTTTAACGTTAAAAATGAATATGAGCATTATCCATAAAAATGTGATCAAGACTCCTCCTCTGAACCGTTTTTAATAAATTGGGTGTCGTTGAAAAGAGTGTGATGTTTTACAGGAAGTAGAATTTAAGAGAGGTAGTGAAGTAGAGAGGGAGAGAGAGAGAGAGAGAGAGAGAGAGAGAGAGAGAGAGAGAGCGAGAGAGAGAGAGAGAGAGAGAGAGAGAGACCGAGTGACAATTGATTGCACGTGGAGGATCGATAGACGGACGGAGCGGCCGGCTGCAACGTGATCTATAAGTCATTAGATGCAGCCGGCGCGGCGTCCCCGGCGAGGGTTAAAGTAGTTAATCCCGGGATGCCATTTGCATTAGGCCGTGGTAGGACAGCGCGTCGTCGGTGACATCTATAATTTGACGCCGATGACTCCGGCCCCCCGGGCCCGGCTTACGGACCATTGTCGGTAGTGGAACGGCCGACTTTCCGATCGCGTAATGATGCGATTATGATTTTGAATTGTTGTTGTTGCTAGGAGGGAGTGTTGTTGGTCGGTCGGAGAGGATTGAAAATCATTATACTGATTTTCTCTAATTGTTTAGCCACATATTGTTGGAAATGTTGGTAATCGGAGAGTTAAACCAATAAATTTAAATAAACAGTGCTTGAAATACGAAGTTATAATAGTTTACGAGGCTACTAGCTACTTTTCCTGGTAAGTTGAAGTTAAATTTTAAAGATTTGTCACATTAAAAAGGAATAAAAGCCGTGACGTTGAAGATTATCGATGAATGAAAGAGGTTACTGTTCTGTGTCAAATTATAATTTTAACCTTCTTCCTTCGTAACCCCTAAAATGCTATTTATTTCATTATTTTATAATTTTTTCCCCATTATGTTAGGTATAAGGGTGCCTGAAACGAAGTTAGATCCCCCTACTGATGTTTAACTGTGCTACCTTACTGTCTAGCTTAGTAGTACAGGCTCACCCCTTGCTTTCATACGAACCATCTACAGATAAATTAAATAATCCATGTGTCCCGGTGAAATAAAGAAAACTAGGGTCCGGGAGCGTATTTGTTATCGTTAGTCTATATGAGATTCTATATTCCGTAATTTGTTGGACAATAAGTATGGAGTTTGCAAAATTTAGGCTAATATACTGAACCACCATTACAAACTATGAACATAAAGTTAAGAAATGTAACCGCTACTTACTAATAAGCCTACTTTTTTACAGGATAGTTAAAAAAATCGAGGCAAATAATGTTTATCAAATATAAGATTATATAAAACTCGTTGACGCAGTAAAATCTGTTCCAGGAAGTTAAACAAATCCTCACCTTACATCCTTCGAAGAAATCGTCAAGATTCGCAACAAAAGGTTATCAAAGCGGAAACAGATCGAGAAGCAATTTGGCGGGCTTTGTGTCAAACTGCGACTTTAATAATTCACCGGAGGAGCTGCGAAGGTGTGATCAGAGGCAAAGGGAATTGCAAATTTGAAGATTAACAGTTCTGAAATTGGTTCTCGCTTCATCAGAGTCGCGACGTCGGAGGCTGTGTAGGTTATGAGACAGCGACAGGGGGGGGAGGTGTTATGTAGGGGGGGGGGGGGTAAGTAGAATGTATGATTGTAGTTGGGAAAGGGTGATTAATGTTTGACAGGAGACGCAGATTTGGTGATTATCTTGAGTGTGTGAAAGAGAAGTTAATCTACTTCTGAAACATGTGAATTTAGTTGAATTAAATATTAACTTTCTTTTCTATTAAGTTCTTTCCTATTTCGGATTGCGGTGAGTGTACTTTAACCTCCTTCATTTTTTCAGAGTACTAATACCTCAAATCATTTTTAAAAAGGAAAGTAAATAGTACCTTTAACCTCCTTTCCAATTACAGATATTTCTAGTGGTTTTGTCATAGACGTAATACATTTTCCAAGGCAGTAGTGTATCCCTAAAATAAAAAAATGGTCCAGAAAAGAGCTGTAAAAATTCCCACTTTCGTATTTACCCTGAATTTTATTTTAAGTACTCTTTTGATGTAAGGTACTTGAACCATTAATTTCGTTGGCATGAACTCAAATAAGTTAAAAAGCATTAAAATAAATTTGACGTAATATTTTTACTTTAAAAAAGGTTCTTTAAAAAAATGTTTAAAAACTTCCGTAGACACGAAATGTTTTTGATCTATTACGGTTCTATTGATTAAAAAAATAAACAAGAACTATTTTTAATAATTTAATTACAGGGCAAGTCCCACAAAACAGAGAGAAAAGCCCGTCGACAGAATGAATTCACGCAAGATAAATTAACACTTCAACCGTGCCTTACAAGAATGTGACCCACCATTACTTTAATGACCCTCGCATGAGTTTCTAATTAAGAAATTATCCGGGAAAATATTCTAAAGATTCCCCATGAATTCGAGAGCCGCGCGGAATCCGACGACGGAACGTAACGTAAGCGGTCACCCTGGATTTGATGCGTTTCATTGGTGAGGGGGGAGGAGGGAGGTCACGTGATTCCCTGGGGGCTGATAGTGAGGTGTCACGCAGCCCCTGTCCGCCACTGATAACAGATCACTGATACACTGATAACAGTCACACGGCCCGGGCAGAACAACCTGTCAACCAATGCCCCTAGATCAGTGTGCAGACGCTGTTATTGAATTTTAACGTTTGTTTGAAGGATTTTTCTATTTTTAAAATGATATACATTACTAGAAAGAATGAACACTGGTCTCAATGTATCAGTGTGAATCTGTAATATATTAGAGTCACTTAAATTTTACTACTAAATTGATTTATTTTCATTTTGATAATTGTTCAGTTTGAAAAAAAAATTCGTATATTTTTTATTTTATAATCAATTTATCAAATAATATGACCTCTTACTCGCACATTTCATCCTTACTATTTGACAATAACAATGTAGGCAAAACTTGGTAGACTATCACATATTTTTATTAAAAAAATTAAAATTGTGCCAAATGAAGAAAATTTTATAACTTATACATCAGTTGTAACTATCAACTTACGAAATATACTTGTTTTATTTTAATAAAATATAGGTGATTAAAAAATGTTTTGTTTCAACAATTAAAGCATTTTTAAAATTATATATTAGCTCGTATGTAAGTAACATAATGAAAACTAGCTTAAGTCAAAGTTCATTTCATCGTATTAAAAAAAAAAAGAAATGGATACTGAGGTAAGAGATTAGGCTAATAAAGAGCACCCTAACTTTAAATTTCTACAAGAAACTCGCTTTTTTAGTCGATATAACAAGTCAAATAGTGAAATAAAGGTTTACGAATCACTGATCCATGAAACATCTCACCAATTTGAGAATGGAGACCTAACGATGAAAGTCAAAGGAAGAAAGTCAACTTTCAAACAAGGCGAAAGGCTGATGTATGGTGACTTTGGGGACAAAGGTCGAGGAAACGTCCGCCGGGATTTGTTATAGCGTTATTATGTACTTCCTATATGGACTTCCTTTCAAACCTTTAACTGTCCCAAGGAAAAGAATACACTGAATCAAGAGACTGACGGTTACAACCTTCTTGTTACCTTTTCTTTCTTAATTATCAACAAAAATATTGAGTGTAAATCAAAGTAACAATTAAAGTGGCATTTCAACCATAAAACCTTCAATAATGTAAAAAAATGACTACTGTATTTTAGAAAATGTTGTAGCTATATTCAACGTGCTGTATTGGATATTTATGTCGTTACTTAAATGCATTGAAACTAACAAACATCAAAGTTAATATTAAGGGAGAAAGTGAAAGATTGCTGCCCGAGAGGAATGGTTGTCAAATTTCCAGAAGGAGTTAATAGTATATTCCGCCCTTAAGGGCCGAAAATTAGGTTTTTCCGCGCTCGAGATCATGTTTCAAATTCGAGAAATACAACCCAATGAAGTGAACAATGAAAAAACCCTATACAACATTTAAGATCGAAATATTTGTTTGACATACTTGAAAACGAAACTTTGAGATTATGTTCCCACGTAGTTTCAAGCAAATAAACGATCAGTTGAACTTCGGCCCGAAAATTTTCGGCGCTCTGACGGAAAAGAGCTAATATCTACTTCCATAATATGGATTCGACAATGTAAAACAGGTAATTAAGTCGTAGTGTGGTGTAAAAGCCTCTCCACCATAATACACACAATACCCCCCCCCCGAAACTGAGTGAAATGAGGAATGTACAGTTATTATTTCGATACAAAAACATAATTGTGTCAAACATAAATTGCTATTATTAGGCCTATACTGATTGTCATAACCTACAAATCTTAATCATCACAAAGTTAGCTATTCCGGGTCTATTATCATTGCCAGTGTTGTTGTCATTGTTAACAGCTGCGCCTGTTGAATCCATTGAGCTGAAATATATTTGAATTCTGAGAATTTGAAGAAGTACCGTTATTGATTTTTTTCTTATGCGTTTATTTTTTCTCCCTTTGGGAAATTGAAAGAGTTGTGGGTTTTTTAATGTTATTCTTTTGTGTTTACTTTGTACCCCTCTGATAACTAATTCCCTCATTAAAACGAGTAAAACGTGACAAAACAGTAGCGGCTGAGAGAAAAGGTTTCACAACCCTCCCCCCTTAAGAAAGGTATTAAAATAAAAATGCCCTGCAGAATTTTTGCCGATAAAAGTTTTTGCTGAAAACCGGAAGAGCGAGATTTCGTTTCCGGAGTAAGTGGTGAGCCAAATTAGAAGTGACACCGAGTCCCACCTGGGCTCCTGCTGTCTCCATGTGCCTGGCTGCGACTGTGATAGTGAAATGAGACAACGCAACGTCATACGTGCCCGTTGCCTTTTCTGCCCATTGGTTACAAAAAATAAAAAAATACTAAGTAGAGCCAAAGTCGCTAATTTAAAATAATAAATTGCTTTCCATAGTCGATTATATTCGTTGGCTCACAAATTTTGTATTAGTATTTATTATCGGGCTTTCAGTCATATGTCATTCACACAAGGTTAATGAAAACAAAATCAAAATTTTTTTCTCCCCATGTTTTTTGTCCGTGAGATAAAAACCGTGGATACCGTTAAAAATCGTGTACCGTGGGATTCTATGTTAATTGTGTTTTTTAATGTTTGCTTTGGGAATTATTGCTACTTTCCCCGGGCCCCCAGTATCAAGACCTTTAACTTGAGTCCTCTTTCGTTTTTCTTGGTTGGTCCAATACAACATACTCATAAAAAATGGTCGCTTTCATAATTACACTTACAGTATAGCCGAACGATGAAATCGCTCCCCCTAACGTAATATTAGTTGTCTTATCATTACCGAAATTGACTTTGCTCAGTAAATTTGCTATGTACATTTGCGTTGATTGGCTTGTAAACGAATGTTACGAGAGGCTATAAGGTCCTATTTAATATTGAAGTTACTGGGAAACATCTTTGCTGACAATGGATTTCATAAATCGTAACCGCGTGTGTGTCGATGAGACGTGGTGGTGGGAGGGGGGAGGGGGGTAAAGTAGTTGGTTTGAACCAAAATATTTCATGAATATAATCGTAATTTAGGCAATTAATATTGTTTTAAAAGTAAAAAAAAACTATAGAATTGGGTTTGGTTTTCACGCAAAAACATATACGTGAAAGAGACATTTTGTTCTCGCAAATACAATACTGGATTGCATTCGCATGTCTATAACTCGTGAAAAAACTCTCGTAAAAATGGTGAAACCCCATTGATATTTGGTGAAAACACAAAAACTGCAATTATTCCGACCAGTAAAAAAACCAGGATCGCTCCTTCCGAATGGGCTGTGCTTTTAAAAACTACTTTTCACCTAAAAATTTATGTAAAATATAACATTGGTTACATCGTTGAATTCGATCAGTAGAAAATAATTCAAACATTGAATTCATTGCTAACATTGTAACTATAGTTCCTGACATTAAAGACAGTTGACAAATTATGAAGTGGATATCTTGTCAACTTTTATAGTTTGTCGCGCAAGCGCGCGTCGATGCAATGCGAAGGGGATCACGAGAAGACGTGTAACGAAGAAGTTGCGTAAAATGCATGGCCAATCTGAAGGCATAGTTCAAGCTAATGATTAAAGATAGTTTCTAATACTGTTTGGCTTAAAAGTCCTCAGAGTCGGTTAAAACAAGTTAGTCTTAGTTTAAAACCATTATTTATTTTATGATAAAAAATTGTTGACCTTTTAATAATTTTACCCACAGAATAATATTTCTAAAGAAACAAAAGCAACTCAGTGAATTCAGAACAAAGATAGACACACATTTTTATAAGTGTAAGGCCAAGTTGAAGTCCTCAAGGAGCGATGCCTGCAAATAATCAGAGCGCGCCTGCAAAATAATCTCTGGCAATATAGGTTCTGCCTTACTGTTGCAGTTTCATGCGTGAAGGCGCACTTTTTCAGTTACGTTAAACAGTTTAAACCATTTTTCTTGCAATATAATCAAACTAATGATACATTGATAATGGGAATATTATTATCTATTGTTATGCATGTCTATATGCTTAAATTAGTTACGGGGTCACAATTTGGGGATCTTAACTAAACCTCTATTAAATTTACAGAAACAAAAAAACAATTAGATTGTTTATTTTTTAATGCACAGGGATGATTTATATAGAAGAGCAAAGGGATAAACAGGAATGATTTGGGGGGTTGTATTTTCCCCAAATTATTTGCTTCCCTTCAGTTGCTTGTACATCTACAATACAATTGTTTGTCCTTTGAGGTCAATACATGATTTTTTTTTAAATTTTGTATTAACAATTATTACAGTCACAGACATTTCACTTCAAGGCCATCCCATAACTGTTATCGAAAAAAGCATTTTATATTACTGTAAAATATATACTCGACCATTTAAGCTATAATGTCATAAAGAACATGGTAATATTATATAATAAGCCTATAACGTTTTGGTTTTTACTTCAAATTCAACGTAATAATCTTGTAATACTGATTTGTAAAATATATACTCGACCATTTAAGCTATAATGTCATAAAGAACATGGTAATATTATATTCATACAAAAATATAAAAAAATTAATTACTAATGTGTTAAATGTCTAAGTTTGTAAATTTAAATAAATGTTATGGAAAGTTTCTCTCATTTAAGACAAATAAACTCCTTGGGCACCGTGTTATGAAATTTATCACTAAAATTTCACTAAATTACAACACAACTTAAAAAGAACAGCCATTTTTCAACGTAGTTAAACTTTTTAATTATCTTCCTCTTTCAATAAAATTTGAATTAAAGAAGATCATTTTCAAAAAAAGACTGCGACACTTATCGGTGCTCAAGAAGTATTAGAGTGTCCAGGATTGTTTGAATGATGGCACAAGAAAATCTTTTTAGAAAATATATGAATAGTACATGTAGTGTACAAAAGTGCCCTGCATTTTTTGCTTAATTTATGTAAATATATTTGAAGGCCTTAACTGCTTTGTAAAGTTTACATACAGTGAATTTTTTATTCTTGAGTCTATCGTTACGTTACCAGTATTTTATATTAATCATCCTCAACTGTTAAGACTAAAACTTGTAGTTAATAGTTAACAGTTAACATTCATTGTGTTGATTTCTTCCCCATGTTATCATTACCGCTGATAACTACAGTATGTTTATCGCCACATCTCCAGCCTCATCGCAAGGTTCGATCCCAACGTTCCCACAGTTGCATCGGCCGAGCCGGCGGAACGGCGGAACGTGGCAAAGCGACGAAATCGCTCGCTATATCGCTAGATCGATTGTGATTTGTGGAGTGGAGCGGCGCGCCATGGAGGGTCGATCCTGCCTTCTGATTGGTCGACGCGCGGAGTGGTGGGGGACGGAGGGGGCGCTTTGTTTCCCCTACAACGCCCCCTCCACTTCTAATCGACCACAATTTCTTCCCTATAAATAGCTTTATAATTATCGGCAGCCTCCGCTCTCCACTGTAGACTGCTTCCCCCCCCTCCCCCCTTCGCCTCTGGACGCCTTGGGTATTTTTATGGTGGAGAGGTTACAGTTAAATGTACAATATTTATCTGGCAAATATCCACGTTCTTGTTAAGTCCAAGAATTACTAATATTGTAATATTACCGTAAAATCTTAAGTGAGCAAATAGGTTAGTTTTAACACCTCTTATAAATGATAACCTAACCAAAATTACCAAAGTTTTCATTAAGTCGGCAACGTTATGTTGTTTTACTTCAAATTCAAGATAATAATCCAAACATGTACAACTAGCCTAAAAAATTATTTTGAAATGTTTCAGAGTGAATTAAAAAAGGTGTACATCAACATTTACTGTGAACTGCACTTCATAACACATTGAAGATAAGTATATGAAATAATGTTATACAGCATTTTAACTTTTTACCGGGTGTCCTGAAAAGTTTAAACGTTACTCAAAGAGTAATTATCTCGCAATACTATTAGCAAATCGAGTAATTACTCGATTTGCAAATATCCTATGCTCTTGTTAGAGCAATATTATCTTGAGTGTTTGTTTGCTTGCTTACAATGAAATGAAACCATCCAATGGAGCGAAGTTCTTCAACCTATTACCAGCTGAGGTGAAGATCTCAAACCCCAAAATGCTGAAGAAAAACCTGAATGAGTGGCTGCTAAGTCGACCATTCTACAGCATCAGCGGATTCATCAACTGGCGGAGCGACTGAAGCAATTAATTGAATTAATTGTAGCTTTTTTGTGAAGCAAGACTATTGACTATAATTTTCTGTAACTGCCTGACACTATTTCAATCTTGAAGATTGCAAATAAAGCATTTCTCTCTCTCTCTCTCTCTCTCTCTCTCTCTCTCTCTCTCTCTCTCTCTCTCTCTCTCTCACTTGCTTGCTTGCACAACGATCTCAAAAACGGCTCCGAGGATTTCCTTCAAAGTCTTTAAATAAGTTATTTATGACTCAAAAACGTGTTCTATGCAGACTAATTGGCCTGAGAAAATCTAATAAAGTAATGAAATGAATTTTAAGGTAGTAAAGTTTTAAAATAAGCCTTATGAGTTGCCATGATAGCAACGAAATAAACAAGGAAAGTGTAAACAAATGAAGTAATCATAACAGCTGTTTGCAAACTACTGTACAGCCAGCTAGGAAAATACACCGTGTGGGATAAAGATTTCATGGAGTAATAACAAGGTTTTTATCTCTCAATTTTATGACACTGAAATATTTTATAGTAATTGGACGAACTGGTAAACATGAAAAAATACCGAGCAAAACTCGGTTCACCAGGTACCATTATACCATTTAAGCTATAATTTTATGAAATATAGGGTAATTTATTAATTTCAGCTTTTGTCCTTGCAGACAAAAGCATAAAAATTCGATTTAACATAGTGTTAAAACGTCTAAGTAAGTAAATATAAATAAAGTTTATAGAAACATTTTTCATATAATCTATATAAGCTCTTAGGGCACCGTGTTATAAATTTTCAATTTTTGATAAAAGTCAATCCTTATAAAAATATTTGATCACATTATAGGATTAACATAAATAAATGGCAATTTGTCCTTAAATAAATTTTTATATGATAAAAGGCTAAAAGAATACCAGCAGAGTGTTCTACAAATGTTTCTACGAATTATGGATAATGTGAGGAGCTTCATAATTTAAACCAATAAACCCTGTTAATGCATAATGCCAAAAGTAGGTTAAGTACTTTAAATACAACTGACCAAATATTTTTAAAGTTTGGTTCAAGACAAATTGTACACCCGGTAGAGCCGCAGCAAGCAATAAGTCAGTGCATCCAACCGATACGTTAGAATCGAGATAGAAAAACCCGGCGGCTGTAACGTAAAAACCTAAACTGTCTGCAGAAGGTCGTTTAATAGTTTCAACCTTACGTGTTTGTGAAAGCTCTGGTAGGTATGTTATAGCCTTCCTTTCAACTATGATATAGACCCTCCGACAAAGGACTCAATTGTAATACGTGGGACCTTAGAAAAATGATTTAACATATGGGAATATATAAGAATGTCGATGAAGGTTTGTTTTAGACCTAATATAGAATAATTATAAAAGGTCATATAGAATTATAGAATAATAAAAGGTCATATAGAATTATAAAAGGTCATTATAGAATAATTCATGGTTTCAACTGTCACTAGTCGAGGCTTCAGTACGGTAGGAGTTCCTCTTCGGATACACTTACAATTTCATGTCCAGAAAAAAACATTTTTTCATGTATAGGTTCTTTGGAACTAACAAACATTCATCTGTGGTGGTCTAAATACATGCTAGTAGCATTCCAATGACATTTTGTATGTACAAGTTGATAAAAATTGGGTAAATGTCGCTTTTAACAGTGATCACATAAAAAATAAAGTAGGCATTCTCACTCATTCATTACAAAATCTTATAGAATACTGAACAGGTTTGAATTTCAGTTCAAAACCAACCGGTTAACCGGTACCGGTTCCAACCGATTAGTTTTTTATCGGTTGGAGCTTTGCATTTTGGACGTTTGGATATCGCACTCTCACAGTCAAGAAAGGATTTTAAGATTTTTACATGTCACCTCAAGTGGTATCAAGTTATATTAATAGCATTTTTCTTTATTGGCATTTTTAATTGGATTACAATAATACATGATATTGACCTATTTTGACATTATTTTGATATTAACCACCTAATGGAGCGCATTAATGTTACTGCACTATTATCTATCTTAATGTGCTATTAATTCTTTTTTAGGTTTAACTAAACCGTGCTGCAGAATATATTGTTATTATTCCTCCCAGACGCTATTTGCATATATTTTCAGACGGATATAAGTTAAAGATGAGTGATGTGTAATGTAATTTTAACAGCCAGAATTAAGTAAATGATGGGCCTTGTATTGGTCTTGATACCGAAATGTTCCGTGGACTTGTCAGAATAAAATTAATAATGTTAACTTGGTTAATTTACTCCAGATATCAAATTACAGAATTTCATCGCTAATCGTATTAATAATTAATCAAAAGGATAACTAATCATCCTCATTAATTTATTAAATAACAATTGAATTAATACGGATCCAACAAAGTCTCAAGCAATTAAAAACGGGGAGGACAAAACGTGAAAAATAATTAGAGCTGATTGCTAGAATCTGATCCGTCTCTCCTGACAAAGCAGCTGTAATGAAAATTGCGAGAAAGTTGTTTTACAGAGTTAAGTTGATTACGCGGCAACAACGGGCCAGCTGACACTTATTAATAATTTGTCAATTCATTAAATTTGAGACGAGAAGTAATTCTTCTTAGTCTCCGGAGATAAGATTCCACCCTTCTTCTCCCAACTCTTCGCGTCCTTTGATTAATGAAACTATCTCAAGTCTTGAGCTGATCATCGTCAAAGGATTGTTTGTTTTTGTTTATAAGCTTTAATTTTATATTAAGGGTTACGAAGTATTGAAACAGTTCTCTTTCAAAGAATCAAAATTAACAGTTTTTGTTTTCAAAGTTTTTTCTTAAAAATTTACAATCTCTTTAAAGAGCTTGACACGATTAAGAATGAAATGAAGAATTTATATTGTTAATGGTTATTGTCATTAATGCTAGAGAGATAAAGTTGATTAATAGATGAAGGGTTACAATTTTAAATTGAAGAACTAAATGTCTTTCAAAATGTGTGTCTTAGAAAAAAAATACATTCCTTAATGTAAAGGCCAACTATAAATGTTTTTAAGAGTCATTCGTACTTGTAGACCTGAGCCATTAAATTAAAAAAAGTCAGTAGAAGAATGTATACACAATCGTGCTATGAATAAAAATACTCGCAGACTAAGTTAATTAATGTAGGTTGGAATAACAAAGAGTTTTATACAGTTAATCAGTTGTAATTTACTAACTAGAAAATATTTAATTGATCCCAATAAAGGTATGATGGATGGCAAGAAAAAGAAAGATTTCCTATAAGGATTTCACATTTCAAAGTGATACTGATTTGAATTTATTTACCATCGAATTTATATATTACTTCATAAGTCAAAATACAAACGAAACGCACTATCATTCTTCCCCATTCCCATACCACGTATTTGAAGTCACATTTCCAATTTTTGCGAGGGTCATAAAACAAAGTATAATTTGACGATATATGGTCGAGGGGTGGTGTTAGGGGGCATCTGGATGACAAATGATATAGTGGGGAGGGGGAGTGGGGGGAATGAAGGCGTGATGAGGTCGGGAAAGACAATATTATTGTATCAGAGAAATAGAGTTGTGTAGGAGGGGGATGTGTGTGGATGTGAGTCTTGTCGACAAGGATAGCTTTAGTTAAGACCGGAGAGAAAACACCATCGATGAATCAGCAATCTGTGTTTAGAGGTACTCATGTACGTAGGAAGCCATGTGTTTTCCCATGCATAACTCGATTTAATTCATCCCAAACTTAGCTTATACTAGACGGTAGTGTGAAAGACCTCTACATAGCTCATTTGTTACGTCGAATTATAGAGTGGATTTTATAGCTTGAATTTTTGAGGCCACTTGTGAACTAACTTACCTTTTTGGCAAGGTCCAGCTGATTAATTTGATAGGGACCGGAATTAACACATCTAAAAGCTAAAGTCCTTTCTCAGGGTCCATCTGACGACCTTTGGAATCAGAGGCCAGCCCAGGACCCGTGGACCACCCAGCCAGGCTAAGATATTACTTCTCCTGACTGTTCCTTGTTTTATCGGACTCTTAAGGTCGTATGATATTAGTGCAACTTGGTTTCGCGAAACATTTCACGCGAAACACAAAAACGTCTGAAACATTTCTGCAACGTATCGCGAAACAATGTATTTTAGTGGGGCCAAGATTTCGCCTTGCCAAAACATTTCGCGACTTTTTTTATACAGATATACTTAATATGGTTTAGAAAATGTTTTGAGAAACCAAGTTGCACTAATGTCATTAGAACTTTAACGATTAATTGTTTACTTTCACTTAAGGGACATACTGCGACTTTTCCATAGTCTTTTCGTGACCTGCTATATACCGAAGTATTTATTACGTACAATACAAATATTTTGCCTTTCAGTGTTACCTCATAACTATTTCAACTATTTTTATTATCCTTATTTATTTGGTTACTCAAATTTTACCAAGCGCATCATCTATAAATACTATCACCAAAACATTCCAATAAAAATAAACCGCGCATTATGAACAATACAAAACATTTACTTTCGCACATAACCCTAATGTTAAATTTACAGCAAAAACAATCTCAATTTTACATTAAGATTCATTTGTTGATAAGTTTCATCGTAATATTCCTTTATAGGTGAATAAATATTCGCAAAAATCCTACTCCTGATCTCAGGTGGGATGCATGCGTAAAGTGGATTTGGAAGCTGACACGACGACATGAAACTCAGGGAGACAGTAAAGGGACGACACACACACACACACACACACACACACATTCAAACACGCACATACTCACAAACACGCGCGCACACACACGCACTCACAACGATGAACTCTCACATGGCGGGGAGAAAATCTCAACTTGAAGTCAGGCAAACAGACGGAACGTTCTCGGTCTTGTTTTGGCGTCTCTCCCGACAAAAGATATAACTTATGGATTCCCTTTATTTTGAATCGTGTCGTATTCACCCCAAAATCTGTATCTCAACGTAGGCCTATTTACAAATGTTTCGTGGGCTTTATTGTCTTAATAGGGAAGATTTTCAGAGAGCGGATTAAGTGAATTATCTATGAGCTGTTCCTTGAAATTTCTGCTTCAAAGTTAAATCTCATGGAGACGTACCAATCTTTAATGGTATTTATGGTACTTCCCTTCTGACCTTCATCAGTTTTGAGACGTGCAAAAATGTGCGCCAAGCCCTTTCCTTCGACATCTAAATTATTATAATAGTTTAAAAGCTATAGTTGGTTTGACCACTATAATTTTTAAATAAGTCATATTTAGATAGATAATAAGAACTTCGTCAAATATACCTTAAAATTAAAAGCCTTATTGAAAAATATTGTGTTAAGGCCTGAATTCCCTGACTTTGTATATAGGCACCACCAACTGCATACTTTTTCTTCATCTACAAGTTTTAATTCATCCATGTTAGAAATCAGACATAAGTCTCTCATCACAAAATATATTTGTTAACATTTTGTAGAAAATATACAATATTTAAAATAGTTTCTGAAAAAGCGTAGAATTAAAATGATGAACATCCGCTGGTAAATCATGCTAACCGTTTCTTTCTACTACGACACCAAATTTTCTAAGGAATGTTAGTGGTACTTCTATAGAAAAATCTTAGCCAGGGTTTCGATAAAACTATTTAAGGAGAATTTAAATAGACTTCTTAGTTTGTATATTGCCAATTCAGTTTTGGATGGTGTACTCAAAACAGTTTGATACATACATATTATACTAATCGTTATTACATGAGTTAATGTCGCAAGAAAATAATCGATAAATGGTAACACCATTTGCACTGTGTTTGTCCAAACGCAAAAATCCCATTTGTTTAACAATATTAACTATAAAACAAATACAAATTACGTTCATTAAATACTGCCAGAACCCGATACAGTCTGACAGACGCGCTGTCAGGCTGCTAAAGACGTCAAGCCGCCAAGTTAATAGACTTGCCTCGCTGTCAGCCTGGTAGACGGATGTGCAGGGTCTGACTTGAGACTGCAACACAACAATTACCCCTGTCTCGTTACTGTCTCTGTTAATCCTAGATATTTGTCTCAGGATGCTGACACTACAGGTGTTGGGAGAATGCTACGTGGAGATATTGTTTGTTTACCGTAGGCCTATACGTCGTTGGTGTTTCTTATTTGTTATGTTTGGCTCTTGTTTATTTTAGTTATTAATCTTCATTGTAAGGTAGTTTGGTTGAGGTATGTATCCCTGATAGGGATATTAAAAGTTTAATCTTCATAATACTGCCACTTAACAAGTGTTTGATTTAACCTCAATAGTGAAAACACGTTACTTTTTCGTATATAATTCTCGTAAAAACCCATTCAATAAAGTAGCTATCAGTTATCTCAAGAGATTGATAAGGAAAACGATTGAACACAGATTTTTAAAAACCTCCAGTTGAACTGTCATTTCTATGCAAGGGCATATTGTTCCAATAATTGTAGTTTGAGCTTAATGGTAAAAATGTTTCTGTTTTAAAAACATCCTTTTGGAAAACGTGCAATGAAATCATGCGCAAAACATTCTTTAAATGAATGTATTTTCGTGATTCCATAAGCCTCAGGGAGCTGAGAAAAGTTGTTTAAACGGTGAAACATTTCATATCCGATTCAATAATCACCAGGACGCGATCAAGTGAAGCGTGCAGTTGGATTTTGTTGGTCGAGCAGAAGGAAACTCGAACAAACAACGGAAACAAACCGAACAGTTGGACTGGCGGAACGCGGAACGACCAGACTGGGAACGGTGGAACATTGCTCGCCCGGCCGATAATTGTGTTCATTGCAATATTTGGAAATTGGTTGAAAATTCAAATGAAAACGATATTATATTTGCTTTTATTGCGTCGGGGAGTTGTGTGTGTGTGTGAAACGTGTTGAATTCGCACAACGCTGCTTGTTTGAGATTGTAAACCTTCCGTGATTTTTTGTTGAACAATCATTTTTCTAATGGTATGAGAAATGTTGTCTACTGATAACTATTCCCCGTACACTACTTTTAAACTTCTTTAATGCAAATTAAATTAATATTCATAAACATTTTTATGTTCTCGAAGTATGATACTACAGTTTGGGGTTTCGAATACTTACTGTTAGCAAAAATCTTCAGATTATGGTTTGCTTGCTTTTTTTATCAAACTCTTGTTATAAAATACATCAAAGAAGGCAAGCTATTGTACACACAACAAGGATAAGGGAATGAATGAAGATAGGAAGATCCGAGGAAGACGATGTCTCAAGCTCCCAATACTCAATGCTCTCAATTGTTAAAGAAATTGATGATATGTAACAGATTGATGATCATGTAATATCATAGTTCAAGTTTGACAACAAAAATATAAAACTTAAAGTTCAAATGATAAACAAAAGTGCACGGTAGAGGTAGAGAAACACCTAACCTCATATAATAAAGAAAAAGATTGATCACTGAATTCAACAAATTTCAGCCGAACTGTAATTTCTATCAGCACATCCGTCAACGACAAATCCGCACGTTATCGGCGCGGCGGTATCGGCCATGTCGCAGTTACACGGGTCGCGTGACAGTGGAGTGGTGTCTGTGTCACGCTGGTGTCACACTGTCACGTCAGGCGGCGGAGTCGGCGTGGAGTGGCCTCAGGGATAGCAACAAAATATCGAAATTTTAGTTCCGGTATATTGGGAAATGTATATCGATATTTTGGTTCCGATATTATAGGTGTATCGATATTTCTTTTTCCTACCACTGCAGGGAAATAATCATATTGCCACATGTGTAAACAGTACGCAAAAAGGTTCGTTTCCGCTTTCATTTCATTCCACTGAAACATGTACATTACCGCTCGCTAAATCGGGGTTACTTGAAATGTAGAATAGATTGAGGTGGCAAACAAGATAGATAACTATGACGTCAAACACCACAGACCAGTTTCTATTGGTCAGAAATCCCGACACTCAACGTTTTCCAAATTCTAGTTGCCTTTGATCTAAATGCATGTCTTGTTTGTTTTCTCACCGATAATGCAATGTTTCGAACTTTTAATTCAATTGCTCCAAATGTAGAAATATATTTATTTAATAACTCATTATCAGTGTTTCGGAATCTAGTCCAAGATTTATTACCAGCATAAATTAAGCCATTGTGTATTAATTAAATTAAATTTTTTCAAGCTTTATACATATCTAAAATGATTTATTTTTAATATTATAATATCCATGGTTTTAAATTTATTTTTGCATGTTGACTATTAATAATATTTATCTTTGTCAATACTTTAAATATTTATTTGATTGTTGCTCTTTAATTAGATGTATTTGTCATTCAAGAGTAAATTGTATTTATTTTACGTGTTGTTCAACTATATGTAGTGCATGAGGACACAGTGAATTGGTGGACTGGCATGTTCAAAAATTAATGTGTATATTAATCCTGCAATGTAATTGGGCATGTGCCTGTTTTGTAGTATTTGCAATTAAATAAATAAATCAGTTGATTTCATTGTCACAGTTTCTATCTCAACTTCCGGTTCGTTCCAATAGAATAAGCAAACATAATCTCAATAAACTTTTGTGTACAAGTTAGTAAATAAGTTAAGCTGTTTAAATAATGATGGTAGGAAAAATATTGTGTGTATTACGAGCACAAATAGTCATTGCCGCTCTCGAAATGTTTGGCCGCACCCAGCTAACGCTTCTTGCGGCCATCTACAATTCTCGAGCTGCAATGACATACTTTTCGCTTTTAATACACAAATAACTATTCCGATACATATCGCCTCATGATAAAAGGTTTTTGAAGACAAATCTTTTGGGAGTTTGGTGTTATTCAGGCTGTTTTCAGGCGGTAATAGTATATTTCGCAACAAGGGCCGAAAATGAGGTTTTGTAGGCTCGACATCGTGTTTCAAATTCGAGACGAAGTCGAGAATTTGAAACGATCGAGAGCTGGAAAACCTTTCGGCCGAGGTGCGAGCGCTATTTTTCACCACACTACACAATGAAATATACCCTAAATAATTAAAAAACTGTTTATTATTTGACTCACTTGAAAACAAAACTTAAAGGTTATGAGCGACGATACAACTTCTTTATCATGATTCAAGCTATGAAAATCATATGATCGCTACTATCCCGTATTTAGGACCTATTGAATGCCGCATAATTATTTAATGTTCTGACGTTGTTTCAAGCAAATAAAAGATCAGCTGACTTTCGACCCTAGGGCTCAAAACGTTTTCGGTCCTGTGGCGGCAAACCTTGTGTTTCGGTCCGTGTTTGACGTTTGTAAAACAGGTTATTTCGTCATAGCGTGGTGAAAAAATATGTACAGCATAATATTTTGCCTTTTAAAAGCAAAGAAATCTCCACTAGTAAGATTTTGCAAAATCTTGAGTTCTCTGTGGCAAAGCTGTTTCCGATTCCTCTTTGAACTTGCAAAATTGTGTTCTTTTTCTCAGGAAATATAGTTTTCAGTATATCGGAAATATCGATATTTTTCTCTCGATACATCGTATGTATCGATATTAATGGTTCCGATACATCGAAAAAGCGATATATCGATATTTTAAAAATTGCCGTCCCTCAGTGGTCCACTGTCACGGTGTCATGGTAGCCCGCAGTTCGAGGATGGTTATAACGACCGGACGGCACGGGCTGAAGTCACGCCCTCGCCGCTGTCTTGTCGATCGTGCAAAAACACAGCGACCACATAGCATAGTACAAGCAGACACAGCATAGCTATCTTACTTGCATTACAACAAATAATGAAGTCTGGGCCGCCATATTGTCTGGGTATAGAAACATAAAACGGCGCATAAAATCGCGTAATCTAACAGTGCTCGTGTTTCAAATAACTCGTAGTTTATACCATTTAGCACGAGGCTTAAGGTTGAAACTTTGCATGTGAAGAGTCCCTTAGTCTTGAACAGTAATTGTATCAATCATATTTCAAAAATAAATCTTTTCTATTTTAAGAAATGATAAAAAGTCCCAAGTTTTTATTCAACTTTAAGACTTGACATGATTTTGAACTCAATGATGCCGCATACTTTTAGCAGTACTGTTCATCTTTGTTGCTAAAGAGTTAAATTTTTTAAATCATATTAAAATATATATATATCTGCTGTACTCTGGTCGATAACTTAGTTATTGTGGAAGAGTTCGTCCGTGCGGGACCTGCATAAAAACAAAGTCAATCCTAAACTGCTATTAACAAAAATATATTCGACTACAAAAGTACACATTTGGTATCAAATTAAAGGTCTGAACCTCACAATTACTATGGTACCAATTATAAATGGATTAGAAACAGTTTACACATCATAGGAACGTAACAGATGCATTCCTTGGCGGCAGCTTATCTAAAGAAATGTCAGGACAAGCTTCTAGGTTATCAGTGTTTATGATGTGTAAACTACCTGTAAAACATTTATATTTGAAACTGTAGTAATTCTGAGATTCAGACCTTTAATTTGATGATATATTTGTATTCTTTTAGGTAATTTTTTTCCATACCTAGGGATAAGAATCAAATTTAGACTTCAAATCGAGTCTCGTCTGCTCCGTCTATTTATACTATGTGGTTGATGAAAAAACAAGATGTTTTATGTTAGTTTTATTGATTCTACTTTGGTGTAGTACGTTAAAAAAATGTATATTGAATCGTCAGAGAAACTCATTGATTTTGTATGGCATTTGCAGTAATTACTCTGGGTCATTCCAAGTGGGGTAAAAACGTATGTAGTGATATATATGAATGGGTGTGTGTACATAGGAATAAAGAGGAACAACTATACAGCACACTGTAAGAGGAACAGGACATTTGGCTAAAAGTATGATCTAGACCTATATAAAAGCTGAATAATTTAAAATAGAAATTAATAGGGGAAATCGTTACTTGAGTGACTTTATTAATATAGACATTGGATGTCTAACACACCCAATCTACAAATAGTCGCTACTAAATGTATTGTAGGTTAAGTTTTATGAAATTAAATGGTTAAGCTTGAAATTACTGACCTTATCGAGACTTTAGGTTTAGGGGGTCTCGTGTGGTCTTACCATAACACTCCAGATTTAGTCTAAAACATGTCTCAATAATTTTATAGTTTGTGTCGAATCGAATGCAACAGCCGAAACAATACATTTAGTTTACGCAATCAATATAAATAGTTAGACATTATTTGGATAATGATAAACAGACATAGAACATACTAAATATTAATTAAGATAGTCTGGGTTGACAAGTTCTCAGCAGTGGCGTTCCCTTTGTTGCCTCATATTCTCAGACATGATGTAATTAATTAAATTTGTAACTGGGTTTTTACACCAACAAGATACTAATAAATAACACATTTGCTCTATATTACTTAGGAGGTGTGTTTCAGTTAATTATTAACCGAAGCAATAAGCGTAATTATCATTGCTAGGTAAAGCATCATGAACCTGTAAAGCGACAGTTGGTATTTTGTATAACAATCGTGTATAATTTAGGACCACATAACCAAATTTAAACGATAATAGGATCTTCCATATCTGTATTTTCAAACATATCTTCCACTTGAATTTCAGTATGTTCAATTATTTACATATTCTAGCAGTAACATTTAAATTCATATCATTATGGATTAAGATTTTGGTCATTTTATAATTTTTTTATCATTTTAAGATTTTGGATTAAGACGACGGACGACACAATGTTTTTCTTAACTTATGGTGAATAAATCAACAAATGAATAATCATGTGAAAGAAAACATTCATCTGTTCACCCAAGTTAACCGCATTAGCCAATTGGTTCCATCGTTATATTTTTTTCTTTCACCCCAATTAAAAGAAAAATAAACCGATAATTTCTAAGAACTAAGTTTTTTATTTACCAGAATTAATTTATTGAGCTAAGCTTATGAAGCGACATTAAATAAATCAGAGTAGAGTCCAGCTGTATATTTCACAGAATACACGTGCAACGCTGCGCCGCAGGCTGCCTGGCGATGTCAATATTAGTTTTGTTTTATTGGTTAATAAACGAAGTTGCCATAATTGTAGCGTGTTTGCAAAACGTTATTTGGAGAGAAAAACGAACATGCTGCTTTCATTGCCAGGTTTGAACGGTATTATGGTTGTGTAAACCTCATGTTTTCTTTTTTATTATGGCGAGGATTTTATAGATTACAAGTTGATAACGCATTATTGTATACAGGATATTTGACTATTTTACTATTTCGTTCGATTGGTATACTTTTTTATAATTATTAATTTCAACAATATTTGGTTATTGATAAATATAAAATTATCATGAATTTTTATTAATTCCCTGTTATGAGACTTCAGAACTTTATTCTCAACTTTTGATTCAGTGCTTTTTCAATAGTTATTCAAATATTAAGCCCACTCCCCAGTGAGCACGTGAGTCATTAAAACGATTTTTTAACAAATTCATAGTCTTATTTATCTTATTCATACAACATAGGTCATCAATAAAAAAATACTAGCGTAGCACATAAAAAAGTATTTTTTTCGTGACTATATTAAATAACTTAATAAAACATACTGCGTAAAAATTGCTTTAGAACAAAAACGTGAAGCATTTGTTTGCTACTAAACTTAGTAGAATCGACATCCAAACCATCAGATCTTTATATTACGATACAACAGCAATTACAAAACATTTAGTCTACACTCTTCCAAACACGACCATTCCCCTAAAACCCGAAATACTTCCCTTCGCCGTAAAACGCATAAAAGCCTTAGATTGCATTTAAAACCGATAAACCAGGTTCGGATGTAATCGCGTCCATCGGCCGACAGTAAAGCCTCTAAGAGGTCTCCGGTGCCGGGTTTAATTCATTTACCGGCCAAGACTGTGTGGGCGGGGTAGTTGTGGGGCTGCCCGCAGATCGCTGCTGCCCGCAATAGCGCAGCATTGGGCGGTTTCGGGCTCGGGCTTGGGGTGGCGTCTCCCCTACATGTACTGTTTTGTAATTGGTATTGTATGCCTCAAATATATACCATAAGGGATATTGTTTATTTTTATGTTTGTAATACTAGTCACTATTTGGTTTTATGAGTGTCCTATTACTCTTTTTCAAGATTTTCTTACCATTTGTTTGCTTTCTCCCCCCTTTACTCAGTACTTGGAGAAAGTATTGTTTTCCTCAAAATTTTCAGATTGAGTTGTTGGAGGATATATTTGTTTTAGTGCTCCCTGAATCCAAAAAAGTTGTTTTTTAGGTGGTGTCTGTCTGTTCGTGTGTGTGGATGTTTGGAAAAACAAAGCTAGAGACGACACAAATAGTAAATTGTTATTATTAGGTGTTATTCTTATGGCAAATATTTAAAAAGCGATATCTCCGTTATTTACTAACCGATTTTGGTAAAATTCGGTATGTATTTGTGTGATAATTAATTGTCAATTTGTTTATTTCATTATATAAGTTTTCTAATTTTAAATGACTTTAAGGGAGAAAGTATGTGTCAGTTTCTTGATACCGTTTATTTTGATTTCCTTTAATATTTTTCCTGACTGGTTTTTACAGCTAACCTTTAAACATACCACGATTAATTTTTAGTTCATATTAAATGCAGGTATTATATTCGGTCTATAACTAGGGGTTTGCTTTGTGCATAGTCAGTGGTTTAGGTTAGTTATGCAATTGGATAACCGTTGATCACCCATTTTTTTTATTATCTCTGTATAAGAAAACTATGGTAATAAGTTACAGATGCACACTTCAGATAATCAAAAATCATGTGTATGCTGAATGTAATATTGCGATAAAATAAATTATCATTGATTACATTTTTACTTAAACACTACATACGGATGTTATGTTGAACCGGACAAAATATGATTAGAGAAAACGGACATGTATTTTTCCAAAAAAATATATGAACAAATTATTTAACCTAACTAAACATTAGAATTTTGCCATTACAACACAATTCGAGTATTTAACCAAACTATATAACAATCTTGACCAATTTTATCGTATTTTGTAAATTTAAATAAAATATTATCTGAACTGTTTTGAGTAGAATATCGTCATGATAAAGACAATAGAAATGGATTTTTACTGGCACTTAAAGTTAAAAACTAAAGAAAAGTGCGTGAGTTTTATTTTGGTTTTTGAGTTAGCCATATTTTTTTAGCTTAATGTAGATAGCCTACTTGTAATAAGATAAAGAGCTGATTAAAGAGAAAAACTAATTTCAACTCCTTTAGTGCAATCCAACGCTTCAGTTATCCCTACTGCAATTATCGACTCAACGCAAGTAAACTAGTTTTCCTAGAATTAGCTCTCTCAAAACCAATTCAATCAATTGAACTCGGATAATTCTTTATTACAGAGCATTCAATAAAAAACAAAAAAAGTTCAAAACTAGTTTAATCGAAAATATGTATTCTTGAAAGAAACTATAACTGTTACTGTTGCGATTTAAATCAAAACGTATGAATTTATCATACCATCTGACAATAAAGCTTTTTCACCATTACGAAATGTGTGATGCTTGTTGTCATGCTTCGCGAAAAACGTAATTACAAACAAAAATATAAATTCGGGTTAAGGTAAGTGATTGGAGTTTACAATTTAAACAATTAAAGACCACACCGGTTTTTTAAACATATGAGATCTGCAGTTGAATTTATTATTTAAAATCTACAAGAGGGCAGTATTGAAGCTTTTCAGAACCTTAGTGCGATCATCCCAATTAAAGCACGATAAGAGAATTTCTGTATGAAGCTAAACCTCGACACGAACAACAAACTGTAAAACTCGATAAAAATCCTATAAACTACAACTTAAAGCCCATCCCACACCCGCGTTGTTTGTCCAAACAGAAGTTCACAAATGTGAAATAACTCACCCCTACAAACAGGACTATTGAAAAACGATCTGGCAGTAATGAAATGGATGAACACAACAAGACCGCCAATTATTACAGGGCCCCGGGGGAGGCGGGGTTAGCGTAGCCGCAACGCTGGCAGGGCAACGTGCATTGTACCGCTCGCCCGCCGCTCCGCTTTGTACGCCACTTTGATGATGGCCAGTTTGGGGATTTTTGGTAAATTTAACGTAGTTGGAAAACGTTTCTTGGCGTTTCGAGCTTTGATTTTTTTGGTTTGTTAAGGTCGAAGCAATCGAAGGTTCGAATAAAAGTAACTGGTTCTTGATAGAAATTTTAAACTGCAATTGTCTTGTTTTAACAGTCTAATAATGATTAATTATTTTTAAATAATATCCTAGATTTGGCGCCACAGAAATTTTAAAATTAAAAATTTTAACTCCTATAGATAAAAGGTGCTTTGATATAGGTAGGTAAATGAAATTGTTGCAAAATCAACTTCATAAAAAGGGTCCAACAATGTCCTAAATCGACAATATTTGAAAAATATATGATTCCGAGAAGCGTAGTTTCAGTGAAATCTAATATGCTTTCCCTACTACAGATCCCGTAGTTACCATTGGCTATCAGGCTATTAATTAACAGCCCTTCCTAAGAAACATGTTGGCTTGTAGCAACAAAACTATACAGGATTGCGCCGCAATCATTCTAAACTCATCTCTCATTAGCTCTTGGCTTAAAATACCTACCTGGGTACGAAATATTCCCCGAGAAATTCAGGTTATGTACACAGTGTGATGTAGGTCGCAAGTGCGGATTTCTGGGGGTGCTAGGGGAAGCCTGGCTCCTCCTGATATTTGGTTGCTTCGTTGGAAGTGAAGGGGGGGATGTTTTCAACATAACTTTGATTGACAATTTACAAAGGGGTTGTTGTTAAATAAAATTAGCTGGCCTTAAAAAAGGATCATTTAAACAGGAGTTTGATGTTTGAATTTGAGCATACAATTCTTCAAACGTTAGGTGAGCTGGCTCCCCCAAAGCGCATGACCTAAATCCGCCCATGGCAGGTCGCTATTTCAAATAAAATTAGAAAGTAATGAAGTATAAAGTAATTCTATCCTCAACGGTCCTCAACCAATGTTAACTGAAAGTATAACGCCTCCTAAAAGATATATACGTAAACAGTTTAAATTAATGAAATTTATTTAATTTAGTTGAAGTTTGAAATATATCAGAACGCCGGAAGGAAACCTAGACACCCGGCCGTTAGGCGGTCGGGCGCGGAGTGTGCGGACAGATCGAAGCCCAGAGTGATTTGTAGCCCGTTGACAAAAGGGCCATTTGTTGCTCAGTCCGATTCCCGTGGCCGGCTCACAGCTGTTGGGTCAGTATTGAGTCATTGCTACAGTGGGTTAAAGGTTCGGTTGGCTCAGAATGCGTATATGTTGAGACACTACTACGGTAGATTTCAGATTTATTTGGCTCAGAACACGTCACTGCTATGGAAGGTTACGTACAGATCTACTTGGCTCAGAATACTATGCAAACTTCAAATTTTGGCTCAGTTAAAACTAGCAAAATTCGGGTCATAGATGGGAGGTCTATAAATTAACTTTCGTCAAACTTTACTGATTCAGTTGACTCAGAATATACGAGTTTAATCTTTACACAGCAACAATGTAACAAGTTACAGGTTTACCCGTGACTATCCACAGATTTTGGTCAGTATTGAGTCACTACTATGATAGGTTACACAGGTTAAGATGGCTTCAAGAGCATTATTTATTATTGGGTTATATCATGTTAGAGACTCAAAGCTACCCCAACAGTATTCTGTCGGCGGAAACAAGTCCCTACCACAGCACTGTAGAGATTGCAAGCATCAGTACTTACTGGTTCAGATAATAACTGCCTCACTTTTTGCTTTGTTACTATATCTGACTTCCGTACAAATTGGGAGCTGCAATTTGCTCGTAATTTTTTTTCTGTAATCAAACTCATTATGAGATAAATAAAAGATTAATCTTATTACTTAACAGAAAATACCTCTGCGAGAATGGAAAGCTTGGTTTCGATCTGTGTGATAATGATGCTGTGTCATTCTGTTATTCTTTACGTACCTTACAACATTTAAGAGATAAAAAATTGTTAAGTTTCAGATTAGTTTTAATTTGCATGCAAGCTTAAAAAATAGGAAAATCAAGTAAAAATTATGAGAAATCACAATATATCTGATAAATATGGTGATATCACAATATATATGGTGATATGCAAATATCTTCGCACAAAAATAATTTACTAGTACCTGAAATTCTTTTCATAATATCTAGTTCGAGATGAAAACAAACGTAGAATGTAAATTGGATGAAAAGTATCGAAGCTTAAACTATTTAAAGAATTAAATCCCAAAATGACCATCCACAGTTTGAGCACTGATACAGTCTACTTCACTACACGGACTCCTTACCCAGACGTTCAGCGCTCGAGCCCAAAGTAAGAGCAGCTGATACAAATGGCCGTCATTAAGGGGCGAGATACAAATGCCCAATTAAACTGAGAATAAAGAGTCATGGCCACAATCCCGGTAATAAAGCAGCGTTTATGCTTGGCAGGGAGATATACTGAGGCATTAGCAACTTCTCGCTGCTCCGCTGCTTTATCGCCTACCTAAATACATAATAACTGCAATTTAACTACCCTCCTTTCCCATCAAAATGAAACTCTTTCACTCGCAGTAACTGTAAGTGGGAAACACTTTATAAGTGTGGAAGTGTGGAGACGGATAACGTCAAATTGCAGAATCATGAGGTTTTATGTCAGTGTCTTAAAATTGATCTATCGTAAGTATTACAAACAGATGATTAAAAAAATCAGTTATCGGTTAAGAGTATAGAGAGTTAAGATGGAGATGGTATTGATCATCAAGTGAGCAATCCAATTAAATCAATTTGATCAACATTAAGAAATTACATTTTTTAAGCTATAGACCTTCATGTAATTCATTATGACGTCAGATAAAATAGTTTTACTGTACTCATTAAATACCTTAGAGAATCAATATAAAGAAGATACTTATGTTAAAACTAAAAGAGTACGAAATCCCAGATTCTCCGAGGACTTGATGCCTCTTGCCAACCTCTACAGATTCATAATATTCTGTTAATATTTCAGTTACGAAAAAGACTTTACAAAAATGTTGTTAATAAATAATTAATCAAAATTGTAATCAACTGTTGACATGATACAACATTTACAAAAATATTGCTGAAGCTATATTTATATGTGGTCATTTGAGTGTGTTAAAAGAACTGTCACTTTACTCAACGTCAATCTCTACACAGCACCGATGGCACATTAAAGATATGTTATCAATGATCCAAACATATTTCTGAGACTTCTAGGCGAAGCTAATGTAAAGGGGAAATTATGACTTATTTAAAAAAAACATGTTCTTAAACAAACAAAAAGTTGTCTAGAGTGAAGTGGATATAATGAAAATATAATGTTTAATGAAATACTGTTGTGCTAGTAGTACTCATCAATATAGTACAAAACCTAACCTATTATAAAAGGTTCATTTCAGATATGTTAATTCCTAATATGCCTGTTTTTTGTTTATCAAAATGGGTTGTTATTTTACCTTTATACAGCTTTCAATATTAAATATAAACTGCATATAATGCATGTGTAGGTTTTTCGACGAAAATATCATACTTCTTACGAATCTGATCTCAGAACCCATAGGCACACCGTCAGAAATAATCATAAATCATAACTCATTATCATAAGTTCTTAGAACTATATGTCAAACAATAAATCACAAATGATACAGTGGATTTAACTAGCTATACTTTTGTGTTAATTTTTTAATAAATTCTTTAAAATAATATTTTAATTGTCTTTTTGTATATTTATTATGAGAATTGTTACATACAATTATTGAAATTTACAATCAAATTGTAGATGGAAACTAAATTCTTATGATTGATCAGGCAATTTCGCCGCAATTCCATGTGGTCGAGGAAAACATACTGCTAAACTTAATGTTAATGTTCCTTTATAGATTATTTTCAGGCCCACGCGTGCTTGGGCACATTGTGCGTGAAGCACATTGCTCAATGTAAGATCACTAGCCAACCTATTCTAATAAGTGAATAAAAAATATTTCTTTTCACCTCATTCTACGAACTAACCAACCAACAATATTCAATAACACTTAATCAGCGCTCGTGTAATACAATATGAAACATCGCCCGCGCAATCAACTTATGCAACATAAATCCCCTGAGTAACCGCTGCAATAAACCACGGGCAGAGGGCGATGCAGGCATTACCTGAGGTTATTTATTGCACCGCTAAATACATAATAACCGGGGCTTAACTACCCCCAGCCCCATTTAAATGAAACTCTTTTACCGTACTTCGGTAAGCAGATTGGCCTAAGGCGCTTATCTTGGTTTGGTTTCAGGCTGTCAGAATCCCTCCCTGTGGAACGGGAATAAATTAACGTCGGAGGATCTTTATAGATAGCGTTGGTGGGAGCGGTGTAAAACGCGGGAGGCTGTGTTTACGTTGTGTACGGATCTTTACTAAAAATATTACAAATAGCATAGATAGCATAATATTAAAATCTCCATTGTATTTACCTGTTTGATGCTAAGTGAATAATACGTGTTATTATGTACGGTAATTGTTCTAGCAAAAAAATTCAAATTTTTATCTCCATTCAATAATTTGTTAGACGTTAAATGATTACCATATATATTAATAGACATTATGTTTTAATCGGTTGCACAAAGCCTCTGAATACGAGCGATCGGTAAAAAATACTTTTATTCCCTTTTGATACTTATTTGTAACACAATTGTTCATAATTAATGTTTGCTCTGATAATAATGATTGCCGTAGGCCTACTATCGTAGTAGACACTTTTGTTTGTCAAGAAAGTGGAAAATTTAATTTTAGACATTTTTTTATTGTTAATACATTTTCTATCACCTAATCAATGATTACAATCATTATCAATGATTATCCTCGTTATCTGATATGAGGATTATCAGAGGGTCCACAAATTGATCATCATATAGAGCTTGTCAACCTGCAATGCAGTGTTATTAAGATCTATGTATAATCTCCTAGATATAGTTTTTATTAACACTGTATCTAGCAAAAAGTAATTATGGACAGACTAAATATGACAAGTTTCAGGAACACTCAAAATTTTTACATTTTTAAATTACTGCATATTTGAAGTGGACCAATGTATTTGTAATTTCGGTTTGTAAATCCAACACTCATTAACACTCAAATTCACAGTTTAGACTGTAACTCAGACTGATTATCTGTTGAGTTTCTAACGAAGCCCCGCCGCGCCGTGCAGGCGTGTGTGGAGGTAGGGACTGTGTGTCGTCGCCCTGGGCGCCATCCCGCCTGTGTTTGTCCTCCCTCTCGCCTTTGTTGTCTTCACTGACGATTTCACTTTAACTCTAGCACTTTCTCTACTCTTAACTCGTTTTGTCATTCCGAAAATTTGAAACGTTTACTTTAATCTGTGTTTTGGGTTAGGGTTGTCATTTGCAAACGATTGCTTTTAATTTGGGCGAAAATAGTGTTGATACGTTTTGATTATTGCGAAAAAGGCTTAGAATGAGTATTTACTTGATACAGATATTAGAGTACGGAATCTTGGTTCATTTGTTTTTTTCTTTGAACTACTGTAGAGTTGGGAAACATCACATGTTCTCGGCGAATATAATTATTTACTGGAACACGCTACCTGATATTTGCAAAAATTTGGATAATATTCTCCATGTTTTGCCATCAATAAAATCGTCATGCAATTATAACCGAAATTAGAAAAGTTGGGAAAGCATGCTTAATATATGGTTTTTTATTCATCCGAAAAATTATAAAATACACAGTCCTGACAAGTCATTTTAAAAGAATGAACGGCAGGATGACTTAATATACTGAAAGAAAAAAAACACTTTAAAAAATCAGTCAGTCAGTCAGTCAGTCTTGTCAGTCTTGTCAGTCTTGTTCAGTCTGTGATAGTGATTAGTGCTGGCCAGCATAGCTCGAGATTTTATATTTTTTAACCTTTTAACAACATGACAATTTTTAACTACAGTGACCATGACATTTTATTGAATCAATTGACTTGCCACAATTTGGCATTGATCATTGTGGCTGCATACCTGAAGATGCTCTAAGGAGTGAAACATGTCGTCATAAGAAAAGCAGTGATTGGATAAGGTAATTTTATTTCACAATTTAAAAAATCCCTCCTTGAATAATTCAAATGTTGTTTGCTTGAATGTGGTTTACTCATTTTCCGATCAACGAATTATTTAAGATAAATATATTCCCCGATTTCCTTTTTACGTAGCTTTACAAAATACACACAAAACACTTCTGTTCCGAAACGAAAATATCAAACATTCATACAAAGTACGAAATTTGTTTAAATTACTCTACGAAATGTCTTAAGAAAAGCGATACATTTCAACTTCATGACTCTAATACTCGTTAAATAAACAATGGAAATTATTTTGAAGGGGAAGAAAATATTATCTGCAGCTGAGCAAAATTAACAAGAGGAATAACAAAGGAAGAACGGCGGCGGTGGCGCAGTGAGCGGTCCCTGGCGGCGGGAACTGCAGGCTCCAGACTTCCGCAGTGTATCAAGGCGCGCGGTAATGCGCTCGCGGTCTACGATAACTATGGTAAAATTAGGTAATATGATACGATAATGAGTATGGTGCTCTTTAGAAACCTCTATGCTTGATACGTTAATTGTCGCTAGAATTGGCAAGGGTAGGAACAATATTCCTGAAGACGTAAATATAAACTTAATAAGGCAGGTATTAACGGTAATATTTTACTTGAATTCCATCCATTTTAAATAGAGAGTTTTTATCATATACATTAAAACATCACGGTAAACATCAAACGGTATTTTAACATTTTGCTAACTAAACATAAAATATTTACAGCTTTTATTTACCATATTGGTTTACGTAGGAACAAAATCCCATTAAATATGAGTATTTCATATTATGAGTTTACTATATTTATTGCGATATTCCAATGGAGATGTGAGAGTGAAAGGTTTAGGTCTACGAGGTTTTTCATATTCGATTGGCAATAAAGTAGAAGGGGTTCGAACTAAGGCATTTATAAATAATTGTTCATCTAGTTTCAGAGACTTTCAGACATAGCCGAGAATATCAGATTATGGTAATTGACAAAAGTCACAAACTTCGAAAAAATTATATAAAATATATTGTTTAAGTTCTTGCCTCATAAACATAGGTTTTCCAAGGAAACCCTGAATAAGATCTGAAAATTATGTAATTTCTTACCATTGGTTACAGTTGCTATTAATCATTTCTCACTTGTCACGAAACAAAAACATAAAAACTGTCTGTATAAACTATGGATAACAGTTTATCATCTGAAGTCATATTGTGTGCACCCAGCTAGAAGTATCGAGTTTTAAAAATTCTTCAAACTCAGAATGGGTTACTTAGTTTCATGAATATAACTTAAATTACTCCGAATGGAGGCAATGTGATTGTAAACTCACGTAGACCTATGACAATGTGATAAAGCTTCATTGCCAAAGTATCGCTTTGCCCGGTCATGCATCAACGAGGAGAAAGATCGATCACTGCCAACATAACTCTGTTTGGCTCCTGAGCGAATCTATCAGATAAACTGTCGATATCAAAATCATATTTAGAAAATTCAACGTTACTAGTTTTGGACTGAGTACTGCAGACATATGAAAGATCACCATTTGGTATATTTTAAAACTATGTCAGAAAAGAAAGTTGATTCTTAAATCGAAGGGTTTTTTGTTTAGTGGGTGTCTGACATGGAGATTTCTGTCGAGATTTTAATAAAAAAGAATAAATATTTTGCACAAATTAACAAACTTACTATACATTAGTTGAAAAATGAATTGTGTGTGTTGGACAGATCCGATTATAGTATTTTTTGACTCTTGTAAACAGAATCATTACCAATGAGTTGATTGTTATAAACTCTTCACTCATTAACTCCATTGATTTATTGTATGATCGTGTAATTTCGTATAATGATTATTAAAAAAAAGACCAATAAATTTACAACTTCTGGCCATTGCCTCAATAAGTTTTAGTTGCAATAATATAATCAAGTAAAATATCAATTTTTTCTAACTTATTAACTGTCAGTAGTTTCACACTTTTAATCTATACTGTATAATTTTTTATAAATGTTAAATATAAGCAAATTAGGAAAGTCGTGGTAGGGATGAACTGTTGAAAGGCTCAAACGCTGAACCACATCTGATCTTTATATTTTTTACACAATAAAGAAAGTTGTTGAATATGTCATGAATGAATACATATGTAAAAGGAAAATCAAAAGGCCCTTCAAAATAAATGATAGGATTTATTAAGAGGTTTTGGAAGCGGAATTCGATCCAAGTCATCGTAAATTTAATTTACGCTGCGGATGGCCAAAACATGCTATCCGGTTGGCCGACGTTTCTTAAAAGAATTTATGTTGTCTGTATCAATTACTACTGGCGTTTAAATGTCAATAAAAAAAATGTATTTAACGATTCAGAAATTACGAAAAAAAGATAGTATATAATTGAGATCAGAGACCACATAGTACAAACAGACGGAGCACACGAACCGCGACTTGAAGCCTAAATTTGCTTCTAGTCCCTATGCGTAGAAAAAAACACAGCACGTAAAAAATTACAAATATAGTATCAAATTAAATGTCTGAATCTCAGGCATTTTTTAAGAGAAGCTGCCGTCACGGAATGCCCCCGTAACGTTCCTATGATGTGTGAACTGCTTCTAAACCACTTGCAATTGGTACCAACATTCTTTCTGAAAACCAATTTGGATTTCGAAAAACCAAATCAACAATTGATGCTGTGACGAACCTCATTGAATTAGTTGTCGATGGCATAGAGAGGAGAGAACATGTGCTAAGCGTATTTCTCGATCTCTCTAAGGCTTTTGACTGTGTGCATCATGAGACACTGTTGCACCAGTTAGAGCAATACGGCATTCGAGGCCTACCCCTCAGATGGGTCACCTCGTACTTGAAAGATAGAACTCAGCAAGTGCAGGTTGAAAACATACTTTCTCCTAAGGAGGGTATATCCTATGGCGTCCCCCAAGGATCAATATTAGGACCAGTTCTATTTTTGCTGTACGTTAACAATTTAGGTTCATCAATCCAGAATGGAAAGGTGATCCAGTAGGCAGATGACACGACTCTCTGTGTAAAATCAAGTTCAAAAGTGGACTTGGAACTATATTCTTTTGTTGATCTGAATTTCTGCATTCAGTTCTTCTCAGATATCAATTTGAGAACAAACAATTCGAAGTCGAAAGTAATTTTGCTTCGTCTTCGACAGCAGGAGGCTGACCTGCAACCAGTTGTCATGGTGGATGAAGACCTCCTAGAGTTAATAGATTCCACAAAGTTCCTCGGAATGACCCTCGATAGAGGTCTGACGTGGAGCGACCATGTTGACCATGTTTGTTCAAAGGTCACATCTGGTATTTTTGCTCTCCGCAACCTAGCCAAAGTATGTTCTAGAAATATTCTTCTAATGGCCTACTATGGCCTAATTTTCCCCTACCTGGCTTATGGCATCAGGCTATGGGGTGGTTGCGCTAAACACAGACTGGAAAGAATGTTTAAATTGCAAAAAAGAGCAATCAGAATCATTTTGAATCTGCATCCAAGAGAGTCGTGCAGGGATGCCTTTAGGGAGCTTGATTTACTCACTCTGCCCTCACTTTACATCTTCGAGGTGGTACTTTTCTGCCGCACGAAATGTTCTCTTGTTCAGGGCAGTCAAATACACAACTATGACACCAGAGGCAGGGACAGTTTCCGTGCGCAGCAGCATAGGACTGTGGCGTGCGGGCACTTACCCTCGCAGGCTGGTGTTAAGTTTATTAACAAGCTCCCTAAAGAAATCAATCAAATCCCAAAACAAAATCAATTCAAAACTCGACTTAAACGCTTTTTAGTATCAAATTCGCTTTACTCGATTGATGAGTTCATGCTAAGCCGCTGGGGAAATCAAAAATAGAGCAAATATTTTAAGCGAATGAAATCTAGCATTGGCGTGTCACTTTTTAAACTAAGTGAAAAAATGTACTTTTGTATGTAAACTGTACCTGACGTTTGCAATGCAATGTATATTGTCTTTAATGCAATAAAAATATTTGAATTTGAATTTGAATTGGAATTGTGAGGTTCAGACCTTTAATTTGATACCATATTTGTATTTTTGTAGTCGACTATATTTTTGTAAACGGCAGTTTAGGATTGACTTGATTTTTATGTAGGCGCCACACGGATAACCTCTCCCACAGTAACTAAGTTATCGACCAAACTACGGCACCTATTTTTTTTTCAAAAAATATGATTTAAAAAATTCAACTCTTTAGCAACAACTTCCACAGTTTTTGATTTTACCTGACCAAAAAATAAAAATGTAGCAGTCGACTACTTTTTTCATGTCATGTTTTAAAGTTGAATAAAAACTTGTGAATTTTTAAAATTTTTTAAATAGAAAGAAAATTATTTTGGAAATATGATTGATCCTATTACTATTCAAAACTAAAGGACTCTTCACATGCAAAACTTCAACCTTAAGCCTCATTGCTGAATGGTATAAACTGGAGTTATTTGAAACATGAGCACTATCAGATTACGCGGTTTTACGTCGTTTTATGTTTCTATACCTAGACAACATGGCTGTAATGCATTATTTCAGACTTTATTTGCTGTAATGCAAGTAAGATATCTATGCTCCGGCTATTTGTACTATGTGGTCGCTGATTGAGATACACTTTCGCGTGGAGTCAAGCACGTAAGCGTAGTGTGAAGGTGTGCGTGTGCGCGTTTGTCAGTGTACTTGTGTGAGTGCGCGAGCATGCGGGCATGTAAACAGCACAAGTGGCCACGGATAAATAATGTAATTATGATGGCTGCGAGGAGCGTGTAAAAGACTCCGGAGATGCATGCTTAATTCGCGCCCCTCTCCTGCTATTGACATCTTCCTCCCTTCACTCCCCCTCTCTCTCCTCTCCCTCAAGCTCCCTCTCTCTCACTCCTTAATTCCTCTGTACGATTGTTAAAATAATTAGTTTCACGTAAACAATAGCCGAGAAACATATTGATTGTCAAAGAAAAAGTATACGTTAACATATAATTCTCACTCTTTATTTCTTTAGTTTGATTTTTTTCTTTGAACGGTACAACTTTTCATAGTTTGCTCTTGATTACTTTCAACACTCGCTCAATTGTTTTTAAAAGGACTTATTATGATTCATTTATTATTTTTATAACTCCCCTCATTGTGTATCCTGATCTGTGATGGTGTTTACGCAGAAGCTGTAATATAAAAAATATATATATTTATTCGCCGTACATAATTATTTGATTTTCAAGCTGTAATTATGTGTTCTCTCAGTATTTTTAAAGGTTTGGAAAATATACGTTGAACAATTTCATCTCATTTCACTTAAATTTTGTTCTAATTTTTTGTACACTATTGAATTGAAAAAATATATGTAAAATTAAGGTAACACGTAACCCAATTAAGATGATACATAAGGTAATTAAGTCTTTTAAGATAAGAATAATAAGTATTAGTACTTGTGAAACACAACTATATGTCTAATGAATGCTTGCTCCAATTCGGGCAAATATATTTTGTGTAACGTCATGTATGTTAGTTTATGATTAGGCCTCACCTGGCTTAAAATAACCACATCTGGTAGAGCGTTTTGTATAACGAAAATGTTATTGTGAGACCGTAATTAATATGTGGTCCCTGGAAGCCTTCTATTTCTATAAAAACGATAGGGATAGTTAATCCGTCCAAAAATAGCAAATCTTTTTTTATTTTTATCTTTTATTTTTTATAAATACGGATGGTTATTTTATTACGTGTCAACAAGATAGCTTGTAAATGACAAATTTTATCATTATCATGAAAATTCACTAACAAGAAAAGTTACTACTGACTACTTTCGGTATTTTAAGTTCAAATATAGATTCTCAGTACAGAATGATATAATTATTTAACTATATGTTGGCTGTTGAAGTGGGTATTAAAGATTGCATTTTATAAAAGATTTACAAGTGTTCAAATTACAGATACGTTAATGGCTTACTTTAATAGATTTTTCTAAGCATATTATGTTTTTTTCCCTAATAAAATTATTCAAACTAGTATTTTATAATCAAATAATTTCAGATAATACCAAGAGAATATATTTCAGCAATATAGGAATAATTTACAAAACATACTTATTATTTACTTATTGCTACTTATTACACGATTTAATTAATGTAGGTTAAACAGTTTGGATGTCAGATAACGTGATTCGTGTTGAAATGAGAAAGGTTGAAATTAAACCTTCATTTACCTCGTTATATAATACATTATAAAGAATATTTATATTTTTATAGATGAAACATAAACGTTCTCAGATATTGTTAGAAATATTTTAACTGCAGGATATTAAATATCTGTATGTCGATTTAATGACGAATTTCTAGATAAATATTTCACCAAAAATAGATTTTCTATAGCTTGGTTCGTTTGCTTAACTTCAAGACTTTCTCTAAGGTTGTAAAGGCATAATCTGTTCAAATTTGTGTCCCAGTCTAATGTTAAAATTAAGCACTTATGTGTGGAAATTAAGAACTTATGTGTGAAAAAATAACCGTCTCTCAAACTGCGGAAGGTGACGTTAGTTGTCGTTGGCACTTCCAGTAAAGTAAAACGAACGCACTCCTACCAAGACAAAAATGGCGATACCATAAATAAAAGATTTTACAAACTATCTAATTTAACATTAGAGTTACATTAAGGGTTTACCGCAAATTTCCCGTCCCACATCGGAATGTGCCTGGAAGGTTCGACTTTGTCCTCGTACGATTCCGCCTCGTAATCGTATTTCACCTGTGGACAAAAAGCTCTGTCCAATAAACTGTTTGTTTAGGGTTTTATAACTATGAATAATTATCACAACAATAATATCGATTTGAAATTTTATACATGGACAAATCTTAAATTTTATATTTGTAGTATAGTTTGTCTTATTCAAAACTGTTGGCAAAATATATTTTATTTTATTTTATTTTTAATAAGTAACGTTAATAGGTAGATTATCCCGTTAAAAATGAACACTACCTTTACATAGAATTTAAAAACCTAAAATATAAATAATTTTTATTCACTTCATGCTGAAAAAATATCTTTTCTCCTAAATATATTCAAGCAGATTAAATTAAAAATGAATGCCTTTTGATAACACTAAATAATTGTAGTGGTAGTCACGTTACTCTTAGATGTATCATTTTAAATGTTACAATTTTTTTATAATTAAAGCTTACTAAACAAAGTGGAAATGGACAAAAATACATTATATTGATTTTCAGCCTAAATGCTATTATAAATTAACATTATTAAAATTAGATGATCAGAAAAAAGTATTCTTTATTTATTATTTAAATATAATTCAAACTACACTATTGACAGAAAGAAGGTTTGTTTGTGAACAGTCAAAGCCTCTAAAATGTTTTTCAATTCATAAACCCTCTCCAAAGCTATAAACCAAGCATTACTGTCGCATGCGGATTTAAACTGCATTCACAACCAAAAATCCGATACAAAGCCGCATAATGATCAGGAAATTAAAACTAAATCTGGATAACGATAAAATCCCTACTAAACTGACAATCAGGTTTATTAAAAATCATAATTTTTCCGTTTATTTCGAGCAGGCTTGACTTTGATTAGTAGTGTTTGTCAGTTAGCGATCACATTACACCGTGTATGGCGCATGCATTAAATATCAAATAAACGAGGGTTGATTGGCAAAAATAGACAGTCATAGGTGAATCCATCAGTTTTTATTAGTGTAAATCCTTTAGAAAATGTGATAGACACTAATGCAAGTTTTGTATTTAATTTTGTGAATAATCCTACTATTTTTACGAGGAGATTATTAAAAACAATTAAAATGGGTTTATGGATTTATTGGTGGATTTGTGGGCCTCTAATAAATTGTATTCGGAGAGAGATATAGATTATTTGAATTTACGACAAGTACTCAGTTAAAAATGCAAAGTTTGGTTAAGGTTGGATTTATATTTATAGATGATTAGTCAATAATACATCCCAGTTAAGAATGTTAAATAAAACGTACGTTATATATTCAACTGTCAAAGGGAGGTCGAAAAATTGTTAGTAATGTGAATTGTAATGCTCAACAGGTTTAAATGTTTAAAATGTTGCAATGTTTAGCTTTATATTGTATGATATAACTTTATTCTTGCATTCTAACTGTTAAACTCTTAGAAACAATAGAAATATATAAAAACTATTGAAAGACGTGAAATAAAAACTCTATTAAGTGGAAGTTTATCTAGAATTTTTAGATTTTAAAAAGTAAAACAAAAGTGATTCGATTTTTTGACTGCGATTCACAACATGGTAAGAATAAGAAATGTGTATCTTTCAAGTTCTTACTCATTATAGTTATAAACATTGACTTATTTATCGTCAATAGGAAACAGTAACATAGATTTATCAACAAAGGAATTTCGGAATCGGTCAGAAAAAATATAGAAGTTTTTTAAGGGAGTATGTCATTTTTAACATTATTCCTCTATACACAACAAAGGTTATTCGTCGTCGTAGGTAATTCAACAATTGAATTTTGCCATTTCTATTCCAAACAGTTTTGAAAAGTATATGGAAATAGTAGCCCGATAATGGATCTAGTTTCTCTTGGTTCTTTATAATAATTACAACAGCTGAGAATCCGACCACCCTGAGAAGACAGACTAATCAATGAAAACAACCCATCTAACAATTATCAATCATTCACATTACCATAAAATGAACCGTGTAAGAGTGTTGACATTCACTTAGGCATACTTAAAACTTGTTTCTATTCGTATTGATTTTCGTAATCTGTGACACATGTAAAATTTCTGAATTTTATCGTCGTTTATAATTATTAGTTTTATTGACGTTTAAATCCAAAAATACCTTCCTCATCGCGTGCAAGATGACGCGAGCCCCACGCGTGACGAGTGCTACAGCCGCAAACACAAACACAACTTGAAACTAGGCCGCACGATTCGTTATTTTATTCATTTTTAATTATGTACTTCACTGTTGTTTTACTCTTAATTGGTTTGAACTTGGTAAGTTTAGACACCAGAATGAGTGGGCTAGAAAATAATCCAAGATACGTTTTCAGGTGTGCTATTTACTATAAATCTTGTTATGTCAAAGATACTATTTATTTAGTTGAACCGAAATCAAACTATTAAACTGATGTAGGGGAAGTAATAGGTACCCCTGATAGGTACTCTAAATATGATTAAGAATCTGTATTCGTATTATTCTTTGGATATTGAACCTAAGGCCCCTCTTTCATACGAGGCGGTTTTGATGCGGCTTCTTCCATGCAACAAGGTGTTGTACAATTCGTAGGTTTATGTTTATTGGGTCCTTTCAAACGACGTCGCCGCAGCGTGCCGCAAGTTAGGGTTTACCGAGCGGCCTTTTTAGGACACATCGAACTACTCCTTTTTTAAAGTTGAATAATAGACCTCCCATTCTTATGGTCCAGTTGTAGCTAGTTTTGGGTGACTCAAAATTTAAAATTGGCATAGTTTGATTAACCACTAACAGAGGGTGCTTCTGTCAACTTCTTATTTTAACTATTCGCTTTATAAGTTTGTATTTTACACTTTAAAAAATCGATAATTAATATTATTTGTTTCCGGTATCACTAAATGATATATTACCTCCTTCCAATATAAAGAGGTTGCATCAGCACATTTCATTGGTAATTCATCATAACTAGGAGCTCTGCTAGTCCTGAATCACCACAAACCTGGTGCACATTTTGTAATACAATGGAAGGTCTGGTTTTACTGTGCGGCCTTTTTAGGACCGATCGCACGACAAGTTTGAAGTTTAAACCAACGGTGTATGCTCTGAACAAGCGGCGAGGAGCTTGCGGCAGACAGCCGCATAAAAAAGAGCTTTAAAGAAACAACGGCCGGACGGCAGCGGATCAAGACTACAGCAGCCGCGTCAAAATCGCATCGTGTGAGAGGGGTCAAACCATTGATAGGGTTGGAATCGTTTTGGTTGTTTCGCGAAATTTAAATTTCATATTATTGATAAATCTTGCTTTTAGTATTGTATTCAATATTAAGCATGATTATGCTTTTTCATTCGGGTATTTAACATATTTTGATATCAATTACCTTATTTTTAAGGTGGACTTTAGTAAAAGTATTCAAGTGTAATTTTAGATTGATACATCTATATAAAAGATTAAACCCAGCACTCCATTAAGGAGCCAAATTCTGCGTAAACCATATTAAACAAAATGGTTTATTTGGTTTAATATGTGATCGTTAAACATAGGTGATCTTTACGTTTCTGTCTGAATATGGTTTTGACAACAAGTTTTATGTATTACTCAAGGGACTCGTAGAACTATTAAATTCTTCTCATCTTTCGTAGTATCTAAAACCTTCTAAAGTAAGAATTTCTTTCGGTATAATTAACTAAAAAAAAGATTAATGAAAACCTCTAAGTGGATAGGTTTACAATTATATAAAAGTATAATAGTTGTAAGCCTACACTGTCTCAATATAGGTACATTAGTAAAGTTTTAAGTTTGGATTCTTTAAAACAAGGGATATTTTATGTTGTAATACTTAGTTTTTAAAAAATTTGTTTTCAATTTCTAAACGGATGTGTTTTTATTTAAAGCGTTCAAAAAAGGGGGTTATAGACAAACAAATCCCAAGTAAAAATGTTTTTGGGTTCTTGTTTTTTTAACTAGTAGTATTTTATAGCTTTGATATTTTCACGCATGTATGATCAAATTAAAGGTGGTACTAAATCTTTAAAAATAAGTTAATATGCATTTACTTCGGACCAACCCTTACAACTAACAACTAACAGGCCATGAAAAGCACAACCTACTACGTACACAACGATTGAATTCCAATCGCATGTTAAACGCTACTTATCATTCCGCTATGGAAATGAAATGCAAAATGGCGGGTGGCGGGTTGGCGGCAAAGTGATTCCAAAGAGTGAGCGCCGAGCGGAGATAACGCGATTAGGATCAGCTGATTAACCGGATGTGATCCGCCAACATCCGGTTACCGGGGATTACCGGATGGCGCGATTTCTATTCGTCATTCGCGTAAATCATCATCGCGGGATTTGATTCCAACTAGCGGAACACTATTGGCGATCCCAGGCCTCATTGGATGGACAGATGTTTAGGAAGATTACCATCATTGTTATGATTTCGATTTCGTGTCTGATTTGTCACGACTTAATTATTTGTGGGTTGATAAAGGTTTACTTAGAATGCAATTAATTGTTAATTGAAGTTATTTTGCTAATTAGTTGAAGGCAATAACACTATATCAATTGACACTGTGAGCATTTTATATTTGAAGTTGTCAGGTAATAACTTATTTATTGTAAATAAGTTTAATTTATTCTCATACGTATTTTATAAGTACTAAAAATTCATTCGTCAAAGCAAAATATCAAAAACAATCAATAGTTGTTATTATCAATATGTAGAAAGAATATCATTGATACATATTTACATTAATTTTTGGTTATTGGTTATTTGGTTGTTTGGTTTAACTATAACTATAACATTTCGATGCATGCCAAATCGAATCGCAATTCGATGCATCGAATCGAATCGTAATTTTGATGCTTTTTTGATGCATCGCACACCCCTATACTACAGTAATTCTAACTTATGCTATGTAAAACAACCTTCTATTCATTATTTATTACTTTTAGGAGACGATGACCTTTCATCCCGGAAAGATCCGACCCTTGTACGATAAACGCTTCAATAACTAATTTTAGAGTTATTGGTAAAGCATAAACAGTTGATTACTGGTTGATTATTAGTTTTAAAAAGGAAAATGATTTTTATACAAAGGTTTGCGTACTGGAGGTAAATATAGTTTTCTTTTTAAACTTGTAAAATTAATTGGATTTCACACTTGGGCATGTATGATAAAAATGTTGGGCTTCCTTAAATAAATTGCCTAGGAATGTATTTTAATTTTATCCCATTATTTAAATTTCTTAAAATTTCTAAAGAAATTAAATAGTTTGCAATTTTGTGAAATGCATCCCACAAGACAGTTTCACTCCAGGCTCGGATGTTTTTCAGTGTCGAAGGAAGGAATTATGTGAACAAATGTAATGTATGTATTATGTACTTCTGAAATTGTATATACAGTATTCCTTTCTTGTATATTCAAATAATGTTTCGGTATGTAATATATATATATTACATGGTGAATTGTTTTGTTTCATGCTGAATCTAACCGGAGAGAAATCTGTTCCAGTTGATAAAATTAAATAATCTGTGAAAACATTACTTGGTACCTTCATTTTTAGACATTCAGCTTGTAATATTTTTAAATTATAAATAGTAAAAATTTATGAGACCTAGAGCTGTTGATTGAATCAAACAACGATTTTCTCATTCCCAAGCAAGCATAGCCTTAATTAATCCTCTCTTCTGTTAGGTTGCCAATGTTCAACACTTTTAGCCAAACTTACAAAGATGAAATTGAAGGTTGAAAGCAGATATAACGGGGATGTGAACACAATAAGCTATTGATCGCAGCTGTTGACCTCACAGCGCGAGGTATGTTTGTTTTCCTCCGAGCAGTAGTGGGAAAATGACGGTTCTGTGAAAGAAAACTTTAAACTTAATTTAAGTAGATTTGTCCTTTTTTATAGGTGCTAAACAGTTGTCTAAGGCATTTTGGTAAATCAAGTAATAAGCCTAATTATAACAATTTTGATCAAATGTAAACATTATGAGAATTGCAATAAAAACGGTTTTCGAATTATCATTTAAATTGTTGAATTTCATTGCAGTGTCCGATGATATTGTAAAATGCTATTAGTAACTTTTTTCCGTTCTCCAAATAACCGCCAGGTGTCCATCCCAGTTCTGATACAAGTCTTTGAACAACCGACGGCCAAGAATCCGTAGAGGTTTTAGTTATAAACAATAATGTTGCTAAAACGTTATTTTTTCACATAAACATTTTAAAAACTCTATCGGTAAAGTAAGTGAAATGTATAGTTAAAAAATCATATTGAACTAAAAAATTGCTAACAATAATATTTTTTTAAGAACTAAACCAATATAATGTTGATGGTATTCCAAACTAATGCTGTTGAAATTCAGTAGGAATTAACTCAATGACGGCTAAACCAAATACTATTCAGTGTTTAGATAATCATTGAAAAACAATATGAATTTTTTAGATGAATTTAAAACATATATTTTTCGTTGTAGCTCTTGTTTTGGGTAAGCGTACTAAAATTAAGATGAAATGAGTTTGATTGCGACATGGTAAAAAACGTTAACTGTGACATATTATTAAAAAATTATAGAACCAATATTTTTATTAACAGATTACTCTGTTATGAAAACGATTATTTCTATATTTTAACAAGTACCCCTATCAAGTGAATGGTTTTTTTATCTATTAAAATTATATTAACATGATTTGGAGATATTGTTTTATTTTACTAAAATACTTTATTTGAGTAGGGGATTGAACTAGATGAAACAAAGGATAGCTGCAATCCAAATTTTTGTCGGTGGTACTTAGGGCCTAGTTGATGGTTTTCGATATTTTTTGTAAGTTGATGAAATCACAAATAAGCATCAGCAGCAGTTTAAACTGTCTGTCGTTTTCGTGAAGTAAATATGAAATTGTCTTCCCATTTCATTGTCTGTTCTTAATTTAGGCGAAGGTATTATTGCAAAGCGTATAAACATATGTATGAAAGCTATTCAGTGCCAATTTATTATTATAAATTTATCTAATTAAGACTTATAAAAATAAGGGTCATTTTATGTGATACTAACAGTGCTATGATATTTTTAATGGAACATGCGTCCCATTTTATTGCTTTCAATAACCGTGTATTGATTACAATGAAACTTTTCTTCTGGGTTCCTTCATGCCTAAGAAGGTTATAGGCTTATAATATTTTTGGAATCCACCAAAGCCGGAGGCCCATTGGGCTTTTATTTTTCCCATATAATTCAAATTGACGATGTTATCTATACAGCTGTCAAGGAATTGGTAGTTGCCTTCACCGATGGATTCGTCGTTAAAGCTGATTAACAATTTGATTATTTTTTATGTTTTGGTTTTTATTTCTTCATTAGTAATACGTACTACGAAAGTCGCATTTGATTTAGGTTTAATTAATAACGGTTAATCCATCATTTGTAGTTTTACCTTGCCCTCTAATCCATGAATTATGTCCATTAAGTATAAATGTGTTTTATTCAGGTAATTGGTTATATCGGATTTTCGTGTGGAAAGAGTTATTTACGTAGAATTTAGTTCTTCCCACATGAAGTTCGCTACCTTAAACGCATTTATTGGCCCATTTCAAAGGGCAGTTGATGTTAATAAATCTGGGAAAGCCGGAAAATAGTTTTACTAGAGAATAGTTGGTTATGAAAGTTTAGTTTTCAATATTAGTGCTTCTGTATTTTTGATTCTAGAATGAACTGAACAACAAAGCTGTAGTTTACCATTAGTTAAATAATCCTGCGGGGATGATTTGAAATAAAAGAAGTGAGATGTAACCTAATGTTAAACTTGACAAACAGATAATCTTTGAATTTTTGAACCTAAGCCACAAGATAATATTTTGTGTAGAGTTATCATGTTTAATTTGCCTGACTCCCCCTCAAGGTATGGTAGTTAAAGGTAATATTTACGATACGTCATAAATAAATTCTTATATTTGCGGAGATGGAACGTTATTACGATCTTAAATTTAAATCCGCTAAAACAATTTAGCAAGTTCCCTAAATAATCAAATTCAGTATGTATAGTTTATGATAAGACCTGAAATAAGCACTATGTTGTTGATTCATGAGACAAATGAGCAGCAAGTTGTTTATCATCTTTAGACAACAAAAAAGACACAGCAGTCATTTCATCCCTCGCTAATTTTCCTACTATCTATTTACTTAGAGGTTTTAGTCATGTCTTACTTACTGTTTCTTACTATTTGCTAAGTAAGCATATGATATTGTATTGTCGATTCACAAACACCTGACTTATTATCATAATGTTTTTCTATCTTTATAATTAAAACCAATGTACATTTCAAGCTAGTTCTTTCTTTTTGATTATTTTTATTTGTATTTCTTACAGTCCATTCCCAGAGCAATATCATATATAGGGTAATCTAAATAAAACATCCTTTATTACATATACATTACTGTACACTGTACAATCTGATAATCAGCCATTACCATTAATGAATGGAAAAATAATAATATTTGCTAGCAGACACAGAAATAGTACCGTTAACTTTGAATTAAATTATTCCCGGAAGGGAGCACGTACTGTAACGTTGGAATGATTTAGAACATTTTGCCCCAGTTAAGTAATTATAGAAAAAATAAAATTTACCTTTTTTGTATTCTAATAACTTTTGACTGTGCACTATGTTTTGCTGGATTTTAGATTAATCTGCAGTCTAATAAATATGCCCAAGCTGTAAAATTGGCACAAAGTTTGAGTAACATTAAAAACTAATATCTTAATAATCTGTATTACCAAAAGGAGGGCTGACCAAATTAGTTTAAACTAGAATAAATTTCAGATGTATTTTTGAATGTTCTTGGGTTTATTTACATGATATACATACTGTATGATTATTTTTACATGTTAGATAAACATAATTTTTTATTTATACTTGTTCTTGTTTATGTTTACAACGTGATAAAATAATATAAAATGGCTCATTTCAAAAATATTATTTTGTGTAATAATATGTTATGTAATGATGTACTTTTATGTTACAACATCCTATACAGTATAATTGTTGGATTAAAAACTATACCAATACCTATATTATTATATTGGTGAGGGCTTTCACCATTAACGCTGACAACGTCAGGCATAATCCTTATGGAGCTATGTTTACATAGAAATTCACATTTAACACTAAAACCAAAGTAACATCAGTTCAACTATGCAAGTAACTTTTTCATTACACGTAGATGTAAAAATATAAGTTCAGAAAACCTAAAATATTGTATAAAGTAAAAATCTCGCAAAAAATCATATTTTTGTAAATTTTAAACTCAATAACGTCGAATTTTGAATGGATCCTTTCTTATTATGTACAACTTTATCCATCGTGTTAACAAGTGGAGAATACCAAACATTAAACCGAATAATTTTGGCTAGTTGTTAGAGAAGTTTAGAGCTATTCTTTAAAACGGTGTGACTAGAATTCTGGCAGAATGTTTGGCGACAGCTGATTTTTCTGAAGTGTACTTTGATAATTGTGAAGTGATGTCTTTTGTTCTACTCATTGTATTTCTTTCTTTTTGTTCCACATATAAGCTCACATCACTAAAATTGTAATAAATGTATTTTTTTAATTTATTTTAAACTTTAAGTCCTTTTGGAACGGGCTTTTCGGGCTCCGAGGATATTTTTCCTTTTATTATTCGTCTCGACGTAAAACTATTTAGTTTAAATTTTCCTTCAACGTTTTCTGCACTTCTTTATAGTGTATAGTGGAGGTAAAACTGAGCCTTCCCTTATAAATACTTTAATTTTGTCCGTTTGATTATATTATTCCTTTTATTGCCTTACTTAACATTAACATAGGCCTACTGTCAATTAAAATTGATTCGTATCAAATATATTAAGCTAAATATTTATATGAATAATAATCCTCCTGAGACAATGGCAGATCTTTTTATTCATTCTGGAGGATGATTTGAATCTTCCATTATAAATCTTTTTATGTGGTTAGATTTTATAAACATATCGAATCCTGGGTTTTCAATATGTTGTAGCTTTTGTATGTTTAAAACTCTGGCTTTGTATATTTTTCCACTTCTTATGTGAACTTACCGTTGACGGATGAAAGACTTTAATTTGGTAACTAAATTGTTCAGGTTTCATTTTTTTAAAAACTCCAAATAATTAATCAGCTTAAATTAACCAGGTCGGTGCAAAATATGTCATTTGTTCTCTGAAATATTTGTTTCAAAATGATGCAAGAAGATATTTTCAACAAATTACCCTCTTTAAAATACCCCATCCGATATTTAAACATAAAAAGTATAATTGAAACATATTGTACATTTTAGCCCTGATAAGCGACCTTTAATATTTTTGTTAGAAAAATAAATTTTTAAGTGTACGGTGCAATTAATTTTGAGAGGACTTTTTATCTTTGTAGTGAACGTTAAAAATTGGAAAATTTTAGCCTTATCAGATTATTCCTTTCCGAATTTATTTCCTCATTTTTTTTATCTCGTAATCCTGCGGTACCAAATTGTTTTGCCCACAATAAATTTATTTCTCACGTATAAAAAATAGCTGTAAGAATTAAACGGGAATTAATTTCATATGAACCTGAATAAATATGCCCTTGTAAATCTTGTTTCCCTGTATAACACGATGATATTAAAATATTTAAGTGGGTTTTTATTTTCAGCAGATTTAGCAATGTAAGTTGTTGTGAACAAATAAATCTCAAGCTCCGCATTACGCCACGCTGCAGCATGTTGTGATATATTTCCCGGTTAAGATTACACTTGTGCCAGCAATGGCGGTCGCGCATGCTCTCGCCGTCTTGTCTTTTTTCACTCTTTTCATGTGACGTGCTCCGCTCGGATTTGGTCTTCGTATCCAGTCAATAATGCAGATGTAAATAAAGTACAGCTGTCTAGCGCCTTCAAGACATACCGCGACCGCGTGTCTCACTTTGAACTGAGTGGTTGTGACTGTTTTTATTTTGTATAAATAAACAACAGATTTCCGTTTTTAGTAGTTAGGCTCTTACAGGACTTATATTAATCACGTAAATATAATAGATCTGTGGGATTAAGTTAAGAAACATATCACCAACTGTTTGAAAAGTTTTAAAACGATTAAAATTCTAATTTGAATAAAAAGCGAGGTAGAATGTCTGTAATTAATAAATAAATATAAAACCTATGGCTATCTACATGTTATGAAAAATACATTTATATCTTTTGAGCATTCTTCTATTTGAAATTTATTTAAACATAGCTTAATCCTTTGGCAGTTATTTTCTGAATATTTCAATCAAAATTTAATATTTTTTTCAAAATTAATGTAAATTTTTCCTACACATGAAGTGAAAATTATTTTCGTAAAATAATCATACTTAATCATTGGTTATAACTACAAATTAGACATCTAATTTCACAAAACCGGAATAAAATCTAACAGTAAACCGTGAACTCGAAATACTGAACTCTGCATTAGTATAAATCTAAAATCCTTTACAATCTACAATATACTTTAGAATTAACACACTTCCGTCTTTTACAAATGTAAGGCCTACACAAAGTCTTCATTGACTAAAGTGAAATCTAAACCGGTAGAGTATCGAGGGTAACTTAGTCCATTTAATAATCACAAAGTATTCTCTAAAATACGTCTCACAATCTCGAAAAGAATTTCTTATCCGTGATGACAATATAGTGTAATGTATTACAATTAATTACTCCTGAGAATACCTGAGTTCTCCCAGCGATCCCCCCTTACATTTTAGACTATCACAGACCCTAATCTTCGTTTAGTGTACTTTGATTTACACCTACAATAATCACACAATATCCTACAATCCATACAACAAACTCCTGCTTCTCCCTAGCCATATCACACCGGCACTCAGCCGCCTTACCCTAGGTACTTAGAAAGACTTAGGTACTTACGGAGGGGTTGGGCATGCAGCGGCGCATGGGGTCGGGGCTCCGGTACGTCGGGCTGTAGCGCCCCGGGAAGCAGGGGCCTGGCGCGGATATCGGCAGGGGAGACTTCCCCATCATCTTGTCTGGAGTATACATCATGAGGTCCATCGTAGGTCCGGCGGGCACGGACGACACATTCCACCTGACTCGCCGGAGCGCGGCGCTGGTGGCGCTGGGGGGTCGGGGGCGGCGCTACCCCGCGACTGCGCCGCGACGCCGCCGCCGCCCGCCATGCTTCCCCTCCCCCCGCCCCTCCCCTCCCCGGGACCCCTCACCCCTGAAAATTTAATTGAACATTTGATTTGCCCATTATATGGACTATTGTTGCAAACGTTTAATTGGTATTTATTTCCTCCGCGGCTCACGCGAGGCTCTGGAAGTTGGGGCTTGTCTGTAACGTGTGGTTGGTGACGCTTCATTTCTTCTAGGGCTAATTAATGTGTCCTATTTTTTAAAAATAAATTAAATTAAAGTTTATTATTTTTCCCCTGATTCCTTAAAGTGTTTCATAAAATGTTTGAGTAAATCAATTATGTTGGCCTTTTTAACCCCAAGTTTCAAATAAAAATATGTTTACCCCCTTCCCTAACGGGTCAAAAATAATTGATGGAAAGAATCTTAGAAATAAGATAGAAAAACTAAAACTCTCTAACTTATCTTCTCACAATATAATATGAATTGTTCTATGCCAGGAAAGAATTCAAAATATATCGCTATAAAATTGCAATCATACATTTTCTCCCGTGTTAAGTAAAGGACAAGTAGCCCACAGTTAGCAAACAGTCCTTCTATAAAATCATAAAGTTTTTTAAGTTTTATAGTAAGTATAATGAGAAATTATAGGTATATATTTTACCAGACTCGTAAAACCCTCTCTCAAATAAATACGTGGAAAAGTATTACCACATCCAATAACAGTAAAATAAATATTACCCTATAATTGACCCAATCATACAACTTTTGACTTAGAATGCAAAATAGTGAACAGTGTAATTTTGTAAACATTTTCTGAAATCTAAACAAAACCTACGAATGCTCTGTTTTTTCCAAATTTTCAGTCAACTCACGACATACTTGCATTCTTTCGGTTGTTTCTTAACTAATTGTTTAAATCGTTTAATATACTTGTTGTCATTGAAATTAACTCATTTTTACTAAGTTGTCAATACAGGCAATTTAATAACATAGATGGACCTACCATGCTTTATTCAATATCTAAATTATAAGCCATCTTTACCAGTATCATAATATAACAATTACAAAAAACGACTGTTTGTATGTATTAAAAGGGAAAAACTAAAACAGAAGCGGAGTCTCCCGGTCGGAACAGCGGGATTGAGCCGGTTGCGCCGGTGTAGCAGCGCTACCTTTGAGTTTTGCGGCGCCAGTGACGCGGCCCCTGGGACCTCGCTTCCCTGTGTTGTCTGCATAAATAATAAGAGCTGATTAAATTTAGTTTTAAATAGAAAATGAAATAAATAAAACAAAATATTTTTTCTAGCATGTGTAGTATTTTACTTATTTTACAGACAATTCCTACTATTTGAAATTCGTATATCAAGTAATGGACCAAAAACAGGTGATTTGTTTGTGAGTTAAAGACAAATCGCGAACGTGATTTGAAGAAAATATATGGTAGATTTGATTTTTGACTAAATTAGCCATACTAGAGCTGTGGCATGCTGATTCATTGGCCATTAAATAATGATATAAATGAAGAACGTTATCCATACTACCATCACTGCTATGAATACCATAATATTAGTACTTTAATACTATGAAACGATTTTGTATAATTACAGAAATATTATAAAGCTGGAAGTTGGTGAGAGTTGCTTGTGACTCGTCCATGATTTTTACTGTCCAAATACTCCTATTTGCTAGAAGATGGTTAATAATTAAATTTCGCTCTATCCGTTCAAGAGTTGTCCGTATGTAAACTTAATAGGCCTCAAAATGTCTACGACTCAATCCATAACAATATCGCTTTAGCTAGCTAGAATATTTCCGAAACATAAAAATGTGTTTATCTTATTATTGTATTTTTATTATATAAGCTAGTGGGGCAAGCATTACTTTACTGTAAAAACAAAATGGGAAATGAGTACCTATGTTTGCTAATATTGACATTTTAAGTAAATATTAACAAAACAATAACTGCGATGTTACCTTTTAGGGTTCTTACATTTTTTATAAAAGCGCGATGTAATACAAACGTATTTATCGCTTCTTCATGTAATCTTGAATTCTTGAATTTAAATTACTTATTGCATTTACTAACCTTATTCCATTAGATATTTTTCCAACTAACAGCTAAGGAACTAAATATTGAAAAAAATAAAATTGTTTGTTTCAAGAAGTAAACTGTTAGTTTCTGACTTAGGAGATAAAAGTTTGATTATCTTTTTATCAAAAATTTTGAAAACCCCACAATAGAATAAACTATATAAATTTGCATTCTGCAAAAAACATTAATGTACCTTATTACATTTTTCCCAACATCACCAGATAATAAAAACAATAAATATTCATCCGCAAAAAGCTAACGAACGCAATAAAAGCGCACTCTGTTTTTTCACCTCTTCGCGTTTCACGGTTCACTTGCACTTTGCATGTCGATCGGTTTGTGCGCGCCGACTGCCCCCATTTCCCATTTTTGAGCCGCGCCGTTACTAATGCAGGCTAAGCCGCGCCGCTGCCCCTGGGGCGCAGATTTCTGTGAACGCATCGCGGCGCCGTGAATTATGCAGCAGCGGTGCAGCGCGGCGCCTGCACCGGGCACGGGCGGAAGTCCGCCGCGCCGACACGGTGTGAGAGTGCATTTTTCCTTAAAAAAAGGTAAAAGTTTTTACGGGTAAAAATATATAAATTTTTCTTGATTTAAGTTATCAAGACTCACTATTGTTTTAAATATTTGTGAGTGGTCAGTAGGTGTCTTTTCAGACACAAAAATTACTTTATATCAATTTTCTTGGATTACAGGTTAATATATTAGGCATACTGAGTTCTTGGTAGAAGATTTCGTTGTGTACAGCGCCTAAGTATACTTCCAACGTTGTGTCTACGTTGTAAGTACAACGTAGATTATCATGACTATCTCGTAAACCGTAGCATATATGCCGCTTAGAGATTAGCCTATCATCATTTGGATTAAGAACTGGTTCTGAATATATCATCTACAGTCAAAGATCTTGGCTTTTGGTTAGGTAAGAATGGTTTCCGTTTGAACCGTGCTAAGACAAAAATACTAGAATTTTCGACTGTGTTTAATTCAAATAATGATTTTGTAATTCCATTTTCAAATGACAATCTTTCAATTTCCTCTACTAGCTCTACAGAATTTCTTGGCCTGACAGTCCAAAATAACTTAAAATGGTATGAACATACTGACAAATTATTTGATAAATAAAATAAAGCTCTTTTCAATCTTAAAGTCATAAGGCAAGTATGTGATGGTTCTTTCAGTTCTAAGATATGCCATTCTTTTTTGGGCAAACTCGTATTCAGCAGAAAGCGACATATATTTAAGCAACAGAAAAGAGCCGTTAGAATTATAGCAGGCAATTTGGCCCAGAGAATCATGTAAACCCGTCTTTTAAAAATTCAGTCTTTTAACCCTTCCTGCATTATATATCCTAGATCTGGCATTATTTATAAGAAATGTCTTAACCTTGTTTGAAAATTCTAAAAGGACTCATAGTTATAATACACGGCATAAATCTCTTTTATCAAATCCAAGCCATAGATTAAGTTTACATCATAAGGGGCCCTATTACCAATCTATACAGGTTTACAACAAACTATCGCCATCTTTGAGAGACGAAATTATAAGTATTAACAGCTTTAAGAAAAAACTGTCTAATAAATTGATTCAAATATGTCCGTATAGCATGAAAGAGTTTTTAGCCTCAGAATTATAGACTATTACTTGTATGTTGTTAGTTCCTAAGATTGTTTTATGTATTGACATATCATATGTTCATCGCTGAATTTGAGCAAACTGTATGAACCAATTTGATGTGAATAAATTGATTTGGTCTATACCGCTTAAACGGCCTGGATGGTAATTTAATTTAGTTTTTACGGCGAATAGACTCATATTTTCTTAGCAACACGTTGTTTGCTAAACGGTTTTTGAAAGGCTCGCATACTTAACTTGCAGAAATAAGGTCCTGTACATAGAAATACATTGAACATTTTTTAGAAATACCTTTTTATTAAAAGCTATTCTTAAAAATCATGGGTTTTCGTATACATCAAGCGAAGACTTTTACGTTTTCAAAATAAAAAATAAGTGTTTCCCAATTTTGTTTGACTTTTTACTATGTTTAAATAATACAAAACCGTATATTTATCTCCTCACCCAAAAATCTCCCCTCCCAACAAACAAATTACGCAACAATACGAGAATACAATCAAGAAAGGCAAGGGACCACCGCGGGGTGAACAAATATCTCAATAGGGCCATAATTATATCAGTGACCGGCGGCGATAAAAGTAATCAGCCAGTTATGATAAGGCGCGTGAGTGGCCGTGCGTCCGCGTGGCGCGTGGCGCGTGGCGCGTGGCGTGGTCACGTGCGCGTCACGCTCCTTCGCTTAGCTCGTTACCCAGGAGTGGGCCAGATGGTACGCGGTACTCGCCCAATCTGTGCCATGCTGCTAGCGGTGTCTACGGTCTACGATCTGCTTGTGTCGGGTGTGAACACACTAGGGTGGAAAACAGAAGTGTTTGTTCAGCAGTTGATTGTTCTACGTCTTGTTTCGAAGTTGTCGTCTAGAGAGCGTGGGAATATTTTTGTGTCCACGCCGAGATGGTTTTAAAAGAAGAATCAATAATCAATATAAATGATTTGATGTAGAAGTGTTTAAACAGATCAAATTTGGTCAGACATGGCGGAATGAACTATTCGTGAAGTATGAAATGCTTAAACTGAAGTGTTTGTTCAGGAGGTGATTGTTCTACGTCTTGTTATCGAAGATGTCGTCCAGAGAGCGTGGGAATATTTTTGTGTCCAGCCGAAATTATTTTAAAAGGAGAATCAATATAATTGATTTTATGTAGTGTTAAACAGATCAAATCTGGTCAGATATCGCAAACTGTTCGTGGTGTCAAAGTTTATTGCCGTGGGCTGACGAGAAAACCAATTTGTTGCGTTCCATGCACTTAATAAGGATAAGGATTACGATAACAATTATATGTTTATTATAGACTTGAAAATTACTAGACAAAACGTAATGAAGCTTTGTAACCCACTTCATTTGAATTAGTTTTTGGTACTTATTCTCACTTTACGTTCTATTGAAGTTATCAAATAAGAAATTATAACTTAAAATGATCCTGATTTAATATAACAAGAAAGCGAGTACAGCGCATGCAATTGAGGTCACAAATTATGTTTGTATGTTAAACCTGATAATAGTTTTGTTTTTTTTTTGGAAGCATTGACACAATAAAACAACCCTTTATTAAGATGCAGAGTATATCCAATGGTGTCCGGAATAATTTCAAGTTAATTACAAGCACCTACTTTAGTATTTTTACACTCATGTTTTTTATTTTATTTATTTTTAAAAGGGCCATGGCTTTACTTGACCATGGTGTTGCAACGCAGCGAAATTAGCTTATTGTGCATCCTCAGACACAGGTCCTCACTGTCCGTCAAATCCCAGGTCCTTAACCAACCTTGGGATCTTCTTGACGATGGTTACCTGTTCAACCCTTAGGTCACTCATTTTTAGGCCAAGGGATCTGGTGCGCAGACCTTGTAGAGTTGGGCATTTAAATAGCACGAGGAAGACTGTTTCTTCCTCCTCACGTACTGTGCCGGACCAATGAGTGGGCTGTCAGCTCCTCTGTTTGCCCACATGTCAGCTCCCTCTTTGCCTGCAATTCCATTGCGCCCTGACCAGATAGATGTGAAAATGAGAAAAATAGGTGGCTGAAGACCAGTTTTTCTCAAGGTAGACGGCTAGACTATTATGTTTCAACCATCTACCTTGAGAAAAAACTAATAAATGGTAATAAAAGGTAATAAATGACTACCTACTGGAGGGCTACATTACATAACATTGTTTGAAATGACGACCCACCCAGGAAGGTATTTTAAGCCAAGTATGAATGACAGATGAGTGAAGGATGATTGTGGCGCGATCTTGTAGTCTTGTTACTGACTAAGGCAGAAAAGTTTCTTAGATATGACTGATAATTAATAGCCCAAAAGCCAATGGCAACTAAGGGACCTACATTTTAACGTGGGATCCAAACCACTATTTTGCATGGTTTACAATTTACAAACTGGCTAATTATGAGGACTGTCCTATGAACGTAGCATTCAAAGTGCGGACGTTAATCCCCACTAACGAACACCGCGTCCACAAGATATCGCTCATAACTATCCACAATTCGTGACCTCCAAATAGCTGAATTATAGGATACACCATCGTCCCAGTCAGGTTGCTAGTCAGCATGCGGCACTGTGGCTAAGCAGCAGAGTCCTGCATTATCACCCATCTAGGTTGGCTTGGGCTAACTTCCCAACACTACTGACTCCTGGTACCTAGATTGATGGGGGAAGCCCTGGCGCTCCCGTTGATATCTTCATCTTCCTGCTTGCAAAACAAAAAAATTCATACGTATTTTCGTGGAGAACTTCTTATTGCTGATCTCCTTCTCTTAAACCTGTATTAAGGCATTTACTTCCCTGCAAATCAATTGTACCATAAAACTTTACCACAAAAAACTCCTGCTATTAAAATTTACAAAAAAAACCCATTCAACAATAAGCCTGCTTTCTCTAAATCCTTTAAAGAAAAGGATTTAGATCTTTCTTTATAAGGAAAGTTGACCACAAGCCTTCGTGTCGCCGGTCGTTTTCGACATCGGAAACGACATAAGTGCTATTAGCGTGCACCGAGGACCATCCCACTTGAGGCAAACTACCCCCGGGGCACGCGAGTCTAACCACCTGCGGACATCAGGTGACCGGAAACCGCCGCTGCCCAGACCGGAAGTAGTGCACGCGGCTCTGATTGTTTCCCCGTTGCTTAGCAACAAGTTTTTACCCTTTGTTGTCGCCGGGGAGGGGGAGGGTGGGTCCTGCAAACAAGGGGTGACGGCGCGCCGAGTGGAGCGTTGTTAATGTAATCATCGGGATTTGCTCGAGTGGAGAAGGGTTGCTTGGGAATGTAGGGGTTGCGAATATTTGAAGAAAAGATGTGTAGGGACTTGAGAGGTAGTTGCTGTATAAATATTCTCCAACTAGAATGTGCATTTTGAAAATAATTTTTCGAGGATGTTAAGCTGAGGTGAACGGAATATCGGCAATTCATTAAACATCAAACGGACACTAAACTTATCAAGTTTTACCAACAACAAGGATATAAAACTATCGGACTTAAATACTTCTTAAAAACAACAAGAAACCTAAAGAACAAGTACCAGACGAATGACCCTAAACAATTTTCAAAATAAATCCCTCTGATAACCCTCTTCCAGTAAAACAGAGCAGCAGGTAAATAATGGGACATCAATTAGAGCGGAAGTGGAGCTATTACCGGATGAATCATAGAGTACACCAATTAGCCGGGTAAGAATACACCAATGACGTAGCGGGCGGACCGCCCCTGCATAATTCACAGGGCGGGATTGCGGTGCATAATTATAACCGACCGATGATTGTCTGATTCTTATTTAACCGCTGAATGCATTAAACTGCAGGTCTACAGAGGCGGTTGAATGCATTAAACTGCAGTTCGCCAAATGCGGTTGAATGCATTAAACCGCTCGGCAAAGGCGGTCGTATGCATGAAACTGCAGGTTGTGTGTAAGATTTGATTGCGGACGAAGACCGCTGACCGCTGAGGATGTTCGGAGGATTATGTCACTCGGAAGGTGACAACGGAAGGTCTGAATAAGTCATAAGGGAATCAGGCGAGGTTTGTGGGAAGGGCTGTGTGGGACGAGTGCTGGACAGAGTTTGTTTTGAAACTCATTTCAACCGTGGATGTAGTCATGTTTCTTATATATTTTTAGTGGCTATTGCATCCATTCTTCATACGAATATACTATATATTTGTCAAATACCACTCACCTACAGGATAATCGCACAGCCCAAACTGCATGACCTAGAACCCTGAAACTTCGCAAGGACGTTCCTCTAAGGGCATAGGCATGCACTAAGAATGGATTTTTAAAACTTACCTCAGGGCTACGCCCTGTAATACATGAAAGTTTTAATGTTCAACTAAAGGGAAGCTTATGAAGTTGTCATAGCAACCTAAGAATTAAATTGAGAATCCAAGGAAGTTTGTATATTTTCCCACGGGTGAAACCGGGGTAATCAGCTAGTTGTGTAGATAAACGCATGGAACGGTCACTGCAGTTTCTGTGGAAACCAAATGAACATAATTAAAACCAAATTTGTTAGTGCAATATAGAACCCACAGGACGTAGGTAGAGATTTTGTAAACATGAATACGCCTCTGTTTAACTAATGGCAATTAGGTAAGATAGCAACCAAATTATTGATAGATTTGCTCAATAGTTCAGCTCTGATTGAGCTGCAAATAAACTCACAAAGTGTCTGATGTAACATTTTAGTAGGGTAGATTTTTAATTTATTAGAAGTTTCTTTATAATAAAGTTGCCATGGAAACTTTGAAGTGTCAATTTAGCATTGAACATTCAAAATAATGTACAAATTTTTAAATTATTTTGTAAGTACCGTTTCTTTATGAGCACGCACAACCAAAGAGGAATGCACAGTACTTGCGTAATCTCAGGTTCGTAGATTTTGTAGCTTTAAAAAAATTATTGATAGATCAGTACTAAAGTATTTCGATTTTACATTCAGATCAACACAGAGTCAGAGGTTTAATACAATTGGGCTAGTTGGTATAATCAGAAAGTGTTAATTAAATTCAATTTTTAATAAGATAAAAAAGAATTTATATGTTTATTTTGGAATCAAACTGTAGATAATTAAAAATAAGTATATTTTTACCACGTAGGCCTAAAAACTATGATTTATCATCAGTTGAATTGTCGAAAACTGTTTATAGTTATTTATTAAATAGTTATTTATTTTCATAATTAATTACTAATAATAGTTATTAATTGCTTTATTCAATTGTGTAGTATTTGCAATAACATAAAGTAGGTTTTTACTTGAAATAAACAAAAAACAAATATTCTTTGCAGATAAACGAAAAAACCTCTCTTTACACTTTGATAAAAAGTTAACCACACAAAAGTTCAAAAGGGACAAAACCCTGTCTTAATTATACCCACCATGCACAAACAAGTGCATCGAAACAAACGGCAACACAAACCGGATGCAACAAAAGAACAAACGGAAGGGTAGGTAAAGGTAGATTTTAGGGGATGCACGAGCTACAATATTGTGCTGCATCACACAAAGAGATGTCAAAAATTTCAAAAACGTCAGATGTCGACTGTACACAGGGAATCGGCGATGAGGCATCAATGGTGCGGTGTATTTACATATAGGGTTGCCATATGCTTTCCACTTAACCCCCCCCCCCCCCCTGTTCCATCCCCTGCACTTCCCCCCGTGTTTTGATTTGCACCAATTGATATTTGGGCGCCCGGGCCCCGAGGAGAGGGCGGGGGGGGGGGGGGGTAAGTGATACAGTGTCTTAGAACCAAGTTGTAGCCCGTTCCGCTAAGCTTATTACCTCGTTGTTACTACAAGGCCATTATGTGTTGTTAAGGACTAAACTTCCAGCAGGGGAGCGAGGCAAGCGTCGCTGTACGTGTGGTGCGATTGGTTGAGGAGTTGTGTGAAATCATCTTTAGATTTTTTATTACAAGACTGATAAGTTTAAAACACTAAAATTAAAAAGTCCTAAATTTTTGATGGCGTGTTTTTACTGTAGTTTGGTAATAATCCGTCATAACTAAACATATTATCACGATATTCGGTTTTTAAGGCGTTTAGAACAAATTCATAGAGTATTTCATAATTAGAGTGGAAGGTGGGATTTCCTTAGGAAAGATAATTAAAATATTTTCGCGGTTAATGTCGCAAATCAAACATATGGTCTTGAATATGCAAAACACTTTCACTTGCATTTTGAAAGATATCGAGGGCTTCATGCCAGAAGATCGTATCGGTAATCCTGCTGATTTTGAGATATTTAGCCTGTGCACTCCATTTATTATGGAGTATAATATCTCAAATCTTAACGGGTGGTATTGGGTGTGGTTTTATACTGGGATTTAAATGATAATCTAGGGGCTTATAGCTGTTATGATGTTTGGTTAATTTATGCTAATTATAAAGGGCGTATAAACCATGACTCATGAATAAATAACATTTGGATACTAATTAAATGTAAACTCAGTAATAAACTACTGAATCAATAAAAAATTCGTAAAAGTCGTATTAGGTGTACAGGTGTTTAAGTGAGAACTATTTAAAATATTGCAAATCTTGTATCGCCTGTCCTGTAAAATTGTGTTTTGGTGGATACGCCCTTACGGCATGAAGCCCTCAATTTATTTGTTCATATCGGAAGAAATAAATACCCCCGTTGCAGCAGACCTGCATACTCAGTGAATTTCAAATGCAAAACAACATATTTCAATCCAACATAGCGAGATTTGTCATGTTTTGGTAAGGTCCAAAAGAATAACATGGGGAATGAGTATGCAGGTTTGCTGCTACAGGCATATTAAAACTGGGTGGTTTTAATTCATTATTTAGTAGATCTGAACTAGAAGAAGCTATTTACCAAATCTTATCAGGATATGTTGAGAAATAACCGAGATATAGAATTTTACTTATTTCCCATAAGGTTAACATTGGGACAACGTACTGTGATTACCACTTTCAATATCTCAGTAACCAATGGACATAGAGCAGTGATTCATATTACTAAATTGTTTGTTTTTTTGAGCTGAATTCAATGGTGCCAACAAAAATTCGATAAATTTTATTTTCCTATGTAAAAAACTAAAAAAAAACCCATTTTTGGGGGGTTTATCCCCCTTTTACCCCCCTTCCGGTGCTCCGATCGGGCTGGTTCACGAACTCGTCCGAGTGATTACCACTTTACACGTATGTACCAATTTTCATTAAGATTGGACCATTTTTACGGCCGCTATCGTGCTAACAGACAAATATATATATAAATTCGAACGAATAGTGTTTTTTGTTTCTGGTGGCCCCAAAACGAAAAGTTATCATAGTCTCGGGCTTAGGTCTTACCATGAGACCTATGGTAATAGCTTCTTCCCTATAGGGGAAATTCGCTAAAAGATGGTAAACATTCCTTTTAAACAGGAAAAATAAGTTTTCTGTAGTAAACAATGCAATGATAACTTTTCGCAAGTGAAAACACATAAGAGAAGCAGGTGATATCATAGTATTGTCGTAAAAAACATAATTCAGTTCGACTTGAATTAACCATAATACCTAAATATTTATGCCCTTTTAACATACAATCTATACTTGAAATTTCACTTTTCTTCTTATTGTGTTGTAATAAAAGAATAGTGGACGTAAAAAACGTATTATTGCAGTATAAAATATTTTTGCTGGGCTAAGATAATGTCCTATTGGACATTTATAAAAAAAATTCTTTTGTTGTATAAATGCTACTCTACCACAGTGTTAAAAAAACTTATAATCTACTAATAAAGTGCTGTGCTCGAGATGGGTTATATATTTAACATGATGTTTATCTACTAATAGCTGAAGAGGTCCAATATATATATATTTACCTGAGTAGAGTAACTCAAATTCTTCAATTTGCGTTTTCTTTCAGACTCAACTGTTTTAATTTTGTTCTGCAGACTATTTTTGTAAGTAGGAGAATATCAATAATTTATATATTATAAATATGTTATACAGTATATGTGTATATATATATATATATATATATATATATCTAATATATATACACATATACATGTATATTTAAATTATTATATATCAATAAGTATTATATTTGATATTTTTCGCATCAATAATATACTGATGTGCTTGGAATTTTATTACTGTCGGTAGTCTAATGATATTTCGGTGATCGATATTTTTTTTACGATTCCCAAAAGTTAATTTAAAAAAATTTAGTCTGGGAAATAACTAATTTAGCGCAATTGAAGTTATAAGATTAGTAAGATTAGTAAAGATAAAATTATGGTGAACACCATTGGATATAATAAACACCAAAACAATAACACAAAATAACATAGAGTAATTATCTTATGATGCTGATGAAAGGATGCTAACTAATAAATAAACAAATGTAAAAATGTAGGCACTAACAATTACTTAATACATTTACGTGGATTATAAACGGTAAACATGCTACATAATTTAATAGAGTTTCTAACTCAATGTTTGTCCTATTAATGAATACATGACTGATAATAGCAGTTTTATTACGGTATGTAAACGAGCAGTGGTTAATGATGCAGTGAAATTCATAAACACCATAATTAGTTCTCTATTGGCAAACATTAGAGTGAGATATTTTTCACTTTGTAAGATTATTCAATTCATAAATACTGTATATTTTTTAATATTTATAGAAAAATATTCTTAATTTATTCACTGAAAACGTAATCATCTATCAATAAATATGTGTACAAATTAAATGTAATATTTTCGTTCTTACATTTATTTATAACCATTATAAAAATCAAATTAACTATGAAGAGTGATGAAAGTATACTGCACGATGGAACTAAGAAACTAATAGATAACACATAAAAGAACACTATGGATTTGCCTGCTCTAAAATATTATCCTTGCCATAAACATAAGTTCTCAAGTTCAATCGTGAGTAAAATCCTTGAGAAATGTTTAATAAGTTTTCCAGATAATATCATTTCGGTCAGTTTTTCATTAAAAACCATTGAAAACATGTCTTTCTTGTTATTTTATTCGACCTAATGGCCGAATAAAATTAACATGTCAATAAATGAATATGCGTTATCAATTAATTGCAAAGCTAAACGCGAAAATCTTATCCATCCTTAACTTGCAGTCAATATAGCAGGTTTATGAACAGGGTATTAATAAGGGTTCAGCTGCCTGATTAGCAAAGTGGTATGGAACTTATTTTACCTATTGATGGCTAGTTTAACTCAAACACTAAATAAAGATTCGACCACAGTTCCTAATATTACTTTTATAAACCTGTGAAAATGGAGACACCGAACTAAATACCCACTGACGTAGTGAAGAGTCCACAATTAAAAGTGAGTTTGGTTTTAACCCTATAACTATTTTAACAAATCGATCAATTGTCAAAAAGCGATCTTTAAGACAGTAAATTGTGAAGTAAATTTAATAATAAGCCAAACTACGTTACCTCAGATGTCGATTTCAAACCTTGCCTTTTTTAACAAACTATTTTTTTGGGGTTACGCCTTTTAAGAGAAAGGTAATTGTAAAGTAAATTTAACTGTAAGCCCAACTACTTGACCTGACAAGACCAACATTTCTCTTGTTTGCTCCACTGACACATCACCCCAGTGTGGCCGACCGGCGAGACCAGGTAGAGTAGTTCGTCCCCTCGTCTCCCAAATGTAGATTTATCCCTCCACAGGCCAGTAAATAGCCCAGTCAAGTTCCTTAGACTCCGTCAATTAGGATTTCCTCACCCCCTTTCCCCCCTTCCCCCCAAGAATCCGCGCCCGCTTCTCGCTCCACTTTATGACTTTCTTTCTCTGCCTTCCCCCTTCCAATTAGTTTAATTTTCCTGATTACTCTTCTTCCCCACTAAACTGTATTTTATTACAAGTCCGCCGTTTAACTCCGGCCCCGGGTAACTTTTTGTTGTTTTTACGTCCCTTCTTTTTAATACGTTCCGCGACTTTACCGCCCGCCCGAATCGGTTTTAGTGTCGTAAACATCCCCCAAGTACGCCCTCAGGTGGGGGCGTTTCTTATTGAATTTTTTTATTGTTTCGGTTGTTGAATGCCAACTTACAAAAGTACGTAGACAATGTATATGACTTTCCTTTTCACTTATTGCTTACTAAATTAAAGGTACCATATTATTTTACTTTTCAAAGAAACGAATTGTTAAGAGGAGATTTTAATCAACATTAGGAGAACAACTATCCTTTTTCAATTTTTTTATCTTAAACCCACTATTTCGTTCAATTTCCTGTTGCAAATTTTGAATAAATTTAATGAATTTTAGTGAAAATTAAAGCACACTTGGTGGGTTACAAATAAATTCTAATAATAAAGTAAACAAAGTAAGAAAGGAGCCATGTTTACAAAACCTTTTGTTTGTTTTGACTCAAAGTGAAACCATAAAGTTTTCGTGTCGCAATTATCCATTATTGAAAACAACTTCCTTTTTAAAATACTAGTTCCGTTGAAATAAATAACAAATTGCGTTTCCCATGCAGTAAGACTGACAGACTGGAAGGCACAAGCTGGCTTGTGCGCCTGCAAGGTAACGGATAGGCAAAATAAAGGCTGTATCTGTTTTGCGTCTTGTGTTTGCACGGCGCTGTAAGAAATGACTAACTGCAATTAATTAACTGTAATGTCTGACTGCAATTAATTCATAGTGTTTCATGAGCAGAGTTTTAAAAAGTGGTTTCACTGTCATAATTTGTTGTTGATGTTTAAGTTTCATTTACAGAATAAAAATTAACTCCTATGAAACAATTAATTCGTTTTAGTTTTATAACTTTTTAGAATAAATTGTCTATGATAAGTATGTAGGTTCTACGCAGGCAAATTAATTAAAATGCCTAATTTAAAATTACAAGCTTAATGGCATTAAGAAAATTTAAGGTGCCAACAAAATTATAAACAATGTGCTCTTAAATTTATAAATGGACGTAAATTGTTTAATTATCTTTCTAACATTAAAGCCTACCTTGAATAAAACAAGAAACGCTATTAAATCACATGTTATAAAGTTGATAATAATAAACTCGGGTTGGAAGACATTATAATTTACAATTAGCTAGGATACCAATTCATTAGACACGCTTATTCTAAATAAACTGAAGAATAACTAACGGTTTGTAAATTTAAACGTTTGATAACATAACGGTTTATAAGACGTTTTAAATTCATTCGTGCATAATATACAGTTAACAAATAAGCAAGTAGTAAATCTGTTGGTCATGGGATAAATGGACAGCCTATATGGAATAAATACCTGACAGATTGCCCGTCATTGTATCTTCGTCCCTAAGGTCTTATAGCATTGTCGGTTGATTGAATCGTAAGTATTTTTAACATTAGATAATTTACTTTTACGTGCTTTACTTTTTTTATAAGAAAAGTGCTTTATCATTTCAATTAAAGTTTTTTTATCTAATTTTGTTTCCTTATAATTCTTTTTAGTTTATCATTCACTACAAAATTTTTTGTGATCTATTCTCGAAATACGATTAACCCTATTGAATTCCAAATTAATCCCTCTTAAACATACTTAAGATTTGCAGTACAACCATTGACTTTATAACTAAAAGGATACTGCGCATGCTTATGGATATTTTGAATCAAAAATTGGAACCATCGCGAAATTAGTTCGGCACTCGTCACTAGAGAGATTTCAGCAAAAGATTTTTATTCCCGAAATGAAGCATTTCTGCCTCTACTGGGTTAAAATATGGTAGAGAGTTATAAAAGGATTTTATTTAAAAAATGTATAAACTAAGGAGTGCAAAAGAGAGGATAAAATAGGCATTTTAAATTTATTTAATACAAAGAATCTCTACCAGAATGTGCTAATGTTTTGAACACGTTATCAAATTTTTTTGCTTCAAAATTTAACATCTTGGACCATCTATTTGTCCCTTATAATCGATGGTATAACCCTTAAAAATTCAAAATTAGTTTTGTGCGTTCAAAAGTTAATACATTATCCCCAACACCTCTCGAAACGCCGCCATATCGACACCCTGGAGTCCAATATTACCTCGTGATTAAACTCGTTATCGGCAAAAGCGTTTTAATTATCCTTTATTGTTATTCGGCACTAAAATTTTACGAGGGTTGGGGAGCCGCGGTAACCCTGGAATTAGCCGGGAATTGGCCGTAACTCGACCGATATAGTCCACATTACACGGCCGCTACAGCTCTCTACAGTCCGGCTGCGTATTCTGGATACAGCCAAATAACTTTGCCTCTCGATTTTCATTCTTAGAGAAAATTTGGCCAACCCAGAGAAATTGCGCTACCCCAAAAATATCTGGGCTGTATAAACTGTATAATGAATGCGAAACAAGTGTTGAAATAATTATTTGTTATGGCTAGTAGTCAACCTGCTGATTTTTTTCAGATTCGACTGTCTGACTGCTGTCAACAACCTCTGTAGGTTAGAAGGCTTGACTGTTCTGTAGACGTATCACGTAGAACACGGTGTACAGGTACTTAGCAACGAATTATAGAAAACATTAGTATATCAAAGAGCAGAACGTAGGCGATGAAAGTAATTAACTATATTATTCTTGCTGTTTTCCCGTTCTTCGCACGGTTAAGTTGGAAAATTAATAATATAGTCTTTGGAAACCAAGTTACAACTACCATTAACCCGAAATTTCGGACTAAAATACGTGTATAAGTACCCAACGGGGCGAAGGCCAAGGGGATTTTTAAATGCAATTGATCTATGAGTTGGCCGGATGCTTTATTTACCTTTATGTAGAGTTCCTGCCCAGTCAGGTCAGTGGTTTTTGTGATTACTCAGAGCAACAGACAGATCTTAACTATATTTATAATTATTATAGATAAACTAACTTAAGTCAAACGTTTTTTATGTTTCTAATTATTTAGGTGTTCAAACTCCTTCTACGCAGTTTACGAATAAATTTAAGTTACTTTCTAAGTAAATTTTGTACCCAACTGAAGGTTCGTCCCTTTCTTACATGTTTATAACAACAAGTTTAGACCGTTGGTTGTTTTTATGAGCTACAAAACAAAGTTGCATCGTTGTTATAAATTCCTTAAGATAGTTGAAAATTTAAATGACCCCACTTCTTTAATATTTGTTAAAGAGACCCAATAGTGTAAAATACTATTTTTATGAGAAAATATGGAAAATTTTAGGCATATAAATACTAACTACTAGTAATGAAAAGTTAAATTAAACTGTAACGTCTTAAGATTGCCTTTAATTTGGCACTCCAAACTGTTATTTTTGTCAACAAATGAAAAGAAATGAAAAAATTTAACCAGGCAAAGTTAGGACCACATGACCCTCTCTTACACTGTAATACAAAATGTGAGATATGTGTATGATCTTATGCGTTTATCAAATTATTGTGTTTTGTACTAAACGAATGCGTTTATTAATTATACGAAAACCTCTTTAGGGCGAGTATGCAAGACAATAGATAAAAATCGAATGACTATGGTCTATGTGTCTCATGTTTCATTAACACAATCATAATTTTTATTAGTCAATAACCGCCATAAGAATACCCTTTATATCCATCAACAGGGTATTTTCTTTTCATGGAGAAATAAAGCTGTACTTTTCTTATATTGCCAGAAAACATCGATAACGACCATAATCGCCCTGTCGGCCCGCCCTAAAGACCCCGCGATGCGTGCGACCGGACATCGATATTCCACAACACTTGCTCGCGTGACCTCCCGTGTTATTTCGCCTCTGTCGTCCGACTGGGCCGTAAAATATAAAAAGTCTGTGATACATAATTCCTCTTTTCTGACTGTTTTTTCGGGCGATGAAACCAAAAGTGTCTGTTTAGGATTGAAGGTGCTTTGCAATAGTCATATAGTCTCAGTAGATAATTAATTGACAAGGACTGAAAATAGTGTTGCCTGTTGTTGGGCAATATCAAGAGAGAGAAATTGGTGATTTGAAATTCATGTTTACTATAATGGTATGGGTCAAAGTTATATTGCTGTGTCCATTAATTTCCGCTTAATTTTTAACACTGCTTTTTGGAGTCACTTCGAAAATTAAAAATATGGCCGCCATTTTCCAATATGGCGGACAACTTCGATTTTTCTTATGGAATGCCCTATATTTTAGGGCGTTTTTGGATTTTACTCTTAATTTTAAGAATTTTTTATTCTTTCTAATTTTTTAGAAAGAACTTTTTTTTTGCTGTGTCCAGTATATGGGAGTACGTATGAATAATACCGTTATTTGGAGGGAAAATGAAGAATATTTACCATTTCTCAAAGTAATGGTATTTCAAAAATATGACAATTTTAACTTTGGTTGGTTGCCTCCCAGTTTCCAAATTTCACTACAATCCGAGCCAAAGACTGATTTTTTATGCCTCTGTCTGGCCGCTGCGGCGTTTGAGTTGTCAAGTGCCCGGTGCAACAGGGACACTATATTAATAATATTGATGGTTGTTGGTGGAATTAGTTGTGGAATTTGATGGTAGTAGTTAGTAGTGGCTGACATGTTAAAGAAGGGGCTTCTTACCCTAATGCTGTGCTGTAAAAGAGAAAAATTATTCCAATGAGTAAAAGGCTTGTTGTACTAAAGGCTTTTGACGGGTGTTCAGTGCAAGCGGCTGAGAAGAATAGTTGTAAGTTTGATTAACCAGCGTCAACTACTTCCTTGATGGCGCGATAATTTTGGGTTGACATTCCCTCTGATACGAAAACTTTAAGACTTTAAGACTTTTTGCAGTTGGACAATCAGTGAAGTCCTGCAACGTTAAGCGGCTATAAGTAAAAACTTTACAGACTGAAAAATGCCTTTAGTGAGCTTTAGCCAGAAGAAGCTCTGTATGTGAATGTTTATGTAAACGTCTGTGTCTGCCAACTTACCATACATGTAGAGAATGCGCAAGATTATCAAAACTGTCAACTGTCCTCCAAATGTTATAAAAAGTATGAATAATACCGTACCGAGAGTTAGGTAAGTAAGTGGTACGGCGATAAGCACAGTTTCCTCTTGAACAGTCTTTACCTCTTTGAGTGCATGGTGACCTTGAAAAGGCTCATGCGGACGATCGGTCTTATCCTCGGTCCGCCAGAAGCTCACCTCGCTCAGTCTCTGTCGCAGACGCCATACAAAGTCTAGGCGGCGACGAGGCGCGACCTCGGTCCGCCAGGAGCTCACCTCGCTCAGTCTCTGTCGCAGACGCCATACAAAGTCTAGGCGGCGACGAGGTGCGACCTCGGTCCGCCAGGAGCTCACCTCGCTCAGTCTCTGTCGCAGACGCCATACAAAGTCTAGGCGGCGACGAGGTGCGACCTCGGTCCGCCAGGAGCTCACCTCGCTCAGTCTCTGTCGCAGACGCCATACAAAGTCTAGGCGGCGACGAGGTGCGACCTCGGTCCGCCAGGAGCTCACCTCGCTCAGTCTCTGTCGCAGACGCCATACAAAGTCTAGGCACCGACGAGGTGCGACCTCGGTCCGCCAGGAGCTCACCTCGCTCAGTCTCTGTCGCAGACGCCATACAAAGTCTAGGCGGCGACGAGGTGCGACCTCGGTCCGCCAGGAGCTCACCTCGCTCAGTCTCTGTCGCAGACGCCATACAAAGTCTAGGCGGCGACGAGGCGCGACCTCGGTCCGTCAGATGCTCACCTCGCTCAGTCTCTGTCGCAGACGCCATACAAAGTCTAGGCGGCGACGAGGCGCGACCTCGGTCCGTCAGATGCTCACCTCGCTCAGTCTCTGTCGCAGACGCCATACAAAGTCTAGGTGGCGACGAGGCGCGACCTCGGTCCGTCAGATGCTCACCTCGCTCAGTCTCTGTCGCAGACGCCATACAAAGTCTAGGCGGCGACGAGGCGCGACCTCGGTCCGTCAGATGCTCACCTCGCTCAGTCTCTGTCGCAGACGCCATACAAAGTCTAGGCACCGACGAGGCGCGACCTCGGTCCGTCAGATGCTCACCTCGCTCAGTCTCTGTCGCAGACGCCATACAAAGTCTAGGCGGCGACGAGGCGCGATCTCGGTGTCGCCGCTGCATATTTCATCCCCCAGAATTATTCACACCGTCTCTTTTTGCGCGAGAAGTGCTGCGACAACTCAATTAGCTTGTTCAAGGTGCATGTATTATTAGAAGCGGCCCCACTTAATAAAACACACTCCTCCTTTCATGTAGCCGACGACTGCTCACACAGGAAAAATTATATCATCCCCCTTTAACGCCGTTAAACTTTATAATACTAACGACGGCGCCGCATGTTTTATTCACCTCCTTCCCGCAGGTCAACTTGTTACTCCGTCTGCATTATTCGGCCAAATTACCCCGCTGGTGGTAATGTGTTTTTGTAATGTCCTCTTTACATTTCTATTTCTGTTTCCAACTGGAAACTGCCTCTTCTTGTCATCCCGGGAAAATCTTCGTGTTTTTGTTGCTCGAAGAGTACTTTGAATATTAAAATTGGGATAAAGTGGTTTGCTTTAAATTTATTGCTTATATTTACTACGATAAAGAAAACAATTTCTTGTACATAATCTATTAATGTTACTAGATTGTGAGGCGCTGAAGCAGGCGGTACCACGCTGGATTTCGGAATCTCGGCATTAATGTAAGGGTTCGAGCCCCGTGCTATCAATAGTGCACGTGGACAAGGCAAATCCAAGGTTAAAAAGAGACAGCCAACGTCTTTTAATTTTTTTTATATTCAAACCCCGCCCTTATTTGAATATGACGATTTGGAATATTAGTTTTTCTTAACCTTTTTTCAGTTAAACTATACCTTTTTTAGGATGTCTTTTTTTAGGTGTCCTTCAGAGTGTACATGATTGACGAAACATGTTTGTTAACTACGCAAAAAACCTGTGTATACTAAAGTAACCAAAACTAAGGTCAATAAGAACTTCCCTTTATTTCTTTGGAGACGATATCTTCAACAGATTAATATCTATTGTTGTAACCCCGGATCCATATCATTAGACTACAATTAATTACGCACGCCACGTTACATTCCGTCAAAACCTGTAGTGGATTGCCATAGTTATACCATTACTGTGAACTGTTAGTTGTAACGAATGCATCTATTTTATTTCCAAACGTTGTTAAAATATATAAATAGGTGTCTGCCCAAATAATTCTATTGAAATGAAACTAATTGAAACCCATCCCCTGCTCCAGGTGCCGCGCCGCCACATTACATGGAAATTTGTTATTTAATATTCAAAAATTGAAGCATTCTATGCAATACTGTACTGTCTGTCCTACAGCAATAAAGAAGTTTATATATTTATTTATCTATTGAAAATAAATAAATTGAAACTCTTCCCCTGCTCCAGGAGCCACGCCGCGAGGACGCCGCCGCCGCCGTCCCTGGGGCCGCGCACGGCGACATTACTGCGGTTAACATGCGCGGCCCGTCATCGACACGAAATATTCCCTCTGTCAGGCGCGTCGGCGCCCGTGAATATTTCAACTTTGATCAGAAACCAGTTTGTGCACGAGAATAAACAACGTTTCGTCTGTGAAGTTTAATGTTTTTTTTTGTCGATGTGATGGGAGAACAAATACTAGTTATCGCATCAATTGTTATTTATTTGTATAGCAATTTTTTTGGGTGAAACTTGCTTAGTTAGTGTGTTTGCTTGTGGCCTTAGCTTAATTAGTGCAAAATTAAACAGGGTTTTAATTAATTTATTTGAAATGCTACACGACAGGCAGATCCAATTACATTGTAGCATACATAACAACTAATAAACACAAATTATTGTAGCATACAAATGATTCATATACGATAGCATATTTAATAACATATATCGTATTTGTTATATGTTATCTAGGAACTACGTTAGATAACATCGTGTTATCTATGTTAGATAGGATCGTATGTTGTGTTATCCAGGATTTTCTTATATTGTTTTTTCAAGTTTACTTGTTAACCACGTTGGTAGAGTGGTTCGACAAAGATGGAGATTTCAGTTATACCTCCAAACCTCAAAATATTTCTGATTCAGTTAGACTTCGAAATATAAAGCTGCATGTTTTAAGAAGGCCATAACACACTACAAATATTACGATTGACTATTCACACAATCGTTGAATATAAATCCTCCGGACCCGTCCATAAAATATCAGGATATTAACTTCGTACAAAAGTTGAAATAATCTATAGTGAAATGTATGCAATATAGTCCTTAATTCAAAATTGGAACACGTTAATTCTCGATCAACAATCTATTTACCAGTGATTACAGGAAGTCTCCGGTCAAACCTAAGTATGGAGTGTTGAGACCTTTGGTAATGTAAACTTATTCCACCTGAGGATAATGGATTTCAAAAAGTAAACTTCATAAAACTCAAGAGTTCTAAAACAAAATACTTTACATCTGCTCTTGCTCTGTGTGGTTTGATTAAAATAGACTAATTCGTGAATAATTTTGCGCGGAATCAAATTATGTTTTCGTTTATTTAAAATAAGTGTGCCAGCCAACTTCCTCAACAACATTGGTCTCGTTTCTGGCAATTCTTCAACATTGGTGAACCGATAGCCAATAGCTTTTGGTAAAAGGCGTGAGTTCTGCAAGAACTCCTAGACGTCATAGATTATACTTAAAATGGATAAACCATGGGGGGGGGGGGCTTCAAGGGGACTCCATGAGGATATCGAGTCTTCAGTAATGTGAGTGTGATGCTTCGTTATGTTATGATATTTGTTTTTAAGTTCTGTGTACTATGCTTTTTTAATATTACAAGGAAATTTAATGAATAAGAACGAACAAAAAACATTTACTACGAGTAGAGTTTCAATATGATTCAATGTTAGAAAGTTAGGTGAAAATTACATGACAATATTTATCATCTTGATAAACTACTATAAAATTCACAGAAAGTATTAAAAATTAGATTATGATTAAATATGGTAATTACAAAATGCATTTCTATACTTTAAACTACATAATTTAAATTAACGACTGCTCAGGCTTTCATCGCCTATGAAATAAAATCTTCGAAGCCGTTTTTGAGATGGTTGTGAAAGAAGAGCAGGTACATATGTCAATATTTGTCGTGTAAGAGTATAAAATATTATCACAAATAGTTAATCATAAAAGCGACTGTGGAGTTGCAAAAAAACGTCAAAATACGAAATAATCTATTCATTTCAGATTTGTTCATGAATGGAAGAGATTTTTAAACAAAAAATTATCAGTACAAAACGTAAAGTTTTACTTTAAAAGATTTTTTAAATATTACTCTCTTTACTACACATTTTTTATCGTACAGTTAATTTATCAGGACAAAATAAACACTTTTCATTGAGTTTAGGCCCATATGCAATACAACAGCAGCACACCACGTGATGTTCCCTTCTTGGTTGTTATCGTTTCAACTTCAAATCCCACAAATCCCCCGAGTTCTCAACTGGTTGCGGATTTGAGCCCCGTAATTGAATTCCGCCCCGATTTGTCTCCAACAATTACTCTTGCACCACCGCAACTGGAGGGGGCCTTCGTCGGATCCCCGCTGTTGCTTCTATGTTTAGTCGATGAAACTTTTTTGTCCGCGTGTACTGTTGAATCCGAGAGGCTATTTTAACAGGATCAGATTTAATTTATTTTCTAAAAGAAGAATAAATAAATTATATTTTACGATATTTTCGTACATTTAATGTTCTAATGATAAATCGGCGTTGGAAACTAGAATGCTTTAAAAGGAAACTGTAAAGATTCAAAAGCTTTATTTTAGTTATTAACTCAATCAATTTGGGTACCGTACTATATAATCAGAAGAAACATCTATCATTTCACGTCATAACACTCCATCTTTCAAGAAACTGATGATTTCTAATATTATCATCTTTTCTGAAGAGTCAAACATTAATTCTTATTTAAAGCCCTTGAAAATTCAGTAAATTCAGACTTACACAGATTATATACGAGTGGGTAAAGGAAACTACCCACTCGTATATAATTAATAAGTATATAATTAATAACTATATCTATTTATTTCAAACCAAACAATATCAGTTATTTACGAACATTCTATAATTGAAAAAAATGAAATTGAACGTTTTTGTCACAAACACAGTTGTAATTATTTTTGTTCATGAAAGGAACTAGAGATTGTAAATAAAATAAAAAGACTGGGTATAACTATTGATTTTAGTTTGAAATAGGATGAACAAATTAATTATGTTGTCAACAAACTTAGAGTCATAAATAGCAGCCTCTATGCATGCGCCAATATTTAAGAGGAGTTTACCTAAAAACTGTATAACGATAATGAATTAAGCGATAACGTTTAATTCACTAGGGCGGTTCTTTCACAACACATTTGGATTCACTTGTTGTATATAAAAGAATGCCACCCCCCCATTCCTGGGCCAAAAAATTTTGACAGTGTATGATCATTGTTTCAAAGGTCATTGTTTTGCAGGTTTTTAACTTTTACCAGCTTTATATATTCTGCTGCATTATTTATTTAAAATTAAATATAAACTCTTTTAGCATTCAACAAAATTCAAGGATCACCAGAAGTTCATCTAAGATTTAATCAGACGTACCCAAATGCATGAAGGAAACCAGTGGAAACCAGTTTTATTACAAATCCATTTCCGTATAAAATTAAAATAGTGCATTTATTGATTTAAATTTTAAAATTATGATTTAAATAACACCAAAGGTTAATATCATGGAGGGTAAAATCGTTAATTATTTTGTAAGTATTTTCTTGTTAATAGGTAATGATTTTAATTATATTGTTCAGTTTATAAACGTAATGATTTTAATTTAAATGCATTTGTTTAAAAATCACTAAATCAGATTGAAATTCAATGGTCTGTGTTATGTGCATGATGTTCTGTCTGGGGTACGGGTAACAATATAATGAAAAATATGTTTCATAATCCATACGTGCGATCTGCACTTTGGTTGTATATAAATTTGTAATTTTTTATGAATTTAGAGTTTGAATTTGAATTTAATTCTTTTATGGTTTTGTGTTAGTTTTTTCCCGGACCTCAGATTTATTTTTATAAAAAATTAAATTATGAGAGCGCTGGCTCACAGAAAAACTGCGTAAATAACGATATATCCCATACACAATAATTTACTAAAATTAACATCTAGTTTTATCATTGCAAATTCAAAATAAAAGTAGATGGGAAGTTTTAAATGTTTTTATTTTTAAGAATAATGCTAAGGTAAAAGATTTTCTCTAAAAATCTTCGAAAATTCCATATTTTTGAAGGTTTTCATGAATCTAGCCCTTGATTGTTTGGAAAATGTTATCAACTTTTGTCCTAAATTAGCGAACCATATTTCGCGGATACAGATATTTTATGCCACTCTCTGCACAGAGTTGTTTTTCTTATTCGATCTAATATCATCAATCAGATAATTTGAATTGACTTTACAGATTGATAGTGATAACCTCCGATACGATTTTTCCTCTGAACTACCATTTCAAAGTACCACTACCGTTTTTATAATCTACTTTTATTTGACTAATCTAAAGTTTAGGAAGCTCGAAAACTTTCTTGAGTTGCTACTCTCATTAACAACTTTTTAAGCACATAGAACCATGATTTATGATAAATATTGTAACTTTTAGAACTTCAGCTCCTCACAATTTCAAACGAATTTCAAACGTCCCTCAATGCTATGAAAAATCCCACCCACAACCACTAAAAATATCACCGAAAAACATTTCCATCTGTTTACCCCAGGAAAAGTCACGTGTTGTTGAAAAGAAGGGACGATGTTGACACTTATGTACACACAGTTACTGAACAAAAGGGCGAGAGGGCTGAGGGCTCTCGGTATCACAGCCCCCCCCCCCCCGGTGTGAGGGGAGGGGGAGGGGGGAGGGGGGGTCCCCCGGGCGCGCCGGGGCTTGTTACATGTATTGCCATTAGACGGCCAGTTAATACAGCCGCATGCACTCGCAGCATACAATATGAGGCCCCCGGCTGAAGGTCCCGGGGGGGCGGCATCGCACACATGTACCGGGGAATTAATCAGCTACCTGCTGTATGACTGCTACAGAGCGGTGGGCGTGTTGACGTGTAATAGGTAATAGAAGGTTGAGTTTTAAGTTGAGGGTTTGAAAGTGTCAAGTCCTAATCTGATTGATAGTCTTCGTTTAACTTCACAGAGATTATAAATGAAGCCCTGTATTTTTGAAGTTGTTTTAACAGTGATGCAGATTACTATTAAATACTGTTAATCACCTACATGCCAGATTTCATGAACATCGGACCACTTGTGTCGTCTCTAGCTTTGTTTACATCCACACACATATACATCCACATACACACAACAGACAGACAGACACCACTCCGAAACCACTTTTTTGGGTTCAGGGAGCACTGAAACGAATATATCCACTAACAACTCAAATCCAAAATTTTTTTACGAAAACAATACTTTATCAGAGCACTTAGTATAGGGGGGAGAAATTAAAAATAACGTTGAGTTTGAAGTGTGAAGTTCTTTTCTGATTGATGATTGCTCTTTGTTTAACTTCACAGAGATTATAAATAAAACTCTTCATTTTTGAAGTTATTTTAACCGTAATGCAGTACAGAAACTCTACCTTGAATCAATCAATAATAAAGTCGACATTTAATATTTCTTTAAGAAGGAGGTAACCCATAGAACGTTAGTCCCGAGTTCGGGCTGTTCCTGCAATTGGCTGAGGGCCAGGGATTATAGTGTTAAAAACCTTATAATCTAGCAGATTTTACCAGATTTTTTTAAGTATTAGGGGAACGGTCGTTTAAAAGATTGTATGAATGGCTCTGAAAAAGCTCATGCAAATTGATTTGTTGGTTTATAGTCGATTATAACCCACTTATACCCCATTTCAAATTAAAGAACATGTTTCGGAGAGGGTTTTCAAACCTGAACTAAATGTTTTCTTTTTTATAGCCCAAAATAATAATTCACCAACTAAAAATATATTTGTAAAAATATAATTTTTATGTTGAATCGAACATTATAACTCGTCTCCAATCTGTCCAATTTGAGTGATATGTATGTCAAGTAGATGCCTTAATTAACACCAATAAGTGCTGTTGTAAGACAAGGAAGAACTGTATGCGTCATTTCAAAACGGATAGTGTATTATAAAAACAACAAAACATTGTTCCTCTATAAAGTATGTAGCGAAAAATAGCTTCGTTTGAGTACAACTTGAGAATGGATCAAAATATTCAAGAAACGGACTGTTGCATTGTAATTAGCGTAAAAATTTAGTTTGTTGTGATGTGTGACAGCACTAGCTAAACATTATTTGGAAAAAAAACTTTATCCAGTATATAAGATCCAAGGAATTGGCTAAAAATTAATACCCAGTCAGAATTACTAGCCACAATTATCTAAATTGGTCCCGTCATTATCTTAAGATATACAGGTAAAAAATAGCTCACAACATAATCCTATTTTTAAAATAAATTTTTACTATCAATCTACGTATATGCCGTTAATAAGCTCTCTCCCTAAAGTTCGTGAATATGCATCAATTGCAGATATAAAATCGTTTTCCTGTACAATTCTTAATTTAGTGTAGCTTTTGAACATGCAGTGCTGCTTAAAATATTAATAATTTTGTTTTTGGTATGCTTCAAATACATTAATTTACCTCTCAAGTTTTAAGGAAACAACTATAGCCTAAAAATATGAGACATCAATTAAATGTGTACGACGGAGTTTTTAAGATGGATCTCTATAAAAATTTCAAGAATGTACTTTTAATCTTTACTATCCTGATAACCACAATGAACCAGTCACAGGTAGAATTCCAAATAACGATTCAATAATCACAGTCGGGTCGAGCAATAATTACAGTGCAGTGACGAGGCAGAGGCGGTCCATGTGTTTTAATTAGTTAATATTCAGCCGGGCCAGTTGAATGCTCACAGGGTGATTCTGCGGTCGACAACGGTACATGGCCCCGACTGCGGTCACATGCATCACTGCGCCGGGCCGTTCCCGCGCCGCAACGCACAGGGAGAGAAAAGACCAATGGTACACAGTTGACCGCGTGAGACTAAAATTAGACCCACAGGTGAGATTTAGTATTTTGTTTTCATGGAGATTTTGAAGGCGTTGAATAAGGCTTTAAAACAAGTTTTCCAGATCAAGTTGAACTGCTTTTCTGAAAGAGGACGGTGATGAACAACTCTCCATCCATGAGGATTTCAAGGTGTTTTTGTTTGATTTTACTTTTTTGTGTTTTAGAGAGGGTGACGGTCTTTTTTTCACCTCGCCTTTGCCGCGCCCACATAGACTATTGATCTGTGCGAGGAAGTTATCAAGCAGAGGCAAGGAGTTAGCCGGTACAGTACCAAGGTGAACAGTAAAACAATTTTACAAGCTCGAGTCTCGAACATGCGACGCTTCGAGGCCATAGTTCCGAGGCTGAGTGCGCTACCAACTGCACCACCGTCTCACTTACAATTATGGGGTTACTTTATGATGTAGTGAAGAAAGCTGCCAGCTAGTCAATGCTGCCAGGCGTTAAAGTAACCAAAACGAATGGCATATAACTAGAGATTTTTAAAGTGACTGACCTTTTTTGTCTCATGAGTGCTTAATTTTAAGTCTAACCTCTCATTATAATTACAACAAATTACCTGCACTTTTAGAAACAACAATTAAGTAGCTATGATCTTGTAAAGAGTTGTATTATAATTGCGAAATCTTACTAAATAATTCGTAGTTTATGCTATTCTTTGAAGTAAAAAATTCTCTTAATTAATTAATGCTTCTTCGACTTTTATTACTTTCATCGGTACTCGGTGCAGTATACACTAAAATACACCCTACCCTACCAATAAGGAATTTTTAAACTCTTCTCAAACGAATTTAACTTTCGGAATTTTTATTTTTAAGGTGCCTGATATATTTAATATATTTTAGTGTAGTCAATAAATTATAAACTTCATTAGCTTTAGACAAATTTAAATTAAAGATTAACTTTAAATCAATAATTACACATTTACAATATGGCAATAAATGGGAGTTTTCTTGAGATGCTTAAATAAACAGATGATATAATTGATCCGCACCCACAAGTTTCAGGTGCGGACCAAATGTTGTTATTCATGACAATAGAAATGAAGCCATACTTTAGAGTGAAATACATACAGTTGAAACAATGTATACAACATTGGTTGAAACGGTGATGATTTTTATTGTGGACGTAGAGTTGATAGGGAGAACAACTTTACTTTATTATTTCCCCTTGAATAAAAAATTTACTCATGTGGAAATCTTAACCATAAACAATTAAATTTCTTCGATCGATTATTCGAAACGATTCCAACTGCAGAAGCCCAGGATATTCAATCATTATAAGGACATATATAAATTAGATGTACCAAAAACACAATTTTTCATTTTGTGATAGCTCAGCTAATAATTTTTGTACAGAGTTAGAGGTATGATATTTTGGGGATGTTTCTCTAGTTTATACCGCATTTTTGAGTCGTAACCTCTGACTTTTAAATCTGTTGTAATAGGTTTTTAACTTTTAAAATAATAATTGCGTGGATCAAACATAAATTCTATTACGCATTGACTGTCCTCATGCTTCTAATATTAAATTAGAAACTACAAAAAAATTGAATGAAAAAGTCATCGAAATATTATCAAGCTACCAATGTTGGTAAAACGGCTTCGAAAGTTTTAAATGTGAAATCCCCCCGATGAAGCATTGCGAAAGACAGCTTTCAAAATCTATTTTGAGTCCAAACAATCCCACTTTCCCATCACTTGATGGAAAATGATGACATACATATGTAAATGACGACATTCTGTACTGATCGATAACATTTGATTTTTATGTTAAGATATTTAGGCGTGAATTTGTCAACTAATTTTCCGGAGAGTCCACACATATATTTTCTGCAGTTTTCATTGTAAAGCCTGGACAGTTTAAACCACTTGCGGCATTTCACATTCTTTTTTTCCATGTTTATGAAATATGTTTGTAATGGTGTATGCCATGAATAAGTAAATAAATAAATAAACCACTTGCGGCATTAACTAAGGAACTATTTGCTGCAAAAACAATCTGTCTAAACAATTAAATGGCTAGGTTTTCATTAAACTGAAGTAGCGAGGCTTCTTTGGTGTACATGGTACTTTATATAGGCTACGTGTACAGTTCTTCCTTTTTATAGCCCATTTTGCGTACAAGTAAGTAATATTTAAAATATATATATATATTTTTTTTAAACAGTAAAATTATTTACTGTCCCTATTCATTTACTAAAAAAATACAGTTACTATTGTTAGGCAAAAGGTTTATGACGAATGGGATACTTAAAGTAAATAGATAAAAGATGGGAAGTACAACCAAAACAGGTTTCAAATCAAAAAAGAGAATGCATAAGGTTTTTGCAAAATGCAAAAAGCACTCTAGCAAATAGTGTTTTATTTTTATATCACCATTCTGTAAAATTGCTTCTACGCCTTTTCCAATGGATACTTTTTAAACCGGCTCAATAAACGACTAAAGGGTTAATTGAAAACCGGTATAGCGAGCAAATGGTGGTGATTTCCAAAAGTGTGCACATTGCCTCGTCATATTTGCATACGACCAATCTCGCTGGATGAAAGAAGCTGCATATTTGTCCTTGCATATCGCATTCCCTGTATGCATACTGGATGCATGATACAAACGATGCATCAGGTGTTTCGATGGCAATTGACGGTGCGCGGGAAATAAAACCTCTAGCGCCATCGGTAAAACGAGTTGATCGGAAACGAAATAAAAATCGTAAAATTGAGTTTTGAGTGAACAATATGCTGGATAACTTACTTGTCGATCCATTTATATTATAATCATATTTGATACATTACAATGCAATGTGTATAATTTTTATTTTATTTCTCTGGGCCTAAAACTATACTAACGGATGAACTAAACTAAGGGATCGGACTTAAATAGAAATAAGAGGTGAATTAAAATTGATTCCCGAATAAATATTTTAAAAACTTACGTAACAAATATTCCTCAGAGAAAGTATAGAAAGAATCTTGTCTAATCTCCTAAGAAGAAAACGAATTTAATTTATGGAATCTTTATTTTTAAGGTGCCTGATATATTTAATATATTTTAGCGTAGTCTTTATTTTCTTCGTGTTATAATTATTATGATTATTGTTATGATTATTATTAACTATGATATTTCCTATGAACATAATACTGAAGTTCTATATTCATTAAAAAAAAGTTTACATAACTGTCTTTTATATAAATATCTTTCACTTTTTCTTCATTTACACTTCATTTACCAATCCAAACTTATCTTCCTTTTACATTCCAAAATGTGTGCAGATTCCTGTAAAACAGGTCTAATAACATTGATTCGAAAGATCAAATTAATAAATGCACCCAGTGAGCAACATCATAAAATTTAAAAACGGTAATCTTGTATTCAGTCAACCCACACCCTAACCCCCAAAGCTTTCCTGGTAAACACAAAAAATAAGAGAAACAAATGTGAGGCCCGAGCAATTCCGGGCCATAAGGTGGGCGCGGGATGTATTCATGAACAATAAAGAAAAGGAGGACCCGCGTATAAAGTGAAATATACAGTTGGAACGGCAATAATATTTAGAGCAGGCGCGGAGCTGAATTGTCTTAAGTAGAGGGTTACAACCCTGCAGGGAGTCTCACTCGCGTAGAACAACGGCGCTTTATATCTGGCGGCTACAGCGCTACTGGCGAATATCTCCCGGGAGAACTGGCCAATCTCATTGTACCTCTCTCCCATCTTATGCTTTATTGGATGAGCTTAACAGTCAAAATATACTTCTCAGTCGGTTAAATAAACTTACGTTTTTTCCAGAAAACTGTTTAGACTTAAGTACAAACAATTGTATTGTTGGTCAGTCTTTGATTTTTGTAAAAATACGAATTCAGCTTTCAATAAGTTATGAGTGACCTTTTTATTCTTTAATTATTAGAATAGTTAATTAATCTATTTTCTCTATTACATTTTAATTTGGATTGATTCGACGGACTATAGTTGATGACAGAACCAGTGGTATTTGAAACACAATAATTTAGATACCTGAATACAACATAAAATCTGAGAGCCTTATAATTTGTTTTTGTACATGAATGGATTTTTTAACTTCATGTTGTTGGTCTCCGAATCACTGAATAGTAACTAATAATGGTGTAAATACCAATACAATCAGTACAGTACTGTCAAAGTGATCCTTTGTAGTCTTATAAGGATTTTTAAGTCCCAAAAAAGAAAAGACTCAAAATTTATCGATTCCAAAATTGTATCGAAAGGTAGGGCCTATATCAAGTTAAATTTATGGGTTTCTGGAAAAATACCAGATGAGCCTGAGGAATACAGCGGTCCTTTGGACCTTTCAGACACTGATCCCAAACCCGACCATCTTAAGATGGTATTTTTCAGTTACTGGTCTCTACCTAGCAGAGCAACAAACAACATTCATTACACTCCACTTCGTCACAGTCTATACTGACAAAGTTTCCGGTAACTAACAATTTTATCACATTATTAGGTTGTCCTTATTGAACAATTCGCCCGGAGGTCCAAATTGGGAGTGACGCTGTTTGAGAGCAGTACCATCCTGTATGCATACACGGAATGCCGTATGGCGATTGGAAACAAGCCTACTTCCGTTACTTTGTCAAAAATCGAGTGAAAAAAACGTTTTGCTCGATATTGTAAAATTATATTCACGTTAATCTGAATGCCATCTTAAAAAATTATTAATGGCAATTAATAGATTTTAGTGATTTTGTATCCCATGTAAACTGAATGTAAAGATATATAAACTTTGTATAAACTTAACTACTAAGCTAATTGTTTAATTAATTTTTATTTGATAAAAAAATAAAATACTCTAAAAGCAAAGTTTCATTTTAGTTAGGCGATGAATGAAATCCATTGATATATTTTGTCCTCAAGTATGATTTCCATATGGTTATGTTTCCTAAATATGGAATGTCTTCTAAGCTGTGATCCCCTGATTTACATTTTCTTCTCAGGCTATGTAAGGAGTAGTGTTTCTGGATATACCCGCGGCTTCGCTCTCTGAAAGGATAAAAAATTAATGTTTGGTTCAATTATACGTCATTTGTAATGCGCAACTTTTACAAATTTCCAAATAGACTGATGATTTCAATAATTTTATCTGAACTATACATTTTAAAGCGCTTAATTACAAACTTAAGGCTGCATCTCCATCCCAGATGGACATGAGAAGATGGAACGTTTTCTTGATGAATTTTCCTTTTTCGCTCAAATGTTATGAATAGGCTACCATGTGCTAACATAATCTAATTTTTCAGTTTAGCCTTAATTATACTGAAATGTCCTAGTTAATCTATTATTTAACCAACAAAATTGGGTTTCTAATAGTTTGAATAAAAAAGTATCAACCTCAGGGGTTTAAACTCAGAACTTTTATTGCACCGCCCTTTGCCCTAAAACCTTCGGACAATTTGACTTTAACGAATAAGAGGCATATGTATGATGTATAACTGATGTAAATACAACAAACTTAAAGGCCGCAAATTCAAATACTGTAAAAGGCGGACTCTTATAGACCTAACATTTGAATTTAGTATGTTTATTAATATACCAAAAACTATTAGAAAGGATATAAAACTAATGTGTAGCAAAAAAATGAGGACACCTAATTCTCCAATTTTTTCAATCATATTGGAGATTGGATTACGGGTTTAGCAGCTTGAGGCAAAACTTTTCGGTAGGAATAGTATACTTGAATGAACACAGACTAAATCGCTCTCGGCCAACACGCAAACCCTCCTAAAATTTAGTTCAGAAAAACCCGGATTCTATACAAAATAACGGAATGATAAGTCCATGCAGTCTCAAGACTTTAGTTTGATTACTTCGGGTGATCCGTAAAAAGCGAGTAGCGTAGGTATGTGGTATCTGAAAAATATTTAAAATAAGATAAGCGTGTTGTAAAATTTATTATTTTAGGAAATGCAATTCCTATTTTTTGTCTCTTTAAAATATTCTAGAGAACTTCTATTGATATTTGTTAATCATAGCTATCAAAACTAAAAAGGCCGCCATTTTGAATTTATCTTATTTTAGCCTTTTCAGAGGTAGCATTTTATCATTCATTAGTATGCATCTAGAGCCTATAAAGAATATTTGAGCCAAGATTCATGAACCAAAGCCCTACATTGTTTTAGAAAATAAGCTTTGAAAACTAAAAATGGCCACCATTTTGAATTTTATAATATACCCTATTTAAGCCTTTTGAGATAAAATATCTTAAAATCCTTTCTTAGTACTCATCTAGAGCCTTTATAGAATATCTGTGCCAAGTTTCATAGCCAAAGCCCTATACTTTTTCAGTCAGTCAGTCAGTCAACCGTTTTTGGCTTTTATATATATAGATGAAAACCTATTTCAATTCGAATATGAGTGTGTGGTGTGTGGGTTGGTGAGATGATAGCCTTGTCACACCCAAAGAACGGCTGGTTCAAGTTACCAGGATTATTCAAAGCTGGGTTAAAACAAAACCTTTAAGAAAATTTATCAGTGTCTTGCCCGAAAAATCGATCTGGTATTGTTAGCACGATACTACCGTGCTACATAACCTTTTATTACTTTGTCGTATTGCATACTTTTCATGATTGTAAAAGGCGGTTAGGCCTACACGTGTGGCTAGCTGTATTGCAATAGCGTGTACGAGTATTAAGTAAACGAGTTTTTCCATGTATTTTGTTTAACATTCCTTTGATTTATTAGTTAATTTATTAAGGGAACAAACGATAAAACGCTATGTAAAGGAACAACCAGACTCAAAACAAAAACTCGTAAATATTGCACAACAATTTTTTTCACTTCAGTAAATTGTTGATGATAATCCTTTCAGCAGTTTTAGCAGGACTGGTGATGTAGAATAATAATGAAAGTCACAGGAAACTCGTCAAAATGCGTAAATGAAGTCGAAAATCCGATTACAAAAGAATAAATAAAAAGTGCAACAACGAACAATGCATTTTGACAAGAATTATGCGGCGGTATAGATAATTTACTGGTTGGACTTGTGGCTCACAAACCCTCTTTGTGACTGGATTATGTCCACGATTTCAGAAGTTTTGGATGGGGAGGGCTTTAAACTCGAAAAATGTGTGGTACTTGTCGATAATGTATAAAAAGGGGGAAACTGTAACGCCATCATAACTTCATGCCATCATAACGTTCATCATAGCTTAAAAACGGTTTCAAGATTAAACGAGGAACAGCCAATCATGAACGTTCAATTGAAATCCGAATCGATACTTTTAAATGCATTAAGTAGAGTAATATACTGATATATTATTAATCAATGAGTAATATTTTTGGTGTTTGCTTGACAATATTAAAAAAAATATGGCTATTAGGGTTAATATTATAATCTTATCATGTGATAAATGTTTATTTGCTCCTTTATTACATTACCTAAGATTAATTTAATTGTGAAATACTGGAAATAGTATATTTCATTACTAGTACCGAAAGTGGCATTTTCCAGTACGCGTTCAACTTTTATGTGTGAGGCGGATCACTGAGTTTCTCGTGCGAGGTGATGCCGAGCTGGTGAAAGTTAGCACAATAATTTGAGCAAGTACCAAAAATCACTTTCGGTACAAGTTATGGACAATACTTTTCATCAAGACGCAAAATACACACATACAGAATAAGATACAGTTTTCGTTTTGCAGATATTCTCCTCAATTAACATTTTGTAATGAGGAATAATAGAATAATCGGAGGAATTTTTAACACGCCAACAACACAGCAAAAATAGTCAAGGAAAACTTCAGGTTAGGAAACATTAGTGCGCATAGCGGACGAGTGGAAAACTAATTTAGAGCAAGGGAAAGTAAATTTAGAGCAAGAGAAAATCAGCAAATCGTTTTCCCTTGCTCCAAATTAGAGTTTGGAAAAAGATCATTATCGTTGGGATGTCAGCTGTTTTATCGAAAACAGCTACTTTCGGTAAGGAGTTATGAAAAGATATAACTCCGTGTAATAGCTCGGCTACGCCTCGCATGTGAATCTCGGTGTTCCTGTGTTTGGCTCCGCCTCACACATGAATCTTGTGCGCGCACCGGAAAATGCCACTTTCGGCACTAGTAATGAAATTTAATGCACTGTTCTTAACACGATTTTTTATCTTCTGGGAGACCTGCTGACTTTTTATTGTCATAAATGACACAAACTTATTTAGTTGGAGACATTTTTTATTTTAACATGAGCGAATTGAAAAAAGTGCATATTTATTTAATCCGATATATAAAGAGTTACACTAGTCCACCCACCACATACTATATGAGAAAAGAGCACATGTGCAATTCATATTTGTAAACAATACATTTATAACAACATATTTGTAAACAATATATTTGTAAACATTATATTTTTATAAACATATATTTATAACAATATATTTGTAAATTTACTTACATTTGTTACAATTTTATATTTGTTTTGTTACAAAACAAATATAAAATTATAATATATTTTTAATTATAGGCTATTTTGTTAGTCTGAAATATTAAACCCAAATTTAAAATAGCACCCTCTACTCATTCGCCCAGCGAGCATTTCCCGTGCACCTGCCAGTCCCAAATACCATATTAATCACCGGACAACTGATATAGAACTGACTGATAGCTGCGTACCACGGGAGGAGCAGGAACCACAACAGTGGATTGACACCTGTCAGTCAATGCATCCCCAAGGCCTGGAATATATCGTCACAGGACCGATAATATCTCACACTGATCGACGATTCCTGAAACCACATAAGTAGATTGACAAGTGCTAGTAATCCTGCAAAACCTCTCATGCTCTGCAATGACAGGTGAGGCTTTACACATCACCCTGAGCTAGCGTTGGTGGCTAAAATTTTAATTCTGATTCAAAAGTGATTGTCATATAAAAAGTATTAAAAGAATCGTACTGAGGTAGTAGAGTTTGAGCAATTGCTATTGTACCAATTAACGTAAGGTTTAAGAAGGATTCTTCTTATTTACGAAAACCTATTTTGACTTTGAAAATTCGTTTGTTTCCACCCTAATTGTATACATTTGTAACATATTAATCATTTGTACCAGTAATTACTGTGTTAGGTAGGTAGTTATAAAGGGAATTTTGAGTTCAGATTTTTAGCTGTGCTTTTTAGTAAAAACCGAGTTTGAGCAATTAATCTATGTCTATATTTACAGATGGTTTTAACGATCACAAATGAGAAGTGCTGAACATAAACATAAAACATAAAAAAATAAACTTAAAACAATGTATTAAAAAATATATACGATCCAACTACTATTACACATATTTATTATCTTAAAAATGTATTTTCTTTATTTTTGTGTTTATAGATAACAAACCTACATTCATGCTGTCTCTCCATAAATTGTTATGAGGTTAAGTCCAATAACCGAAATTAATAATTATATTAACATTTTCCAATCGATGAATTCTACTAATTTTGCATTATATTTTTTTAGAAAATATATTTCTAACATGAATGTAGGTTTTGTATAGAATTTCAGTATTAGGCCTACAGATCAAAATGTAGCAAATGACGATAAACTGAAAGCGATAAGAACGAACCTCAACGACTGTGGTGGGCTGGGAGGCTTGTGTAGTGTGTACCTTCGTCACACACCCTGTATGATGCACAAGCTGCGATTGAGAACTGATTGCCTTCAAGACACTGATTAAAACACAATGGCACCAGCTTTCCCGCCCGCAGGTAGGCAGGGTACAGACTTCATGCTAGATTGATCAACTAGTCTAGCTCTCGTGTGTTCAATGTTAAAATCATATTTGGAATTCACTCATCAAACGGTTAATGTAAAGAAACTGGAATCTAAAAAGGAGGCTTCGTTGGAAGATCTTGGTAAAAAGTTAATGCAGATTTTTAACGTTGAAAGAATTATATTAATTCCATGAGAGACAAAAACGTTTCAATGAAATACAAAACACGTTTTGTTATTTAAAAATACCATTTATTAATGTTTTTTTTATTTTATTAACAATATCAATATCAATTATTGTTCATTAACAAATATCAAATGTGCACCTGCAGTTCTGTTTATGGTCCATGCAGAGGGAATGGTGCTTATTGAATAATTTTAATTGACATTTTTTACTACATGCGTTTACAAAGGAGCCATTTAAACATTTTTTTAAATTCACCATACTATAAGCATATTATATGCTGACGCAGGAATGGTAATAAAATGTAGTGTAGAATCTGTTCACAGTTTGTGTACGAATGCCTTTGATATGTGTTGGCGTCATTATGGAAACTATGTTTTCAGCCAACAGTGCCTATTGCATTTCTTTATGACCCAGGTGGGAACCTTTCCTAGGAAGCACAGTATTCTAGCCTCCTACCCTGAAAGTACTGAAACTTTGTTACTTTCTAACATTGAACATAATTTATGTTTCGCAATAAAAACTGACAAAAATTATTTCAACAATGAAGGTCATTGTGCATTTTTAGAAACAACTGCACTGCCTTAGAATAAGTTAATTGCGATGGCATCTCTGTGTTTAAAAAAAAGGTAGTTTGGCCAATCTTTGGATACAATGAGTCCAGTAGGTGACGGTTTAAAAGTTCTATACCTACAAATTCTGAAAAACTAAATCGATTGATGTGAAATGCGAACAAATTTTCGGAAAAGCTCATGAATCGAAAGTTTGATGACGCCAAAATGTGTTTCGATAATTTACCTAATCTTCTTAGCTTTTAATAGATAATAGACCAAGTAAAAGCCTGTTATTTACTGCATTAAATAAACACCCGTTTATTAAAACTTGAGAAACAAACCTTTATTAAAATACAAATTTGTGAAAAAATTATATTTTTGTTGGATTTTCACATCGTGTTCTTATAAGACTTATGATTTACCTCAAATCCGTTTCATATCATGATCAAAAGTTAAAATGAAAGCTGGTTATCCATAGAGCATTTTCACGTCAAAACATAAAACATCAACAACTTGAAAGTAGACCCTATTTAACAATTGTTTTATTTTAGAAAGTATAATGTTATTATGAATGGAGGTTGATGATACCTTGTCCTAAACCCTTCAAAATAAAAATTATCAGTACTTCAAATGAAAGCCGACAAATTAAGGAGCAATTAAGAAAATACTTAAATCAGTAGGAAAGAACTATCAGGTGCCTTAAAAAAATGTTTTTATTTGTTTATAATGTATAAAATAGGTGTACATAGCATAAACATTTTTTTCTTAAGCCATTCCAAACTCATGTTGATACAATTACACGTCAATAGTTTTAAAATTACAGAATTTGGAGCCTAAACCCTTCATCCTCTGGAATGTAAGTCCATCATTAAATATCAGAACAACTTCTAAGATCTTTTTTCTTGCACGAGGCATTTTCTAATGTATGGATAGACCGCTGAAAACAAAGTGGAGCTAAAATGAGATTGGCCAGTCCTCCCGGGAGATATTCGCCAGTAGCGCTGTAGCCGCCAGATATAAAGCGCCGTTGCTCTACGCGAGTGAGACTCCCTGCAGGGTTGTAACCCTCTACTTAAGACAATTCAGCTCCGCGCCTGCTCTAAATATTATTGCCGTTCCAACTGTATATTTCACTTTATACGCGGGTCCTCCTTTTCTTTATTGTTCATGAATACATCCCGCGCCCAACTTACGGCCCGGAATTGCTCGGGCCTCACATTTGTTTTCTTTGTTTATACATGATGCTTTAACGTGCATCTTCAGTAATTTTACTTATATGGATTCAGTTTTATTTCAAAAGTTGTTACAACGCCACAATCATCCTTCATTCATCTGTCATTCATATTTGACTTAAAATACCTACCCACTATTTCAAGTAATGTATCTAATGTATATTAAAAATGCGTACTGGGTTTCTTTCTGTAGACCTCAAAATAATGCAAGAAATGTTAGTTTTACATACGTAAAATGGTTATTGCATCGCAGTTTGAGGTTTTTCATGAAAACAATCTATAATTTCATAGATTTAAGATGAAAGAACAATACATGAATACAGCCTAGCCCTAAGCTTGGATGTTATGTTAGAGCTTGGCTGTATGTAACACTGAATTATTTGAATACAATAAAATCATACTTATTGTGTTTTTAAAGGTATTTCAAATCCTCATATCTGCAAAATCGACACCAACAATGTCCATACATTTTTACCAGTAGAGAATCGAATTGGAAGTTTTATTTACCGCGCACCATCAATTGACATCGAAACATGTGATGCATCGTTTGTACCGTGCATCCAGTATGCATACAGGGAATGCGATATGCAAGGACAAATATGCAGCTTCTTTCACCTGGCGTGATTGGCCGAATGCAAATATGTCGAGGCAATCTGTACACTTTAGGATATCACGAGCATTCGTTGGCTATGCCGGTTTTCAATTAGCCTTTTGATGTTTTTAGTGAGTTGTGTAAAAAACGGATTTACAGGAAAAGGCGTAAAAATATTATACATACATATTTACCTTCCAGCAGGATAAAAATTCAAGTGGATGTTAAAAAAAATTCTGCGCAATCACGTAAAAAAGTTATAACATCCAGCCTATAAAAATATTTACTAACAAAATCTCATTGTTCGTTTCCTTTTACTTCTTTCTAGAGATATGTAGCATTTTTAGCGTGGTTTTCAATAAAATTATTCACATTTGCTCTCCAAAATATGACATTAAATTTTCAATCAACTCCAAAGTATTTTACTGTATATGATTAGAACCAAGATTTTGAACCATCGTCAAGACTTTTAACCATCGTTGGCTATTTCTAGTGTACACTGAAAACATTATGTTTTTATAAGTAGTTTTATTATACTTTTTTATGTCTAAAAATATTAGATTACATTAAATAAAACAATTAGGATTTCTAAGATTGAGAATTTTGATTACGAAAATTCACTTGGAAAAACGTTTGTTGGTATCATAACTAGAGATTGCTTCAAAATATTTCTACCAAATTTGGCAGGAATGTTTATATAAAAAAACTCTAGAACAAGCTGGTTGATTGGCATCCTCGCTTTAACCCTCTTCGTTTGGCAGCACTTTGAGAAATAGGTGAGAATTATTATGACCTTCGAAATCGGAAGAGATATTTAATACACGATTAAAATATTGATTCTTCACAAAATTTATCGTAAGTCAAGATTTTGAACCATTGTTAGTCTGATTAAATTTCGAGTTTTTTTTAATAACATATTTTTTATCAGTGGAGTAGAATTACTTATATCTTACAGCCCTTTCTTAATTTTGCAGGGCTCACAAGAGATCTACAGGGATATTTGAAATACCTCCTTCGGTGTTATGTTTAAGGGATAACATGACCAGAATGATTTAGTATTAGTTTGCAGGTTTTTACACCATTGACAGAGTGAACTGATGACAGTAACTCGTCTCGTGCTTAATCTGTATGTTTTTTTTTTTCAATGACAGCTATTCCATCCAAAGTGTAAATTAAAAACGCACCGTATTTATAAAAAGCTACTCACGTTATGATATTTGAATATAATGTTTTAAATACTGATAAATCTTCGTTCATCTTTTTACGGGAAGAATTGGTGTATAACTAACTAGTTAAGCAAATAATTAATAGCACAGCCATCGCTATAAGAAGGCCGCGGCGCCGGCGCGGCGGTAGTAAATGGCCACATCGCGCCTAAGGGTTCAGCTGCTTTATTTATCCATACTCTCTTATGGCATTATTTTTTTATTACTTGAAACCAGCTGGCTCTGTAAGGGTTTTTGCCATGCAAAAAACCCTCGAGAAGCGGTGTTGCCGGGTCGAAGGCCGTGGCATTATTACTAGAGATGACCATGCTAATAGCCATTAATGTTGATGCTATTATTTTCAATAAATTCCAAAGAATTACTGTTTATGAGTAGGACTATTCAAATTTCAAATTTAGAGAGAACTACACAACTTTATATTTAGATAATTCATTGGCATTATTCTCGAAAATCGTCAACTCATCATCAATCAGTTCTGATTTAACTTCTACAAAAATATTTTTATTGTTCATACATATGCCGAATAAGTTTTTTTTTGTATTAAAAAGAGGGTGGTGGCCTCTTTTTACCTTGCATTTGCCCCCCCACATGGGCCTCAGGCCTGTGCGTGGGAGTTATCAAGCAAACCCAAGGAGTGAGCCGGTACAGTACAAGGATGATCAGTACTGCTAAAAGTATGCGGCATCATCGGGACTCGATCCTGCGACGATCCCGCCACAGAACCGGAGCCGAGTGCGCTACCAACTGCGCCACCGACTCAGTTATGCTTCCGTGAAGTGTTCTAGACAAATATTAATAAAGTTAATTCTTCTATATCTCTTGTTTGAAGGCAATTAGAACCATCAAATTTAATTCCACCGTTTAAACCAAAACAAATGCAATCATATATTTAATTTCGTAAGGCGATTCTTTGCGTCAAAATTGTGGGCGTTTGGCAAGTCGTAGAAAGATGGGAGAGGGCTCAAATTAAAGGTCTCTATTCCGTGATGGCGGGAAAAATACTGAAATTGCTTGAAATTCACTAGAAAACGAGAAATAACGTAAAATATCTGCCATTTAAAAAGCATTGGGATCCAAAAACGTCTGCTTTGTTTACATTAAACATGTGTTGCTTATACTTTATTTAAAACCACATGCTAGATGTTGATATGGTATATTTAAAATCCAGCTATAAATATGAAGGTTGAACGTACTATAACAAATAACGGTTTTTACAGATGGTTATGTTTTTATCTTTAAATTTTCTGATTTTACAATTTATTTAGGTACCTCAACATGCTCACAATGATGCTGATGTTGTTTTATATCCAAGTGTTTTGTAATATTAACACAATCGATAAGCGCAGACTGTACGTACAGAGAAGACTTATAATTTTTAAGGCCTAGCTCTGGCAGTTTTATGTGCGGTCGGAAATGGTCACAGTTTTGACCAAGCAGCATCAGAGTGTGCTTCTGTAACAACGATTGAGTGCAACATCAACTTTAAATTTTATCTTATTAAAAGGGTTTACCTTTAAATTTTGCTAATACAAGTACATTTAATCTTCATTCTACCAAAACAAAGTTGTATTTACTCACGGGCAAACCATAAAAACGTATGGGACGTAAGGTAAAATCAATATGTCATAGGTGTTTACTGAGCTGGTGGTCTCCAAATCTAACTTCCGTATGGAGTGGAGCCAGAGGCGCCAACGTGGATCGTGGAAGCGTCAAGGGGAAACTATTTTCTGATTTCATCCTTAACTACTTGCCTATTGTATCTTCAATGTAGTTTCAATCGAAGGTTTCCATAATAAATATCCGTTAACTGTCCAATATATTCTTTTGAACCAGCAGGAGGCTATATACGAGCTTGATGACGGTCTCTTGATGACGTCACAATTTGTTATTTACATTTTTGTGTTAAATTGTTACGACTTTCCTGGGGACAAAATCTGTAGTTAATCTTTATAACTTCTTCAAACTTGCCTCATGTTCATATGTTGAATTAACAAAGTGAGCTGGGTTAGTTTTAAGGTCGACGGGTAGCTCCACTATTCCAAAGATTCAGCCCTATACCATTGGCTTTAGTCAATGCCTATACTGAACTGAAGTACTCTAATGCCCTTACTTAAAATTCTGAGACGTACTAGCAAATCTTAGCACTAGCACTTCAGAGTTTTAAGTGTGTAGAAAACCCATGCATTAATATATCTATTATTATTAAATATCCTACATTAAATGTTCAGTATTTGAATTTTATTTTTAGGGGCTTTTGCCCCTACAAGCCCCTAGTTTACTAGTTATTTTCCGATTGTTAACCAAAAAGCCCAGATGGGAGCGATACATAAATCTTTAAATTTCCTTCCAGTGTTAGATTTATTGCTCGTAAAGTTTATATTTTACAAGCCCTCGACGTTGCGGCGCGGGAACGGCCCGCCGCAGTGATGCATGTGACCGCAGTCGGGGCCATGTACCGTTGTCGACCGCAGAATCACCCTGTGAGCATTCAACTGGCCCGGCTGAATATTAACTAATTAAAACACCTGGACCGCCTCTGCCCCGTCACTGCACTGTAATTATTGCTCGACCCGACTGTGATTATTGAATCGTCATTTGGAATTCCACCTGTGACTGGTTCATTGTGGTCATCCTAACCTTTTACTCTTAAACTTAATAGGGAGGGTTTTTTATATTTAAACTCCATCTGCACATTCCGTTGATATGGACTATTTAGACAAATGTTTTTACAAAACTGCACTAGCTTTACATTTTAAGTCGTGGTGACCAGGTTTGCTTTTTGGTTTGGTAAAATTACACTGTTAGAAAGGTTTTCTTTCTCGAAACTTCTTGTTTTACGCCTTTACTTATTGTTTTCCGTTAACAACTACAAACTCTTCCTAACATATTCCCCATAATATGGTTATTAAAGGACATTAAAGCAATTAATCAAAGTCATTATTGGTACAAGTTAAAAGCTTGATCAGACCCATTCATCCGATATGCATATATTCTGGAAATATTGTGGTTTTTAATATTGAATAATATATTCTGGAAATATATTCAGAGAGAATCAAAAAATTGCTCAACAACTCAAACGGATAGCTTCATTTTTACAGTTCCCATTTACTGAGAAGCAACCATATTTGGATAAACTTTAAAACAAGAGGTAGAAGAATAACTAGATGAGATAGAGGCCAGTCCTCCCGGGAGATATTCGCCAGTAGCGCTGTAGCCGCCAGATATAAAGCGCCGTTGCTCTACGCGAGTGAGACTCCCTGCAGGGTTGTAACCCTCTACTTAAGACAATTCAGCTCCGCGCCTGCTCTAAATATTATTGCCGTTCCAACTGTATATTTCACTTTATACGCGGGTCCTCCTTTTCTTTATTGTTCATGAATACATCCCGCGCCCACCTTATGGCCCGGAATTGCTCGGGCCTCATATTTGTTTCCCTTTATTATTCCTTGGTTCCCACTCGTTTTAAAATTGTTATTTTCGTTTAAATGTTTGGAAAAGTAAAAACAATATACCTTACTGAGAAAATTTTATCAATGAATAGAAGCAAAAACCCTTATTTCAACTCTTCCACCCCTCAACACTGCAGGACCTATAAAACCATTCCAAAAAATTATAAAAACAATTTTATCTATTTTAAATGGAGCTGTCCAGCTTTTTTTAAATTTTTCGAAACTTCCAATGATATGATATCACGATTACTCGCCAAAGTCGCTGAAAGCTGTTTAAATGTTATTTGTCTGTGCTCACTGGTTATAATCTACATTGGTGTAGATAGAAATCGGCAATAGAATCGGCGCGGAGATAAGTAGATCTCAATTAATTTGTGAAACAGGCCAGCTGATTTTGAGGCATTATACATCGAAATACCCTAGGATCAGCTGATCTGCTGCAAAGCTTGAATTTCAACCGCCGTCTTTTCTATCGACGCCGTATAAGAACATTGTGCAGACAGCCTTTAAGACATTTTGAAAAGTAAAAATTCTGTCACCAATAGGCTCTTGCAAAGAATATCCTATGATCTTCGGCTTCACTGTCAATAAATGTGGGTATCAGCTGCGGTGAGCGTTATCAGTGAGCCTCTCGACTATCCCACTGATACGACTCACTGATAACAGATAACACCACTCCACTCCAGTAGTGTGTATGTGAATGGGTGTGGGTGCATATGGGAATGGCTGGGAATATGACCCCGAGTAAGTCACTGTATTCATTTGATAATTTAGGTTTAAAGTATAAGGCTTCGGCTATTGATTATTGAATATGGCTTTTGTCATAAAATCACATTCTTGAATAATTTCCTCCACTCTCCCCCGACAAGAGGAGAGTTTCTAAATTTCTTTTGACATTCAACTTTTTTTCGAGGCAAGTTAAGGAATATTACCCTAATAGGAATAGTTTCTTATGAATTACATATATATATATATTCGTCAGTACTTTTGACTTCCACCATGTTTTTAATGAAGATGCCTTTTATCAGCTTTATGTGTTGAATTCGGTCGGTGTACTGTATTGTTTTGTCCGTGTATTACAAAACCAAGTATTTATATTTATCATCACAAGTAAATCACAGCATTTTAAATTGACAATTATCTGCTTTAATAGAAAACGCAAAATTTGGTAAATATGGCTGAGTGTAAAGTAACATCAGATTTTATCACCGTTATAAATATGTTTCTATTTGATCATGTTTACAGTGTTAAATTTTAAGGTATCTTTTCTAAAATTCGCATTTATTGCTTGCACGAATGTTTAGCTTCCCAGGAATAATTTTCAACTACAAAACTTGTACTTTTCCCATCCAGAAACCTGGCCACGGCTATTATAATAATGTTATGTACTAAGTGAGCATACGCCAATTATCACTTTAAAAAAATTATAAACTGGATATTGAAATATAAAATGTATTCAAAAGTTTGGTACTTGGTGAGATTATTTTTGAACCAGACATTAGCTGAGTCGAACAATAAAGTTGTTTTAACCTGAAGTCACAACCATTACAACGCGTGATAAAGCACAAAAAAATCCCCTTCCCTTATTTGGACCAATGAGAAGCAGCGATCACATACCGCTAAGGGCGCCGCAGCAGCTATAGAAGCCTGAACCAATTAATTTTGCGGTATTGTGCCCCTACAATACTCCTTATGTTGGCTCTACCCACAAAGCTCCTTTCAGCCAACTCGAGCAAGTTCAAAGAAACCCCTAACTAAATGTTTCTTCTTTTGAGCACTGATTGTTCTTCGATCGACTTAAGAATACAATTAAGATGGCAAACACCTTTCTCTTCTCGGAGAGCTGGGATTGGTTTGCATTAAATATCCGGTTTGTTGTTAACTTGTATGGATTAATTTTGCTTGCAGGTTTCTTGACTTGTAGATACAATGTAAAGGGGTTTAGAATGTCATTACAAAAACTGTATTCTGTAAGCAGATTGTTAGATAAGTGAATGCAATATCCTCTAAATCCTCTGATAAAATGGGTTTTTAAAAATTTTATTTTACATAGAAAAATTATCGTTATCTAATTTTAGTTTACATTATTGAATTAAGCTAGAAAAAGATTTGGTATCCTGAATCAATGCTCTATGTCCATTGGTTACAGAGATACTGAGAGTAGTAATAAAGACAGTACGTAGTCAAATTCAAATTGAAATAACTTTATTTTTGAGAAATTGTTACATAATTACATTGGCAGCTTAAAAATGTGAAATTAATCCTCACATAGGAAATAAATCCTGTGCGTGAGAATGAGTCTATTTAGTTATAAATTTTTTCTCCCGCTTATTATTAGACCATTTTGTATTTTTGCCACTTGCGAGGACGATCAGACGGACAGGCAAAACCCCCTCCCCCTCTTGGAATTTCACACCTAACAAACACACACAGTCACGCACACGTCCATGCCAAAAGCACACTTGCAAAAACCTGCTGCTCTGAATATCTTATGTCTGTAGCTATAATCGCACCTTCCATCAAAGATTGGGCTTATGTAAAATACGCCATTTCGATTTCATTTAAATGAAGGATACCACTGAGCTGGTGGAATACAAATATGCATTCCCTCAAATTCTTATTTAAATAATCTATATGTTCAGCCCAACTAGGCTTACTGTCAATGACCACCCCAAGATATTTGAAAGAGTTCACCCTTTCAACCGATTGGCAGCGCAGTTGCTGTTATTGACGTCACCACAAGTATGAATTGTGAGTTTGCCTCTGAGCGTGTTCTCTCGAACTCTGAACGAAATTGGCATGAATTTGGTTTTTGAAATATTAAGAGTCAAAATGTTTTAGTCAAACCTCTTTTTTATTACCATAATGTCTCTATACTCGCATTTTGGAAAAGCTCATCCCACGATCTGCTATGAAAGAAAAGAGCACTGTCGTCTGTAAAGAGAAATATTTTAAATGATACCTTGATTTTGGTGATTTTATTTATGGATACCAAGAAAAAGAGAGGGCCTACATTGCTACATTTAATAACCCCTTAATCTACAGATTTGTGATTGCTAAAGTTGCCATTTATCGTCATGAATCGTGTCCTGTTTTCGAAGTAAGATTTAAACCATCTCAGAGAAATACCACGAATGCCAATTAGCTCAAGTTTATTTAATAATTTAGATCTATCCACGGTGTCAAATGCTTTAGCTAAATCTAAAAAAAAACCAAAAGACCTTTCTCGACATTACTTACAGGTTTGTTAATGTGACTATTTAGATCAAATAAAGCATCTAATATATACAGGGTGAGTCTTCTAAGCCGTCCACAACAGATTATAGGCGAATGGCTTAACATAGAGACGAAACAAACATTTCCCCACTAAATCATACCTAAGGAACAACGTAAAAATATTTTTAAGCTTTTCAAAATACAGGGTGTACCAAAAACTGGGGGTCATGGGTTCGAATCTCGGAATTTTTAAATGTAAACATATGTCATATTATACATCATTTTAAAGGTCTAAGAAAGATAAACAATTTAGTGAAAACAGAACTCAATTATCTTTATTATTTTCAAAATGGCGGCCGTTTTTGTGAAAAATATTGGTATTTACGGAATACCCTGTATCTCGAGAACTACTGAAGGTCTTTTCGTTCTGTTTGAAAATTCTTTATCCCTGTAAACTCAGCTTTAATTTGATATGCAACATGAAAACATTAAAAGAAAATAAATATTTTTTAAAAATGTTGGTAACACTGAAAATCAAAAGTTTTAAATGGCAACATATGTTAAATAGGATATCATTTTAAAGGTCTTGCAAAAACCTACAATTTTTCTATTTGTACTCCCCTTCTATCTTTTGTAGTTTTTCAGTAATAAACAAAAAACTCCATTTTCCCATATAACGCCCATGTTAAATGTGCAGTACCTCAAATCATTTAAATTTGCATCCTTTAACATTGAGTACACAAAATTTAACATGGGCGTTATATGAGAAAATAAAGTTTTATGTTTATTACTGAAAAACTACCAAAGGCACAAGGGGATTATAAATTGAAAAATTGTAGGTTTTTGCAAGACCTTTAAAATGATATCCTATTTAACATATGTTGCAATTTAAAATTTTTAATTTTCAGTGCTACCAACATTTATAAAAAATTATATTAAAAAAAATTATTTTCTTTTAATGTTGGCATGTTGCATATCAAATCAAAGCTAAGTTTACAAGGATAAAGAATTTTCAAACAGAACGAAAAGACCTTCAGTGGTTCTCGAGATACAGGGTATTCCGTAAATACCAATATTTTTCACAAAAACGGCCGCCATTTTGAAAATAATAAAGATAATTGAGTTATGTTTTCACCAAATTGTTTATCTCGCTTAGAGCTTTAAAATGATGTATAATATGACATATGTTTACATTTAAAAATTCCGAGATTCGAACCCATGAACCTGATTTTTGGAACACCCTGTATTTAAAAAGCTTAAAAATATTTTTACGTTGTTCCTTTGGTATGATTTAGTGGGGAAATGTTTTGTTCCGTCTTTGTTTGTTAAGCCGTTCGCCTATAATCTGTTGTGGACGGCTTAGAAGACTCACCCTGTATATATAAAAGCCAAAACCCATTGTCTGACTGACTGATTCTTTAGTTTTTAACTTATTAAAATAAAAATAATCTCACTTTGGTAGGCCCCATTAAATTCAGCTCAAAAAAACAAACAATGTAGTATCCTGAATCATTGCTTTATGTCCATTGGTCACCGAGATAATGAAAGTGGTAAACACCTCTTACATTGTACCTATGTCATCCTTATGGGTAATAAAAAAGTTCTATATCTCGCTTAATTCGCAACATATCTTAGTAAAACTTGATGTGTGGCTTGATATAGTTGATATAAATCGTATTAAGGCCTAAAATCCGCAATTTTCACATTTACTTGTCAGCAAACCTGCATACTCCATTTTTGGTATTATTCGTATGCAGGTGAGAATAATGAATGGCTTGGAATATTGTTTGTTTTGATTAAACCTAACCTTAATATTTGACAAGTAGAAACACGTGATTATATTACAATCAAACAAGTTCATTGTCAAAAATATTCCACCTCGTCTTGACCGCTTCTTGTTAAAAAATCTAACATTGAGTAAGTGCCGCAATTTGTGGATGACCTTTAAAACCATTAATAATCGCCCATGTGTTAAGTTGTAAACTATGTAAATCGAGTTTGAAAAACTGTCAACGGATGGTACCACTGTTATTCCAAACATTCAGTCCTTTACTGTACTTAATTGAAACCCTATTTGACAATTCTGCGAGTCGTCTGGCAAATCTGCGCTGAAATACCTTAACTTTCTTAAATTTGACACATTCAACGTTAAAATCGGTCCAGCCATAGATATGACTGTGAAAAGAAAACCTGCACTATCTCCTGTGATTTAACTGGTTTTTAAACCTACTCAACGTCATAGCACGTAAACGGAACTCTACCTACATTACATATTCCTTAATAATATCTGGGGACCGAGCTTCGCTCGGGGTAAAGCAGTGACATTTTCAAATATACATGTTCATACTGCTCCCCACAATGACAATTAGCTTTGTAATTTGATTTATTGAGGTTTAAGTTTTGTTCATTGAATTAATCCTGTCTTTGTTTTCTAATCGATACTCTCATTGCTCGTTTCAGTGCCCAAGCGCTGTGACGAATGTTGTATATCCCAACGGTGCCTTCATGAATTGCTCGACACTGCCGATATCACAGATTACAATATCACAGAAAATGCAAATTATATGATCAATTTTGTGATATATGCAAATTTGTGATCTTACGTCACAAATAATCTATCTTCTATGTATCTATATTATTAATTCTGTTATCGATTCTTTAAAATCAAAGTTGTGAGAGTTTTGCGAGCTCGCAGGATGACAGGAGATGCCTCAAATAAAAGGTCTCGGTCCCAGGGGGTCGGGAAAATAGTAGATTATGTCCAAATATACCAGAAAATGAGAAGTAACGAAAAATATTTTCCATTTAAAATGCATTGGGATTGAAAAGATTGAAAAACGTCTGCTTTGTTTACATTAAACATGTGGTGCTAATGCTTGATTCAAAGCCATATGGTAGATGTTGACATGTGGAATTCATTTCAAAATGCAGCTAACTATGCACGTTCAATGTACTATAACAAAAAATATTTTAAATTTAAGATTTTCTGATTTTATAATAATTAAGGGTTTGAGTTTTCATAATTTAAAATTATAAAAAGTTAAGTACGTTTGTTTATTGTGTGTTATAACGATGCAGATTTAATACCAAATGATCTATACATATATATATAATTACGTAAGCGAAATTTTTGCGAAGAAATTGTGGGCGTTTGGAAGGTTGCAGGATGATGGGGGGGGGGGGCTGAAACTGAAGGTCTCCATCTCAGGGACTCGGGTAAAATACTGAAATTGCAATTTTGTGGATCCAAAAGCCTATTTTTATGAAGGTATTTTGTACTATAGTAAAGAAGGATTATGCTTAGGGGCTATTAGCCTCTTCAAGCCTCTAGTAATAATAAATTTCATAAATGATGATAAATTTTCTGAGCATCAAACTTTGAAGTACAAACTGAAGTTTGAGGTAGATTGAGTTGAATAATATCACGTTTTTTCTTATATAAACCTTGTCCTAATGAAATAAACTTGTTCTTTGTAGATCTTTGAGAATTTGCTTATCTCTATTTCCTAAAATGTATTTGCGAACTTTAAGAAACATTAAACTGATGATTTAAATTTAGTAAATCTTAATCACAAAATCATTTATAATTAACCCAAAAACAGCTGTTTACCTGTTTGGGATTTTTAGATGGGGATAATACTCCATGAGCAATCTGTACTCAATTGTATTATCCCTGTTCTATTCTACTGTACTGCCAAAGTGCTATAAAAGTTTTAAGTGGCTTTGTCATAGACAGCAGGATGATTCTTTTGTTTACTTTTTTTTGTTATTGGAAACTCATATGACCTCATGTTAAAAATTATCAATTTTAAATTTAATTTTTCTAAAAATTTTGCGTTTCTACAGCAAATTCAACCACGTAGGTGAACTTAAAAATAAAAACTACACCTACATGCAAAATTTTATCAAAATCGTTAGAGCCGTTTTCGAGATAGGATTTATAAATCTATGTAATTAATTCGCCAACACGAAATTTGTCTTATGAACTCCTCCGTCATTTCTTAACCGATTTTGATCATTGACGGCTCATTGGAAAGAGCGTGTTGCGTAGATTTGCAAACTGGCCTTACATTTTTGAAAAAGTCCCTTGGGCTCTGCCCCATTGGCTTTTAAAGTTCCTATGTTATCCTTATGAAGAACATAATTGTTTACATTTTGATCAGCTGGATAATTTAATTGCTGTTATTTTTTAATTTGTGTAAACATAACCCTCAAGACGGATCGTGTTAGCATGATTGTGTTTTAAATTTGTCGCCATTTTAATTATCGCTCTGCTAGAGTAGCGCACGATTCCGTGCGCTCGGATCCACTAGTATATAAATATTCATTGCTCATTTAAAGTAATAGGATATAATCACGTGTTCCTACTCAGGGCCAAATTTTTGGCCCTGGTTTCTACTTGTCAAATATTAAGGTTAGGTTTAATCAAAACAAACAATATTCTAAGCCATTTCATACTTTTTCATTATAGTCCAGTCAAAAACTTAAAAAAATGGCCCAACCTGGAAAAAATTCCGTTAATTTTGAAACTTTGCACACTTATTTAGAAGTACCTAAGGATGAAAATATCAAAAGTCCTGGAAAATATGTGGTGAGCTCTAGTGGCAATTGACGAATCAGGGTACTTTTTTTGGTTTTTCCCAAAAATCTCGAGAAACGTTGGTCAGGGGTAAAAACGTTAAATGTACAAAATAATGCTTATTAAATTAAATTTTCTTCATTGCGGTGGGTTGCATTTCAAGAATGAAACGTCTGGTGGAGATAATGAGTCATTTACGCGTTGTTGCCACAAAGGAAAGTTTACCTATAGAGATAGCCGTTCCCTATATCTGTTTTGGCGATAGTTATAAGGTGCAGGGGCAATCCCTAAACAAAGGCTTACGGCGCCAGTGTTTGCTCTTAGTCATCTACATGATGCTGTAAGCAGAGCTCGAACTTTTGCCGGTAATAAAATAAACATTTCAGAAACAAGAGCCCATGGGAAAATGAAGGTGTTTCCCAAAACATCGTTTACCGGATTCTCCTGTGGTAGATCAAATGAACTTTTAAATTTTCAGTAGTTTTGGCCATAATTTTGTTATTGAATTTAGCCGTTTGATTAAAATTTAAAAGTATACAAGAAGGCTGTTTATTCTTTATCCTTTTACTATTATGATTTTTTGCTCGATTTCGAGCTAAAAGTTATCTAATCCTTTTTTATTCTATCCCTTTAGATTCGTCATATGTCAAGGTTAATGACCTATTATAATTTCTATGGTGAAATATTAGCAACTGCTAGTGGGAAATAAGTAAAATAAGTAAAAATAAGTAAAATAAAAAATAAGTAAAAATAGCCAAGAGCCGAAACATGTCGTCAATTTTAATTAAATAAATATTTAATTATGAACAAAAAAGGATACTCTGTTAGTAAAAATGATAATCTCTCTAAGTAAAATTATATATCTCCCTTATTTCTCAACGTATCTAATAAAACTTGGTTTACACCTTAATCTAGATGAAGTATAATGTATATTGTAAAATCCCAGATATTTCCATTTTTGTGGCAGCAAACCTGCATACTCATTTTCTACGTTACCCTTACGGGAAGTAAAACAAATGAAATATCTTAATTATTTATTGACATATTTTGATAAAACTTGATATATGGCTTCTTCTAGTTCATATCTACTAAATATTTAATTGAAAAAATCATTGTACACATACCTCCCCTTGTTGTTCTTCCCCATGTTATTTTTATGGAGATTACAGAAACATTTCATATATCGCTATGTTGGATTGAAATGTATTTTTACATTTGGAATTCGTTGAGTATGCAGGTCTGCTGCAACGGGAGTATTTTATTTCAATGTATGATGTATAAGGTAATCCTAATTTTTATTAGTCTTTCGAAATTAAACATTTTAAGATTATCACTTACAATTTCAATTTTTTTTCAAGTACATTAGATGTTCAATTTCCTTTTATTATTACTCGAGATCACAACTATCGAGATCACAGGAATATCCTTCTAGAAGTCAAAATTTGTTAATTTTTACTTCAGTTCAAAAGGTTTAGTTAAAATAATTGAAAATTCGCACAATTTCTTGCTACTATAAAAACACAATTTGGTTTGGAGTGTCCGAATTTAAGAAGCCGATTTTGATTTTTATGATTATTACAAACAACTTAACCCTCAAAGTAATGAAAATTCTAGGCCGTCAAGCTGACTAAATTGTTACGCATAGGTAAATGCATAACGTAACATATGATCAGGTTAAACAATTTCCTTTGTTGTTGTTTCTGTTTGTATCGATTCAAGTTTAGTGTGTTGACAAAAAACAAAAAACCTTTAATATAGATCAGAATGACCTCTTTTTACGCGAAAATATTAATATTAGGTTGGAAATGTCAAATCTTAAGGAGAAGGAATGCAATTATAACGACGCTGGAGGTAGTGCTTCCAATATTAATTCTACTACTCCAAAGCTACATTTATCGAACCATATCCAGTTCTCAAAGAAGCAGAGGAAGCGGAATAAACTATTTATCTGAACACGAAGACCAATTATTATGGAGATATTTACAAAAAAAATTTGAAGTAGCTTACTCGCCGGCAAGTAATACCACAGATAAAATAATGCAAGATATTTTTGAGATTGTAAACTTTTTGGAACCGGGAATCGTTACACTCCATCCCAAACGCTCAGAACGTGAAATCAATCAGTGGCTATTTGAAAAAACGCAATGGGGCCAAATGGTTTCCGACATAGGATCTCCAGAAATGGGAATTATATTTTCTAAATTAGACCCTAAGAATCACCAATACATAGTGGAAATGAGAACAACTTCCCCGAAGATGAAAACCAATCGTCGGGAAGAAGATGAAGAAATGTCAATTTTAGTTTATAAATCGACTTTATTTTTGGCCATTCAAACATTAATAGAGAGGAAATTAGTCCAGAGCGCAAGAGTAGAGCAGGAAGAAATGAACATTGACTATATAGAGGGAAACCAAACAGGAACATTCCATGAAAGTCCACATGACATTCATGAAATACCGTATGTCTTCACTCCACTTCCTTCACTGGATAATGATGTGTTCGTTCTGACAACCACTCTCTACGTCTTCTTGGTCTTCGCTTTTTTATTTCAAGTGCTTTCTGTGATTAGGGATGTGATCATAGAGAAAGAAACAGGAACAAAAGAGCTGATGAAGGTGATGGGGGTTGATTCCTGGATGATTTGGTTCCACTGGTTCGTCTATATTATGATGACCCAACTTATCGTCATCATAGCAGCTACATTATTTTTGACGGTTTTGAGACCTGTAGTGATAGAAGCAGGCGTGTTAATTGTATTTATACTGTTCCTCCTTTTTATCATAAATCTTACAGTAATGCTATTTGCACTAAGCTGCTTGTTTTACAAAACAACAGGAGCAATTACCATTTGTTTGATTTCGTGGTTTGTTTTGAACACAATTGTTTTCTTGAAAGTCGTTGCACAACCTCAAGAGATTCATCTAATAGTTGAGCTTTTCGCGAGTTTGTTTCCTGTGGTAAATTTGTGTTGGGCGCTGAGTTCCCTTTGGTCGTTCAAATCATACGGTGTCGACTGGACTTGGAGTTATTTGTTCACTCAAGGAATTACTAGATTTAGACTGTCAGTTGGAGTTTCCATAATATCTTTCATTGTTAGCACTCTAATCAATGTGTTAATACTAATATACTTAGACGCCATTTATCCCGGGCCTTATGGTGTGCCGAAACCATTGACTTTTCCCTGTCAGTGGTTGAGAGACAGATTCCAGTCAGAGTCTCAGGAAGAGGAAGAAATAACACATAAATCATCTGAAAATTTTGAACCTGTCAGCAAAAATGCAAAAGTCGGTATATCGCTTCGAGGATTGCGTAAAGAGTATGGTTTCTTCAATAAAAATGTAGCTGTTGAAAACGTAGATCTGGACATTTACCAAGGAGAAATTACGGCCCTTTTAGGCCATAATGGGGCAGGGAAAACGACGACGATGTCGATGATAATAGGGATGACTGCACCCACTAAAGGCGTCATCATGTTTGAAGGTCAAGACATAACTCTCAAAAAGGGATTTTTGAGAGAAAACCTCGGGTTATGTACGCAACACGATTTGTACATTGCAAAACTGACTGTTATCGAAAATATTATGTTTTTTGGAATGTTAAAAGGTATGTCATATTACCAGGCCAAAAGCACCGGTCGGAAACTTTTGTACAAATTGGATATGTTAGACAAGGAGACATCGAGGGGTTCCAAGTTATCAGGTGGGTTGAAAAGAAGGCTGTGTCTTGCCGTCGCTCTCACTGGCGATCCAAAGGTTCTCATTTTAGACGAACCTACATCCGGACTCGATCCTGAAACTCGACGTGTGATCTGGGACATAATCCTGCAGATGAGGGGAGAGAGGACGGTGTTGATCACTACACACTTCATGGAGGAAGCGGATGTCCTAGGAGATAGGATAGCGATCATGGACCACGGGCGAGTGGTCTGCTGCGGAACCTCGATTTTCCTTAAGAAACTTTTTGGTGCCGGCTACCAAGTCCACGTGCTCAAGTCTGCGAAAGCGCCGGTAGAAGACATATCGACTGTAGTCAAGCAATATATTCCTCAGCCTAAGGTTAATGTCATATCGGATGTCCAAGTAGATTTCATAATCAAAGAAGAGCTGATAAACAAGTTCCCTGCGTTATTTTCGGGGCTAGAGAGTCAAAAGAGTTTGGGTATTGTAGGTGTTACAGTGACCTGTGCCTCGATGGAAGACGTTTTCCTCAAAGTGGCAAACTTTGCTGTAGGGGACTCGCAGTCGCCACCGGATGGGCAGCCTCTTTCTTCCGCTCTGAATATTAATGAATTCGAAAGACTCGAGGGTGCACAGCTCATTTGCCATCAAGTCCAAGCTCTTTTTAGAAGAAGGTACATAATCTTAAAGCGAAATATAGTATCTTTGATGATTAAAGGCTTATTTATATTGTTGTTGACATTCTATATGACCACTTCGATACCGATAGAAAAAAAGAAGTATGTAGAACAAATGAAATTGGAATTAAATTTACAGGTTTACCCAGGAACCAGTGTTCTAATGGCTTACGATAAGAGTTTCGAAGGATTCGGGGGTATAGCAGAAAAAGTAGCACAAGCAATGTCTGGTAAAGTCAAAATATTTTCAAAAATTAAAGACTTGGATGATTATGTTATCCAACAAGCAACCAGCAACAACGTGAATTATGTTCGAAATGTTTTATGCGCCTTGAAATTTACCAGAAAATTTATAGCCATAAATTATCACGACCAAAAATATCCTCATGCCGCTGCGATCGCTGTTAATTTCGTTTCCAACGTTCTCTTAAACTCAAACGGAACTGGGTTGATAAAGGTTATAAATCATCCATTTGTAAATACTGATGCATCAGGAGTCTGTGTTAAATCTAAAACTAATCAATTCTCTATGGAATTGTTTGTTGTGTATCCTTTCTTATTAATCTTTGCAATATCGTTTATCTTACTGCTAGGGAATCCCTTATCATTGATAATAGAAGAAAGAGTCTCAGGATTCAAGCATCAACAGTATCTAGCTGGCGCTCCTCCCCATTTTTATTGGATTGTCAACCTTATTTTTGACTTTTTAATTTACTTTTTTGTAATATGTTTACTTCTTGTGATATTTATATCGTTTGGTCCTCAAACAATATTTTCTTGGCTCGGTACTTTTTGGTTAGTGTTAATCCTCCAAGGTGTGAGCGGTGTTTCTATGACTTATTTATTCTCTTACATCTTCGACAGTCCGGGAAGTAGTTTTGCAATGTACAACGTCCTTATGATATGTTTAGGAGTTTTCCCTGCTTTAATAGTAAGTACCGGACTTCTCTCATTCTTTCCAGTTATTACATTCCACCTTTTTCTATTGATCATTTTCATCCTAAGTCTAAACCCTTTTTCCGCCACTATTTTGTGTCTGAGGTACATTCTCAGAGCTGTCTTATTCGAAGAGGTCTGCAGAGTTTGTTTGGATACAAAATGTCACCATGATTCAGAGGTTTTCAAATGGCCGACGTCGACGGGTTTATTAGAGTCCAAGGGAATCTACCCATACCTCTTAATGCTCATAATTACTTCCATACTTTATCCGGTTATCGTATTACTAATCGATTGTAGCGCCTTAAAACAATTATTGATGTTCGTCATGAGTAGAGAACCGGACTTTACCACACCGGACGACACAGAAGAGGACGTAAAAAAGGAAGTCGATCGAGTGAAAGCTTTTAAATACGATGAGATAGACACTCCATTAAGGGTCGAGAGTTTGGAAAAGAAATACCTTTTTGGAACGAAAGCGGTGAATAAGGTGAGTTTCTTGGTCATGAGAGGAGACTGCTTCGGTCTGCTGGGCGTTAACGGGGCGGGTAAAACGACAACGTTCAAAATGTTGACGGCCGAAATAATACCGGACAGAGGCGACGCCTACGTAAACTCGCTGAGCGTGAAGGCGGACCGACAGGCGTTCATGTCGTCGGTCGGCTACTGCCCGCAGACGAACGGCATCCTCCCCTCGCTGACCGGGGTGGAACTGCTGTCGATAGTGGCGAGACTGCGGGGGATCCCGTCGACGGACGTCTCCAACGCCGTCACGCTGTGGCTGGACGTGATGGGGATCCTGGAACACGGACACAAGCGGAGCGGCGCGTACTCTGGCGGCACCAAGCGCAAGTTGAGCACCGCCATGGCGCTGATCGGCTCGCCGGAAGTGGTGTTCCTCGACGAACCGACGACAGGTGTGGATCCGGCGTCGCGCCGGAAGTTGTGGACCGTGATAAAGGACATGCAGAAGCAAGGGCAGGCGGTGGTGCTGACGTCACACAGCATGGAGGAGTGCGAGGCGTTGTGCACCAGACTGACGATCATGGTGGCGGGCCGGATGAGGTGCATCGGCAACGTGGAATACCTCAAGGCCAAGTTCGGCAAGGGCTTTTCCGTGCTCATCAAGCTGAACGAGCACACTCAGAGAGACGTCCTCAAACTGAAGGCGGACTTCAACGTCATCTTCCCCGCCAATGCGATCAAAGACGAACACGATATTTTGATCCACTACACGATCCTGGACGCGACGCTGCCGCTGTCGCGCCTGTTCGCCGACATGTTACAGTTTAAGAACGACCACCCGATTGTGGCAGACTTTGCGGCGTCGAACACCACCCTCGAGGACCTCTTCCTGTCCTTCGCCACCAACACGCAGATGAGAACTTAGTACTTGTAATTTTTTAAATATTGAATTGTTGTTTGTTGTATTGAATTGTTGTTGTTTATAAATGTTGAATTATTTTGAAAATGTCCGTTATTTCAATTAGGCGATATAACATAACAAAAAAGTCTTGATTTATTTCATACGAAGCCCATTGTTTTGACAGTTGTGAGTTCCCGGTTCATACAGCTGTTTGATTAAATTTTCTTTAATTTGGAGTCCAATTAGCCCGTGGTCGAATATTCGACCAAACAATCTTTAAAGCCAGATAAAGGGATAACAGTTTTTAAACACGTCTTTTACACAATCACAAGTTCTAATGGAGTTTGAAATACATTTTATAAGCTTCCCTTTTGAAGACTTGTCAAAATACCAAAGTACCGGTTACCAAAGTCAAAAGAGAAAGTCCTAACTCATCTCAACGTTATAAATAAAGAAATAAACAATAACTTTATTCATCATTGTTCTTACCTCACATTAGGGGTACATTCAGGAACTGTTTATTTTACTTTTTTTAACTGACAATTATCCTTTTTGATTAATGATTGCTAAGATCTTTGCTAATATAAACTCAGTTAGCCCTCCTTTCCTCCCATCCAACCCAACCTTATATTTTCCCTTCGCTAGTTGCACATCATATCCACGCCTAAGTTTGGTTGTATCCTTTGAGAATTGTAATCTTTGGTGACAAGTTCATTAAACCAAATAAATAACAAATAAAATAATTAATTGCTTAGTAACTTAAATGAAATAAAATTATTGTTCATTGTAATGTAATTTTGCTCATTAAGAATATTCACCGCAAACAGAAATTCCATGTGCAAAGGGAAGTCCACCCACGCGACATTTCGCTTCAGCTTTCAGTTGTACAACCAAAAGTAATTATTTTACTTTCTCCCCCCTATATATAGTATATGGAGAAAGTATTGTTTTCGTCAAAGTAGTTGAGATAATTGATATTTTTGTTTGGCGGTAAACGCAGTATGTTGTCTAAAGTTAGTTTTATGGCAAATATTTAAAAACCGATATTGCGTTTATTACAAAACAATTTTAGTAAAATTTGGTATGTATTTATGAAGTGATTGGGAATTCGTTATACAGGTTTTATTTTATTTCATTATATGTGTTTTCTTGCTTTAAATGGCTTAAAGCTAGGCCGCATTACAAAAGTTTTTCAGTGTGGCCTTGCTTTAAGGGAGAAAGTATGTGTCAGTTGGCTGATATCATTTATTTATTATTAGTTTCCTCCTTTCCTTTCTACTGCGCCTGTCCATAACTACCGGCAATACAAAACTGTGAATTTTTTTAATGATGTACCTTTGGATAAGATGAAGCTAAAAAAGGATTAAAAATTAATTCACAAACATATGAAATAGTACAATCCTAAAATAAATTGTTAGTTTTAAAATTATGTCCCTCAGAACGGCGTGCGCGCAAACGGAGTCGTTCTTACGTATGCAATATTGGACTTACTTAAAAAAGTGAATTCCACGTTTTAAGATCATTCAATATTAAAACCCCACTTATTCAGGAGAGACCCTATTTCAGCATACGGCAATATTTCCAAAGCGTAACTTTGAATTGGCCGGGTGGTAAGGGCCCTATAGCAGCACGGGCGGCGGTTGTTTGCAATGTTGTCCGAACTCCGAGCACAAGAAATCGCCGAGAAAAGAGCGCCCATACACTCCTACAATGGCCCTTGCATATTTCAAGACGTCTTTTCATCTTGGCCGAACCAGAACCGAGGAGCTCACTTTCTTTCCGCTCCTTATACAATTTACAGTCAATAATAAATGGGTGCTCGCAGAGATAATGCCGTCAGTAAATACAATAATTGTACAAAGAAAGGCGGTCGCGATTCGACCGGGAGAATTAAGACGTTCTCTATAATTGATCAGGAGAAAATGAGTTTTCTGTGATTGCTTGAGGTCTCCGAGTCTGGAATCGACCTTTGTCAAGGCTACAATAGTCTTATAATTGGTGAACTTTTGTTTCGGGTATTTGGATTTCGAGGCAATTTCACTTTTATAGAAATACTTTTCGGTGAATATTGAATAGCGTTTGCCTTATGATGTGAAATTCTTCGTAAAATGACTGAACAAAACGCTGATAACGTAGTAACGACTCGAATAGGGATCCTCTCCTCTTTGGTCAATTTGTTATTAGTACCTGGTGGACCGGGCCTTGCTCGGTGTTATTTCATGTTTACCAGTTCATCCAGCTACTATAAAATATTTCAATGTCATAAAATTGATAATTTTTTATTTCTCTATGTTCTCTTCATCACACGTGCTGTATTTTTCCTTGATGGCTGTAGATTCCAAACAGCTGTTATGATTACTTTATTTGTTTACACTTTCCTTGTTTATTCTCGTTGCCATTACGGCAACCTATAAGGCTAATGTTAAAATTTTACAACTTTTAAATTCGATTTATTACGTTAATATATTTACTCTGGCCAAGTAATCTGCATAAAATATGTTTTTGAGCAAAACATAAGTTATTTTCAAAATTCGAAAGAAATCTTCGGAGCCGTTTTAGAGATAATTGGCAAGCACGCAAGCAAGCATACCAGCACGATAACGTTACTTATATAAGAGTATAGGATAGGATTAATCGTGGCCAACGAATTTGTAGCTTTTAGATATTAAAACTATTTCATGTAGGGCAAAATTGCTATTGCATGTGTTTTAACTGAGTCGATTAAACAATGAGCTTATGCAGGATAACAAAGCTAAATATACTCAAGTGAATGTTGAAATGAATGTACACCTGACTTAGAATTGATTGGCAAAACTTTTAGATTAGATTAACATTAAGACGCCAACCACCAGTAAGGGGTATTTTAAGGCGAATATGGGTGAAGGATGAGTGTAGGATGGTTGTGTCTCGATCTTTTATTTTTGGTATCATCAACCTTCAAATTAATGACTGGATAGCCGCGTGGATATAGCGCTCACCTCATAACCTGAGGGTCACCGGTTCGATTCCTGACAGGATCGAAACTGGGTCCAGTTGCCATTTGTCATTGGGCTATGAATTAATGATGCTATCTAACAAAAGTTCGCCGTTGGATAGTAACAAGACTCAGGTTTGGACCGTTCTCGATCAAAACGTTGAACAATTTTTAACGTTGATCGACACTGGCGTTGAAACACACAAAAAAATAGTTTCTTCCCTATTTTTCCGATTATCACTTGTTTTTCTTGAAAGTAGGTTTTCCGCACTACCAACCAGAACTGAAACCGTTCATGTAGTCTGATACTCTATTTTTTGCATCAGCAAATGTTTATGACGGTAAAATTTATCTTTATAGAAGCTACTGTACAAAACGTGTCAATTAATTGCATCTAAACTGTCATTTCCTATAAAGTTCATTCAGTTGTTTCATATTTTTCGTTTCTAGGAATTTTCAAATTGAAAACGTTCATCAAACTTTTGATTAATTCAACTCGCAATTAATTCTTAGATGAATTCTAAATTTTCACCAGTGATTGTTAAGAGAATGGCAAGTGCCAATTGGATTGAGAAACGCGTAGATACTGATTCCAGCATAATAAAACATGTTTTCTTGTTCAGCAAGCGAAGTGTAAGAAAAGAAGGTAAACATTAAAAGACGGCGAAAAAAATTCCTGTGAATATAGAAAAATATATCAATAATAAAAATATATCATTTCAGTAATCACTACTCATGTGAACGCTCATCGCTCGACCGGACAGACGCCACTGCCACTCCCCCGGCCAAGACTCAGTAACTGAAACAACCACACGGACACTGGGCACGCGACGTCAGGTGACGTCTTCCGCGTTAAATATGCATCGATGTCGATGACAACTAAGACCCCGCGAAGGTGGTATAGGTAGAATCAAACGACTTGGCACTGGCCATCTAGAATACTGTAAATTTTAGAATGGCTTATGGATGGCTTAGACTCAACTTAAGCTGATGGTTCGCCAGGCACAGCGGTGAACTTGGTGCTCTGAACGTCACCGTTGCTCTCAGCAAAGTCCTGAGAGAATTGGTAAACGTCGAAAACCCGACACACTGACTATAATATTTATTAGGAAGAAGTGAATCAAGATTATTCAGCATGCGTTCATGTTTCATAATGTATACTAAGATATGGTTGTCATCAGATGTCACTGGTGTCAGGCAGAAAAGTAAAAGACCCACGCACATTAAATTATGACGTAGAGAATGTTACTGGTTTTAATGCACGTGCAATGATTGATCCACCCCAGCCCCCAGCTGATTATAACTTACGTTACATTTTGGTAAGGGCTCAATCATTGTTACTAAACCACTTAAAACATTTCCCTCAAAATCCTCTCAACTCAGGGTGGGCCAAATGTAGGTATACAGTGGCTTATATATATTTAATTACATAAAAAGGTACATTCTTAAATTTTGTGATACACTGTATGTGATAGTGCGTTGAGAACAGGTTCCAGGAATGCATAAATGTGGGGGATATAAACATTTTGAGCACCTTTGAGATTGAATATGTAATTAAATAAACTAGATAACACATAGCTCGAAATCGAGCAAAAATCATGTGGTAAAATAATGAAGAATAATCAGCCTCCTTGTATACTTTTAAAGTTTAATCAAAGGGCTAACTTCATTAACAATATTATGGCTTAACTACTGAAACTATTAAAGTTCATTTGATCTACCGCAGGAGTTTATGGTAAACGTAAACGATTTTTTAGGGAACACCTTCATTTCCCCATGTCCTCTTTTTTCTGAAGTGTATATTTTAACACTGGCAAAAGATCACGCTCTGCTTACAGCAACATGTAGTTGACCAAGAGCAAACACTGGCGCCGTGAGCAATGACTTCCTTTGTTTAGGGATTGCCGCTGCAGTTTATTGATAACTATCGCCAAAATAGATATTATAGGGAACGGCTGTCTTTATAGGCAACATTTCCTTTGTGGTAAAAACGTGTAAACAACCCATTACTCTACCAGTCTTTTCATTCTTGAAATGCAACCCACCGCAATAAAAACATTTTTAGGTCCTTGGTCTGAAGTTGGAAGGAGCATGAAATGTTACATCGGGAGGGTGATGCCAGCGGTTGCGATCGTCTTCTTTCCGACTCCTCCGACCGGTCTATGTTCCTCTTCTTCTTATCGGTGGCATTGTAAATGCACCAAATCCAAAAATAGATTTGCTCAGGTTATTATAACTTCAAAAAAACACTATGAGATATCGTAAACTACATTGTAAAAATGGTAACTGCAATGTATAAGAGCTTTAAAAACTTCATAACATAACCTGAATTACATAATAAATCTTAAAAAAGAAAACTGTTGAAAACAAAGCCAAACCAGCTGAACAAATAAAAACTGCTCTTTTCGAAAAATTAATTGTAATTCATTGCTGCTATCTGTGGTTTACCTGTAGAACTATTTCAGAGCTTGGCCATATGTTCAGTTAGTAAACAAAGTAAACTGAGATTGCTTCAATGTCCATGAATAGCGCTACTGTTCCGAAACTTCAGCCCTTTACTGTACTTTATTGACGCCCTTTTTTTAAATTTTGAGTCTTGATGACAAATGTCCGTAACAATCCCTTTAATTTGACACCTCAAACGTTAAAATCCGTCCAGCCGTTATTGCGGTTGGACTGTGAAAAGAAAACCGCTTGCGTATTAATATATAGATATAATATAAGCCACTGTATACCTACGTTTGGCCGATTCTGTATATTTACTGAAACTTAGCCCATAAAAATTTGGATACTTTAACTAAAAAAAATAGTTGGAAATCGTTTTGCCTCAGCTTGTTCTTATAATTTAGTTGCTGAAGAAATATTTTAATAAAAAATTACTTTTCGGCTTGTTATATGATATGGAATTGCCATTATCAGTTTGCACCGGGCACAGGGCCGGATTTCCCAATAGGCCCAGGAGGCCCGGGCCTATGAGCGCAAGCTGCCTGGGGGCGCACCTCCGAGCAAAAATAAAAAAATAAAAACATTTCAAGGCATTTAGTTTTTATGCTTATACCTAGGGCCGATGCAAAGCGCATGTGGAACATGCGGTTGAATGGGACGCCAACAAGAAGGGCGCCGGCAAAGCTGGCACGGTGTAGCATCCGCAACAATTGTTCAAAGTGCTAAACGTGTGTTTTGACGGAGTTAGCTGGCACCCGGGAGCCTTTTAAACATTGTCCAACACGCACAATTTTCGTTTGGCGGCGTTTGCCAGCGCCCGTTAATCATTTTTGAATTGTTCAAATCAAAATGTTTATTTTGGCAGCGTTTGCCGACGCCGGGGGAGCCTTTTTAGAATAGTTTAACTTTCAAAATATGGTATTGGCGGTGTTTTCCAGCCCTCGTGGATCATTTTCAGACTGTTTAAAGTGCAAAATGTTTCTTTTGGCGGCGTTTGCCCACGCTCGGAGAGCATTTTAAAATTGTTCAACATGCAAAATTTTCGTTTTGGTGGCGACCGTTTGCCAGCGGCCGTAGAGCCCTTCCAAATTGCACAAAATGCAAATTTTTGTTTTTGAGGCGGTTGCCGGCACTCGCGGAACCTTTTTAAATTGTTAAAAATACAAAACGAATGTTTTTCCGGCGTTTGCCGTTCCCGTGGATCCTTTTCAAATTGTTCAAAGTGCAATAAGTGTTTTTTTTGGCAAATCGACGGCTCCCGGGAAAGCTATTTATTAATTTCAGAAAATTGGGTGTAATTTGATTTCCTGAGAGTGACATATAATACTACTCTTCAGGAGTGATTTTATTGACTACCACCTGTAAAACCTAAGGGCGGAATCATTTATTGGGCCTAGGGGCGCCAAAATGTTAAATCCGGCCCTGACCGGGCATCATGCAGGCACTGAAGAAGTTTTGATTTGATTTTAAGCTATATCGACGTTTTCAGCCCTCATCAAGGTGAAAAAGTTTTCCATCATGAATAAATTAAATCAAAACACAGGTCTTTAACAAAGTATCCAACCAGGAAAGGCCGGTTTATATTGGGTGAGAAGGAAGACCTTTGTCTTTCTTACTCGGCTACAGTAAAACTAATGTTCAGAAAATACAACCCAGTTAAAAGAGCTCTCCTGATGGGGTGTCCGAAGACAAATCGAACGCGTTAGGCTGAGAAATAAGCCTCTCTGGGTCGGTGTTAACAGAGGCTCGTCAGCGAGCATCAGGGCCTGATTGGCACAATCAGCCGCTAAACACCCACTGGCCCAGTCCCATTACAGGGAAATTACCTCAAGATCTACTGCGCGAAGGCTCACTATTATTTTCACGTGAGCTAGTAGTTGCTGGTCAGTTGTTGATAATTGTAGTATAATATCAAGTACCTGGTGGACCGAGTCTTGCTCGGTATTTTTTCATGTTCGTCAGTTCATATAATAACTTTCAAATATTTCAGCGTCATAAAATTGATAAGTAAAAATATTTTTATTACTCTATGCAATCTTTATCCCACACGCTGTATTCTCCCTAGATGGCTATAGATTGCAAACAGCTGTTACAATTACTTTATTTGTTTACACTTTCCTTGTTTATTTCGGTGCTATCATGCCAACTCATAAGGTCAATGTTAAAATTTTACAACTTTAAAATTTATTTTATTAATTTATTAGATTTTCTCTGGCCAATTAGTCTCCATAGAACACGTTTTTGGGTCATAAATTACTTATTTAAAAACTTTGAAGGGAATCCTCGGAGCCGTTTTTGAGATAATTGTGAGCACGCAAGATAACATCGCTCATAATAAGAGTATAGGATGTAAATAAATCCATTAATTGGTATGATACTTTTTAATCCCCTCAGAATCCGCCATATGTCTAGTTATGTGACCTCGATATTACATATTTCCGCTTGTACACAGAGACGGATCTAAGGGGGGGGGGGCAAAGGGGGCAATTGCCCCCCCGAGAATGTGGGGGAAAAATAAGTGTATGTGTTTAAGTGTAGCTTCACGAAACTTGTGATCCGCCGCAATAAAACGATCGCGCGTATTTGTCGATCGCGAATAAACGGCAAATCCAGCTTTGAAACTCGCGATCGGCCGCAAAAAGTATCGTGCGTATTTGCCGATCGCGAATAAAAACGGCAAACGTAGCTTTTCATAACTCGCGATCGGCCGCGATAATGATCGCGCGTATTTCTTAGTCGCGGGTGAACGGCTAAATAAACTTTGCGGAATTTGCGAAAGGCCGCGAAATACGATAGCGCGTATCAGCCGATCGCGGATAAATGGCCGATGTAGCTTTGCGGAACTCGCGATGTTGGCCGTCAAAAACGATCGCGAGTATTTGCCGATCGCTGATAAACGGTAATTGTAAAGCTGGTTAAATCTTGGACACGGAAAAGAATGGTTAAAGGTTGAACGGACTATGTCTTTTATACATTGATCATAATATTGAGGTAAATGTTGACAATGTAATCGAGCGTTATGCTATAAGAAAGGACAAAGAAGGCCCGACTTAGAACTTATTGTTTAGTTAAAGTTTTCTGGTAAATTATTGTAAATAATAAATTTATGGCTGAGCCTCTAAACGAGTCTTTTTTTTATTTCCCTAATTACCTAATCAAGTATACTTTAGTAAATAAATCCAATAAAAGACTGTAGTTTCAAACTGAAAATTTAGCATGTTTTTTGCCTTTAGATTGTCTAAAAACACGAGTTTTCAGTTCAAATTTTCACAAATTTTCCGGGGGAGGGCCCCCGCACCCATCCCTCTGCTGGGGGGCATTCCATACCCCCCAAACCCCCCGGGAGGTTACCCTCGTAATCCTACTTGCCCCCCCCCCCCCGAACTCATGCTCTGTAACGCCACTGCTTGTACATCTTACATTCTACAGACATTTTTAATTTAAGATTAAAATATTTCCTTGCATATGCTAGAGGGAATTTAATCTGACTTTAAATTGACTGTTTTCTGGTTCGCATGCATAATTTTACGATTTTCTTATCTGTAGTAATTGAATATAATATTAAATGATTACGGACTTTATAGATAATCTCTTAAATATTTAGCTCTGCATGTATTTCTTACTTTTTTGCATTCTGATTCGTTACTTATTATATTGCTAATTAATCTCATATTGTTTTGTTGAAAAAATTAATTTTCAAGTTGCTTTTAGCCTTAGGCCTATAGCTCGTCCAGCACTTGCCCGATTTTAGTGATCAATAGCTCATATAAAAGCCATTAAATCACTGAGTTTTTCAAGACAAAACCATTGAGCATATTTTAATTAGAACCTGAGATAAAAGATAAATAATCCAAATAAATATTCAAAGTACGGAATGTCCATCAGAAATGTATAGGGCTGAATTTTTATTTGAGCATATCTTTTTAACGAATCCAGATTTTTTTAAACGGATTTCAGCATTGAATTCAGGCCGGGTAAAAATCTAGTCTACAATGATGTGTCACAACACCATCTTAACATTTGAATAATATATTTATATCCAATATGGCGGATCTAAGATGGCGGCCAAAAAGCAACCACCCAACAATATGGCAGCGGTCCAAAGTCAACATCTTGAAAAAATTGATAACAATGCATCGATAAAATAAAAATTGATAAAAATAACTTTTTAAATACATTTTTGCATGGTGGGAAAAGCCACCATTTTTAAACGTGATTTCAGGGGGTTTCCCGTAGTGCGATTTTGGTAAACTTTGATTATGTTAAAATATACAAGTTTCTCAGTAGAATCCCATAAAAAAGGCCTTCTTGCAATTTTTAAGGTTCCCTATGTTATTTTTCGTATAATGACTGACCTACAACAATTGACTAGATAGCCGAGTGGATAAAGCGCTCTCACCTCATAACCTGAGGGTCGCCGGTTCGATTCCTGACAGGATAGAAACTGGGTTCAGTTGCCATTGACAGGATCGAAACTGGGTTCAGTTGCCATTTGTCATTAGGCTATGCGCTAATGGTGCTATCTAACAAAATTTTCGCCGTTAGAGAAACAATACACGGCTTTGGAGGGTTCCAGATCAAAACGTTAAAAAATGCCACTTGCGTTGAAACACAAAAAATTGCAAAACATCTTGTCAAATTAGATATTTTGAAAAATCATGAAAAGCTGCTCAAAATGCTATAGGTTAAAAAAATACACATCATAATAAAATGCAACCAAAAGTTTCATAATAATGTTTCGAAAGTGTAGGTATTTCTACATTCAGCCAACGTCAAATAATAGTGTTTGCCACGTTGGTATCCTTGTATTTACCTTTTGGCTATAATCAAAATAAATAAACTGTCAAAAAGTCAAGTGTCGTCAGCACTGTGAATATGGCGTCTCCAAGACCTAGGTCCCCTCGTCCTCCAAGTTCTGCTAATAAAAGCGATAAAGAAGAATCTTTTTGGGAGAAAATTGGGACTCTTGGTAGAAAGAAGCGAATAAAGGAAGGTGGGTACTTGATTATAAGGTCCTTATTGCATGAGAAGTCTGTAAACCACCAAGTTTTAAACCCCCACTAATATAACCTTATATGGTCCGAAGGAAATGTTTTCTGGCCCCTCTATTACAGAGAGGGCGAATTTTCCTTGCAGATAAATCCAGACTTGTACCTTTTTACTGATTTTATGGGAAGAATGACTGCTATTCCTTCTGTACTAGTATATTTTCTCAATGAGTACATGTTGTTACTTATTTTTGTTTCTTACTTAAATATCAATTAACTATTAGGCCAAAACAAAAGAAAATTTGAGGTCTAGGTTATGAGTAAAACTGCACCAAAGAGGGAAAATGTTTACTGAACTAAGAATTTTGCCACTTGCTCAAAATCTATCGGTATTATGCTGGGATTAGCCCATGTTAGATATTAATCTAGACTATTAAACTTCTCCCAACCAGAACTAAATGAAAGTAAACTAAAACAATACAACCAAACAAAATCAAAACTCAAACTTATCAATAAAATCGTCAGTATTTCCTTCATTGACATACTACAATTTTATTTCACATTGTTCGCCATCTTGCATTTGATCCATTGGGTGCGTTCAGCCGCAGTCACAGGTGGGTAATGCCAACCTGTAGGTAAGTGAACGATAGTGGTGGATGTACCACCTACCGATCATTGTTGTGCATCTACCGATGTTGTGTTTACGGTGGATTAGATAAGTACCGGACATAGTTGATTGTCAAGATGCGGTGGATTTGCCTATTAGGGACTATGGTAATCGGTTAGTCACCGGTGACTGCAGCTGAACGCGTCCATTGTCAGTTTCGCTGTGAGTTGTGTCGTCTGCAAGTCACCTAAGATTTTGCATTTTATAATTGGTTTTTGTTAAGTAAAGTTTAGTATTAGGCCTACAGTAAGTCTTGTTTGTTTAAATGTACAAGTAAGTTCTTGGTTACAACTCTGACGAGATACGTTACAAATCATTCCCTATTCATACCAGATGCAACACCAAAATATAACCTAAATTAAGATTATCACAGTCAGCTGTGTCGGTTTCGATATTGTATAACAAAACTCAGCATTAATTTTCCGATAGGCTATATCGATATTTTACAAATGTTATTTTGATTTGATTGTTTCACCGGGCGTCTGTGGAAGTGTAGCCTTCTTTTTGATTAGGTCATATGGTTTCTTCGTTACTTTTTGTAAAACTACTCAAGGCTACCGACTATTCATTGTGGTAGGCCTATCACAACTAATTTGCTAATACCTGTGTTTGTTTCAGTTCAAGAAGTACAGGAAGAAGGGAAATATGCCATTGACTCTCCAGGAAGTCCCACTCCCCAGGATATCCCTCCAGAAGAGTATGACCTTGGTAAGTTTAACCATTTTTTAAGTTAACTCCCACTAGTATTTTACCAGGCCCACATAAGCAACACTCAGTCATAAAGTCAAATGTAAAGACTAAATAACCCTAAGCTCAATTTAAGTCAAACATCCAGCTTGAAATAATATGCTTACACACTAGCATTTAAGGTTTTCCTTCAAATTTATAAATACATGCAAAGCTCTTGGTTACCAGTCATTCAAAGGGTACCAGGTACCACAACTAATTGTCCAATATCTGTACGATTTTTTTGTAAAGGTAGAGGTCTTTTAGATAAAGTTAGTTCGTTTTAATTTTGTAAGATGAACCAGTGCTTTCAATTATAAGTGTTAAACTAGGGATTACCTAACTTACCATATCAGAGTAAATACAGGTTGTCATCAATAGGTACGGGTGTATTGAAAACTTTTAACATAGGCCCTATCAACAGTTAAATTGATAATAAGCCCTATTTTATTTTAGCTATGTATTGTAGCTATACCCGGCTTTTATTTTCCTAATTTAACTGCTTATTCAGTATCAAAAACAGGCTAATAAATTAACTGTTCAGTTGATTACAGGATCTATGTTTAAAATGGTACCCACCTTTTACTCTCTCTTTTTCATTAGGCCTATATAGCTAATATAAGGTGTGGCACTACCTCTAGGCGTTTTAAGTTGAATAAAAGGGTACGGTGTTTACAGAGGAGAACGAGGAGCGGTCGATGATAGAGCCCCGCTCGTACGACAACCCCAAGCTGCAGGAGCTGATCGGAGTCCTGGTCGACTGGATCAATGATGTGTTGGCCGACCAGCGAATCATCGTCAAGGATCTGGAGGAGGACCTGTACGACGGACAAGTGTTGCAGAAACTGCTGGGTAGGTTGCCATTCAGTGAAATATTTTTCGAGTTGAGAAAAATAAAAAGGTGGGCCTAGGCTTAGACTAATTTTGGTAAAAACTAAGACACCTAACTCACTTGATTTATTTTAGTTGTCTTCAAATTAAGAGAACCAAATTTACAGTATAGGCCCTACGATTGAAAAAATTATCACTAAAAATGTTCAATCAGTTTAGGTATAAAACTATGAAACATTGTTATTTCATGTATTGATAGTTCAATCAATTCAAGTTAACTATTATTATTTAATTTGTTAAGTTTTTCTGTGTAAAATAATTAGGAAAAACTTTAAGCTTCCACATGCAGTCCTGCATGTAATACAGTGAACCTTTGATAGTTCGCTTCTTGTTACTTAGACGTTTTGGATTTTTCGACATAGGTTCAAACTAAAAGATGCTTACAACAAACAATCAAAGATCACTCAATAGTTTGCCCCTGTGAGATTCATTGGAACCTACATTGTATTGAAAGTAAAAAAAAAAAAAAAATAGGTAGCTGTGGAATTGATAGGCTTTATACTAATATATGATTAATAAAGGTGATTTATATCTTCACCCTACGTTTTAAATTACCTTATTGATATAAAATTCCTTACTCTCCTTGTTGTTCAACATTATGACACTTTGAGCTCTCAATTTCAGACTATCAAGGTTCTACTGTAGAACTAGAATATTTGTAATTTTTCATTTTATTCAGTACTTTTGCACAGAAATTATTATTCATCATAAAAACGATCTAATGTCATGATTTTTCCTACTCTCCTTTTGTGTGTCATCCACACACCTATAAAATACCAGAACTGTCATGATGGAAGACAACTCTGACACTTTGACATAAACTGTTTGTGACGCTTCAACAGAGAAGTTGTCGGGAGAGAAGCTGGACGTCCCGGAGGTCACTCAGTCGGAGGAGGGACAGAAGCAGAAGCTGGGGATCGTGCTCGGGGCCGTCAATAAGGTCGGTTGAAGATCCATTCACTCATTCTTTCATTCATTAAAGTTGGTTGGCTTGTCTTACTATACAATCAAAGTAAGTCAAATCATACAATCTCAATATAAAAACAACATAAACTCATTTGGTTGGATGAGCTATTGATGTTTGGAAAGCTTATCGGGTTAGTTTGACCAATATTGGAAGAATGACCCTACCCTAACAATGAAAATTTTTCCTAAATGATTTAACTTCTAAGTGTACAACAATTTTGAAAAAGTGTTTAGCCTAATTTATTTGTGTTGATACAAAATAATAAATTGTTTTTAGCTTCCAAGTCTATCAGTAACTGAGGCCTATATCACTGAATATATAGCTAACGCAATAGATGTAAAACCGCGGGCAACGGATTGTGAGCAGCGACTTGAGCGCGCTCTGGCGAGAGCGGTCGTTAATGCAGGGGCAGTATCGTGCTGCCCCTGGTAGCGATTAGGCGAACTACTTATCTACCTGTCCCAGACGGAATGGCGGGCGCGGCGGCGCTGCTGCATATTCCCCCCTCTCCCCCCTACACCAAACTTATCAGCCCAGCGTGCCAGCCAGCTGTTCACACCGCGCCGCCGCCGCGCCATGGGGCAGAGCCCGGAGAAAAATACAAAATCAAAATAATTTCGTTGGTTAGGTAATCAATGGTAAAATTATTTAAAGCTGCTAAGGCCTAGTTATTAATTAATTAATTGTTGACTCATATTGTTTGAAACTACTTAAATAACGATAATTTCCAGCTGTAAATTATTAGTATATGAAAAGTGGCCTGATTTAGGAAAATACTATTGATTACACAATGAAATTATATAATTATACAAATTGTTTATTACGTTAGTTTAAGAATATACGGATCTTCCCGTAAGTAAGTACTGCAAAAAAAATTTGTAATGTTGGTTCTTTAGGTCACGGCAAAAACGTCCATATTTTTGAACCTTGTCCTTCCTCGCCTTGTTTTTTGTTATTAGTCGATCAGTATGGATTTTTTAAAATAATTTGGCATTCCTTTTTAACTTCTTGAGGTACCAATTTTTAGTGTGTGTATTTTGATTGTTAGGACCAACTCTGGTTTAAGTTTAAACTAAGCAAGAAAATTATAATTGCACATAAATTGACTTAAAATAGACAAAGAAACTTTAAAAATATATATTGTGCAGCAAGCGTCTCGCACTGACTGAGATAAAGCGGCAAATTAAACAAGCATGTTATGAAGATCGCTCGTGCATTATCGGCTTTCACAATAATGTTTTATTATTGTTTGGAGCTTTCCAAACGTCATTTATACAAAATTCAACCAATTTTAGTAAAATCAGTTTGTTTGGTTTATTACTAAGATCACCAGGTGAGACGCCGACCACCAGTAAGGGGTATATGAAAGCAAATATGAATGAAGGAAAACTGTAGAATGGATTATATGAAAGCTTTGTCACTGACAAAGATCAGCCCAATTGCTAATACAATGTTATTCGCGCTTTACTCCACTGTGCACCTTTGCGCTTTGTTACGCAGTGAACTGAAGTTTTGACCTAGCCTATTGACTTTTGGCGCGTGTATATTAAAGAGCTCGATATATTAAAACTAATCGCATAATGTAATACTATGTATGGTATCTCCCCACTGCACTGACACGAAAACTTTCACATTACTTGCTTAACTGTGAATCACGATTCACATGAATTATTTATTCATTTATTTTTTAACATAAAATTGATTACGACTATTGCTATTTCCTATCTATTAATACATACAATGTGTATAAAAAGGGGGAGCATAGCTTATAGTCTGTTTTTAAGTTAAATATTCAAAACATTGTTTAGGCAATAGGTGTATGTACTAAGTTAGGACGTGCGCTGCTAGCCCAGCAGCTGTTAACAAAACATGGTTTTATAATTAGCTGTTCAAGCATTTGTGCCCTTAGGAAAATTTTTATCAAAACCAATATTTTACCTCCATTTCAACTCACAAATACAATACATACATGTATGGGGTTTATGAGTGTCGGACTTATGGTTTTCCTTAAAAATTCTTGATAAATAACGCTTTGGCTTTATTAATTACAGACTACGGTACTGTTATTGTTATTATAACAACAAACAAATGACCCCCCCTATGTTTTGGTTGTTTAAATAATATGCTTTAGTTTTTTTAAATTACAAGATCTGTCCTGACTGCTGGTAAAAGATCGCCTTCTGGTAATGGTAATGGTAAAACAATTTGTTTTCAACTATAGAAGTTAATTTTCATGTTTTACAAAATGCTATTTTTATATTGATACACATAACTAAATTATTGATACAGATTAAGTGATTTAAATATACTGGCATTTTAATATATTCCAGTAATAATAAATATCCGGAATATTTAAGGTAAAATTATATATTACCTATCTATTATAGATATACATCTTTTGGGACAAGAGGGCGCCGTTTTATATTTTAGGGGAGATAGAGGGGCTCGTCCCCCTGTCAGCCAGGGCGACGACTTGCGAGTCCGTGCCGACGACGCGGTCCATGTCATCACTGACTATATACAATGACGTGTTGATAAACAATGATGGAGTGATACGAACGTGTCAACAAACCTAGTCTCCGAAGATCAACGGACAGAGATACATTCGTTGTTGCTAAGGTTAGCCATCCTGGCTAGTTAGTAGTGAGTGAGTGCGCTATTATCAACATTGACATAATAAAGTTAAAATAAATGGAAGCTTTGAGGTAATTTAAAAACAGCTTCATAATAAATGGTTTTGTTGAATGGTTTATTGTAAATAAATCACATGACTTAAATATATGTTTAACCTTGTAGCTTCTATTGATTCTAACTTTATTGAAGCGATTAACACCTGCAGTGTGTAAAAACGTGGCGTTCGAAAAATGTGTTAGTGTTAAGAAAACAGTTTCCCTCCGATTAACAAACAAAGACAGATTTTTTATTGGTCTGGCCAGCCGCCTTGGTGGGTGAGTCGAGTGCGCTCTCTTATAACGATAAAACTGGACAAAATGTAAATACCATTTTCCTTTAAAATTGTTTAGTAGTTTCCCCCCAAATATATGTTTTTTTAACAATACTAAAAATCGCCAGTGGTCAAAAATTCGACCAATTTTCAAATCGAGAAATAGGGATAGCTAATTTTTAAAAGTTAAAATTTTCAATGTAATCCAGTCTTAATCCATTTGCACGTCTGTTAGTACTTTGGCTGGTAGAGATTAAACTTAATGTCCTTCTTTATTTCATTTTTATCAACAAATTTTAATCTCTTCATTTTATTCAAGTGAGAAAACTATATTTTCTTCCTGTATATGTATGATGGAACCCATTTAAATATGGTATCTTCTCCAAATATTCCTGATTTAACACGATTTCCAATAACAAAAGTGGCTTGAAATTGTTTAAAAATTATAATGATAACCTGGATGTCACTTCTAACGATTACAAAAAAATAACATAGTAAAAACAATTACTGACAGACATTTCACATCCAAGAAATGAAAAAATTGCACATACCACTGAAAACACTAAAAAATAAAACTATTTTTTCTTTCTTTTTCTGTTTTTTTTCTCTAAGAAAAAACTTTTTTTCTTGGAGCTGTTTTTTTATCTGATGCTGTGTATATAGGCTGATGCTGATGTATATAGGCTATAGGCTGATATCTGATGCTGTGTATATAAAGAAAATTGGCTACTTTATTATAATTTGTCTTTACCTAAGTTACTGTGTAATTTTATAAAATAAGTTTATTTCATGGTTCTCGACGAACATTGTTCGTTCTATATGCTTTGTTGGCTAGTGGCAGCAACTTATTTCGTATATTAAATTGGACATGGGCTAGCTGTCCCTTGTGTATTGTCAATGGTATCATCCGTAGGTAGGTAGGTCTGATGAGGAATGTGACGGGTGATCAAGGACCTCGTGTTGTCCGCTGCATTGTAAACACTGATAAGATACTCGTTTCCATTACGATCGCTATCTTTCGTGGTTCTTCAATGCGCTCTCTAATGTAATCTGATGTTCTTATATTATGTCATTTATATAAGGTAACTCTGTAAGTTTATAATATTGTATTTACTTATTTAGAAAAATAGATTGTACGATCTATTTCATTTTAGATTCAAGCTAACTCCTCATAATGTATTCTGTATATTTAACAGTATACAGAATCTTGCAGCTACTAATTTAATCATCTAATGTTATAGTCTAGAAGAACACTCTTGTTTACTACTTTTATATTACTTTTATTCAAGTTACTGTGAAATGTATCTTATTATTCTAATGCACACATTTATTGGTCAAACTGTATTAAATGTATTGATACTTCGAAAAAGAATGCAAGAAGAGGCTATAGGCCTACAAATTTCTCAATCTATTTTATACAGTGATACGTTATTTGTTTAAGGGTCCTCGGATATCTCCATTTTACCTCTGAAATATTACTTTGTTTCTCAAATTCTTGATAGCTGACACACTGCATTTAAATTTCACCTTGATACTTTATTTCAAATTAAACTTTAATATTCAGTTTTTTTCTGAGCAAGTGGATTGTAAATACAACTTCTAATTATTTTATCAATGTTATAAATGTTTTGTTTCGTAAAATAATATTGTATTAATTACGAAAACTACATTTGTTGTTGTTAAAAATAATATTTCATAGTGAACATTTAACAAGGTCTACTAAATTTTTCTCATTACAGTGAAATTTTCACTTTATACTTACAAACTAGTGTTACTTTAGATACATCCAAGTGGCATAAAATATATAATTTTATGATATTGGGATTGTAGTTTTAAATATATTATAATAACAATAAGTTTCCTGCATTGTTATAAAGCATCGCAAATAAACACAGCATTTGTAAAATCGCTTCTTAATCATTAATTTGTAAATACAAGTATTGACAATAAGTGTGAGTTTAAAGTTTGTTATGACTGACTCCCCGTTCTGCCGCGACCGACTGCGACTGCACTGACGCAGTGACGCGGGGGCGGGAGACGGAGCGGAGCGGGCGAAATTAAATAATTTGGTTGAACACCTGCTGCCGCTACTGTAACCAAGGTCATGATCCGCCGTGGCCACGCGAGCGCGCCAAGCGACGCAAGTCAGTACTACGACCATCCTCCATGGCTACCCGAGCGCGCCAAGCGAGGCCGGGCAGTACTAGGTACAATACTGATGGCGCTACCTAGCGAGAGCGGTCAGAAAACTACGTCAATATTTTGAGTCTATTGGCGGCCATTAGGCTAGTCTTCTCTTGCGTTAGCTATATACAGCTGATGTTTATTTTGTGATCAGTGATTGAAATTTATCTTTGAATTTTACGATATTAAGCTAAAATTATATAATTTGAAAGTAAGTAGATACTTTAAAAATTCAATTTAAACAACAGTCTTTCAAATCTCTAAATTATATGGGTGATTCCACTTTGATTTAACATTAAATCACAATATACAAAATATCCTAACCTATAAAAGCTCTGAAGTGTAAAACAACATTGACAAAAAAAAATAATGTCCATTATACAAACAAGATCTCAAAAAGCCAAGACCTCTCGAAAAGAATTGCATGATAAACCTTCAATTACAGCAACATCAATGAATGACCAAAAAATATCTGCCCTAGAAATAAAAATAAAAGCACTTGAACTTGAAAAACAAATCTTGAAGGATGAGTTAGTAAATTCTACAAAACTAAACAATGAATTGCTGAGCTTTTTAGCAAAATATAATGAAGACATCTCAAACTTGAAAAATAACATGAATATCAAAGACTACTGGTTAGATGATATAAATATACAAAAATACTTTGATTGTATTGAAGACGAAATGTCACCAAATAAAGATATCATTCTAATTGGCCCAGTAATAACTTATATGTTGAAATATGGGAACAGTACAGATAATACTAGGACTCTGAATTCCTTAAATTTTCATGAGGCAAAATATATATTTTTTTGCATAAGCAACTGCTCTATAAACCAAAAACATGATAGCATAAATGGAAGTCACTGGAGTTTGTTACTGTACGTAAGAGAGAGTAACAGTTTCTATCATTTTGATAGCATTGCTGGAATGAACCAACAAGATGCAAAAATAATAGCTAAAAAGATTAAAGATAATGCAAGTTTCTCAGAAGCCAAAGCTCTTCAACAGAAATCAAACTTTGAATGCGGTCTGCATGTCTTAGTTAACGCAAAAACTATCATAAATGGACTTTTATTGAATCAAAATATACAACTTGAAGATATTTTAAACTTTATAAAAAATCCATACATAATTAAAGACACCAACACATCAAATCAGTGTACTTTGATTAGTAATAAAGACCTAGAAACCCCTCACAGATTAAATGAAATGAATAATTTTATTTCAATAAAACAATCCCAAACGGGAAAACTAAATGTATTAAAACCATACACAAACACCAATCCATTGATTTGTAAGAACAGATTTCAGGTCCTCCAAAATAATGAAGAAAAATATATTAATAATAATGAAAAACCAAAAACATGTAAGACATTAAAATCAGATCCAAAAGGTACAACTAAAAAAGACTATAAAAAGTCAACTTCTACCATCAAGAAAACCTCAACAATAAGGAAAAGAAATAGTTGTGACCTGGGTGAAATCGGAAGAAACATATCAAAAAATAGGTCTACATTTGAAAAAATTACTACTCAAAATGAAAAAAATAAAACAAAAATTGAAATAGTTTCCGATAGCCAAGGAAGAATGATTCAAACGCAGTTATCTAATAAACTACCAAATAAATACAAGATTGTAGGAAATGTTAAACCAAATGGAAGACTCAACCATATTCTTGAACATGCATCATCTACGGCTAAAAATTTAAATGAAAATGACTATATAATTATCATAGGAGGGACAAATGATATTAAGAATAATACAGATGTAAAAAATATTTTAAATCAATTAGATAACTACCTTCAAAGATATTTGCACAATAGAATAATAATAGTTGGAATACCTTTAAGGTATGACGATCGATCATTGAACAAAACTATAATGACGATTAATACATACCTTCAAGAAAATATTAATCGAAATAAAAATGTTAAATTTTGTTCTGCTGACATGGGGCCAGAATATTATACTTTCAAAGGAATACATTTAAATAAAACAGGTAAAATGGTACTTACTAATGCTTTGAAAGAAACAATAAATTCATTCAATAAAAATGAAAACCGATCAGTATTAAATAATAATAATAATTACATACATATAAATGAGGAAAACAACTGGAGTCATATTACAAATAAACAAAATAGTTACTGGTATTCTAAAATATCAGGTAGTAGAATCTACTACAGTAAATATTTTTTAGGACGTCCTATTCTTCCAAAAATAAATCAATAACCAAAGCTCAAAGTACCAAAGTTCAGTCAACTGTAAGTAAGTCTAAAGAAGACAAACAAAGACTAAATAATTTAAAAATTATTCATCAAAATGTGCAAACATTATCCAATAAGATTTCTCCAATTACAGTTTTCCTAGATGAAGAAAATCCTGATATATTTTGTATAAGTGATCACGATTTAAAATATAATGAAATAACAAAGATTAATTTCCAAGGATACTATCTTGGTTCATTTTTTTGTAGAGAGCAATCTTCATTTGGAGGAGTTTGTATTTTCATAAAGGATTGTTATAAATCCAAACAATTAAATTTTCAATCAATTTCTCAAGATAAAAATTTTGAAATTTGTGGTATTCAAATAACTAATGGTAAAACAATGATTAATGTTTTATGCATATATAGATCACCAAAGGGTGACAAAAAAATATTTTTTAAATGTCTTGAATCATCACTTCATCAAACATCAATTTCAAACACACACAAATGCATTGTTTGTGGAGATTTCAATATAGATATATTAAATCTAGAAAGTAAGGCCACCAAAGAACTTCAAATACTATTTCAATCTTATGGCATATATTTAACCATAAATACTCCTACTAGAGTAACAAACACTTCCAAAACCTGTATAGATAACATAGCAACTAACTTTGACAACAGATATATAAAAGACATCAGTGTAATTATATCTGCAATATCAGACCACTATGGTCAATCTATTACTATTACTATAAATAAATATAAAAATAGAAACTCAGCCTACACTTGGGTGAGAAATTTTAACACTTCAAACATAAATAATTTTAAAGAAGACCTTGGCAATGAATTATGGAGTGAAGTTTATGAAGCTGACACGGTGGATGATCAATTCAACAATTTTCATGATAAGTTTCTATGTCACTTTAACAAAAACTTTCCACTATTCAAAAAGAAAATCAATATTAAACGTAAATCACCTTGGCTAACTAAAGGCATACTGAAATCTAGAGATAATCTTAAACGCCTTTATGAGAGAAGAATATCAGAAAAATCAGAGAACTTTGGTATATTTATAAAAAAATATCAAAGCATTTACAATTCAGTATTAAAAATGGCAAAAGAAAATTATTATTCTCAAATGGTAAAAACCAACTTGAACAAATCAAAGAAAATGTGGGATATTATTAAATCTGAAATTGGTGATAAAGCAAGCAACGAATTTGAAGAACTAATCTTAGAAAACGATCAAGTAGTTACTAATTCACAAACAATTGTAAATCATATTAATGAATTCTTCTCTTCTATTATTACAAACATGATAAAAAACTGTAGTGAACCACTAATGGTTCAGGGATGTATAAATAATGTCCAGAAAACCATTCATCAGTTTTATTATATTAAAGAAAAAGATATATGCGATATAATATCCCAGCTTAAAAATTCTTCATCGTCTGGACCTGATGATGTTCCCTCATTCATTTTAAAACAGTGTGCTTTCTTCATAGCTTCCCCATTAGCTTTAATAATTAATAATTCATTTAACACTGGTAAATTCCCTGATCGACTAAAAGTATCAAAAATTATACCAATTGTAAAAAATAAAGAAGAAGGATTTAGAATAAACAATTTACGCCCAATAACTCTAACTTCAGTTTTTTCAAAGATATTTGAAAAGATTGTTTACTATCAATTGATTGAATTTATTGAATATTTCTCCATCATCTCCAAAAACCAATTTGGATTTATGAGAAAAAGAAACACTACTGATGCAATATATAAATTACTTTCAGCTATTATGAACAATATAGATAAGAAGGTCCCTTCATCAGCAGTATTCCTAGATGTTGCTAAAGCGTTTGACAGTGTTAACCACAAAGGACTGCTAAATAAATTAAATCATTATGGGATAAATGATAAAGCACTTGATTGGATAGCATCATTTATCACAGATAGAAAATTTTATAGTGAAATAAAAAGCAATGATTACCCAATCAGAAACAAATATAAATCACAAGAATCAATTATTAATATAGGAGTTCCACAAGGAACAATACTTGGGCCTCTACTTTTTATCATTTATATTGATCAGTTAATTAATTCTCCCACTGAAGGTGAAATCATATTATTTGCTGATGATACAACATTTTATAATTCAAAACAAGAAGAATCTGATCTAGAAATTTCAAATTATATTCAAATTTCTAATATCCTTGATTGGTTTCAAGATAATAACTTAAATGTAAATAACACTAAAACAAAATTTATGTCATTTAACAAGGGTTCGTCAGAAGACATCCACTTGATGTTAAATGAAACTATTATTTCTCCATGCAGCAATGTGAAATTTCTTGGACTCACTATATCAAATAATTTATCCTGGGACATCCATATAGAACACCTTTGTAAGAAGATAAGCAGTGGGATATTTATGATCAAGACTTTATTAAGATGTTGCTCCGTCAACGTTACTAAATTGGTTTATCATGCCTACGTTGAATCTCAATTTTCATATGGCCTTATGTTCTGGGGTCTCAGTAATAAATCAAAAAAAGTATTTATCCTTCAAAAAAAGGCCTTACGAACTCTTTTTAAGATTCCTAAAATAAATTCATGTCGTCCTCTCTTTAAAAAACATAAAATTTTAACCCTTGCATCAATGTACATTCTACAAAGTGCCTGTTTTGTCCAGAAGAATAAATCACAATTTCCACTACAAATGAACACCCACAACTACAATACAAGAAATAAAAACCAAATCAACATACCAACATGCAAAACATTATTTTATCAAAAAGGACCAGAATACATGTCAATAAAAATCTATAATAATTTACCAGAAAACATCAAGAAAATTAATGACATTTCCAAATTCAAAAGAAGTTTAAAAAAATTACTTGAAGAAAACTGTTATTACAACATTGAAGACTATTTCACACATCATAGTTCATAAAATGGACATTTTATTTAGTTTTTAAGCTTTGTATGTTATCATAACAAACCCAACCATGAAAATGGCAATTGGGCTCAATCAATAAATCAATAAATCAATATATTCAATGCCTATATGTTTGGTATTAGTATTGGGAATTGCTTTGTAAGGTTTCACTACCAAGGATTGATACTTGGCGGTAAACTTTAAATTTTAATCCTAGCCTGTTTGAATCAGCTGAAATAAGGTTACATAATGTCTTGTGGACTGTCATCAATTCAACATGTATGACATTCCACAAGGTATTAAACCTTTTTTCAGTTGATTAAATCAATTCATGTGGCAAATGTACATGAATATTTTAATCACATCAAACTGTTAAACAAGATTTTATTTATACCAATTAAATTTTACACTCTGAATCAAGAAGATCATAGATCTGAAAAGAATACATAGTATCTTCTGAGGCATGGGCGGCTTGTCTAACAGCGGTTGTCGGCAGGTGCTGGGACACCCGCGATGGTCGCAGCAGAAGTGGAGCGTGGAGAGCGTCCACTCCAAGAACATCGTGTCCATCCTGCACCTGCTGGTGGCTCTAGCCCGCCACTACCGAGCCCCCGTCCGGCTCCCGGAGAACGTCGCGGTGGGGGTGGTCGTGGTCCAGGTGAGAACTGGAAGTTTATATGTCGTGGAGTTATATGATAAGTTGGAGAGTAAATCATCAAAAGAGACCAGATCCCAGAGGTAATGCTTTAATTTTAATTTGTGCGGACCATTGCCATCACTGATTTGTAAAAATGAGTTTCAAGGTGTTTCAGGATCTGGAAACTGATCCCGTCTTCAGGTGGAAAAGAAAGTAGAATATTAGAAGATTAGACACACACAGCCAGGAGAATCTGGACAAAAAATTTAGCTAAAGTAGAAAATGGTAAAAGTAGTAAAAAAGCACTACTAATGCTGAAAAAATAACTCAATTTAACACAGGAATAGCAATATTACCAATCAGGGCATGAAAAACCCCCTCCACATCCAATCAGAAGAGAGCAAAGACCCTCTCCTATTCCCAGCAGAGGGGAAAAAGGAATCCTATTCCCAGAGGAATGTTTGGGGTCCTTACGCCTCGTAAGATTACCTTACTTACTGTTCAAATATTGTAGGTATATTATTTGCTTTGTTGATATGTTTTGGTTTGCTATAAACCATTATTACAACACTTGCTGGCACCAACCAACTGTTCCTGCCATTGTCATTGATGTTAATATAAAATATAAACATACAGTTGGCCTACATTCAAATAATAAATATTTTAACAAAAACCTATCAACCATCATAACTTGAACAGTGGCCGAAATGTAGGGTGCAGGCTCAAATAAGCTTTAAACCAAGTTCTTTAGAAAATGGTTTATCAGCAACCGCAACATGCCAACATAACCATGTAGACATCTGGATATGATTTGAACTACAGACAGTAAGATTGTCCTAGCAGCTCTATTGAGACTTTAAGGCACACCATCTTGGATTGTGAGAGACTGGGGGCAAGGAGAAGATCCCTCTTCAGTGTCTCTGACAACTAGGTGATGAATCAGATGCTGGCACTGGGAAAAGCTCTTAGGCCTCATTGAGCGCACTGTCATAGGGCTGCCAATCTAACTGAATAGGCAACCATAATAAGCTTTGGTCGACGTGCCAGCTTACAACCACCAAGCAGGTGCCAGCTTACAACCACCAAGCAGGTGCCAGCTTACCACGCAGGTGGTTGTGTGCGTGCTGAGACCTTCGAGTCTATTCCACTCACTCCATTCAATCAGTCAAGATAATTTCAAACATCTCTTTGTAAATTGTAGTCCATGGGTTGAATAAACATGAATTATAATCATCCCTCTCACTATGTACCTAAGTTTTAGTTTAGAAGTGCCAATACTTATTGAGCCATTTGAACTTTGCAGAAGAAGGACGGATCGCTGAGCCACCGCACGATCAACGAGGAAATCACGTCCACCTACGACGACCTCGGCATGCGGTGCGAGAGAGATGCCTTCGACACTCTCTTCGACCATGCCCCTGACAAGCTGCAGGTTGTAAAGAAGGTACGTTGAACGGTTAAATGTTTATACCAGGTTATTTCGTTTTTTTTCCAGATGAGGGCCAGGTTTGTAAGTTTTCATGGACAAGCACTGCAGCTTATTTAGTTTGCTGTGTACCCTCAAAGTTACAGCATTATCACATAGCAAATTTGCCAATATTGATTGGTGGGATTCGAACTCGGGACCCTGGGAACAAAAGTCCCGCATTCTACAACTGCACCAGACCGCTCCCCGGTTAGTTTGTTGATCAGACCTAACTTGTCAAAAGCATAAAGTAAAATTCTAAAAAGATTCTGGTTTAAAAAAAAATAATAATTTGGGCTCCGGTTTTGAGGCGACATCCTGACCATGCTGATCAACACTGGAATCGACCAAAGAATTCCTGGGAATTTTGAAGACATTACCATGTCAGTCTGACTTTGAATTAAATGCATGTTTATGCTGACAAATGCTAATTCAAACTACATTTGCGATAACATTGCAAGCTAAAAGTATGAAAGCTGGAAAGGAATCAAAAGAAAGGTTATTTAAGATGAATTTATCCTAAAAAGTTATTTATATTTGATGCAATAGGGACAACTGGGCGTCCAGAGAGAGTTTGTCACGACACCTGGACACGTCCCTGAATATAAGAAGAAATCTTATCCCTATCACTCACTCTTACCTTGAATATTCATGGTGAAAGTACACAGAAGATTCACAAAAATTGGAATATTTCGTTGCCGCTGGCAACATTCTCAACCAGGAAGTTGTATTAAGAAGGTGTCTAAGAGTGCACTACTGGGAAGTTGTCGATTTCCAGTTGCCTCACTCACAACCACAAATCTCAAAGAACTACTTTACAGTTAAAACTTTGTGCACTATATGCAGTTAATTATTTACAAATTTACAAAATGTTTAAGCCTGCTATGGGTTTGGGTAGGGTAGTTGGGTTGGGGGAAAAAGTTTATCTAAAGTTTAGGATTGGTTCACTAAGTCCAGAATGGCACCAATCCTAAACTTGAGATAAACTTTTTCCCCCAACCCAACTACCCTACCCAAACCCATAGCAGGCTTAAACATTTTGTAAATTTGTAAATAATTAACTGCATATAGTGCACAAAGTTTTAACTGTAAAGTAGTTCTTTGAGATTTGTGGTTGTGAGTGTGGCAACTGGAAATCGACAACTTCCCAGTAGTGCACTCTTAGACACCTTCTTAATACAACTTCCTGGTTGAGAATGTTGCCAGCGGCAACGAAATATTCCAATTTTTGTGAATCTTCTGTGTACTTTCACCTTGAATATTCAAGGTAAGCCTGCTGTTCTGTAATTAATCCTAATCAGACCTTGTGTCTTTTACCAATGATCTTACCACTCGCTCTGTTACAGTCGCTGGTGACGTTCGTCAACAAGCACCTGAACAAGGTGAACCTGGAGGTGTCGGACCTGGACACGCAGTTCCACGACGGCGTCTACCTCACGCTGCTGCTCGGACTGCTCGAGGGCTTCTTCGTGCCGCTGTACAGCTTCCACCTCACGCCGCAGGACTTCGACCAGAAGGTGGGTGAAGCCGTAGCCAAGGCCCCGGCTTTCTAACTTGCATAGTCGCTTTATAAGGGTTGTTGACATTAGATACATTACTTTAATTGGCGACCTACCCAGGTAGTTATTTTAAGCCAAGTATGAATGACAGTTGAGTGAAGGATGATTGTGGCATGACCTTGTAGTCTTGTTACTGACTAAGGCCGACACAGTCCTTAGACAAGACTGTTAATTAATAGCCCAACAGCCAATGGCAACTAAGGGACCTACATTTTAACGTGAAATCCGAACCACAATTTCCTCGATTAACAGTTTACGAACTGGTCTAATTATGAGGACGGTCATAGGACCGCAGCTATTATTATTCTCACAATCATAGGAAAGTAGTATTCATAGTAGGGGTGTGCGAGTATTCGGTCGAGCTTTTAGGTCGAGCTTTTCAGTATTCGGCTCGGCTCGACTTTTTTCTAAAAAGCTCGACACTCGAGCCGAGCTTTTGATAAGAGAGTTCTTATCGGAAAGATAATTATTGCGATCTATTTTTGGACACGTTAAACCGGAAGAGCGTTTCCCTCCCATGAAAAACAAGCAAAAAACATTCCCTAGTGATAAGGAAAGGACATTGACAGGTAACAAGAAATATTATCTCCATTTAGACGGAAATCGGAGCTATATTTAGTTGACCTTGGGGAACGTGAAATACAGCATTTAAGTCTATTGTTTTATCAAGGCTTATCTCTTAAACAGTATATCGTACAAGTTTCATTTTGGTCTCATTTGATTTATAAAAATAAGACAAAAAATATGAGCCGTCATTTATAGCTGTATGACAAGTAGTTTGTATTATTGCATTTTGTAGTAAGGATTCCTTATCTCCTAATTAACAAGAGCAAAAAACAGGGAAGGGGCTTGAAGTAAACAACCTCCACCCCCCCCTCACCCTGGCCACTGATAAGGAAAGAGAGAGGGTTAGCTGTTTCTTTCTTTCTCTCTATTCCGTCCTTATTTATTTATGATCTTTCTTCTTCTTAATTGTACATTATTTTCTTCATAAGAGTTTAGAAATGTAACTAATTTTAGGATTACAATAAATTATTGTTGTTATTAAATATTATTTCATTCATATATTATATTATGAAATAATAAGTTTAGCCTTGAATATTATGCCACAATTGGGACTGCTATTTAATTTTTTATCATCTTTACTTAGTGAACATAAAAAAATCAATCTTGTGTTTGACTATATGTGTATATGTGTGATTTTTTTACTAGATATAACTATTTTAAAACCTTTCAACTACTTCTTTCTACTCTTGAAATTAAATTTTGTAGTACCTATATGTAACTAGTCTAATTATGTAATTTTAACTATTTATTTTAAAGTAAAGTATTTTGGAATTGGTTATTACTTAAATATAATGTAGATAAATGTAGATTTTAAATTTGGTATTTTTCTTCATAAATTATTTGTTGAGCTAATTTGATTAATTTTATGTAACAAAATACAAAATACTGATGAACCTATGAGATTATTCACTTGTTTTGGGGATAAGCTTTCTATTTTTGAGCTGGCGGTCACTTAAGGTATGCAAACATTATTGTATCTTTAAAAATTAAAATCAAGCTTCATAATTTCTTTTAATAATTTGGTGATTGTTAAAAAGCTCGGCTCGAAAAAGCTCAAGCTCGAAAACTTTTGAAAAAGCTCGGCTCGGCTCGGCTCGAGTTCAAAAATCACTATTCGCACACCCCTAATTCATAGGAAAGTACTTTCGTAGGAAAATAGTATTCAATAGTGCGGATGTCAATCCCCACTAAGGAACACCGTGTCCACAAGCTATCGCTCATAACCATCTACAATTCGTGACCTCCAAGTAGCCGGATTATAGGTCACGCCACAGTCCCAGTCAAGGTGGGTGAAGCCAAGGCCCGGCTTTCTAACTTGAATCGTTGCCATGCAACATTGCCCTCGGAGAACATTTTGATAAGTGTTAAAGTATTAAACACTCCTCAGACAGAAAACAGAGTCAGCTGATTTTAAGTAAAAGAGAGATTTGGCTGGAAGGGAGTGTGTTATTTGAAACACTGGGAGCTACATTGCCGGTTTTTTGTGTCCTGACTCAACAAGAAAAGAAACGTTGAATTTGTTTAATCTTCTGGTTAAGTTTTGCTGTCAGAGTTTTCAAATTCAAGGTGTCTCTGATGACTACGGTTGTAGTTTTATTAGTCTATTTTTCTTTCTGCTATAGTATACTTTTTCTATATCTTGATTGTGAGATTAATAATCGCCTAATGATTCTGATTAAAATAAATTTATCTCAATTGATATATAAATATAATACATCAAGGAACTGATTAAAAAAAACATCAAATGTGTAACAGATATGTTAGTTGTTAATACTTTGCACTTTTCAGAATTTATGTAAAAATAAAAATAACCTATACTTAATGTGATACTTTCCTATAGCCTGGTTAAACCTGATATTGACACTTAAAAAAGTCAAGTTATGTTTTGTAGGTTCTCCGTTCCCATTTGTAAGAGTTAAATGCTTAAGTAAGAAGTAAAAAATGGCGTAAGACCAATCTTAACTAAAATGATACTATACATTAGTTTATTCCCAATCAAATTTAGTTACTTGATAACTTTTACAGGATTGATATGTAAATTTGTTTGGTTTTGAACTTAGTCAGTACTCTCAGTCATAAATGCCATTTTTACAAGCTAGTTTTTGAACTCAGCTTTTTTTTATTCACAGGTACACAATGTTGCATTTGCGTTTGAACTCATGCAAGATGTCGGACTTGCAAGGCCAAAAGCAAGACCAGAAGGTAATAATAATACTTCCTTTTTTCATCATCATATTTTGTGTACATAGTTACTCTGACATTTTGAAACGTTTTGAATAATGAATGGTCCAATCACGGGTTTTAGCAGCAACCTTTAGCAAGATAACATTATTTAATTCATAGCCTCCAGTTTCAAACCAAATGACAAACTGAAAAAGATTAAGTGAGCGTTGTAGCCTCTTGGCTACCCAGTCAGTTTGGTTTTGTTGACTTTGTCCAAGAAGCAAATATAATAATATGTACGCACCTAGCGCCTCTCTTGTTTGCATCCATAAAACATTCACTGATTTAGTTGTTCCTTTCTCAAAACCTAAAATTGCTTAATATCAGGTTGAAGTTGTTATTGATGGATACATATTTGATTACTTTTATAGAATGTGGTCCCAAGAGGTTTACTGTCCATGATAAATTCTTACTTCTCAAATAAGGTTCTTTGCAGATTTTCTTAAATTTTCTGCAGAAAACAACAGATTTAAGAGAAGTTCAGTGAAACTTGGTTAGTTTGAACTTCCATTATTCAATATCTTCTTTTATTGGAATATTTCTTCCACTCACTATCATTTTACATAGATATTAACAATGATAATGGATCATTAATAGCCTAACTTGAATTTTCATTATAAATATTTGCAGTTTTTAGTCTTTAAATTTCTGAGAAAGTATGTAGAATTAATGGTCTGAAATTCATTTTGATTATGATCCCTTGAAGTTCAAACTACCTACTATTTTGTATTGAGAAAAATGTAACTAGGCCTAAATCAAGTTCTACATTCTGTTGAAAATTTGCCTTTTGGTTTCAGACATTGTGAATTTGGATCTGAAATCAACCTTGAGGGTGCTTTACAACCTGTTCACAAAGTACAAAAACATCAACTGAGTCCAACCTTCTTACACTGCAAATGGTGCTAAATTGCAACAAGTCATCAACTAATACTGTGTCTTCAGAGAAATAACTGCCAATAGTATTAATATACAACTCGTATCTTATTATTTATGTATTAATATTGTATAATGATCAATATTTATTTTTTTTATCTGAGAGATCTGTTGTAGTGTTGTAATTTTAAGTTTTTGTCTTTATTAACATACAATTAGTACTTATATTATATTGTAACTTGCATATTTATGTACAGAATTCAAAATGTTATTAATATTTGTTTTAGTTATTGATGATATTTTAACAGTTTGTTTTTAGTTGAAATAATGCATGAAAATATAAATGTGGTCAAGATCAAGGTAACATTGGCATATTCTACACAAAATAGACACAAGTTGTGTTTGAGAAGTACGAGTTTTTCACTTGGCTGTGAGGCATGTATGGAGACACAATTTGATGAACAGACCTGCTGATTCAGTCAGGAATGTTTGCACACTTGCCTTAACTTGTCATGTCATTTAAAGCACATTTTTACAATTGTAATGACAACTGCAATTGTTTTACGTTCTTCGAAAGCTTGCCAGCTTGCCTGAAAAGTTGTGTTGTCTAAAAACAAATTGTTCTCAATTTTATTGAAAACACAAAAAGTTAAGCCTGATCGGTCATTTTTATTTTTTTATCTCTTTAGTTGCATGAATTATGAATACTAGTCACTAATACTATTTATAAAGTGTAAACAGTAGGCCTAAGGTAAAAGTTTTGTGCCTTTTAAACACAATTGTTTGACTGGTTTCAAATGATTTTCTGGATCATTTTGATCAGTTTTTCATTTATATTGTTTTTATTTTCTGAGAATTCTCTATTCAACTGCATGTAGCTGCTGTTGCAGTAGATATTTACTTATTTATATAAATTGGCTTTTATTTTTCCTGTCAATTCTTGTGAACAATGAACAGTCTAACTTATTTTTGTGCTTATTCAATTTGTGCAGTTTTAAGTATAAAATAATTTATATGCATATTTCTTGCAGTTCAAAAATATTTTTTTCATGGATTGGTTTGTGATAATTGAAATCTCTTGCCTTATAAAAAATCTAACTTCTATGCTGATGAGAAAGAAAAAGTTGTTGAATCAAAACTATTACATTTGCTATACAGCTAGACAATATAATTTGATATTACTATACAAAATGTTTTATAGATCTTATACTAGATATTTGGATTGCGCTTCCATTTTAATGTTATGCTATTTTAACTTGTAACATGGAATAAATATTAGTTTTAATAGTTTTTATGATTGTTATTTCAAACGTGCCTTAAAAGGCCACAGAATTAGACAGTGATAGCTGTATTTCAACATTTCAACAAAGTATTCTATGTTGTAACACTAGTTTTGTATTAATTTTAAATAAATATAGTTAATACTTTTACTCTTGAACAGCAACAATTGTTAATGTTTATTAATAATATCATAAATATCTATACTCTACTATTCCATAACTTAGATACACTAATTCTGTGGCCCCTACTTTAATTAGCTATTTTTGCTAATTAACCCTCAATTTATTTCCTTAATATAATTCAGGGGCATTTGGGGAAATCAGTAATAACAATATTTAGAAACCAGTGTAAACCATACCTAATATAAAAACAAAATAATAAGGTTATTGAATTTTTATTTGTATTTCTTAAAATACTGCTATTAGATCCCCAGTTATTTTTGCATGAGGTATTAATAAATTTACTATGACTTAGTGAGGTTGAAGTTTTTTTTTTTGAAGGAGTTTCTCTATCATACTTGTATTTATTTTGAAAAAGATAAAACTTTGTGGTATTTTAACTAATCAAAAGCGTAAGCACACTTAGTTACACATTATTAAGTCTATCCTAAATTGTGAGGTTATTGATCAGATTGTTAAAAGAAAATTTTAACTTCAAAGGTTTTCATGAGGAAAACATCATATATAATACTTTTATTCATATAACTTTTTAAGATATTCTTTTTTAACATTCACACCTAACAAATAGATAATAAAAAAACGACTTATTGTCAGGAAGTAAAATCTTTACTTCAGTCTAAAACCAACCAGTGAGAGCGTGATAAAAGCTGGCAACCGCGCCAGCGATAGTGCTGAAAAATCCACCAGTTTTTACTTTTTCAACGTCGTCCTTGGACTCTGTTTTGTGATCAGTTGATTTTTCCTTCAAAGAATGTGATACATCAGCCCTAGATTCTTTTTGATTCTCGTAAACCGCAGCCTTGAGAGGGGATTCGGTGTTGGTCTCAACAGGTAGAACTATTGGAGAAGAATCATCCGCACTGTTTACTTCTGTAGAATTACTGTCCCCAAAATCAAGATCTGTGTCGTTGGTCAGGATGTATGTTCTTGTGATCTTCAAAAGCATCGGGTCGAGGGTCAAGAAAAACTTGAGGGTTTTCATAGCATCGATCATTTTCCTCATAAATATATGGTACCCGATCTTTGGCCAATCAAGGTAGTGGTAGTGGGTGATCTGCAGTATTGGTATGGTGCTGTTGTCATCACTGTCAGTCGTGTTGGTAACAGTTGGTGGCGAGCCGGTTGGCAACACTGTGCTGTTTGACTTCTGCTCTGCTAGAGATGTGGCAAGGGTAGGCTGAGTTGGCAAAGCCTCCACACCCTGTGGATTATATAAGGTTTTGAAATACAAGAAAGTTAAAAATAAATATTTAAGTGAGAATTTGGGGAATGAATTGTGTAGAAGCATTTAAAGTAGAATTTCTCTTTTTGTATAACTCACACTTTTTGTAAAAACTCACTCCTCTTGCATTTACTTAAATTTGATGTCGAGTTAAAATAACATTATTTTTAAATTCTCTACAAGATTGCAACTACCCTTAGCTGCTTGTCAAGAATCGCTTTTATTTTTTTCTTGGGTCAGGGTTCTTGTCCCAAGCTGAGTCTAAATTCGACTTTCAGCAGATATGAGAAAACTGTTATATGAATGTGTTAATGTGAATACATTAATATACGTAATATCGAAGAATCTGAAAGAATCAGCACATTTTGGTTTTGGTTTTTCTCTTCTGTGGATTGTGCTGAAATGATATTGTTTGCATACATTGATGGTACATCATTATGGGTAACCATCTTGCGGCCAAAATCTGCTTTGTGTTTTTAGTTTAAAGAATTATTTTATCAAATTTGGTAGCCATCATGAAGCAAGAAACGAGATGCATGAGTTAATAAGGACAAGAAACTTTAGTTTTTTTACATATAAAATTTGAACTCAATACTATATTGTTACTTATCATAATAGAATTTGCCATGATTGCTATTGCAATGGAATACACTAATTAAATCAAATAAATTTACTTCCACAGAAAAATATATAACTGCAATTTTACAAAATATTTAAATTGCTTACATTAGAGGAAGCAAGGAAATTACTTAAAAATTATTATAACAAAGAAAGACCTTCATTTAAAAAATAAAAATAAAAAACTTGCGTAAATAAAGAAAATAATCAGTTATTGATATTCCTTGCTTCAGAAAAAAATAAAATATAGTTTGATTACAAAAGCTTGGTGCAGCATCTGCGGAGAAAATTTGAGAAGAAATGGAGGTGAAAGTGTGATTTAAAAATTTTTGTTGTTGCCATTACAACAGCCATTTTGTCCACTCTGGCCAATAAAATGTAAACGTTGCAATTAAATGTTCAGATTTCTACTTATCGAGTTAAACGCAAAACCTCATTGTCTTAATAAGTTTCAGTACTTCTGAATGTTGGAATTGTCTTGTATACATATAGAAAAGGGACTTATTCATGATGTCTGATTTAAACTTTACTGTTTAATATTGCTTTATTGCATGGACAGACGAATCAAAGCATAAGCACAAAGCGATAGCCAGAAATTGCATTATTAAACTCTATCTCGATCAGCAAAATTTGAAATTAAGTAGGCTACCTTTGAGATGGTAAGGGACTTTGTAATGTCTCTACTTTGAAGATGAAAAATGTTGGCTTTTAACACCTTTTGCTCAAGTGATCAATTGTTCCACAGCAACTTTCATAGATGGCCTAGATAGTCTCAAGGACTTGGAAAGAAACAATAGTATTTTTTTTTTCATTTAATGTTGAAAGCCATTAAAATGTTCTAAATTGATGTCCGCAGTACATTAGTGCATTTAGTAATGTACTTTGTATAGTTCAGTTACAAAGTAGACTAAGATTTCTTTAAAGATATTCAAGGTACAGTTAAAAATAAAATAATACAGTGTACGATTAAAATTGAAGTTCTTGGCTCAAAAACTTAACCATTTATTTTGCTACTTGCAATCGAAAAAAAACTAAGATAATTTGAGGTTTGCCATAGTGGAATTATTATTGAAAAGCAGCCACCAGTTTGTGGTAGTGAAGGTAGGCAGGTCTGTCTTATAAAGATAAGTCAGTCGTCTGCATCTTTTTTTACCTCTCTTACCACCACACCAAGCAAGCTTCAGTAATCAAATTATAGAACCCTTAATTTGTTTGAAGACAACTCCATACCTCAGAACTGTTCTTAGAAAAATAAAATCAACTACAGTTTTTTTCAATTACAAAGCAAAAACATTTACCAGGAAGCCGAATAACAGCAGACCGAAGTAGATAACTCCCATATTGTTGTAGAAACAATGTCGAAAACAGCTAGAGGGTCTGTCTTCTTCAGTAACGCAAGTGACATACTAACATTTAGAGTTTGTGTTCACAGGTGTTCAATCAGACGTACTTTTGTCCCAATGTATCAACCAGCTTGTCTACATTTAATGCTTGTCTTGAAAGCGACTGCAATTGAGCAGTGCGATATTCGCCAATAGATTGGCACTCATGATCAGCTCAACTTGAGGTTTTATGTTTTCCTTTCACACTTGATGGTTTAATGACAATTGACATTGCTCTTAAGTCATTGTGTACAGCATATTACAGGTTACTAACAATGTGTAGATATCTGCTTGGTTAACAGTGAAATATATGGGATAAGAAAAGTTGAATGGGGTTTGTTAAAGTAATCAGTTGGATCAAGCAATAAAATGTAGGATAACAACTATTCAGAGCTTAGATAATAAAAATAGTAATGACTATTGGATAGCCTATTTATGAAATACTAATAGACACATTCTCCAAGCCGCTCAGCAGCGTACTCAGCTTAATTTTCTTACTCTTACTCTACTCAGATGGTCTATTGATATAGCAATATTACTTATAATTAGTTGATTCTTGACATTTGGATTCCCATGCTAAATATTTTGACCCAATAGGAAAATTTAAGGGGGTCTAGGGCTCTCCTCTCAGTCACTATCCAATTTTCAATTGTTTCAGAGGGCACTCTTCCATTGGGACTCGTTTCATCAATTTTGTGTCCCGAAAAAACTTTACACCAAGCTTTTTTTGACACCTATTTATAAAAATTGGTCCAGAACTGTATCACAACCCCCTAGTGTGTTATTAAATTACTTGAGATTTGAGAATATTAGTTTTTTTGGTGAAAAGCATTGGGCTGAGCAGAATTTGTTTAGCAAAGGGGTGGAATTCAGTTAGATTACCTTAAGAAACAAATTCTCAAGTCAGCAGATAGAAACAAAAAATATACTTGCACAGTTTTGCTCTGATACTTTGTCCTCTTAGGGACTTTTTCAGAGAGAATAGACTTATTCAAAGTATTTTCTTAAGCAAGTGGAAAATTATTTTAAACTTGCCAACTTTTCTGCAAAATCTTAGCTGATAAAGTAAATAAAATGTGCTTTGGTAGACTGTTTTGAGTTCTTTAGGGCCTTGAACATAATCATAAGGTTGATCTTAATCAACTACCCAAACAAATGCTCAATTTTGCCAGCAGCACACTTATTAGCCTAATTTAGTACTTTTGATTAACTTGGGGTGTATTTATTTTGCATTTCTTCTTTCTGTTTACTCAGTGAGTTGGTGGTGCAGTTGGTAGAGTGTCGGACCTTGGAATCTCGGTAGCAGAGTTGTGGTTTTGAGTCCTGTCTGCTGCCTGAATCTTTTAACAGTACTGATCATTCTTTTACTGTACTGGCTCACTCCTTGCTTTGCTTTTTAATGTCCAAGCACAGATCAATAGCCTATGTGGGGCGGGGCAAAGGCAAGGTAAAAAAGAGACTGCCAACCTCTTAAAAAAAAAACTTAAGAATGTTTTTCAGGTAAGATAACTGCATTTCGTCCCTTTCTTAAGCATAATTCCATTTATCAAAAATGTCATCTATTTAGATATTCAAAAGAGCCTGGGATTCCGGAGTTCAAAAAACTTACCATTAGACAGATTCACAATATCTGTCTGAAACATAAGAATAATAAATCCAACCTTACAACCTAAAATAAATCGTAATTTAATAAAGAGGTAATCAAATGAAATGTAATAAGTATTTAGGTTTTTTAACTTATAAATTGCTACTTAAAACTAGGGGTGTGCGAGTATTCGAACGGTCGAGCTTTTTGGTTGAGCTTGCCAGTATTCGGCTCGGCTCGACTTTTTTCAAAAAAGCTCGACACTCGAGCCGAGCGTTTGCCGGAAGAGCGCTTCCCTCGCACAAAAAAACAAACAAAAAATATTCCCTAGTGATAAGGAAGGGCATTGGCAGAGGTAACAAGAAATATTATCTCCATTTAGACGGAAATCGGAGCTATATTTAGTTGACTTTGGAGAACCACGAAATAGAGCATTTAAGTCTATTGTTTTATCATGGCTTATCGGTATATCGTACAAATTTCATTTTGGTCTCATTTGATTTATAAAAATAAGACAAAAAATATGAGCCGTCATTTATAGTTGTATGACAAGTAGTTTGTATTTTTGCATTTTGTAGTAAGGATTCCTTTTCTCTTAATTACCTCAGCTCTCTGACATACGCACGCACACACGAGTCAGACAGACGGAGACAAAAAACAGGGAGAGAGGCTTAGTAAACAACCTCTACCCCCCCCCCTCCCTGGCCACTGATAAGGAGAGTGACAGAGGTAGCAGTATCTTTCTTTCTCTTTATTCCGTCCTAATTTCTGATCTTTCTTCTGATGTTCTTTAACTATTATATTCTTCATTAAAGTTTAGAAATGCAACTCATTTTAGGATGGCAATAAATTATTGTTGTTACAGTATTAAATATTATTTAATTCATATATTATATTCTAAAATAATAAGGTTAGCCATGAATATTATGCAACAATTGGGACTGGACTGCTATTTAATTTGTAATCATCTTCACTTAGTGAACATTCAAAAAATCAGTCTTGTGTTTGACTAAGTGTAAATATGATATTTTTCTACTAGATATAACCATTTTAAAACCTTTTCATCTACCCCTTTCATCTCTTGAAATTAATGTTGTAGTACCTATATGTAACTAGTCTAATTAATTATGTAATTTTAAATATTTATTAAAGTAAAGTATTGTGGAATCGGGGAGTCAAATAATAAATGTAGATTTTAAATTTGTTATTTTTCTTCATAAATCATTTTTTTAGCCAGTTTGATTAATTTTATGTAACATAATACAAAATGAAAATAGTGATGAACCTATAAGATCATTAACTTGTTTTGGAGATAAGCTTTCTAGTTTTTAGCTGGCATTCACTTCACTTAAGGTATACAAAATTAGTCTATTGCATCTTTTGAAATTAAAATCAAGCTTCATAATTCCTTAATAATTTGGTGATTGTTAAAAAGCTCGGCTCGAAAAAACTCGAGCTCGAAAACTTTTGAAAAAGCTCGACTCGAGTTAAAAAATCACTATTCGCACACCCCTACTTAAAACTAATATAAATTAAAACTAATCATCCTAAAAAGGTATAAATAATCTCAAAGAGTTTAGAAAAAGTTACAAAATACTTTATTGAACACCTAATATTTACACGGAAAAAACTAAGGAATGAGGAAAGTCGAGGTGAATGTCTCCTAGAAGAGGTTCAGATGTCGAACCTCTCGAAGCAGATATTCTGGCCCTCCTCCTCGTACTCTTCCTTGGTGACGACATAGCTGTAGAACTCCGGGTCGCGACTGAGGTGCGCCCCGCCATGCCACGCGTACGTCACAGGGCTGCCAACATTCAAACTCCGGCTGAGTGCACAGTACGACAAGTAGTGTTGCCACTTTTGGGAATTTTTCACCAAATTGGGGATTTTTCTTGGCCTTGTGGATTTTTTTGGCGGATTGAGTCCGATGGCGAATTTTTGGCGGGTTTAAGTTTTGGAGGAGGGTTGGTAAATAATAAATTAGATATGATGCAAATGTATGGTTAAAATATATTTAGAGTGAATTTTTTTACCCAAATATTTACCGTCACACATAAGAATTTTGGAATAATTAGCAGTTGAAAGGGATTTCTGTTGAATTTGGCTATTGGATAGGGACAACTTGGGATTTTCTTTTGTTTTCTATGGCTTGGAGGATTAATGGAGGATTTTTGCTTTGGCTGGGGATAGATTGGGGATTTTTCGCTTGACAGATGGGGAATTTTCCTAGGTCACAGGTGGCAACACTGGCGACAAGAGTGAACTGAAGGTTTGTACCTTGGTAATGAGACAAAACCGTTACTATTGGTTAGAGAATCGTTTAGTAGGTCACGACCTCACAAAAACTAATAAAAATATTTAGAAAACATTTTTTTACCATACGTCACAGGGCTGCCAACATTAAAACTCCAGCTGAATGCACAGTGCAATGAGAGTGAACTGAAAGTTTGTACCTTGGTGATGGGACAAACTGTTACCATTAGTTAGAGAAAGGGTTTTGGGTCCAGGCTCTTAAGATTCTCTATAAAGGCACAGACCTCAATATTTTAGGGGCTATGAAATGTAATTCATCAATATTTACACAAAAATTTTGTAAAAATCTTCCTTACAAAAACTGCCTAGTTCTTTCGATACATAGATTAGGATTTGATGGTTTAAAAAGCAATCCTTTATTTTTGTATGCTATTGATAACAATTTTGATCTGTAAATACATCATTAGTCATCAGGATCTTGTTTAACTAAGTTAAATATATATAATTGCTATCACCTAGTGAATACATCTCAAAAATATGAAAGCTAAAATATACAAACTTTATTTGCAAATTCTCTGAAAATTGTAACAATGTTGGGAAAAAATCACAAATAAAAAAAATGGAAAAAATTAAACAGCGATTTTTACTGGCTCGTAGCACAAACAACCAACAGGCTACTAACTTGTATGAGGATAGCATGAAACATGAATCATATCAAAGACCATAATGCTTTTTAACGTCCTAATTTTGTTTAGGACCAAACTGACAAACATATTTCCGAAGTTAATAATTGTAGCCAGTGCAAACTTATTGAGCATTTACTTTTCTACCCACAAAAAGTTATAAAATAACTTACTCGTCAGGCAGGTAAATATTAACATCGTATTCCTCTGGGGTGCAGCTGCGCAGGTCCTTGTACAGCCGTTCCCTCATGCCCGGGAACTTGGCGCAGCCGCCGACCACCACAATGTTGGCGAATAGGTGCGGGTGTGTCTCGGGCGGACAGGCGTTGACCGCGTCCACCACTGCCTCTGGGATACCTGCGAACACATCGGCGATCAATGGGCAGTACTTGTTACTTATAGACATCCCACTGGAAGCACTGAAGTGGCATGGTCATCAGATTAGTTGAATGGCCTGTTAAATAATTATTTAACATCATTATTGGAGTGTTATTGTTTCTTGGAAAGAATGAAAAACCTATCAAGCACACCGTTATTTTTTGTACATCTACCACATTGTAGTCTTGGTTTCAACTTTGACAAGAATGTCAACGAAGGATAGGTGTTGTGAACATGAATAAGATGACTAGTTTTTTTTCTTAGAAGACAAAGAAGCCAAATGTGATAACACTGACTTGTCAACAGGACAAAAAGGGAGTCTACAAAGTCAAAGGCAGGGGAAATGGGGACCTTTGGAGGACCCAGCGAGATTTTTTACTAGCGGTGTCGTTAATGAACACTATTGGTAATGGAATCACCAAACAATAACAAATTAATAATTTATTAATTTTATACAACAATTGATAGCTTTCAATATCCTTCAAAATTGGAAAATTAACAGCACATAATGGCACTAAAATGCATGTTTCCTGCTGTGCACTGTAGTATTGCAAAAATATACATAAAAAAATCTTATAAATAGAAGGTTAAAGTTAAGAATTGAATTGACATTTTTTAAAGCTTTCTAGAATGCCTGAGAACATCAGTCTTTACTCAGAAGTAAGAGATCCACCTCTCACCCATATGTTTTAAAACATTTTATTCAATCTTAAAATTGCAATTCATAACTTTAGGTCTAGTTTCAGTGATAAGCTAATTAATAATAATTTTAAATCAGCAAAGTACCATGAACTCAGCACAGAGTGGGCCAGTAGGGTTCCAAGTTTTGTTGAACAATGGTTTAACATTAGAATAACAGAGGTCACAACTAAAGCAAACAACTATGACATTACATTCTACTTTATTTTGAGGCACATTGCTGCTTTTTATACAAGTTATTTATTATCCCTGTCAGGCTGCCGAGTTATCTAGATTTCCGTGTAATTGAGTGCTGAGTTTGTGGGCCTTGGCTGTACTCAAGTAATTAGAAATCATCACTTTGTCATGTCTTACCCATCTGTGAAATGCCGACGTCTGACGGGTGAAACAGAAGTTCAGGGATGGAGAACCGCTCATTGTTCAGCCTTAGCATTTGCTGTAAACAAGCATCAAACTTGAGACCAAACTTGGTGAATAACAGATACAGAAAATCAGAAACGTTAAAGAGCTTCCATATTGTTCACAGTTTATAGAACTTGTTTCCAAATCTAAAAACAATTTTGGAAGCCGAAAGCTATCAAAAGAAATTATAAAATAAATTTACAACGCAGCCAATTCACAGGTGGTTAAATATAATATATTATCATAAGATATTATGGTAATATATTATATTAAGATATAATACCATAAGATATTATCATAAGACCAAAAGAAAACAAAAATTTATGAATTCTTGAAATCACTTGAAGCTTATAATAAACTATTTCATCTGCTTTGCAACCTGGTCTAATAAAAAAGAAAAAATTTGATCTTGTTCCTCAAGAAAAATACTATCCCTAATTTGTTGTAAATTATCTTAAAACTGTTTCTAAACAACAAACTTATTTAGATTTCATCCTTAAGATTACTTACTTCAAGGGTACAAACAGGTGGAGAGTAAAATCAAAAACAAATCCACGTTATCTGGGGCAAAAATACATATTCAGCCAACTGTACCAGAGCATAGTGGAGCGTCAATTATTTCAATCAGTAAAGATAGTTTTTCTCGAGAGGCAAATAGTGACAACCAGCTCAAACACAAACCACAATGTCTAACTAGTTGTATATTTTGACTCCGAAGTTTATTTAAAAAAGAATTTGTGACATTCTTTCTTTGAAAAAAATTATTTTAAAATACAAATTGACCCATAGTACATAAAAAGGTTAGCTCCCAATATCTTACTGGCTCCATAAAAAATTTGATCCCTGTAACAAATGAACTTAGAGAATAGTGTTAAAAAATCATTAATACACTGCACATTGACGCTTTTACTACTAAATACAGAGGAAATTATGCATCTGAGGTGGATGCTAGACGATGCTCTGCTTGTACCCTTACTGAATTAATGAAAATACGAATCACAAGAAGAGTAGCAGAGAGCTTAATGGAATTGGCAGATTTCACTGTAGCCAACTCATCAGACTCACCATCTGTTTACTCTTATCACATCATTTAAATAGCTGATCATTTTGTAACACTGCCGACTACCACAGCAACAGTGAGACGCCCCCTCAGACTCCCTCCCTCTCACGCCTCACAGTTCCATCAATTCTACCACAGACAACTACCGCAGACGCACACACCTGCTCGACCTGGTCGGTGCTGTCCAGCGCGCGCAGGTACCCGCGCCGTATGCTAGTGTAGTCCGGCAGCACGTAGTCGCGCGCGATCGTGTTCTCTGGGAACTTCTTGCGCGCCGTCTCCATCTCCTTCATGAAGTCCAGCGCGACATAGCAGGCGTCCTCCTTCACCTGGTTCATCACGTGCGTCTCGTCCATCACGTGCAGTTGTCTGCAAACCCATTCGGATTTAACATCTCCAGTTTTAACTTTCATAATATTTCAATTGACTTAGTTGCTCTCTTAGGGCTAAGCGTACCTTAGGTTTCCTTATTTCTGCTCCATAAAGCAAAACTGGAGAACGAGTTTATCAGGGAAGGACTATTAAGATTTTCTTAAGGACAATAAAAGAAGCATTTTCTTTTTTTATTAGTGTTTGCAACTAGGGGGTGTAGCAGGAACAACACCCCCCCCTCCAATCAGGGCGTAGCATTCTTTCATGTAATGGCAGTTGCCTGGTCAAATTATGCTTGCTCAAATTTAAATTTGCTGGTAAGAATATCTGCATCAACCTCTGCTTGCTTGTTTGTAGTTTTGATTTTACTATTTGTTAATATAAACTGACGATTAATTGAAAAGATTTTTATTCCTGGGTTTTAACAATGATTAATGGGAGGGAAAAATACCAATCCTCTTAACCCAAAGACTAATCGTTCAATGAAAAGGACACATGACCCTGTTAAAGTTGTAACACTTAACACATTTATTAATTCACAAAACTCAAACCCTCTCCCTCCCAAAACAATCAAAAACTGTTAATTTAAAGTTTACAATGCCAACACAATTTGCGGAAATGATTACCTGTAAGATATAATCTCCTTCAAGTGGTTGGTGAGCACTTTGCCGCCGATGTCTATCCGTCGGATGCCGGGCTTGTGTTTCTTGTCTCGGATGTACGGGACGATGTTGGTGAAGCTGTAGCCACAGTCGATCACGAGGCAACACAGCGCCTCAGGGTGGTCCTTGCGGTAGTGGTAGTTCACGAGGTCCCCAGCTACAAGCGACCAGTCGCAGTCAGCATCAGTGACAGTAAATACAGTAGAACCTCTCACATCCATCGTCCGGGTGGTATCCACATTACAGGGATGTCTACTGATCTTCTGCCGCTGGTGTGACAAGAGTCGCCACTCTTCCTGATGTGTCTTCATTTTAAATATCAATCTTCAATTTTCTGTTGAAATAACTACTGAACTTCCAGTTGTCTTTGTAGAATCATAGAACAGATAGCCAACTATGTTTTCCTGTTTTCACCGTTCAGTTGATGTGCTCCTCAAATTAACTGACCTTTCCCTACCCAAGGGCCCTTATTCAACGGACATGAGGGGTTCTACTGTAGAAAAATGAAAAATGGATAGAATAAGACAAAAGCTAGTTTATTCATGGTTAGATGATTTTGTATAATATTACCACTAAACAGAGGAGGCAATATTATTCAAATAAGTTTGACCAAGTTTTATAATTTAGCTTCCAAAGAAGGTTGTATTATAAAATGTCTTTAAGTGTATTGTGATTGTATTTGTGTTTTTTTTACAAATAATGTTTGTGAAGTAAAAATAAGAATTGTATTACAGTAAAATATTTTCTGTAAATTTTTACAAATGAAAATCAGTTTGCACGATTAGTCTACTGTATTATTTTTAATATCTGATTGCAATGGAAACAGTAACATGGAATAAAGATTAGTCTATTGGTAGAGGAAACTTTTATCTTGTTTTTTTCTTGGGCATTCCCGACGAGATACACTGTTCTAGGAGCAACAGTTCTGATAGAGTTACTTGGTCTTCTGTGGAATCTTCTTTGATGGAGTCAATGCTGGATCGACGAGAAAGTTGTAATTTAATATCACAGCCAATGTCAAGTGGTGAATAAGATTCCGGTGTAACATTGTTATTATGTTGAGAAGCTCTCACAGTTGAACCTGATTTCACTGGAAAACTGTCATTGGTTGCTTTGTTAATTTTGGTTGTGTTATTAGAGCAAGATGGTTTTTGGAGATTGTGATTTTGCAATGAAGGGTCCTTTGGTTCACGAAATTTCAACGGGATTTTAGCTGATTTTTTCGCACTACATTTTGACCTTCCTAATGCTTTGGGCATTCCAGCTTGAATACACTCAGCTAGTATATCGGTATGATCTGAATCTTCAGGCACATTAGACTGGTCAGAAGGTTTAGTCATGTTACAAATATTTGAAGTAATATCTTCAGCTGTCTTTGCAGTATCACACAAAGCTTCATTTTTTGAAACAGGACTAGTGGTAAGAGTTTTACTTGGAATTTTTCTTGACATTTTTAGGAAGTTGTAAAAATCACTGATTTTTCTCAAAGCCTCGCTTTTTTCAGATTTTATAGTGCCAGCACTCTCACTTTTACCGTTCTGCATTCCAGCACTGATGCAGGCTGCTAAAATATCATCATCATCATCTTGTCCTTCAACTGATGCAGCTTCAGACAGTACTACAGACTGGTTTTTAAATTTTACTTCCTCTTTCAAGTCACTCCACTGATTTTCATCAAAACTCAATGCACTTAGGCTACTTGTCGTTGAGAATTGTGCTGGAGTGCTTTCCTCTCTGAAAATATTCACCTTTTCTTCAAACACACTTCTTAATTTTTGAGGTCCATTAAACCTAAAGTTGGGAATATTAGGCATGGTCGTTTGGGTGGGAGAGTCTGGGAGGTCACTCGGGGAGATCATACCACTTGCCATCCTACTGTAATCACTTATCACAGATCTGACATCGTCTGAAGGCTCCACACTCGCTAAAGAGCTTACTGAGCTACACCGTGAAAACATCAGAGGTGTTTCCAGCACTATCCCTTCATTTTGTTTACCCTCTGTTTCTGTTTTATTTGAATCAGAACTATGAATTACCTCAATAGTTGGACCCGATTTTCCAGTTTCCATTTTTGTCTCTTCTAAGAAAGCTGGAGAGCAAATGCCCGATAGTGGAGTCCCTACAGAAAAATCACAGGGTGTTCCCTCAACTTGATACTCTTTAGGCTCTTCAGCAAAGCCTGGGGCATAATTGATGACATGATTGAAATCAGAGACCTCCCTGCAACTTAATGCATCCTCCCTTTCGAGGCAGTTAAATATCGCATCAGGAGGATGGTCCAAATCAGTTTCAGCATAACAGGTTTCCCCTGCCCCAAAAATCATCATAACACATTCAGCCGATTCATTTTCCATCTCTTCAAGATATTTCAGGCTAAAGTTAATCGGCTGTTCAACACTATCTAGAATTGTAGGAACTTCTTGCTCAAAGTATTTCAGACCGTAGTTTACAGGTTCATCATTTGAGTCATAGAACTCTTCTTGTGTTATATGCTCGATAAGAGATCTATGACCAAAAATATTCTCACAGTTGTTAGAAGTAACATGTTGTGAGGAAGCATGTTCAAATGCCACACTGTTTAACATCTCTTTACTTTGCATCACAGGCTCTGATTTGAGATTGTTTTCGAGGTCAAATAAATGTTCATAACCAATCTCACACAAATTGGACAGTAAATTTTGTTTGTTACCTTTAATATGCATACACAAATGTATTGTGGGTATCAAGTCAAGCTCTGAGAGCAAAACCTCGTCAGGTAAGTTACAAACTTTTGCTCTCCACAGTTGTTTACAAGTACTTGTTGTCTTCAAGAAAGGAACTGAACAAAAACTATGCTGTAGAAGAGGATTACGGTTTTGTCCCCATAGAATCCTTTTCAAACCTTCATCATGAGTGACTTTAAGTGACACATATCTTAGAATATAACTTTCACTTTCAAGATAATCCAGTTCATAATTGGAAGCATCATGAAACTGCAAGACTTGAATCAGTTGCTGAACTTCTTCTTTCACCTCACAGTTAGCTGAAAGTTAAAAATGTGATCATGAAAAGATATTTAATTAAGAGAGTTAGTTCTTATCTGCTTATTACATTCAAAACTTGTCAATGATGTTTCTATGAATATTGCAAGTTTAAGCAGGGGAAATGGACATTTACTTTTGTGATTTGTTTTATATTTCAATTTAATTGTAAGATTAAAAGTTGTAAATAAATTTATTGAAACTAGAAACATAGAAACCAATGAGTGGCTGAAGGGATGTAAATATGGGGTATAAATGTACAAGTTTTGCTCACCATGGGAGAACCAATATTTAAGCATGATATACTAATTTTTAATATTTTTTATGTTATGGATGTACAGTTTTTGTTTCAGAATATAACGTTTAGTATTAGTGTTGATGATACCCATGCAATGTATTTGATTTTGGCAAATAAAATCTTGTATATTGAATCTAAAGTGTACAACTAATTCTTCTTTTCATTCATTATATTCCAGTTTTTTACCATAAAAGATTTTTAACAATTTATTGAAAAAAAAAAGTTTATTATAACTTCCTTTTGGATAGGTTCCTTGTGAACTCTCAACTACTCAAAACTTGCTGCAAATAAACTCACCATTGATCCGCAGAAGAGACTGACACTCATACTCTTCAAAAAATATTTCTGACATGGCCTCTTGTATGGAGGGGAAGTTGAAATAGGGTTCAGTGACAATAAGGGGCGTCTCAGTGAAGTTCCCATAGCAGCATTCCTTGCTGAATATGTAGTCCCACACAGTTTTCTGTACATCCCAGTTAATGAGGAACCCCTGAAAATTTGTAAATAGTGTCTTTATAAAATCATTATGGAAGAACCTCAGTTACAGGTAACCTCTATAATATGTCTGGAAATCCCTTGAAATGTCATAACAATTCATGTTAAATTAACCTCCAGAATTCAACAGTTTTCATCCAAACAACCTCAATGATAAGACCTTTTTCTCGATTCACGTTGTAACTCTGAACCTGTATAACACGTTTTTAGGAATCAACCTCGATGAGGCGACTTTTAACTTCATATTGCACAGTTCTTACGCTTTCATAGGCAAGGGTTCACACAGTGAGCGAATCACTAGAATTGATGTTTTGGGGTAAATAACGAACACCCGTTCAGACACAAGTTGCAACTTGAAAATCCCGCTCCCCCTTTCCTACCCTCATCAGACATATAGCAGCAGGTATAATAAGCTATAGTAACAGCAACATTGAACTCAACTTTTGACTATAAAGTAAAATAGGCTACTTATACTTCATTATTAAATTAATGAAATATTAGTGCTGTAGTGCTGTAGTAGAAATATTTAAGCTGTAGTGTGTGATATTCATGCTTGATAAAGATGCTGCCACTCCGACTACAGAAGGCCAACATCTTATGCAACTTATTCAGCAAACAGACGGATCACTCTCAGCATATTGTTTATTAGATTTCCCTACTTTATAATGTGATCGCCTTTTTCGTGTAACAACATGCTTTACCTTTTGGAATGGTAGCAGGTAAAATAAACCAGAAGCATCTCTGCATTCTTCTACTTGGTCTCCAATGAAAGGTCTTCGGCGTTCACTTTTAGCTTTCATAATACAATTAGGAATGATTCTGAAAATAAAAATACACTAAGTTCCTTCTACAATAACATAGCCTTAAAATTATTGATTAAATTAGGTATAAAATGTTGAGTATGAGTTCCATGTCTGAACTTCTGCCGCTCGTTCTTATATAAGACAATAAAATTGTATTCTCAACATTTGCTCTTCAAGAAAACAAAAATATTAATTGATCTTCCAATGTTCACACCTTAACATCATGTGATGTTGTTGATTTCTTCTTCAAAACTGATGGTTGTCGGAATAATACATCAAATAATGAATCAACAAAATAAGATAGAGGGCTTGGAAAAAATTAAGATGACAGATATCAGATCACGGCTAGGCAGGATTACTGTTTGATCTTGTATTGAAGTATGACGAGTGGTTTTTGTGTTTTGTCTCCCAGAAGGCTGCGATGTCTATGGTCGCCGCTTTAGCAAGCGGACATACCCGATCGCCACCCTTACACAGCGTGCTCCAGCGGTTATGTTAGATTAGGTTATCATAAATGTGCTAGTAAGACTTTTCTCGTTTTGTTACGAATCTGATGATCCTGGATGAGTAACTTTGGCGTGCCAAATCCCCTCCAAAAGCGCTTAGGTCAGGTCGATTAGTGGAACATGCATTACCTGACATCAGAATTTGGTAGGCAGAAACATGACTCAGGTTTTCATAAAGTTCCTTGATCAAAACCTAAAATAGCCTAAGTGTCATTGTCTCTCTAAAAATCTGAGAAAAGAGTCCTTTTTATAACACTTGTACCAAAAATTTCCATGGTGAGGATTGCTAGGAAATGCTTAGGTTATCATCAAATGTCACTGTACCACAACTGCTCTAGAAGCAGACGCTGGCAATATATTGAATGAATGGCCCACCCATTAAAGTGGACCAGCTGATCAGATTACTGTAAATTACCGTAGGTAAATGTTTGTCTTTCTCACTTCTGTATAATACTAATGAAAGAATGAACGTCCTCCTTTGTCTTTTCATATACAGAGTGGTCTTGACTATGTTTCCTTATGTCAGGACTGACACATGGAACTGACTGATGTCTCAGTTCAGTTGACGGCAGTATTAATAACTCCCCGACAATGGGATTCTGCCAGGCTTCAACTTTCGTTAATTAGAATTTGACCAGACTAACTTGCAGGTTTCTTATCACTAAAATGATGGCCACTGCAGCAGCAGTGGGGACTAACAACAGGCACGGCTACAAAGATAATACATACAAAGACAATACAAACAATTTGATGTAAATATTACATATATATTCCATCCACAGGTATCTCCTGTTTTTCATAGCCTATTTGTATTTGATCAAATAATATCCCCCCTATTTCTCGTTTGTTACTTCAATATTTTTCCTTTATTAAGCAGGTATTATTTCTCTTTTGATAACATTCACCATTACGGTTCTAATGATTACGGTGGCAGCACCAAGGCACTACGCATGAGACCCATAACTGTGTCATCCAATAACTCTTTAACTCTCTGTATCTATATATTCAGGGGTGTAATGTAGCGGCACTCCATCATGGCTATTGGAGCTGGAGCTCCAGCGCAGTCTGAAAACGAAGTAGGAAAGCGTCATTGTATGAACTTAGTTCTTTTCTCTATGGTATAATTTCATTGCATCATGGTGAATTAAATCGTTGCGTCACGGTAACAAACTCGTCCTCGAATCGCTAGAATACCACTGGGTCCCCTAGGTTAAAAGTTTAGATGTATATTACATTGCTTAGTTTTTTGAGGATTTCTCACTTCAAAATGGTTCAATCTCAAAACAACCTTCATATTCGTGTTCAGAACAACAATCCGAACGATTTGAGTTTTTTTCTTACCCACAATGTAATATTTGAAGAAAAAAATTATCTCTCATTTTCCCAGTTTTTCCCGGTTTTCCCACTTATCCCGGCGTTTCCGCAGCAAAATTCATGTCGATTCCATTATCAAATAGTGAAAAGGAACATATTAGCCTAAGACAGTTTTCATCAAAATCCACGAGGTTACCGTATATGGAACAATAGTTAGGGGGGCCTACCGTCTAATCTTACAGTTTTATTTGATTTTTGAAAACCGATTCTTGATCAGAGTTTCGGCAATTGAGATTCAGGTTTGACCCATTCCCCTAAAAAATTATGCATACGAATAGTTCTAAAATTAAAGTGCCCTTCACAAACACCACAGTGACAGAGTTTATAACTGATGATCCCGATTACCGCTCCAGGGCTCCAGCACGGCTAATTTTAGCACCACTCCAATGGGTATATTAATCCAATGAAACTATTGATAACATATATCGAACCAATTAATAGTTACTTCCTCACCCAACAAACCCGGGTTCCCACCATGCTCCAAGATGGACTGGATGTGACCATTCTGCAGAACTTGTACCAACCTTGAAATTCATTCTGACTGTCCATCAGAGAAATAAACACATTCAAGCTGAAGTGAAAAAACTAGTGTGTATGCTTGTTATTTAACAGGGGTTCAATGCTTGGCCTACCTGGGAGCAGTAGCTTTAGACAGTTCCACCTTTGCAGTATGGGCTCCATTGTCTAAAATATATACATTATCGACCATCATTGTGATAAAATTGTTTATTTTAATTAAGATACAAAAGTAAATGTAACCAAAAGATTCAACAGCTCTTCACTGTTCACTCAACGTTCTCAATAAATTATTCCAAGACCATCCAAAAGATCAACTAACCTCAACAAAGGAAAGGAAGAAACAAAACAAAAACAAGTTAACAAACAACAAACGAAGAAACACAGACCGATAAACAAAAAACAATAACGTAATGAAATCAAAAAGTGAACGATGAAAGAGAACAATATATATTTATTATTTTGTGTTATAACTATATATAACAAAACGTCATTATATAAATAGCCATTGGGGGCCGCTAATTTTAATTATTAAAATTCAGAAATCCTAAACTTTAAAATCGTCATTCATTTTGGTAAAAAAGTTCTCGTTAGAATTTAAGTTTATCATCAGCTATTACCTCAAAAATGGGGTTAAAACGCCATGTAAAAAAGTTAATCATTAACAAACCCATCAGTAAAAGAAACCTTAAGTATAAATAGTTTTCCCCCAATCTACATTATTTTACTTGCAAAGGTTATATAAAAAAACGTCATTTTAAACAGGGGTGTCAACTAAATGATGATGATAGGCTAATTTTAGGGAGTACCAAAAATGAACAAAAAGTGAATAAATAATATTTACGGAGACCCCTTGAGACCTCTAGCATTCCTTAGGACGTGAACGTATATTTTATAGTACATATGTTAAGTAGGTGACTCAAAACTTGAGTTATATTTAAGCTTTATGGTTAATAGCACAGCCAATCATCATCTGCAACAAAATAATACCAAACACTAAAACAAGAATACAAAATGGAAATGAATGAGTCAATACCTTAACCTTAAACTAGTTTGTTTATTTAGTTTGTTGAGTATTACTTGTATTTAATTCGTTATTTTAGAATGGGAATACTTATTGTGGTTTGAATATTTTTTTAGGTGCAGGAAAAAAAATAAGGTAAGTTAGGTTATTTAATACAGCTTAAAACTAGGGGTAGTGTTTCAGACTAGGAAAGTAGACCAGTAACTAAAGTTTGAATTCTATTTGGTTTCTTTAAATTAGACTAGTATATCAGTCATTTATAGTAAGTGTAAACTTATCTATATACAACTTATCTATATACTTATCTTATGGGTCTTGATTTCCAACCATAGCCTAGGCCTAAATAGAAAGGCTAAATTGTGGCAGGTTACCACAGAGCTAGCATAGAGGTTGCTTATCATGGGCATTAACATTGCCAGAAACATCCTGAGCAAGATCATATGAAAATGTTGCGAGTTTTGGATTCTACCTTAGATTATTGAACTATTAATTTACATGACCTTTAGGCCTACATGATGATCCAGTTGTTCTTAGTAGCTACTGTAACTAACCAGGCCCTAACTTAATGTAGCTTTCACCCATTCTAAACTCATCCTTCTTTAGTTTTTCATTAATTTACACAGTCATCAACTTGTTCAGGTCTTATAACAGGTAGACCTACTTTTTGTCAAAACTTTGATACCTGACACCATTGTATTTACCAATGTTTACCATCTTTCTTCCCCAGTGAATATCATTAGGCCTACCGAAGAATCGCTGTTAACCATTCAAAATAGGCCTAATTTTAAATAATATAACAAGGTATACAATTGATGTTAAATGATTAGGAAATGATCATCGTTGTAGGTTACATTTTGCTCATCAGAGTTGTAACTGAATAAGTCCTAACTTACACTGTTATTTGTACAATCAAACAAAACTTTATTATAAATCTAAACTTAACACAAACTAATTACAAATTAAATATATATATCCTCTGTTGACCATACAGACGACACAAAAAACGATGACAATTGACAATGAATCGAGATCAAGAAGGCAAATGATGTGAAAGTTTGAAGTAGTCTTTATCATGTTAGTTATAACGTAATTGAGTTATGATATGTTCCAATATAACATTAGAAAATAAGTCCTAATGAGTTTATGAAGATAACTTAGTTAACCACAATAGCCTAATTAAAATCGTCATATCCATCCATCTTTTTCTAGAACCGGTACTTGATAAGTTACATGTAGTCAAGTTAAATGATGTTTTGATAACACTAGAGTTTAGGCCCTCTAATGAGTTTATTAAGATAGGCTATTTAGTTACAATAGGCTAATTAAAATTGACACATCCATCCATTTTTTTCGGTACGAGTTTCATATCTGATCTTCTGACGTTTGTTCCTAACTTATAGCAGATGATTCAACATCTGATTTCTAAGAAAACAATATGAAACGATCTACCAATAGTCGAAGTTCGATGTATTGTTTGTTGGATAAAACTTGACGTCCGATTCCATTTTATTTTATTAGTTTTTTTGTTGCTCTATGAAAATATATATTTAGCGATAGTATTTTAGTACAAGATGACGGATGATGAGAAATAAGGTAGGCCTAAGTTGTTTAGTTAAAACTTAGTTAGTTATAAGTAACGTTTCAACTTAGTTTTTGGCCGGATTTACTAGCCTATGTTTAGTTTTTTTTTTAAGAGGGTGGCAGCCTCTTTTTACCTTGCATTTGCCCCCCCCACCCCACATGGGCCTCAGGCCTGTGCGTGGAAGTTATCAAGCAAACCCAAGGAGTGAGCTGGCACAGTACAAGGATGAACAGAACTGCTAAAAGTATGCGGCATTATTGGGACTCGATCCTGCGACGCTGCCGCCACAGAACCGGGGCCGAGTGCGCTACCAACTGCGCCACCGACTCACTCAGTTTAATTTCAGTTTAATTATATAAGTTTGGAATGTTTTATTGTTTGCAAGAGAATCGAATAATATAATTGACAATGGTAACAGTTATTGTTTATTATTGATGTTTCTTCATTACTGACAGTTGTTGAAACTGAGTGTATATCGGTTGAGTTAAACACGATATGTTGATAGCTGATATCAGATTACTGAAACATAAACTGAGTACCGGTACCGAAAACAAAACTGATGCCCATGTTATATCATATTTAGAAGTTCTTTTACTAAACCTGGGCAAAACGTTTACACAATAAGTATAATAAACATAACCTGTAGGCCTAAAGGTAGAAGATCAGATATGCAACTCGTACCTTTTTTTCTTGGCCTTGCTTTTGGTGTCCTCCCCCCCGAAACATGTACATAGTTACTGGTAAGATTTCTGCTCATTTAATAGGTATATATCTTTCTGCCAGCCCATTCCATATGACCTACCATCCTTCTTAATAATTCTATTAACTTATTGGGTCGTCACCATAGTCATTATTCTTGATTGTTATGTTTTCTTCATTTCCCTGTCAATTCAGCTTGTACTGGCCCTTATATTTTCCAAAGTTACCCCCTTCTTAAATAGGCTGCTAACAGTTTGGTAACACTTTCGCTGCGTACCACATACCAGTATGTGGTCCGCGTCGCGACCCGAGTGCGGGCCACATACCGGATTGTGGTTGCACCATTCACAAGGATTCAATTTACTGTACCCCAGCACCTAGCTCGGGAACGTTGATTCGCTGCCCGCATGTGGTTCTGAATACCCGCTTTTCAGAAGTTGTATATACCTATATGCAAATATGTGGTGTATATACCTATATGTACCCCAGCACACGGGGTATATAGAGGTATTTTGCTGCCACAGTGGACGTGTTAAAGAGCTTTGTTTCCTTGTAGTCTTAAAAACCATAATGGCTAGTTTACAGTGGTCGAGTAACTCAGCCAACTTGCAAGGATCAACTGATTTCCATTGTTTAGAATTGTCAGCTCGCTTGCTATTCAACTTATCCATTTGTCACAGTTGTCAGTTTACATTGGTTGAGTTGATGGTCAAGTACTAACTTGTCTTTCCACTCATCCTCCTATTTAACCAATGTAAATCAGCCATAAAGAACTATACGGAGAGTCTGTGACCTGTATGATCTTAATAGTTCTCTTGATTCGAGATCTGGGACTTCAAAATGCGCACCAATCAGAGCATTTAAATTAGCCTAGCCTTCAGTTTTCTTCTGAAGTAAAGTGACTTTTTTTAGTTTTAGGTCAAGATGACATTGCCAGAAAGTGAAGAGTGTTCATCTGATAGCCCCCCACTCAAAAGAATCAAATTAGGTGACACTTCAAGCGGTGAAGATGGTTCTAAAAGTGAGACTGGACTGCTAAGCTGTTGTGATGATCTAATGCTTGAAATTTTCTCGTATCTGACACCAAAAGACTTATTGGCTCTAAGTCAGTGAGTATCATTAAGTACAATTAATAAATATTTTTTAAACTTTTTAATACAGGAAAATCAGGTGGCTCTTTACTAAAAGTAGCCTATCCATAATAATAAGTTGGTTTGTAGAAAAATTAGGGAAACAAATATAAGTTTCATTGGTCCCATTGTTGTGCATCTGACTCATTCAAGCAGGAGGCTTTCCAAGTGGAAAGGTGGTTCTCCTGAGTAAATTATTTTTGATGTAGGTATACTAATTTGCACATAATGTACCTGAACAGATATTGTAACATTCTTTGAGATTCTTAAATTAGGCCCAGATTCTGTTCTGGCGTTAAAAAAATATCATCACTAACAACTTTCATAAAAACAGTTTACTATTCATTTTTATAACTATGTAGCCTACATTATTATTAATGCTTTCAGATGTTGCCAAAGGATACAACAGTTAGTCTTTGATCGAACTCTTTGGATCTCAGTTGATTTCAGACCCACCCGTCTTTCACACTCAGAAATAGAAAAGTATATTAAGTTTTTTCTCCCAAGTACAAGTTATATAGCCACAATCGGTCCTTGGACACCTACTGCGGCACGAATAAGTGAAGTTGTGGGAGCAAATGGGGACAATATTGAAGTCGAAGAAAATTGTAGACAAGATTCAAGTGAACAAGCAAGTTGTTCTACCTCCGAAATTGTTCCTAGCTTTACAGGGGAGTTGTTGAGTAGAATAGGAGAAGCTGCCCCGAACCTTCTTACTCTTATACTTGAAAATCACATTTTAGATTCTCAAGAAGTAAGTAAAGCCACTTTAGTAAACTATAAATTACAGTATTTTTCAGCTGAACCGTCCTGTCTTGTTAACTTACATTGAAACTATACTCAATTTCATGTTTACCTTTCAGCACAGGCCTAATGGGAGATGATTATTCTATTATCTTTGCTCAATTTATTTGTTTACTAAATCCGTATCATGTTAAGGTAAAATAATCAGCCATTATTTCATGTCACTAGACAACCCAAATTGCCTTTTGAAACACATGGCTTGAGTAAATTCCATACTGAAAGGTGACTGTGGAATTGAGTAAAGATTGCTGTTGCAGGTTCACTTGCAATGTTTACTCCAATCAGCTGGTTTACTTACAATTGTATTCTTCCATGAGATTTTAACCTTTGTAGGGTAATAGGACTTAAACAATTTAAATTCTTGTGAATGAGTTATAAGTAGTCTAATTAACTTTTAGTGAAGTTTGTTCGTTTTTGTGAAGACTTTTTTCTTGTATAATGATGGCGATAAATTGCCATTAGGCTTAAAGTTATTGGAAACAAACTAATGTTTGCGATAGTGGGAATTTGATGAAAATTTACAATAATAGTAAAGCTGTTGATAGGCCTATTTTAAAAATTTAATCAGCCTTTCTTGAATAAAATATGTGAATATAAAACTGTGTGCCACAGCTCTCTTGGGAAAGGTTTCCACCTAGTCTTGAGTACCTGTCCCTCAGACGCTGCCATATCATCAATCTCCAGAGCAACAAATCATTCTTCTTTGGGATCGACAGACATTTGCCTCGTTTAAAGGTATTGTATGGCAGTGTAAATTAAAAATAATATCTTTAATCCCAAAACTGCAATTTAATATTTTTTAGCATAAGTATAAATATCCTGTCTGCAGTTTCAAAATCGTTACAACGGGGTCAATTTTCCACTTTTTCAGCTTTAAGGCACTGACAAAACTGCAGCTCAGAAACAGTCATCTATATAACAGTGTCATAAATAGAGGAATGATAGTAATATTTCGCCCTAATTGGTTAAGTTTTACTTTTAAAACTTTTCTTTGGAACTTTTTTTACCTCACTTTAGAAATTACTATGGGTGTCTTAACCTCAGTATCACGAAGATCAGACACATGGTACAGAATGCTACACTGAACTTATTCTATTCAAGTTATGAAAAGCAAATAATTTTAGAAGTTGTTTGTTAAAAATTGTACAGACATTCAGAATGCTATTACCCTTCTATTACCACACTTTTCACCTTTGTATTTTTTATCAATGGTCACTTTGGTCCAGTACCCTCCTAAGTGTAAAATAATAATGAATAATTAACTTCCTTAACAGTGAATATTTCCTGCTAGCCACTGTATAAGGTAGTTTTTGTTTTTACATTGTTTTAATCACTGTTCTGAAAGCACACAGTGCTCCTAATTGTTATAATGGAAACAAGTTTTCTTTACTCTCAGGTTCTTGACCTCTCAGAGTGCGCCTGGTTCGAGTCACATTCTTTCCTCGCATTGAGCAAGTGCAAGACCTTGGAGGAACTGAGGCTGTCGGACAACAGTATCAATGACTTTGTGCCCTACATCAGTCTAGGGACGAGATTCGGTTTTAAAGCTTTAACGGTAAGTTAGAAGGTAAAAAGTGTGAATGAGCAACACAAATTCAAACAAAGAATAAATTGAAAATTACTCAAAACAGTAGGTGGTTGATTTTAGGAGTTTATTCAAAGATAGTTGTTACCATTGAATTGAAAAGCCTTTCAAGAGGGGGCTCCGGTCCCGCACGACTACTTGCTTCTCCCATAAGGCTAATGTTAACTTTCCAAGTTCTGCCCTCCTCAACCGTTCATCCAAAATCGTTGATCTATGGCTTATTTATTTTGAAAGATAAAAAAATTATCTAGCGACATGAGTGAGCAAGATTTTGATATTACCATTAGTTTGGTTGTAAAAAATCACAAAAATTGTGATATTTCAGGATTTTATTTGATTTTTTTAGAAGAGCGATATTAAAATTCTGCTCACTCATGTCGCAAGACAATTTTTTTCTCTTTTAAATGAGCCATAGATCAAGTATTTTGGATGAGCGGTTGAGTCAGGACGGAACTTGAAAGTTAACATTAGCCTTAGGTATAAACGCAAAATCTTTCGTGACTGGAGCCCCCTCTTAACTATCCCGAATGACCAGTCTCCTATTTCACCTTTTTTCGTCCTTTTTTCTTTGCGAATGTTCATTCCTGGCAGAGCTAGGATACCCAGTCCCTGAGCCCTGGAGGTGGAGGGATTAGATGATCATCTTAGTTAGCCCATATGGGACAGGAGGAGGGACCCTTACCTGTCAAACTCCCAGGGTTTGCTGGTCGAGGGTGAACCAACCTGGGTGAGACTCCTTTGCAACTTTGGAGGGCTGCTGGATGGCAGTGTGCCTGGCGCCCTAGGTAACCTGGTTAGAGGGTAAGTCACCCCTGAAGCGAACGAGAAGCCGACTGACCATAAAGTACCTTTACCATTCCTCCAATCCCTTCCTTCTGTAAGCTGCAAAACATCCCTAAGGGATTAAGTTCCCAAACCCACTACACTGAGTTGTTCAGTCCCTCACGATCTAACAGTGTTATCTGCAGGTGGTGGACTTCAGGAGGACTTGGGTGAGTGACCGGGAGATTTCGTGCCTCAACAAGACGCCGACGCTGCGGGAGATGTACCTGGAGGCGCCGTCGGAAGCGGGCCGCCGACTGATCACCGACATGGCTGTCACGTCGTTCGGAGCCACGCTGGAGGAGTGGAACGCGATGGGCTTCTTCGTCCTGCTCATGGCGCACAACGAGGGGTTCATGCCGTCGCCGCTGCGAGTGATCGAGCTGTGTAACTACTCCGCGGTCACGGACACGAGTCTGCGTCACTGCGCGCAGTGCTTGAAGGGGCTCCGGTTGCTGAACGTGAAGGGAACGTCGTGTACGGAGAAAGGGGTGATTACGTTCAAGGCGGCCCGGCCGGACGTGGTGATCGTGTCGGACTTTGATTTGGAAGTTTGTGCCAGCGAGGATAATACCTGAAAGAGACATTTGTGAAAGCAGGAATGCTTTCGGTTTTAAACTGTGCAATATTATTGATTATAATATACGGTGTATTGTAGCGATGAATAAGACACTAGGCTTCTTCGGACGATTTTAGTATTAGGGATTCGGTTTTTGAAACTTTGTTCCATACCTCGCTGACATATAAGAGACATAAAAAACACTAAACAGTTTGTTTTTAATTTAACATAATTTATTAACAATTTATTTTTAAGGTCGTTTCACACTGGTGTAACATAATGTTTAGCTACAAGATGTGAAACATTTTTAATTTGCCCCATATCGTTCAAACGTAACTATTCACATCTTTGATGAAAAGTTTTTTTTTTTAGTGAAGTGACACTATCTAACTGGAATATTCCAGGCAACGATGAAGAGTTAGGTAATCAGGTAGGTATACCTTAAACATCAGTGTGAAATGACCTTTAATATACTTGTATTTTATCCATGCTGGAGAGGAGGAAGAAATAGCTCTTACCCACACATGAAATGCGGGCCTTCTACGCCACTCCACCAGTGAGGGAAGGGACAAACAGGGGTGTTTACAACTTACATTAAAACAAGCATATCGATTGGTCAAAAATCAAAAATAAATAAAAGTTCTCCGCTGAAAACCCACAAGGGCTATCGATAAGTCATAAACACAACAAACTAGTCCTCAGCTTGCACAATCTGGCAATATCTTACAAATTTCAAAAGATATTCAACTTAAAGTATGCATCAGGAGTGTCTGAGTTAAGAATCAGGTTTAGATGGCACATTGTGACATTGTGCTATCTTGCAGTGGAAGCAAGCTTGCACGTGCATGCTTGTAATGAAGTTTGAAGCCAGTAATTTGAACATTACTGGCAATTCAAGATGGTATCACAATCAATAATTATTGTAGATGAAAAGATTTTGTATATTTTACATTTATTAATTACTACAAGAAAAATAAATTTTTTTTGTCAATTTCCATACTATTCCGAAATGACTTCAGGGTTTGCCTCTACTTAAAATATGTCTGTAGGTTAAACACAGATACCAGTACAAGATAACACACATTTTATATTGATGTACAATTTGTTACCTGTTGAAAATTTGGTTAAAACTTGTTTAGGTATGGTACTCACCAAAATATACCTTAAAATACCTGGGTTGTACCTATATTTGCTCAGATTAATTAATTGATGAAAATTTATGCATTTCCGGTATATTTTACACAAAACCATTTTCATTTTAAATAGAGATGATTTTTATATAGTTTGTATAGAAATGAAAAATAATTTAAACTGCCTTTTACACAGTTCTGTATTTATTTGATCATTTTTCTGTCAATCTTTGTTTAATTTATATACGGTAGGTTGTGTGTAATTTAGACTTGGTGTTGATGTTGCAATTTTATATATTTTATCTTGTCTTTGAATTATGCTTCAACATTAAAACATTTTAATTATATTGAGATTTTCTGTTACATTTGGTACCCAAAATATATTTTCCTTCTTGATGAGAGTCCTTTACAGTATTTTTTCCAGTGCCTCAGAGTTAGAGACCATGATGAGACCTACGCGAACAGCTTCTTTCCTATAGGGGAAATTCGCTCAAAGAGACACAGTTCACATTACGCAGCACAAAATAAACATTAAAACACCGATGTCATGTCGGTACACACTTAAAACAGTGGCCGGAGTGATGACTGTTTTAATAACAAAATTTTGAACAATAAAATTTACATTTGCTTTTAAGAACAAAAATAAAGGTGACCAGAAAGAGGTCTATACTCAAAAACTACTCAATTGAGTAAAAAGGGATTGCAAGAAATGAAGAGTTGAGTTTCTTAAACGATTTTTCTGCATGACATTTGGAAATACATGAGTAAAGCTTATTATAGACATTCTTTGAAAGAACAGTGTGACTTTTCAAAGACTTACTAAGCCTGACTTAGATGATTTGATACTGTATTGAAGAGTGGAAGCCTTTATCAAGGTAGTTGCATTTAAGTTTATGAGAGGAAATTTGGCCAGTTCAGGGTAAGTATGCCATATATGTGCAAAAGGGGGTTATCTTACAACGCCATTTAGAATCATAATTTTAACGAATATTATTCAGAATAATGTAAAATAAACTCTGTAGCTACATAAATCATAAACAAAGGTAATCAGTCCCAAGAAGTGTAAAGTGAAAACTAGGTAACGACATAAATGATTCTGGAGTGTTTTCTATTCAAGTTTCATTTATTTATTCCAATGGCATAACCATATTAAAATCAAGCATACATATAATATCAGCGGTAAAGTCTATAAGTAGGCCCATATCAAACTAATTTATACCATGATTTTTAATAAATTCTCCTATGGCTCATTCAGGTTTGCAGTAAAAAACAAAAATCAAGCTTTACTTCATGTTTTCCATGACTGAAAAACATAAAATATAATTTAAATCGCTCATATTATTTAATGTATCATATAGTAAAGATTTCGATTCAAAACGTCCAGGAACGTTGTAATAACTGTCTAAATAATGCCTATATAATGCCTAATCTAACCAGTTTCAAAACTGCTTAAGGTTCTTATATGGTTAGTGTAATAGTGTGGACGAAAATAATAATAATAATTTTTATTTTCTCAAAACATAAATACATAAATATATAACTACAATGCATGTAATACATGTATTCATATTCATTACAAAATTAACAATATGTATGCCAAGGCTGTCCTTTTTTAAATTAAATAATAAGATTTAGTTTGTTTTGAGAAAATTCCTCCAAGGCTACGCCTTTTTGGAGGTGATCACTTGCTAATACCATAGATAAAAAATACCCAGGAGTAGATCGTTCATTCTGTGATTCCTGAAGTATTAGCGAATTTCCCCTATAGGGAAGAAGCTATTACCGTAGGTCTCATGGTAAGACCTAAGCCCGAGACCAAAGCCGTAGCCAGGAAATTTTTTCGGGGGGGGGGGGGGGGGTTTTGTCAGGGCCGGCGGGTGAATTCCCGGCTCGGCAAAAGTAGTGATCTTTTTTTTTACTCGCGAGTGTGGTTTTCGGGCCCATTATCGTGATTTTGGACCCTTTTAATGTGTTTTCAGGCTCCTATGCATTCACCTACGGGCTTTGGGGGGGGGGGGGTTCGGCTATTTCGGGGGGATTTCACCCCCATTTACTACGTTTTCAATGCTATTTCTACAATTTCGGGGGGGGAGGTTCTGACCCCCTAACCCCCCTCCCATTGGCTACGGCCTTGCCCGAGACCATGATAACTTTTCGTTTTGGGGCCACCAGAAGCAAAAAAACACCATTCGTTCGAATTTATATATAATATATATCTATATATATATACATCTATATATGTGTCTGTTAGCACGATAGCGGCCGTAAAAATGGTCCAATCTTAATGAAAATTGGTACAGACGTGTAAAGTGGTAGTCACTCGGACGAGTTTGTGAACCAGCCCGATCGGATCACCGGAAGGGGGGGGTAGAGGGGGTTAAACCCCCACAAAATGGGTTTTTTGAGTTTTTTACATAGAAAAATAAAATTTAACGAATTTTTGTTGGCACCATTGAATTCAGCTCAAAAAAAAACAATTTAGTATTTTGAATCACTGCTCTATGTCCATTGGTTACCGAGATATTGAAAGTGGTAAACACAGTACGTTGTCCCAATGTTAATCTTATGGGAAATAAGTAAAATTCTATATCTCTGTTATTTTTCAATCTTGATAAAACTTGGTAAATAGCTTCTTCTAGTTCAGATCTACTAAATATTGAGTTAAAACCACCCAGTTTTTATATACCTGTAGCAGCAAACCTGCATACTCATTCCCCATGTTATTCTTATGGAGCTTACAAAAAACATGTCAAATCTCGCTATGTTGGATTGAAATATGTTGTTTTGCAATTGAAATTAGCTGAGTATGCAGGTTTGCTGCAACGGGGGTATTTTTTATAGATGAAAAATACCCTCCTGGGTATTTTTATCTATCCTAATACTTTATGAATTGCAGTTAGACAGAAAAATGATTAATGAAGACTGGTAAAGTGCATCGAGCTAAGATATTTTAAGAATTTAAGAATAAATACAACACGCATTACTGTTCTTCGAAAAAAAACATGATTTTTTTCTACAAATCATTAACCCGCATTTATACAGTATTATGAAGCATCATATTCTGTTTTGCTGCCTTTTTTTCGCATTATTTAAGTGACTGTGGCATTCCTAAATTCACAAACGTCAAAAAACTGACGACTGATGAAAGAGGTTATGTTTTACATAGAATTGTTGATGCGTTTCTAAATTTATGAAAACCGAATGATAAATTCATAATTCATGATCTAAATATACTTAGTTTCAAGCTCTTAGTAATTTTATTTTCCTGAAACTTCATTTTCGTTAAAACGTTTGTTATTAATTGAAATGTCAATAGTGACATGTATTGCTCCTGTGAATATTGCAGTAATAAAATACTGTGAGTATTTAGATCGAAACCAATATTTTAACTGAGGGATGTTAAAAGTTTTGTAAGTACCTGCAAAGCATAATTGCAGACGGTAGAGAAAAAGTTAACCTAGACTACCTCTTATTGTATTTATTGTAAATGCTGAAGTGAACAAATTTGGAGTCTAAGATTTATAATGTTGTTATTTAGAAGATTTATTTTCATTTGTATGTGTTTTAATCAGTATTCCAACTTGAAAACCCACTCCCTGATAGCTTAGGCCCAGCCTAGTGTGCATGGTGTATCCAACCCTGTATTGAATTGAATATTTTAGCACCGTCACAATACATAATGGAGGTACCGAACTAGCGGTACTATTACATTCAGTTCTTCTGTAGAATGGAGGCACCAAACTATTAAAAGCTCTGCAACAGAGTCTATGCTCACGCAATTACCCAAGTAGACTCTTTTCCGTATATTTTTAGTGTATTGATAAATAAAGATTTTATTAATTTTGTTATTAATATAGCCTAAGTTACTTTGTATAAAGTATTTTATTTCTATATTCAAATTTAAGCTACCGGTACCCTAACTTAAATGAATTTATGGGTCTCAGTCTTAGTTTTATTGTTGAATTTTGGTTTTTTATAGGCCTAAAGCTTATTTTTTCTCTTTGGTTTTACAATCAGCCTACTGATAAGCTTAATACCTAGACTTAAGGTTGGGAAAAATCTTGCTTAGTTAGACCAATGAATACACAAACGTTTGTGTATTCATTGGTTAGACCCACATTACTAAATCAAGGTAGAACAAAAAACAAAAGGTTGAACATTCTTCAAATTGACAAATGGTTTGATTGCCTAGATTGAATTATTTGCAAGATATTAATTGAATGAGAAAATTAATTGTTTATATCCATATTTTACATCAGCTATTTTCATTTGATTGTTTCACCGGGCGTCTGTGGAAGTGCAACCAAACATAAGACCGTACAAATGTCTCCTACTTCCAGCTAACAAACATTTTTGCACTAAAACAAAGTTTTTGCTAGGTACTTTAGAAAGCTGTCATGTCCATGAAGATATTTTTGAAGCTGCTGTACATATTTTTGAAGTACTAAGTTATTTTGCATTACTGCATCCTAAGTTAGTAGCCTAATAGACCTGATTACTCGTAACAAAAACAGGGTAACCAGTTGGAAAAAACAAGGCGTTTTACAATGATTTAAAACTAGTTATAATTGTAGTTGATTACATTTTTCTTATAAATTAGATTGCATTTGGTGCATATTTTTAACCATATAGATAATACTATTGGCTTCTTTCTTACAGGGGGGAAAAGAGATGAAAATTTGATTCTTCCTTTAAATGACTCCATATCAACCACCCTCTCCACAAAACAGGTTTGTTGTACTGATGACTATCCCTCTTATTACAATGCTTGAGTTTTGTATTGTTATTCTAAAAAAGACTAAATATGTTATTTTGAAATCTCAATGTACTTAAGAAGATATTATATACCGTACTTCCAACCAATATTGTATACTTCCAACCAAGATATTATATACCGTAGTTCCAATTAATATTCCAACCTGTCCACAGATCTGCTGTGAATTATGAAATAAATAAAACACTATATTAATCAGAGAGATTAATAAGTCTGAAGGGAAATTTTTTGTTGATCTCACATTTTTATCGCTGAAACTTACTGAACTCATCTGGCCTGTAGATGGATACATCCATCCAAAACACCAAATAATAACAATAGACCTAATATATATTACTGAAAACACTAATAAATATCTAATTGCCTTATGAAATAGTAGTTTATTTTTTACAGTTACCAATGTTGATTCCAGGGACTTTTTCAACCGCCATTTCATGTCTAAGTCTGCACGAGTATTGTGATACTTTCAGTTTGTGCTGTGTCAATTCAGTGAGTGTTTGATTGAGGTATTGTGATTCAAATAAAATGATTAATCCAAACGGCCCTTAATCAACGGAAGAAGTAATTCTATAAATTAAATGTTTTATGATTTTTTGACAAATTTAAATTTCAAGTGGAGACAAGGAAAACAGGTTTCAACTATTCTGGTTAAGCATTTACGGAACCATCCATAAATTACGTAACGCTAAAATCGGCCTTTTCAAAACCCCCCTTCCCCCCTTGTAACGGACTTGTAACGCTGGCACTGACCCCTCTCAAAAATTATGTAACGCTGTGCTAGCACCCCCCCCCCCCTAAAAAAGTCAAAAACGTACTTTGAAGATAATATAACATATTTAAAGAAATTAAGGAGTTAATCATTGTTACATAATGTTGCGTTGAACCCCCCCTCCCTCCTTTGTAATGGTGCATAAGGCCCCCCCCTCTCCCCCCCCCCTTAGGGGCTTTACATAATTTATGGACGACCCCTAAACAAATTTCCTAGTTTCAGAGAAGGCTAATCATTGTTATGAAAGTTTTTTCTCGTTATATTTTCTGTTTTAATTTTAGATGCGGACAACTACTAGTGTAATGAGAAGTCCTTATCTAAAGGAAGACAAATTATGGCTTAATGGAAAGTAAGTCTAGATATATTTATTATTGCATAAGTACACCTTGGATTATAGGGATCTCACATCTTCTGGATTCCGGATTATCTCCATTGGTCTATCAGTGTAAAAAGCATTAAAATCATTTAAAAAATATGATTTTAGTGGGATTTATATGGGGAGTTGTTCTAAAAGTAAGATGCAACTGCAATACATCACTGTAAGCATTTGGTATCACAAAAATTAAAGTCCTCACATTACCTGTACAATAGGCCTACGTTGCAACTTTTTGTACCACGAGTGTTTTGCAGGGCTGTACCCAGCTGGGGCGGGCCCCGGTAAAGATATTAATCCGGCCGGGCCCCTCATGTCCGTTCCACTCTAAACCGTAGCTGATTTCCGGCTCGGCAAAAGTGGTGACCTTTTTTTTTTTTTTACTCACACGTCCCGATTTTTGTCCCTTCGTTGCTGTTGCAGGCCCTTTTTACCCATTCCCGGGCCTTGTCGGGGGCTTTCCACTATTACGGAGGCCAATTACGGCCCCCCGGGCCCCCCTTCGACCCGCCCCGGGCCCCGGTAAAATTGTACCGGCTATCCCGGCCTGAGTACGGCCCTGGTGTTTTGGTTTACTACTATGATGAGCAATCAGTAATCAACAAATGTGTAAGCTACACTTGGCACATTATATCTTGGCACTAAGGAACCCTTTACACCTGAAGCAGTTGGAGTGGAGTGAAAGTCATCAGGACACCACAGCTGATACGGTAAGTTGTTCTAGCCAAACGTTTAAATATTCTCCAACAGTTGTCAACATAGGCCTACAGTGTGTAAAAAAAGTCCGTCCCCCCTCTTTAATTTTTTTGTTTGCTAAGACAAACAATTAACCTTTGGGGAATGATACAAACTCCACCCAAATTATTTTTTGACGTTACCAAAAATTTTGAGTGTCCCCCAAAAATGGGGGATTTTTGGGGCAACTCAAAATTTTCAAATTCAAACCCCTTTTCAGTGACCCCTCATTTTAAAGAGCTTTAAAAAACTAGACGAATGGTGAAAGTTAGAGGTCTCTAACAAAGTTTCTTTCCAAATTGAAAGCTTGTCAAAGTTTTGAGTACAACACATCCATGAAACCTGGTGTCTAGGACGTTTGGAGTTTTAATTCACCTTTGGTGACTTAAAAATGAAACGACCCAGGGAAAAATGTTATTAAATTAAATAGTGGTCTCTTTTGGTGATATTTAAAATTTTGAGTGTCTCCCAAAAATGGGGGATTTGGGGGGTAGCTCAAAGTTTTCAAATGCAAACCCCTTTCGAGTGTCCCCTTATTTTAAAAAGCTTTAAAAAAATAGGTGATTGGTGGAGGTTGGAGGTCGCTAACGTGTTGCTATCAAAATTTGCAGCTTGTCAAAGTTTCAAGGAGTCATATTCAAAACTTTGAAAAGGTGCCAATTTTGATATAAACATGATGGCGACCTCCAACCTCCACCATTCACCTATTTTTTTAAAAGCTCTTTAAAATAAGAGGTCACTCGATAGGGGTTTGTATTTGAAAATTTTGAGTTGCTCCCAAAATCCCCCATTTTTGGGGGACACTCAAAATTTTAAATATCACCAAAAGAGACCAATTTTTCATTTAATAAATTTTTTCCCCTGGGTCGTTTAATTTTTTAGTCACTAAAGGTGAATTAAAACTCCAAACGTCCTAGACGCCAGCTTTCAAGGATGTGTTGTATTCAAAACTTTGACAAGCTGTCAATTTGGATAGAAACATGTTAGAGACCTCCAACTTTCACCATTCGTCTAGTTTTTTAAAGTTCTTTAAAATGAGGGGCCTCTCAAAAGGGGTTTGTATTTGAAAATTTTGAGTTGCCCCCAAAATCCCCCATTTTTGGGGCACACTCAAAATTTTTGTTAATGTCAAAAAATAATTTGGGTTGAGTTAGTATCATTCCCCAAAGGTTAATTGTTTGTCTTATCAAACAAAAAAAATAAAGAGGGGGGACAGACTTTTTTTACACACTGTATATATCTCAGTCATCATTCGTAAGCAAAATACATTTGATATTTGTAGAAATTTGTTTTCACATTTTTTTGCTGTCCAAAATCATTCAAAATAAACAATATCTGACAGTTTGAGCATTGGACTATGCCATGGCTCAAGATGTAATGCACCAAGTTTACAGCAATTTTTCAGGCTTGTTATTGTCACTTGTTGTTTTTATGGTTATGAAAGCTTTGTATGAACTGACATTAAGTTACAACAAAAGTGGGTGTAAAACCAACATGTCCCTCAGTCTTAATACACTGTTTGCAGCGATATAGTAAGGGCAAGGTTCCCAATCTCTGTTTTGGTAATATATATTATAATGTCCTCAGACTATCCGGATTTTTTGTTTTTTGGATCGGTGTTCCACCACATTAATCTGGATATAATCCAAAGTGTATTGTATATATTTTTATCAATCCTTAACCCTTGAGCGGGTGCTTTACCGGTAAAATGGCAGCGGGCAACAAAATAACAGCGGGCAGTAAAACTCCGCAACATTAAATTACACAAAAATTTAACCCATTTTACTTGTTTTGAAAGGAAATGAAAAAGTGCTTTATTTTACATTAATGTCAACAGAATACAAGGAATAAAGGCAACTAAAATTATACTTTATCTTCACAAAGAGTCTTACCTTGCTGATTGACAAAAACAGGAAATGTTATCACTGCACTACAAACAATGGTCACGGGGACCGTCTGCATTTTACTTGTTTTATAATGAAGTATTTAAATGTTGACAAACCTTATTAGGAATCACATTTCATTGTTGATACAATTAATTGTTCAACTTAATAGGTGTAATAATTAGTGAGTTGGTGGCGCAGTTGGCAGCGCATTCGGCGCGGTCCTGTGGCGGCAGCGTCGCAGGATCGAGTCCCGATGATGCCGCATACTTTTAGCAGTACTGCTCATCCTTGTACTGTACTGGCTCACTCCTTGGTTTGCTTGATAACTTCCACGCACAGGCCTGAGGCCCATGTGGGGGGGCAAATGCAAGGTAAAAAGAGGCCGCCACCCTCTTTTTAAACAAACATAAAATTAAAAAATAAATATTTCAATTTAACATCGGCTAGTAATTTTCTAGTATCTGTGTAAAGGGAGAGGGTGCTTCACAAACTGACACGGCATCACTGAATTGCAAGTAACAAGGTACCAAGGGGGTGTGGGAAGGTATAAATAGCTTTAGGGGATTCCTGGAATGAGGCACGTGAGGTACGGAGCCGGACACGATGCCCACACCCATTATGCCTGTTTATTTGGTTATACTTCCGCAGAATGGTTACACCTAATTGAAGAAGTCAGTGGGAACCTGTAATGTCAAGAGGGGAACTATTGATTCATAATCATCACCAAATTACAACATAATATTGCCTGAGACCTTATTTAACTATTTTAAAGGATTTAAAAATAAACAACAACTAACTAGATCACTAACTACATATTCAGCTAGGTTATGTTAAGATCAAACTAGGTAGTTGGTATTTCAGTTATAGTTTAGTTGTTACAGGTCTTCATTAATTAATAGTTATGTTTATACGAGAATAAATCAAATTGAACTAACCTTAAACTTATTTTATTAATGTTTTATAGGTTAGTATCAGTGTATTTCCATTAATGAGGTTTCTATGTATTAAGATGATATTGGCAACAGGCATTTTGTCTACTCTTTGAACCAGCATTAAAGTTGAAAGATGAAATTTCTGACACTTAATTTTAGTATTTTGGTAGTCTTTACGGTTGCAAGACGCAAGAGCATAGTATTAAACTGTATAAATACAAGTGACATGCTAATAGCAAATGGTGTAACCGTTCTGCGGAAGTTGCACCCTCTCAGACGATGTATGTTTATGTGGCCTATATAGTATTATAATTAAAGGTAATGGACATCTGGCTGCAATAGTTAATATTTCTATCAAGTAAAAAATTATCATTAACAAAGATTACCCTTAGTACTATATTTTAATTCTGGTTTAAGACTGGGCTGGCTTGGTGTTTTTTAACCGGAGAATGAATGAAGGATGAGTAGGATGAATGAGATGAAAGCCTTGTTACAAACAAAGGTTAGTTGATTCATTTTGTCAGGGAAATTAATCAGGGCTGGCGAGAGCCATGCCGGGCTCCAGGTCTGCACACAGCACGGGCCTTCCGGGGGGTCTGGGAGGTATGGAATACCCCACAGTGAAAGGGGGGTCCGGGCCCTCCCCCGGAAAATTTTCGAAAATTAGATCTCTAAGCACGCGTTTTTAAGCTGTCTAGAGATGGAAAATCATACATACAGGAACTCCAAAAATCTGAACCAATTGAGGATGAATGATTGGTTCGATTTAGAAAATACTCTACTCTGATTAAAAATTACAGCTATCAGTGATGCTGCATTATTGGATTTTCCAGACATTCGTCTCTTTCCCATAACTTCCGCGTTTGTTCCACTCACAACGTTACTTTTCCGTTTTTTCATGATCAATGCTTACGATTGTTTTTACCCATGAAATAAAGAAAAAAAGGTGTGTGCAGGGTCAGCTGATGTGATGTAGATGGGCTCACGCAACTAGCACTTACGAGACTACAATACAAAACAGATAATACAACTCGATCAAAATATTTTGTGTACGGTCTTAGTTCCGTAGTCAAACCGCTAGATCCGCTAGTTTCTTGAGCCCAACTACGTCATACTAGCTGACTAGCAGTGCACGTCATACGTGAACTGCTGAAATATGACTTTGTCAATGCTTGTAAGCCTGTAAGACAATAATCAAATTCTTATTCTTATTCTTACTGTGCACACACCTTTCTTTTTTCTTTACTCCATGGTTTTATCGGCCATCTATGTTAATTGCAACATGTGTTGTACTCTTGTTGTTTACCATTGTGGATTATTTCATCATAACGTTTTTAAGTTATTATGTGAGGGAGGTATGAGTCACTCACGCTCACTACTCGCTGGCCGCCACTGCCATAAAGTACAATCAGTCGCAAATACAATAGTAAGACAGTCAAAACAATCGTTTCTGCTTTAACTTAATATTGTATTATCAAAGTAGTTTGAGTGATAAAGCTGGACATTTTGTTTTTTAATATGTAAGCCTAACTTTATTTCCAAGAAGTCGATGCCAATATTTCCCCAAGCTAAAAAAAATTCGCTCATCCCGGGCCCCTTCGGAGCCCAGGCCCCAAGTTTCGGACTTGGCTGACATGGCCTCTCAGCGGCCCTGAAATTAAAATAGCACAATAGTAATTGGCAGCGAAGTCTAGATTCAAACCTTTGTAAAACTTTTCAAGGATCTTGCTCAGGAATAATTTTTATACGGGCTCTAAAAGTTACCGTTTGAAAAAATACTCTGGTTACTATATTTCCAATGTACTATACCTGTAATCATAAATTTTTAGACTTTGATACGTTTTAATTATACTTAATACCTTGCTATCGATTTTTACTGTTCCCCAGATCCTTAAAACAATTAATTAGTAATAACTTATTAACAACAATTAATTAGTTAAAATTATGTATATTCTATATAATTCCTTTTCATCAGCAATCAAAAGGCTGACCACTTATTTAGCATATCTTGGTGAGTTAGCAATGAACCTCTGATCATAACGACTATCTACCTTTCCATATTGTAACCTTTACTATTTGAATTCAGCTTGAAAAACTAACAATTTTACCGAGATATTGTTAAGTGGTAAACACAGTATGTTGTCCCAATGAAGTCAAATTCTATATCTTGCTTGTTTCTGTACATATCTCATTACAGTAAAACTTGGTTTGTGGCTTCATCTAGATGAGATCTAATGTACTTTAGTCTGAAATCCCTGAAATTTCCGTTTTTGTGGCAGTAAACCTGCATGTTAATTCCCAATGTTGTCCTTATAGGAAATACAATAATTATATATCTTCCTCATTTCTTAACATGTCTTGATAAAACTTGGTATATGGCTTCTTCTAGTTCAGATTTACTAAATATTGAATTAAAACCACTCAGTTTTAACATACCTACTTGCATACTCATTCCCAGTATTATTCTTATGGAGCTTACAAAAACATGTCACATCTCGTTATGTTGGATTGAAACATGATTTTTGCTTTTGAAATTTGCTGATTATGCAGGTCTTCTGCAACAGGGTATTTAAAATTTAAAATTTATTAATATTTAAGTTGTTATATCTCAAACTAACTTAGGAATGCAACGGATTGGCACAGATTCCTCAGCTACCGAAAATTGTATAATTTTACAAATCGCGTGGCAAATTATTCCCCCCACTTTCCCTCGAGGTATGATGTCATCTCAAGCCCGCTCACCAAACTTTTATTCAGAGTTATGAACACGTTGAATCAACCTTTAACAATTTAGGTTTTGTATCTCAATGATGAAGACAATGAAGACAGATGATGAAGACATCTTGTTTTTTGTCTTGGCGTTATATACAAAATTCTATTTTTTCGACGCAAGGACCAAAATCCACAAAAGGGCAAACATCTTGAGGGCAAACATTTGTTATCCTTGGTCCCACTTTACGGATTCAACATGTGAGTTAATTAGACCTTAAGGAGATTTTAGTAAAAAAATAAATGCTTAAGGGGAGTGATAGCATTATAAAAATAATAAATAATAAAAACATGGTGTATCTGTTATTTGAAAATTTATTTAACTGCTACTTCAACGCTCTGCTCCCCTGATACATGTGGTGCGGAGTGAGGACCTTTGTGTATTTGCAAGAGTGACACAACTCCAAATGTGCTCGATCATTCGCCATTCGTCCCTTATCAGTTAAAATTAAGAAACGAGTAAAGTATAGAAAGAAATATACTCGCAACATTGAATAGAGTTAAAATATTATAGACACATTACTTTCATCAAAATACCACATGACGTTAACGACAGAACCGAAAAGTTTATCGAAGAACGTAACCGATTTTGTTTTAAACAATTGGTGTTTACTCATGTCAAGGCGTTAAACACGTTGGTTTTCTCAAGCAGTACCATATTTTTTTACCTTGAACATTTATTGGTAAACACATTACCAAACTATTAGTTTACAATAACAGAACATTCCCTAAAAACATGAAGTTTACAATTTTTAAGGCCTACATGGCCTTATTTCTGTAGTTTAGAACTATAAGCAGTATGATGTTTCCAACCAGTACTACAACATTGGAATACCAATTACTTACCAGAAAAAAGTAGTAAGAGCGCTTATATTGCGTGACTGATAATGACTTCATGCTTACCTTGATGAAGGCGACTGCAGTAGCAGTTGATCCGTTGGCACGCCCGCACTCTGAACTCCAGATCTGAACTCCTTCAGCACTCCTCCTGCGGCCTGGGTGGACGATGAAGACATCTTACTTTTCTTGTCTTGGAGTTGTGTCTCCTGATTGTCTTGGATCTAAATTCAGCACTCATCGTGGTTGACTTGGGTGGACATTGAAGACATCATGTTTTTACTTGGAGTCATGTTCTACTTCTCAGACAATTGGTAATATTTTAGATGACTCGATGCAGACTCTTGGAGACATAGAGGATTCAATACTCGATTTTCTTTCCTTCTTCGGGTGGATCTGTTTGATTGTTCGTTCTTTCTTCAGCCGGGGGAGGGGTATATTTTTCACGACCCCTTGACCTCCCAGGTGGAATACACCTGGAGTGCAATGAGGACAAGGGGTCGGGTCAAGGGCCTCGCTGCATTGCGTCCTCTTGGGGGTCTGAAAAGGTTAACCTACCTTGGCCTTCCCCCTCGCACACGCCATACTCATCTTGGGCGTACGAAGAGGCTTTACCAATACATTCTAAACTATAAACTATGTTTTACTTTCTCCCCCCTATACATTCATGGAGAAAGTATTTCTTAGAATCTTCTTTCTTCTCTTCTTTTAGGGGGTTATGAATGTTAGTCACGACCCCTACGCCTCCCAGGTGGAATACACCTGTATTAATGAGGAGAAGGGGTCGGAGTCAAAGGCCTCACTGCATTGCGTCCTCTTGGGGGACTGAAAAATAAAACCCTACCCTGAGCCTGTCCACCTTGCACCCGCCTCGGGGGTACGAAAGTGAATACCCATAAGAAGCTATACATGTTTAAGTCTTCCTTCTTCACTGCTGGGAAGTTCATTGAGGTAAGGGATATCTTCACTCTTGCAAACGCTGTGGTTTCCTCTTCCTTCTGAAAAAAAACAAGGAAGACAAAAATAAAACCTTTTTTTATATTAAATCTTTTACTAATCATTGAACTGTAATTGCAGTTTAGAAATGTACAATGTTCTGCTTTTTCTGTATTAGTCCTGTAATCTTTAAAATTTAATTTTGTTTCTGAAATCTTGACTTGAATGAAAAATATTTACTCATTCTCGGTTGACTTTTAAATGGAGAGACCAATCATTATGTGGTCTTATCCACTTTTATGAAAACAAATAAATCACACTAGTTACCGTGGAATATACTATATCTTATCGACGAGTTATCCTAATAAAGAAAACTTCAATGAAATCATCAGACATATCAGACTGCACAATTCATTTGTGTTGCAAAAAAAATATTGCAAAGCAGGATGATATACCGAAGGGGACTTTCCATCTCTATTGTAAAAAAGTTTACTGACTTTTGTCTTAGCCAGGGTTGGAAAGAAAACCTAGTTACAGAATTATCTCACTGAGTTTACTGCTATTAAGTATTGCGATTTCAACAGGGAGTACTTCTACAATTTGGTATTCATGGAGCAAATATAGGCAAAAGAACTCGTGAAACTGTCTGTGATTCAGCGACACTAAGACCACTAATATCCTGGCTAAAGCAAAATGAGGCAAAGCTGGTCATAAGGATGGGAGGCCACTTCTGTGTACGAGGAGATTCCTCCTATGTGTTCTTATGGACAAGCCGCCGCAGAGGCGCCATTATGTTTGTTTAAATTTTGCACAGATAAACCTAGTACTAAGACAGAAAAAAGGAAAATTTTCACTCACCGGATGGTGCTTATATCAGGATCCATGCACATTGGTGGTACAGTTTTAAAGCACAAATGATAAATGTTTAACACTGGCTGGAAACATAAACTGCTGGCAAACTCTACTAAAGCGTCTTTAAAAATCGTTCTAAAACCTTTTTCTGATTCCAAATTTGTTCATTTTTTTGAATTGTAAAAAATGTTGCGTTAAAATAATTATCATTGTTGAATATGTTTTAGCATCTAAAAATCTAATAAAAAATTAAATTATCATTCAAGAGGGTTTATCTTCATTCAGGCAGCGGGAGATATAGTTTTTTTCGTGTGTGAAGCCACGGGCATCTGCTAGTGGTGAATATGTTTAGTATCTAAAATTCAAATAAAAGGAAATTAAATATCAGATCATACAAGAGGAAAAACATCAATCTAAATAAAATAACAGTAAAACTAAACTGCCTACATTTTCAAAACCTTATTTTTTCCTAGGAAATGTTAATGATTTTTTTTAACAGATGAGCAATTGAAGTTATAGATATAAAATACAAACTGCTGCAAAGTTACCAGCAAACTGCTTAAAATATGTTACAAGCAGTCTACTTCTAATGTTGAATCAATAATAAGGTCTTTTGGCAATTTCTTTTACGTAAACTGGTCTACAAGTCAGAACTTGGTAAACGTGCAGAAATCGAAGTGATATTATGCTGAATAATTTTTGGAACAGAAGAAAATATATTAAAATCACTCTTTTCGATTCTTTGAAAAACAAAACTTCCAACTTTTATCGATCAACCGACCAGCTAAAAATATAATGTGACTAAATTCAAATGTATGATTTTTGTCTTTTCCATTACATTAAAAAGCTGCATCCATAATCTGCTAACGTTCGTCATGAACATAAATTGTAAATTGAACCAGGAGAAAATGTCCAATGAAATTTGAGCATTAATTAATTCTAGTAGAACAGTGCGGAATCCCGCACACCTGATCAGATTTTCATTTGTTTACATTTTTGCCTCCGTAATAGTCGTACCTACATTTCACTACTAGTCACGCAAGTAGCCCATTTCAAGGCAGATATTGTTTTACTTGCAAGGCAGATATTGTTTTACTTGCAAGGCGTAGGCCGAGCATGTAAAACACTATCGAACCCCGAAATGGGACTTTTGTGACGAGTTGTGAACAATACTTTTCATCACGATGCAATCAAGTAACCAAACTTCATCCAACATAATCCAACATTTCATAATTTAGTAATTTTTATATAAGAAAACACAATACGGCTGAACTGTCTATTTTAGTTTAAAATCAGCTGGTTGAACTGTCAGAATAGGAATTTTGTTCGTTTGGATACGGCAAAATTTTGTTTTGGTACGGGAAAAATTTGTTTGGGTACGGAAATTTAATATTTGGGTACCGAAAAATCAGGTGATCACTATTTGATTTGAAGTGAAAAAATCTAGGGTTTTTTTTAGATCTCAGCTGTACGGTGACAGGCAATTTTCGTTTACCTACAGAGTGATGAAAAATATTTTATTTTGCGCTTTTTTGAGTTACATTGCCTAAATTAAAAATATGAAGTCAGTTTGCACATCTGCACACACAGACGAATGTGTTGATGTATAATATGTTAGGTTAAATTTTATAACAGAAAGTCTTATTAATTGAAAAGCTTTCATTTAGCATAAAGAACTTATGATTAAAATGAACTGATGCATTCTTTCCCCTAAATGGTCAACAAACTTATGTAAAACACGGTGAATAAAATAACTGATTCACCTTCTTCATGATCATTTGGTTGGGAGTTAAAAAAAATAAATAACATTCAATAAAATCAATTTTAACAGTAAAACTAATTAACTGTTAAAAACATCCACAAACCAAAAAATGTACTACCATTTTCTGAGTTGTTTTCCATTAAATATTTTTGTAACATTTATAGAAAAAAACAACTCAGTATAAACTATCAGTTAAGAAGTTATGCCTGATCGCAGTCACAGAAAAGTAAGAACTCTTTTACATCTTTTTATTGAACTAAATATATATATTTTTTAAGTTACAATCGGGATTCCCAATATTTCATCCCATTTGAACATAAATTAAAAACCATCGATCCAAAAAAATTACATTCTAACATTCTACAATAGAAATCTTAAACCCACCCTCAGTGGAACACTTCGAAGTTTTACCGAAATTTTATATAGTAAACTATTCTGCTGGGTTATGAAAGTTGATGCATTAGTTTTCTCCTTAAAAGTGTTAACTATAAAAACGTGGCGGTATCAGCAAAACACGGCCAGTATCTGCCCGAAAATGTACCGGTCATTTATTATAGAACGACTGTAATTTTCATTTCAAAGGGACTACAAATAAAAACGCTTCTTAATCTAAAAAAACACAAAAAATATACGTAAGTCTTGCTGGTAATAATCGTATTGTCGTAGCTTAATGTCGTTTAAAAGGGTTATAGTTCAACGGAAAAGATCCCCCAAGTTCCCTATAGTCGAGATAAAAAATGTAACTAATCGTTCAGACGTGTGGTCAACGGAATTGATAAGTATGCTTGGCTTATGTGTGTGACTAAAATACAAAATATATTTTTTAACTAATCATCAACAAAGAAGAAATTCTACATTAAAATTATAACTCACGTTTACGCTGCCAGCGGATCCTGCTTCAACATCCTTAAAATTAACATTTAATTTTCTTTCGTTTGAGTTGCTTAGCAACAAAGCTTAAAAGAATATGAAATGAATTGCAAATTGGAATGAATTAGTAGTTTGTTGCTATGGTTTTTTTCATTTAAATCCTTATCAACCATTTTTTACACTATGATTAAGCTGTGAGGGAGAATAAAGAACTGAGATGAGTAATCATTCTATTACAAACAATGGTTTGGATTTGGTTTGTTCAGTTGCTGACTACAGGGGATCCTTTACTGTCTCTTTAGGTTATATTCATCAGAGTTCATCGATGTAATAAAGTCAAGTGAAAATCGGTTCTTGTAGGCTACTCTTAACAAAAACACCCCAATACATTAATTGATTCAAGTCGTTAAATTAGTTATTATCTACCTGAAATTTGAGTTTTAGTTAAACTGTGGATTTCAGAAAAATCTGAGAATGGGAAACACATTTATAGACATTATCTTAATTGCTAGCACAATAAGATTCTTGTCGTATTATTTAAAGGAATGTATTTAGAAATCCTTGCCCTGTATTACTACAAACATAGAGAAATAGGGAGGAAATTTATACGAGTGGTTGATACTAAACAACTGGGGATATCCAATAACACGTCCAGCTTTGTATGCGTAACCGAAGTCGATAGATTCTGAGAAAAACACGACCGATGTCGGCTTTGCGAAGGCTTCCCCTAGAGATGGCATCAGGACATTCAGATTTTGCTCAGCGTGCTGATAATGGCGGATTGTGCTGATCCTTTAATGAATACCTCCGGTTACAAACATAATGTCCCGCAGTGATATCTTGACCTCTCCAGGACGAAGATCTTTGCCTGTCAGCAGCCTAGGGCCCGACCATGCGTCCATCCTTAGTCTCGGAGATTGACTAGATTGAAATACTAATACTCTTTGCGGTAGAGAAGCATAAATTTGTGTATTGCGGTGAAATTGTGATAGATGCCCATGATTGTTGGAAAGCTTACTGGAGGCTTATTTATTTTATGTTAAACCATGAAGAAAGCATGGTTTTGATTACGATTGGAGAACGAGTAAGGGAAGAGAAGATATGAAATGTGAACATGCAATGAAGGGAATGAAATTATTCATTTAAAATGTCTTTCAAAGTTATTAAACTTTTCAAATATTATTGTACTAAGTAAATCTTCATTTGATTTGTTCTAGAGAAGAGTCGCTTGATCATCCTCGATTGCAAAGGTGCTTGAATGAGAGTAAGTCAATTTTTGCCTGACCCTGTTAAAAAAAATGGTTTTGAATAGGCCCATTCTAACTTTAATTTTACAAAATATTTGTTTCAAGTTAATCTAATTTTTGTCTTATTCAAACTTTAACTCATGGATGGATTATTTTTGAATTTTTGTTGAATTACCCTTTAGCTGTTTACTAGAGATGGTCTAGACTTAACCTTTTGTCTGCTAAGAGCCGACTACATTGGCTTTGTATTACATCGCGAAAACTGCCAGCTGTCGGCATCATCGTTCGTCGTGAGAACTGCCAGCTGCCTATGTGATCAGCATCGCCGTTTGTCGCAAGAACTGCCGTAGCCCACCAGATCCGCTAGTAGCTGTTGAGACAATCAAATCGATTTCATGAGCAACTACTGTTAATATTTTTTCCATTGTAAAACCTTGAAATTAATCGATTCAATACATCAATTGCTGCAATATTCAATTGCTCCGTTTTTTAATAGAATTCAACCGCAAAGTCAGCTGATTCATCCTGGCAGTTCCTAAGACTGACCCAGCATTTTTACCGTGGCAGTTTAAAACTGACATCATGAGTTTTTCATGGCAGTATGAAAACAAATCTTAAATTTTTCTTGGCAGCCAAAGGGTTAATTCCGTGAAAATAAACATGCCTTTTGCATTTTGCAGCTTCTGTTATCATTGCTTCATTTATAGTACAATATGAGCCTCATGCACAATGTGAACAAAAATATTTCCTTTCTAATTGTCTTTGTATCGTGTGATTACATGTATAATCATCGTTATTATTGTATATCATGTAGCTATCAATTCTCAAACTGCCTCTTAAAATTCATGGCTTGTGGATATTCTCTACTCAAAGGCAGAAATTTCAGAAATTCAGAAATATTCAGAAATATTTATTCCATATTTTACATTTGTTCATTACAAGTGTCACTATTACTAATACAAAATATACTTAATACTAATACAAAGAAGAACACTTTTGTTATTATGACTCAAAACATTAAGTAAAATATGGCTAGGTGCCTCTGTTGCTATAGGCTGTGTTGAGGCCACCTGCACAAACTTAAAAATATATAAAACTTTGCATCGTTGCAGCAAACAGATCTAAAATATACATATATTGACAAACAGAAAAATAATTAAATTAGGTTGAGTTAAATTCATTAGACTACTAATGTGCTTCAAACAATAGAAAATACCTTATAACAATGTCCTAATTTTTAAAAAAGAAAAAAGCTTTTATAATCATAGTACAACTAAGGATGATTGAAGTATAAGGGGTAGTTAAGAGATTGAAATTTCCATAAAAAGAGAGAAGGAACTAACTTAAAACACATTTTGTGAAGTAGGGCTCTAGGCCTGAGTTGTAAGAAATCAGGGTAGGACAGGGGAATCAGCAGGCTTACCTGGTGGTTAAGGCAGCTGAAGAGCACACAAAAAACACAAAACACATAAACAAAATTAATTTTCAGAGCCACTGGCTCCTTCTTCAGATTGTAGAGAGTACATTGGTCACTAGGAAGGAAGAAGAAGAACAGTTTCCTCCTTCTAGAATCCAAAGAGCACTAAATGTCTGTGATTGTCTATATTACACTATATTCACTATGTACATACAGTCCTACAGAGCCTGCTGATAGGATGGGAGGGAAAAGTTATCTGAGGTTGAGGTTTGGGGGTTCTCTGGATTTTGTCACCCACTGATGGGCCAGCTCCCATTTTCTGAGTTCAGAGGAATTACAGGTTGGGGGGAGGGCTTTAAGAATTTTGGTGGTGTAGCAGCTGTTGAAGTCTTTGTTGTTGTGGCTGGCAGCATGTTGTACTACAGGTTTGTCTTTAAACTGATTTTTAACATCTTGTCTATGCCCATTCATCCTTGTTCTTAGGCTGTTAGAAGTTAGGCCTACATACTGAGCGGGGCACATTTGACACTGGAGTTGATATATGACATTGGATGTGTTGCAGGTGTGGTGGCCAGAAATTTTGTAGGTTTGGTGGGTTTTCGAACTATTGAAGGTGGTAGAAGGGACGTGTATTTCACAGGTTTTACATTTGCTGTTGTCACAAGGATAAGAGCCACTGGGTTTGGAGATTTGTTCAGTAGTAAGCGGGTTCGGAATTTTAGGTTTCACCAGAATGTTTTTCAGGTTGTTAGGTTGCCTAAAGACAGTGGTTGGGGGGGATTTAAGAAGATCTTTGGTGTGAGGTGAAGCCTGAAGAATTTTGTAGCCGTCTATTAAAATTTTGTTCAGAGATTGGAGGCCATGGTGGTAAGTAGTGATAAGCCTGACTTCTTGGACATCTTTAGTTTTTTGTTGTGGATGCTGTTCGGACTGTGCTCTTCTTATCTGACTGGTGACAAGAGGTCGGGGATAGCCACGACTAACAAAAGCTTCGGTTATTTTATTGTTAAATTTTTTGAGTTCTTCTTCAGTGGAGCAAATTCTTTTGCCTCTGATGGCCTGACTATAAGGTATAGAGCGTTTGGTGTTGGTGGGGTGGGAGCTGTCATAGTGCAGGTACTGGAGATGGTTGGTGGGTTTTATATGTATACCAGTTTGAAGGGATCCGTTTTCAAGTTTGATATTAACGTCCAGAAAGTTGAGCTCGGAAGTGGAAGTGGTGCAGGTAAAGTTCAGCGGGCCAAAAGAGTTGAGTTCACAGATGAAATTATCAAGGCTTTCTTGTCCTGCAGTCCAAACTAGGAAGATGTCGTCAATATATCGAAACCAGCAGTCCGGTTGGTTTTTTTGCCTTGCTAGGAACTGTTGTTCCAGCCTACCCATATATAAGTTGGCATAGGAGGGAGCCATGCGGGTGCCCATAGCAGTACCTTTTATTTGGAGGTAGTTTTGCCCCTCAAATTGAAAATTGTTTTTCTCGAGGATAAACCTAGCGATGGAGACTAGAAAAGCAGTAGATGGTGAAGTTTGGTTAGGTCTCTGATTTAGGAAGAATTCAACAGCTGACAGGCCATGGCAATGTGGAATATTTGTATATAGTGAAGTCACATCTATGGTTGCAATAATCGTGCCAGAAGGAAGAGGGGTTTTGATTGTAGAAAGGCGCTCTAGAAAATGACTTGTGTCACGAACATGGGAGGGTAGGCTTTGAACAAAAGGTTGCAGGTGTGAGTCTAGGAAAGCAGAGATTCTTTCTGTAACCGAATTGCAGCTAGCTACAATTGGGCGGCCTGGTGGAGGATTTTGATTCTTGTGGACCTTTGGAAGTAGGTAGAGTTGAGGTGTTGTAGGGTCATTGTTTATTAGCAGATTTAGTGTTTCCAGTGGAATATTTTGGCGGGGACCTTCAATTTGAAGCCAGGTGGAAAGTTCTTCATTGTACTTTTCAGTCGGGTTCTCATTAAGGGTTTTGTAGGTGCTGTGGTCTGACAACTGTTTATGAGCTTCATTAAGGTAATCTGTCTTGTTAAGGACGACAGTTGTCGAGCCTTTGTCTGCGGGAAGTATCATGATATTTTTGTTTCTTTTCAACTCGTACAAGGCGGAGCGTTCTGATTTGCTGAGGTTATCTTGATTCGGTAAATTGTCTTGGAATTTTGGATCGGTGATGCTTTGCATTATGAAGTTTATATAGAGTTCAATTGGGTGATCCGGTGGCAGTGGTGGGGGATCCCAGTTAGAAGGGGGCTTGAATCTGGATAGGCAATCTTCTGCCTTGGCGGCGGTGTTATCTTGGGTTGACTGTTGTGCAAAATAGTTTTTTAGCCTTAAGTTCCTGGCAAACGAAAAGACATCTTTAGATAAGTTAAAAAGGTCAAATTTCTGAACAGGAGTGAAGGTCAGTCCTTTGGAGAGTAGGCTGGTTTCGGCATCGGTCAGGGCGTGGTTAGACAGATTTAGGACAGATATTGGATTGGTGGTTGTCGGAGGTGGTGTTTTTTCTTTTCTGAGTTTTTGTGGGATTTGAGGGAGCTTTGGCAATTGACCTACTGGGGTGGGAAGATTTAGAATGGTGGCTAAGCTAGGCTTTTCTCCCAAAATTGATGTTCTATGGTTAGGCCTATCTGGTGGCTGGCCCGCGGAGGAAATGTAGCCTACTGTACGCATATGGCTCATGCAAAGTTGTGAGAGCTTTTTGAGCTTGTTCTTAGCCAAGTTGTCTTGTAGCTTATTGGCTTTGTTCACTGTGTCATTGATGACTCCAATCAGATTAGGGTGATGAGTAAGTAAAAGTTGAGCTAGGGATATTATTTTCTCAGATAGTTCAGACTGTTGGCTTTTATAAGCTTCAATAACTAAAAGAGTGGTCTTGGAAGATGTTTCTTGGTGGAGTTTAATAATTTTTGGCCACATGTGTACTTCAATTGTGTTCTTTCCTATCTTCCATTCCTATTCACCTGTGTATTACTTCCCTCAATGGATCTTCCCAAGTACTGGATAAAGCAACTCAAGAACTATGCCTTCACTCTAGCCAAGATAAACCCACACATTCTGTTTCTGGATGCTTGCCTAAAACTAGGCCTAACACCCAATGGCTTAACAAGCAAACCCCCCATATCAGGATCACCTCAATACATGTGGCCAAAAATTATTAAACTCCACCAAGAAACATCTTCCAAGACCACTCTTTTAGTTATTTAAACTCCACCAAGAAACATCTTCCAAGACCACTCTTTTAGTTATTGAAGCTTATAAAAGCCAACAGTCTGAACTATCTGAGAAAATAATATCCCTAGCTCAACTTTTACTTACTCATCACCCTAATCTGATTGGAGTCATCAATGACACAGTGAACAAAGCCAATAAGCTACAAGACAACTTGGCTAAGAACAAGCTCAAAAAGCTCTCACAACTTTGCATGAGCCATATGCGTACAGTAGGCTACATTTCCTCCGCGGGCCAGCCACCAGATAGGCCTAACCATAGAACATCAATTTTGGGAGAAAAGCCTAGCTTAGCCACCATTCTAAATCTTCCCACCCCAGTAGGTCAATTGCCAAAGCTCCCTCAAATCCCACAAAAACTCAGAAAAGAAAAAACACCACCTCCGACAACCACCAATCCAATATCTGTCCTAAATCTGTCTAACCACGCCCTGACCGATGCCGAAACCAGCCTACTCTCCAAAGGACTGACCTTCACTCCTGTTCAGAAATTTGACCTTTTTAACTTATCTAAAGATGTCTTTTCGTTTGCCAGGAACTTAAGGCTAAAAAACTATTTTGCACAACAGTCAACCCAAGATAACACCGCCGCCAAGGCAGAAGATTGCCTATCCAGATTCAAGCCCCCTTCTAACTGGGATCCCCCACCACTGCCACCGGATCACCCAATTGAACTCTATATAAACTTCATAATGCAAAGCATCACCGATCCAAAATTCCAAGACAATTTACCGAATCAAGATAACCTCAGCAAATCAGAACGCTCCGCCTTGTACGAGTTGAAAAGAAACAAAAATATCATGATACTTCCCGCAGACAAAGGCTCGACAACTGTCGTCCTTAACAAGACAGATTACCTTAATGAAGCTCATAAACAGTTGTCAGACCACAGCACCTACAAAACCCTTAATGAGAACCCGACTGAAAAGTACAATGAAGAACTTTCCACCTGGCTTCAAATTGAAGGTCCCCGCCAAAATATTCCACTGGAAACACTAAATCTGCTAATAAACAATGACCCTACAACACCTCAACTCTACCTACTTCCAAAGGTCCACAAGAATCAAAATCCTCCACCAGGCCGCCCAATTGTAGCTAGCTGCAATTCGGTTACAGAAAGAATCTCTGCTTTCCTAGACTCACACCTGCAACCTTTTGTTCAAAGCCTACCCTCCCATGTTCGTGACACAAGTCATTTTCTAGAGCGCCTTTCTACAATCAAAACCCCTCTTCCTTCTGGCACGATTATTGCAACCATAGATGTGACTTCACTATATACAAATATTCCACATTGCCATGGCCTGTCAGCTGTTGAATTCTTCCTAAATCAGAGACCTAACCAAACTTCACCATCTACTGCTTTTCTAGTCTCCATCGCTAGGTTTATCCTCGAGAAAAACAATTTTCAATTTGAGGGGCAAAACTACCTCCAAATAAAAGGTACTGCTATGGGCACCCGCATGGCTCCCTCCTATGCCAACTTATATATGGGTAGGCTGGAACAACAGTTCCTAGCAAGGCAAAAAAACCAACCGGACTGCTGGTTTCGATATATTGACGACATCTTCCTAGTTTGGACTGCAGGACAAGAAAGCCTTGATAATTTCATCTGTGAACTCAACTCTTTTGGCCCGCTGAACTTTACCTGCACCACTTCCACTTCCGAGCTCAACTTTCTGGACGTTAATATCAAACTTGAAAACGGATCCCTTCAAACTGGTATACATATAAAACCCACCAACCATCTCCAGTACCTGCACTATGACAGCTCCCACCCCACCAACACCAAACGCTCTATACCTTATAGTCAGGCCATCAGAGGCAAAAGAATTTGCTCCACTGAAGAAGAACTCAAAAAATTTAACAATAAAATAACCGAAGCTTTTGTTAGTCGTGGCTATCCCCGACCTCTTGTCACCAGTCAGATAAGAAGAGCACAGTCCGAACAGCATCCACAACAAAAAACTAAAGATGTCCAAGAAGTCAGGCTTATCACTACTTACCACCATGGCCTCCAATCTCTGAACAAAATTTTAATAGACGGCTACAAAATTCTTCAGGCTTCACCTCACACCAAAGATCTTCTTAAATCCCCCCCAACCACTGTCTTTAGGCAACCTAACAACCTGAAAAACATTCTGGTGAAACCTAAAATTCCGAACCCGCTTACTACTGAACAAATCTCCAAACCCAGTGGCTCTTATCCTTGTGACAACAGCAAATGTAAAACCTGTGAAATACACGTCCCTTCTACCACCTTCAATAGTTCGAAAACCCACCAAACCTACAAAATTTCTGGCCACCACACCTGCAACACATCCAATGTCATATATCAACTCCAGTGTCAAATGTGCCCCGCTCAGTATGTAGGCCTAACTTCTAACAGCCTAAGAACAAGGATGAATGGGCATAGACAAGATGTTAAAAATCAGTTTAAAGACAAACCTGTAGTACAACATGCTGCCAGCCACAACAACAAAGACTTCAACAGCTGCTACACCACCAAAATTCTTAAAGCCCTCCCCCCAACCTGTAATTCCTCTGAACTCAGAAAATGGGAGCTGGCCCATCAGTGGGTGACAAAATCCAGAGAACCCCCAAACCTCAACCTCAGATAACTTTTCCCTCCCATCCTATCAGCAGGCTCTGTAGGACTGTATGTACATAGTGAATATAGTGTAATATAGACAATCACAGACATTTAGTGCTCTTTGGATTCTAGAAGGAGGAAACTGTTCTTCTTCTTCCTTCCTAGTGACCAATGTACTCTCTACAATCTGAAGAAGGAGCCAGTGGCTCTGAAAATTAATTTTGTTTATGTGTTTTGTGTTTTTTGTGTGCTCTTCAGCTGCCTTAACCACCAGGTAAGCCTGCTGATTCCCCTGTCCTACCCTGATTTCTTATAACTTAAAACACAGTATACTAAGAAAACAAATTTTCAACTTCATCAAAACTAAATGTAAATAACCATATTTTTAATTCTCTCAAAAATTGATGTAAACTTTTTATGTTGGTAATCACTTGAGGGAGGTTATTGTAAAATTTTAAAGAGGTAAATAAATAAAATCTTTTGAAAGCTTCATTTGACGGTTTTAAAAGTGGTACCCAATTTAAACTATTTAGCCTAGAAGAATGTACGGATAAATTAGAAATTCTTTGACCCCCCCTAATATAAAACACACGAAGGACCCTGAAAACATATAAGTGTCTAATGGGAAGAATCTTAATACTTTAAAAAAGGGGAACGAATGCTCATCCCTTCTTATATGACTTATTTGCCTTATAATACTTTTCTGAGATACTAGAAGTGAATTAATTACTGTTTTATATGCTCCTCCCCAACCGACTAAACCATACTCCAATTTACTATTAACCAATGCAATATATACCACTCTTAATATATCTACTGAACATACAAATTTTAACATATAAAATTTCCTTAGTGTCATATACATATATTTCCTTAACATCAGTACGTGTTCTTTCCAATTGCAGTTTTCATCTAATATTAATCCTAAATATTTGATTTTGGCTACTTGCTCAATAAACAGACATTTCTCACAAGACATATCGAAATCATCATACAAACAGCTAATACATTTAAAATATATTTTTTTGGGCTGGACCTCTATAATATTTTTTAGTGAAAATTTGACTAATTTGGTTTTTGAACTCAAAGCTAATTTATTTATAGTGAACCACATTTTTAGCCTATCCAAGTCACTCTGAATATTATTATTTAATGAGGTAGTATCCTTTGCTGAATAACATAAGGCAGTATCATCGGCAAAACAAGTAATGGATCCATTAAATTTACCTAGACATTTACCTAACCATGTAACAAATATAAATTCATTTCCGATTCATACACCCATGTCTCAGTTAAAATTATAATGTCAGGACATTTGCTTAATGAATCTAAATATAAACAAAACTTATTATAACTTTCCCTTAAACTGCGTACATTTTGATGAAAAATACAAAATGCGTCCGAATCTCCTGATACAATACAGTGGAACCTGGATAATTCGAACCTCAAGGGACCAGATAAAAACTTCGAATTATCAATAAATTCGAATTAAAGAAGTTCTAAAGAATGAGGCCAAGACATTAAAAGTTCACATTGTGAATTTAACCTCTTTATCAAATTGACACTCTAAAAGAATAAATTCATCAACAAACGCTAATTATAAGGGTTCAAAAACAGTAATCATAAAACAGAAATAACTACCCTAAAGTATAAACTACGTACGACGCGACGTACGATAATACAAAGAAACATTTCTGCTAGAAAAAATACGGTAAGGTCTGCTACGTCTGAACTTTATTCAGGCTACCAACTTAATTTCGTGTAACATTGACAATTGCATGCTCATTGACTTTCCGCTAAAGTGAGTGTTTTATAGGTCCGAGATTTTGTCGAAATGATCACTACACTTATTTAATGTTACGTAAAAACTTTTAAACACTTAAAAACAAGACACTGCACAAATAAAAAAAACACTTTGTTTGAAGGACGATCGAAAACAACGGATTGCTGCACTGGAATTCGCAAGTTAGTTTGGCTGGTGGGGGGGGAGGGAAGGGGGTCGCAGTGTTGAGTAGCCTTTGTGTCGACATAGAAAACTGCGCATCACGTCTGGCGCATGGCTCGTCTGCCGGGAGCCGTTCTGCACAGAATCAAGCGCGAAAAGACTAGTGGCGCTGCCACGGCAAGCGCAACCCTTTTCCGAACTCAGTCAGCATTCTGTACTGTTTTAGTTTACATTATTAGTGTAGAGTTACAAGCGATGTTGGGGCAGGGTGGGAAGCCTGGGAGGTGGACGGGATGAGTCATTTGACCATAACCTGACACGCCATCGGTCTGGCGTTAAGTTTTTATTGAACGTCGTAGTAAAACAGTGTTTTCCAATGAATTTGTAACTATTTCCAGCCGTGGAATGAAACTGATGTACCTTAATTTGGCACTTAAAAATTCGAATCATCCAAAATAAAATTCGAATCATCCACAATTTTTTAGCATTGTTTAGATATAAAATGCCAGGGACCAAGAAAAATATTCGAATTAAAGAAGATTTCGAATTATACAAGTTCGAATTATCCAGGTTCCACTGTATTATTAAACTCTACAAACGAGTCAGAACTAATAATAAAAAATTATCACACTACACCCATTGATTGAATTTGTACATGTACACACCACCATGGATTACAGTCTATTTAAATCATCCATTGAAGAGATTCGTACGACCGGAGTACCCTGATCTTTCCTCATTAGGATCCTTCCGTTACTGACCCATAGATAAGTGAAATTCTTACTCTTTTTTTTTGCTTCCAGCGCAGCAGCATAAAGTTTCCTTCTTTCGGGACTTAAACTCTTATTCACATAGACCGGGACTGCAGGTTCTTTGTAGCCAAGGTGTTGTGTGGAGAAATTGCGCTTCACTTTCCTTTTTCCTATTAAATTTATCTTATCCTCTCTCCTTACAAATTTAACAATGATGCCAGCCAGTCTCTGATTATCACGTGACTTCCCCAACCGATGGCAGACGTCTATTTGTTCTCTTTCAATACTCAAATCAAGAGCAGCACATACCTTTTTAACAATGGCGTAGGTATCCTCTCCTGTCTCCTCCGGGATACCGTGGATTTCAACTGAGTTTGCTCGAGTATACTGCTCAACTTCTTCCAGTCTCACTTCTAATTTATTAACCTTTTCTCTTAACTGAGAATTTTCACTAGACAAGCTAATGTGGTGGATTTTAGGGCTAAGCTCCTTATCTTTGGACCACTATAAAAATTATATTCTAAAACATTTCAAATAACAATTCATGGGTTCTTATCAGTCAGGAATTCTGGAGGAGTCTTAGTAAACTTCAAGAATTTCACCATTGATCAGGAAATCCAACCATAGTGAAAGTCAAGCGACTTTGTTGTCATTAGCCTATTTTTTACATTGTCGCTATTGAGATTATTGGTCCATTAGTGACAGAAAATTCTCTCAGATGTATTGCGACAGGCAATAGTGTCGATATATGAAAACAAAATCTTTAAACTTTTTCTATGGCCATTAAAATTCTCGGTCATATCACAGCCGCCAAAACTCTGTTGGATAGTGGCTGGCGAATGCCTTGGTCATATTGCAGCTAGCAAACGTCTCGGTTGTATCACGGTCATAACATCTTGCAGTCTAATCAGCTGGGAAATATCTCAGTTGTATGGTGGCTGCTAAATATCTGTCATATTGCACCTTAGAAAATGTTCTGTCTCGGTTGTTTAGTAGGCAGTGCAGGATTTACCACCAGGCCCACAAAGCCCGGACTTAGGGCCGTGTGCTAAAAGGGGGCTGCACACGGATGAAAATTAATCATGAAGAGTGAATTTGAAGAGCTAATTATGCTCCAAAACGTCAAAAAATTCACCATTTTTGACGAGGCTGTTTCACGTGGGCTGCACAGAAGTCCGGGCTTAGGGCTACAGCGGCTTTTGGTACAGATAGCAGGAATCAAAACTTTTGGTCATATCACGGCAGGTGAATCTTGCAATTGAATTGAATCCATCATACAATTAACAATATTACAATTTGTACACATACAACGTATATATTTGTATACAGTTTTGAATTTATTTAAAACATTTTTATGGACTAGTTATTTGATGCAACATATGAAAAAAATAGAAGGAAAGTCAGAAAAATAAGGAATTCAGTATTTTGGACCTATGAAACATCAACTGAGGGGGGAAATGTTTCCTAACCCAAAAAAGTCTATATTTTACAGAGAATGTGGATGAGTGTTGTTGCTAAAGTGCTAAAAAAACATGGTGACTTGACTTGTCAACATTTTAAATATATTTATGTAAACAATAAATTAAAATCTCAGACAAGGACAACTATTAAATAAATATAAAAAAATGTTTAGACTAAAGTGTTTTTACTAACAATAGTCATGATTACAATTAAAATCTGTAAAAAGTATAAAAATCTAAATATCTTTGTGGACATTTTATTGTGCATTAGTTCGTGTATGGTTTGTATTAAATAAACAAATCTATAAAAAAGTAATTCATAAAAAATAGAAGTATGAAATAAATAATAAGTAATAATACAGTACTATTATATAACAGATTTATAAATATTGTTTCTTTTAAGTCAGAAAGCGGGCGAAGGAGCAAGGGGATAAAGCAGAAAATGAGTGGAAAGTCCATATTTGCTCCGAAAACAACTTCCCGACAGCAGCTGGGCTTGCGTCTTCGGCCGCCGGCTACGCCTGTCTGGGTGAGTGAACAATGTGAAAACCGCACTTTCCATTAACTCATTTCCAACCTTAGGGAGGGGTGTAAATTTTTTAAACTTTTAAAAGGTAGATTCAAAAACCATTTTTAAATTAAACTAAGGACAACATAGTAGCCACTAACGACATGTTTTAATTTTGCTGTCCTGTGAATTAGCACATGAATAAATCAAACCCTGGGTACCAATAATTAGTCAATTTAAAACCAAAAGGAGGTTTTCAAACGTTTCTACTATATATTTGTTTGATAACAAAAACAAGTAGAGTGGATTTTCTTCTCTTTTTTAAAATCCTTCATACAATAAAATAAACATGTATTTCTAAAAACAATGTTTGCATTACTTTATTGATTGAATACTGAGATTCTTTAACAAAGGTAAATATAATTATATGTAATGCCTTTGACTATGAATAATTAACTTCAGAGATTTAGAGTCAATGGTAACGCTGTCCTCTTTATGTAAATGCTCCTTTTTAACCCAACTGTCCTCCCTAAAAATGACTTACGTTATCATTTGGTCACCCTGATTGGAGGCAATGATAGTGCTAAGCCTAAACCTTCCAGCATCATCCAATCCTAACTTCTTGCCAGCGCCAACTTTTTTTCAAACATATTCAATCCCAGAATACATGACTAGCAATTTTGTTCAGTGTCCTATTCTACCAACTTATCAGATAAATGAAATTATTAAATGATATAATAAAATATGGCAAGTTTTAAAAAATTTCCATCAATTACCTATTGGTGATCCCAGCAAGCTTGATAGATCTTGTCAATTTAAATAAATACACCCATTTACAAAAAAACTAATATCCACACACTCACTAGGCGCTCACAATACAATGCGATTCAACCCAGAAGTCAAAAATTTAACATTTTTTGGAAGCCTTCACTCTTCTTTGAGCTTGTTCTTGCAGAATGATGTTGGAAGGCTTTGAAAATCGATTGGTATGTTGTTGGATAGCCAATACGCTGGGTTCAAGTTACAGCCCGTGGTTGAACAGTAATAAACATCCTTGGAACACTAATACATCCTTGGATCACCCGATGATGCCTTCTTAGAAAAGGTAAAACTATAGTTGTGTTCTTATTATTTATCCAGTGGCAAGAACTTTAAATCATAATGCTTTATGCTTTATTTTTTAATCGCATTGTCTCTAAGATTTTTGAAAAAGTTATGAAAATAAAACTCATTAAATATTTTGATTTAATAAATTTTCTAAGTAGGAATCAGTTTCGATACAGAGACGCTACGAGTACAGAACATGCTTTACAACAATTCTTAATGCATGTTTACAATGGTTTAAATGATGGAAGGTATGTTACTGGTTTATTTTTAGATATAAAGAAAGCGTTCGATACTGTAGATCATGAAATTAAATAAGCTTTTTAACATAGGAATTCGAGGAATCGCGTTCAGTTGGTTTGAAACTTATCTTTTGAATAGAAAACAATGTGTCAAAATTCAAAACTGTTTTAGCCAAATGAAAACTGTAAATCAAGGTGTTCCTCAAGGATCTGTTTTGGGCGCAATTTTGTTCTTAGTATATATCAATGACTTTTGTAATGGCAGTTGTAAAGGAAAATTAACTTCTTTTGCTGATGATACGGCTTTTTGTTATATTGATTCTGATTTAACGATATTGGAAAGAGACTTGAATTATGATTTAGAAGCCATTCAATGGTGGTTCACCAAAAATAAAATGTGTCTAAATGTAGATAAAACTAAATTTTTAAATTTCACTTTGAGAAAACATTATAATTTTAAGAATGCGATTTTATACAAATGTATAGATTGTTTAATGAGTAATACTGTTTGTACAACAATGTGTAAGGAAGTCGGTGAAAGTAGCAGTATAAAATACCTAGGATTAACACTTGACCATGAACTAAATTGGAAGACTCACGTGTCGAATCTCAAAAGGAAACTTAATACCACTGTCAGATATTTTTATTTTTTGAGAGATGTATGTGATGAAGGGGTTTTGAGAATGTTATATTTTTCTCTTGTTCAAAGTAGAGTTGAATATGGAATTGTCTTTTGGTGTGGAACGTATACATCCAATACTAACATAATAAACATACAACTAAAGTACTTTTTAAGATTAATTTCTAAATCATCAAAAAGAGGACATTCACATCCTTTGTTTCTGCAATATAGAGTTCTATCTTTAAAAAATTTATTTATTTTCAAAGTTTTAAAGTTATTTTATAATAAAAGTGGTAATCTTACCCAAGAAATAAACCCATACAAGCAGAAGTTGAGGAAAGTTGAGCAAACTTTTGTTCCAAAACCAAATAATACTTTTTTTACAAAAACTTTTAATTTCTTAGCCCCTCGAATATATAATAAACTTCCTGATGATCTTAAATTAGTAAGCAATCCAAATAAGTTTTTCAAATTATTAAAAGTATGGTTATTAGAAATAGAGGACTTAGAGCAGTTACTTTTAATTACTTCTTAAGTACAAAGACAATAATATCACTTAGCTTAACCATGAATATTTCACATTTTAATCAGTAGAAAATGAATTTCACCTTTAAATTTAAATTTAATTTAAAAAAAAGTTTTTTGTTCAAGTTTAATTTTATATTTTATTCATAGGATAACACTATCGATAAATTCAGTTATTTTCTTTCAGATACTTATATAATTTAATTTTATTCTGATCGCTGTATCTTTTTAGAATGTAGTTAATTGTAAGTGCTGGAACCTCAAATCAGGCTTAAGCCTGTGAGGCCCTATATTTTTTCTTTTACACTTTGTGAAGTTGTAAAGTTATTTTTATGTTATTAGAATATAGGTTAGGTTTTTTTAATGTCATCCTGGTATAAGTATTCATATTTCCTTAATTATGTAAATTATTCATTTTTATATCAGGACTGACGTGTTTCAATTTGTTTCACGGTTTTGTATTTATGTGTAAAAGAGAAAATAAATAATTTCTTTCTTTCTTTCTTTTTAATGTAGTTTACAACTATCTTGTATACGGTATGCCTTTGTTCTTGTAAAGTTGAATGTTGGAGGCTGTGGTTTTCCTAAGGCATATTGGCAACATTGCAAACATAAGAAAAAACTGACAATATAGCAGTTTTAAAACTTCCCCACCCCAACAAAACCTGGAAAACCCCAGCCAACAGACGCCAATACTGACCATCCCTCGCAGTACAATGAATGACAACGAAACAAGTGCGAAAGCAGTTTAGATGCGCCCCCGCACCCGTGCCCGCGAACGCGATGCCTTTGGGCCGTCGTTGTGTTGGACAACCCAACAATGAACAAATGAACTGTAAATAGTGAAAAGTGACATGTAAATAGTGTAATAGTGTTCTTTTTCTTCCCGACGATGCCACAACTGTGGCAAAATGCATCGGAGATCAACATTCAACTTTGCAAGAACAATGGCATATACAAGGTAATTGTAATGTTACAACTCTCGGATAACAAGGAGCAGGTATTTAAACTGATTTATATATTCTCAGTTATCTGGAGGCTTCACCACAAGAAAAAATGAAGTAATAAACAGTGACGTGTTGTTTCCAGTGTACACGTTGGCTAAGGTGTACGGCGTGGCCGGCGACCTGTCGGGGATCGCACGGCAAGGCTCAGGCTCGGCGTGTCGCAGCCTCGCCGGCGGCTTCGTCCGGTGGGCGAGCGGCGAGCGACCCGACGGCGAGGACTCGGTCGCTCACCAGCTGTTCCCGGCCGACCACTGGCCCACGCTCAGGATGTTGATTCTGGTCGTAAGTATCTCACGATGAAATTCAGCCATAAATTTAATGTATCTATCTGCTTCTATCTGCCATTTTTAATGAGTTAACCATATTGGGAATGTGCTCTTTGAAATTGCTATATTTGGTTTGCTGTTTCGAGTGAGCCATAAAACAACAAGTTTGGATGAGCGATTGAGGCTGATTGGAGTTCCAAAGTTAATGTTTGTTTTTTGAAAGAAGCGAGCAAACGTGCGGGGCTGGAGCTCCCTGATAATCAATTAGTTGTAAAATCTCTTGAATATTGTTAAAACTTGATTTTTTTTATCTTTGATCTTTTTTGGACTTCTTAGGAAGACTACAACATAGCAGATTTAAGGAATTGAATTATCTTCATTTTAGACTAATTAACTTTTCATTTTGACTTATTTTAGCTTGGAATAAAACAAACAGTTTGGTATAGACTCAAATAACAACCTATTTTTATTGAAGTATTGGATGGCTCAAAGAAGAATTGGTAAGGAATTTGACCATATCATTTTCTCTAAAAAAAACTCTCTTCTTTAAAAGAATAATATTCAAAGGAAGTCCTAAAATGCATCACAATTTAAGTTGTCAGTTTTGTGCAAAGAGCTTTAATGAGATATATTACTAGATGGTCACATTCAGGTGAAAAAAATCTAAAATATTGCTCAGAAAAAATTAAATGGGAAAGCTTTGACTGTCTACTTATGTGCTTTCCCCATTCTTTTAATAGTTAATAACTTGTGGCACAGATGAAAAACTATTACAGATTTGCAACCCAATGCACTTTTTCGTGCCTGTTTTTTTGGGCGGCGTCAAGTTTGTTAGGTTGTTTTGATGACCATATTGCATTGGAATCAAGGATGATTTCGTCAAAATCAAATCTGTCCCTAAGAAAAGGTATAGCTAATGGTAAACTGTGATACCAGTGCAATTTTGATGGTATAAAGGCCCGTTTTCACGATGCCAACTGAAGAGCCAATCGGCATAAGACAGTCCAATGCCAAAAAAGTATTTGCCGCATGTGTACACTTCTCACCTAATATTTATCAATGAATATTTAAAAATTAAATATAAATTGATGTAATAATTATTTATAGTCATTTTTGGTGTTGTGTCGTCACGCCTGAAATGTGGACTTGCTGCAAATAAATTTTTGCTATTGGACTGTCTTGTGTTGGTTGGCCCTTCAGCTGGCATTGTGAAAACGGTCCTTAACAGCCCAACAAACTTGACGCCCACAGAAAAAAAACAGGCTTGAAAAAATGCAATTCGCATATTTCTTCATCTGTGCTTCTGGGTAAAAACGTAAGCTATTTTAGAAAGAGTTTCATTTTATGTCGGCACAATTGGTCAAATACAAGGTTATCACCAGCCAGCCAGGGTTTGCTTCCCATGGGGTCCCTGAGCTTAAAGGTCAAATGCTGCTTCTTTGAATTAAGTCACTTAAAGCCAATGCAATGGTCCAATACAATCTGCAACTAAAATTAATGTGGGCTTCTTAGGTGAGGAGAACTTTTGATTGGTAGTCGCTTAATTTAAAAAAATCCATAAATTTTAACAATAATTTAAGGTAGAAAGCTCAAACTAGTTACAACCATGCATTTTAGTCCAGAGAAAAATTTTATCTCATCCAATCACTATGACTAAAGTAGTTTCAATCCCGCAGCCATTTGAATAATTTAATGTCGAACTCGGTTACACAAGCCTGGTTATGATAAGTGTGCAGGTGTCGGACCACAGGAAGAAGGTTTCTATTCCACAGCCATTGAGTACTTACCCTCAGTCGGATCATAACTGGCTTTTGATAGTTTAGGTATCAATGCTGGGGGTACACTACTGGAAGTTGTCACGATTGGAGGCAGTGTTGTAGTTTTCTTTCAGTAAACAACTTCAGTTCCCCACCAGGGGGGCTAGCTTTGATGTTAAGGTAGACGGGGGTGTACTGGTGACCAAGATGAGGAACACTTGATCCCTTGTAGGTCTGTTTCAAGCATCCATTGGTCAAAGGTATACCTTTGTCCACCCAGTCGAAGTTTGGTCGAACCTATTCCACCTACCTATTCCTTTATCCTTTTAATTCCCTTGTATTAATCTACTGAAACCTCTGAGCTTAAGGGATGATTCAAGGGAAGCTTCCTTTCCTTTCCTGTAGCCAGCCGTTAAAAAAGACATAATAATGGCTGAAGTACCCTCACAGGACTTTCCTGTGGGGTGAGGAAACCCAGACTACCTAATCTCACCTACAAAAAAATTAAAAAATACCCCTGTTGCAGCAGACCTGCATACTCAAAGAATTTCAAGTGCAAGTGGACATATTTCAACCGAACATGGCGATATTATATTTGACATGTTTTTGTAAGCTTCATAACGATAACATGGGGAATGAGTATGCAGGTTTGCTGCAACAGGTATGTTCAAACTGGTTGGTTTTAATTTAATTAAGTATTTAGTAGATCTGAACTAGAAGAAGCCATTTACCAAGTTTTATCAAGATATGTTGACAAATAAGCGAGATATAGAATTTTACTTATTTCCCATAAGGTTAACATTGGGACAACGTTCTGTGTTTACCACTTTTAATATCTCGGTAATCAATGGATATAGAGCAGTGATTTAAGATACTAAATTGTTTGTTTTTTTTGAGCTGAATTCAATAGGGGCAACAAAAATTGGATTATTTTTATTTTTCTATGTAAAAAACTTAAAAAACCCATTTTTGGGGGGTCTACCCCCCTTTACCCCCCCTTCCGGTGGTTCGATCATGCTGGTTTATGAACTCGCCTGAGTGATTACCACTTTACACGTCTGTACCAAATTTCATTAAGATTGGACCATATTTACGGCTGGTATCGTGTTGACAAGACATATGTATATATATAGATATCTGTATGTATAAAAATTCGAACGAATAGTGTTTTTTGCTTCTGGGGGCCCTGAAACGAAAAGTTATCATGGTCTTGGGCTTAGGTCCTACTGCGAGACCCACGGTAATAGCTTCTTCCCTATAGGGGAAATGTGCTAAAAGAAGTGTCGGTTGTGCAGGTGTCGGACCGTAGGAAGAAGGTGAGCAGCACGGGCGGGATGCAGCGGAGTGTGGAGACGAGCCAGCTGCTGCGGTACAGAGTGCAGCACTGCGTCCCCGCCAGGGTCCAGGCCATGTGCAAGGTAAATCTGTGGATCTTTTTTTTTTTAGAAGAAGGCCGCCACTATTTAAAATTTCCTTTCATGAATAAATTTTTTACAAGTGAGTTCTACTATTGGGAGGGTCATAGATGAATGGAAAATATCCAAATTGTGCATATCGAAAGGTAGGTTCAGTCATCGAGTGTTATCTTCTCCCGTTTGGCTGTAACCTGCAGTAGTCAGCAAAAGGATAATATTTATTTATTTATTACTTATTTAAAGGAAGTCCTAAAATGCATTTGATTTAAGTTTGGTGCAAAGAGCTCTGCTAAAGAAATGAGACATCTTACTAGATAAGTTAAATCGTATTTAGGTGAAAAAAATCTAAAATATTGCTCGGGAAAAATTAAATGGGAAAGCTCATCCACCACAGGCACCAATGGCCTAAGAATAAGTTAGTTTAGTTACATAACCTAGCCTCAGCTAACCTAACCTAACCGATTTTTCCACATTTAAGAAGTGGATTTTGACGAAAACAATACTTTCTCATTGTATTATGAATAGGGGGGAGAAAGTAAAAACTACATCAGTTTAATTTAATAGTTTTTTTTTGTAAATAAAAAAACCGTACTCATCAATCGTGAATTTTTCCAATGATGATAATGGCCAAGAAAACAATCATGAATACTAGCCAATTGTGGGCAAATGGGAAAATTAATGGCAAATGGCATAAACATGCTTCAAAAGACAATTACACGTATTGTATTTATCAAGAACAGGTACACATTAATGTTAAAGACACGACAATTGTGCACTTTTAGCAATGAAACAATAATAGAATCTGTTTGATGAAATGTATGTAAAATTTTGGAAATAGCCCATTATGATTCATAATGACAACAGGACGTTTGAACTTAGTCTTTTTAAGAATCAAAGTACCCTAAAGAAAATCTAACAATCAAGAATTAAATTTCTCAGGTTCCAGAATTACATTGGTCAAAATTGGTAAGTTCAGACATGGTTACCTAGACTTAATCAGTAATGTTAATCAGTAATATCAAAGCGGGGCGGATATGGACTGCTCCCCCTTGGGTACTTGCGACAGGGATATCCGGATTGTTCCCCCTGCCCAACCAGTGAGACTTTAACGATGACTGATATGCAGATTCCCCCCCCTTGTCGTTTTGGAATTTGGAATTAGTATAAACTATTTATTGTGGCGTTATTTTTTTTTTCGATATGGGGTGCACTATTGTAACAAACATCATAGAATATAAATGCAAAGTATATATTTCTTTGTTTATTAATATTTTCGGAAACATCTCTTATGATTTTTAAAACATTGCAAGAAAAACTAATCTGGAACTATATTTTTGGTGGTTCCCCCGTAGGGAAAAAAAGGAGGGTGTGTCTCTAAATTGGCACGACGGAGGAATCTGGTTGTTTTCCTCCAGTATGCAAACCTACCACTATAATTCATCATGTTTATGTAGTTTTATGATGGAGTCAATGTTGACTTTCTTTGATTAATTAGTGAATTGAATTTATATTTGTTAAATTTATTTAACAAAACTTTTTTAATTTTTCTAATGCCACCTTAATCTAGTGGCATTTCAAACATATTAAGTGCTATAACAGGATTAATAAATGTTTCCATTGAATTCAAAACTTTGAACTTCAAAGAAAACTAAGTTATTAATGGTACTATAACTTATATGTTTCTGTAGTTTTGTAATGAGATCAGTAGAATTTCCTTCGATTAATGAGTGACCATTTTTTTGTGGTTGAAACTAGGTTTTAAATAATTTATTTAACATATGTTAAAACACATTAGTCACATAGGTAAAGTGTATTACATGATTTGATTAGATGAAGTATGAATCTCATGTTTTGTGGAAATAAATTAAATTCATGCGGCAGACATCACGTGTTAATCAGGCCAGCTAAGCTTTGAAAGAGTACAGTCTCGTCTAGAAATATTGACAAATATTTCAACACGCCAAGGGGGAGCAATCTGTTTGCGCTGTTTCTGCCTGCTAAGGGAGAGTAATCCATATTCAGCTGCAAATCGTAACAAATGTAAGGTGGATTTATAAGTTGTAACTATCACTTAACATTATATTTGTTCTCTAAAGAAAACATATTCACAAGACACAGGGTTTCCTTTGGCAAAGCGAGGTAGTTCCCTTGCAGGAATTTTCATGCAGTAATCTTCTTCTATATTCCTATTTTTGTTGGCAACAAACCAGAATTTGTCCTCACAAGAACTTAGCACAGAAGCTTTAAATGTATAAGCGTAAAAAAAATTGTCTCTTTTGAATGTCACTTTGGCATAGTAGTTGTGTTCCAGTTTCCCAATTGGTGTGGCTAGGAAGAACATTTTGTATTGATTTTCTTCAACATCATTCTCATGAACTACCCAAAACCAGTTTTTAAATAAAAATATTGGAGTGTAAGACAAACTTTTAACTCTGGGGTTAAAGATGCAATACACTGAATCTTTGTTGCCTTTACATATGGAATCTGGAGTGTGATGTTCTTTCCGATGATCCATTAGTTGTACGATGGGCACTTTCATCGCACATGATTTTTCTAGGCAAACAATAGGTCTGTAGCCACAGAATAGCTCATGATCATCCCCTGGTTCCACAATTTCTCCACAGCCACTCTCACTGTAGCGACAAACCTGAGGCAACACTTCCAATATACTTTTGACACACACAGGATTCTCCAAAGAAAACGTGCCTTTACACAAAGAGCATTTTTCCAATTTAGTGAGACAAGCAAGGCACGCTGCATGCCCTCTCACACACAGCTTGAAAGGGTTTTTAACAGTTTGTAGACATATAGGGCACTCAACACTTTTTTGAAGTGAAGCTACTAACGATTTTAACTTGTTTGATGAATCACTTACAATTGCCATTGTGTTCATAAAAATCAATCATAAAAAAAACATATCACACTGCTATAAAAACCTAAAACACTGCTATACCAAATTGACTTCACTCCTGCACAATCTGAAGGACTCTTAAGAGATTTGAATTGTTCAATATTGGTGGTGACAGCTTATCTGTACTGAGAAAACCCTTGATATTGACCGAGTCAAATGTAGACTCTAGAATTAGTCAGAGATTATTATACCAGGAATTATGTTTGAGATTGCGGCCAGTGAGTTGGTAAAATACATTATCATTCATATTCATGATTGAAAATAATTTCATGTGTTTTGGAAACCCAGTTTTTCACTTAAAAACTTTTTTACCATTCTTTATTGGTACTAGACTGTAGTGGCGGCTTGTCAGTATATATAAATACAAATTACAGTAAAAAAAAGTTTTCATCATTACTGACTCAGAAACATCTACTTTCTGTTCCTTTTTGTTGGCTCGAAAGTTACCCATTGCCGTCCTAGTCTGGGAAAAACTTTTTCCTGTACTAGGCAGGCAAAACGGAATTAAACAACCAGCTGATTTGCAGCAAACCGACGTTTAATGCTTGTTTAGTGGTTACTTTTTAGAGGAATGTAGTGGCAGCACTGGCAGCAGTAGCAAATGTTTGTCCTGTTTGTTATAGGTTAGGTTTGGAGGATTTAGAAACGTATTGGTTTATACAAGGACTAAGACTACGTTATGATTGAAAGTATGTTTTTTTCTGAGTAGTATGATGAAAAGTATCGTAAATTACACGGCAGGAAAGTTTTACCGTACTTGTTTAACAATCCTGCACTCGCTTTCGCTCACACGGGAACTATCATGCTCGTCCGGCAAAACAGTACTTTCCGGTCTAGTAACGTAATGTACTATACTGTAAAAATATGAATAACTTAGAATAAATTATAACTTATTTTATTCTCTAAGAATATAAATATAAAAAGTAGGGGTGTGCGAGTATTGATTTTTGAAGTCGAGTCGAGTTTTAAAAAATACCCGCGAGTTTCGAGTTTTTTTCGAGTTGAGTATTTTGAATAGTATAAGTTAATAGTTATCATGCTTATTATTGATCACATAAAATGCAATATTTTTTATTTACTAAACTGGGTTGTTTTCATAAGCATTACAAACAAAAATGTTTTCAAATGAAAATAAACGAGAATTCAGGCCATCTTTAACATAACTTTATATAATTAGCCTACTCAATATTTTATTAAACTTTCAGCCTTAGGAGGTAAAAGCCAAGCTACATCTGCGCTTGTTGCTTTAAAAAAGGGGTTTTTGTAACATATTGTTATAGGTTTAAAAATTTAAGTTAAACCAGTCTCATTGAGCATAAGAAAGAAAATTTATCAAATTATAGAAAGGAAAAAGACAAGACTAAATTTATTGATATTAATAACTCAAAAATCTTTAATTCAAGAAAAACAACAAAAGTTCCAAAAGTTCGTATGGTGGCTGGTCATGAGTGGTGTTGACTGTGTGAAAAACGACTGTAAAATGCAATCGCGCGTACCGATTCCGGGTAAACGGCGGAGTAACTACTCGACTCAAACTTCCGAGTATTTATCAAAACTTTGAGTCGAGTAGCGTAAACTCGGCTCGAAAAAAGCTCGATAATCGAGTACTTGCACACCCCTATTAAAAAGTATAACATTATGTCTTAAAATAAAATTTTAACTCCATTAACACCAATGTCCAACATTTATGTAGGTTTACAAAAAGTCTTTCTTAACCCATTGGCTTACAACTACGAGATATCTCGTGGTCACCATTTTGGGCCCAAAAGTGCAACTACGAGATATTTTGTGTTTATGCAAGGCTTTTTTAAATACGGCATAACTGTATTACTCATGAGCGCGCCTGCGCGTCAGCAGCCTCTGGTGGTACTCAAGGGAGCTGCTCAATCACATAGTTCAATGAATTGCCACCAGACTGGCTGCTCAAGCGGTTCAATGCATCGCCACCAGGGTTCGTTAGAGCCGTAGGCTTAAGGAGTCAAACAAGAGGTCGTGAGGTCTAAGGCATTGACTGACGAGTCAATGTTGAAGACCTTCGGCGTAACGCAGGTTCGATTCCCGTACCATGAGCAATCCCTATTATGCTTGTGATAGTTTGGTAATGTGAGGGAGGGCCGACCTTAAGTAAAAATGTCCTCTTCTCTTGTCAGGTTGTCATAAATATTTACAAAATTGTTTGAAAATTTGAATATGGTCTCTTTAGCCATAGCTTGATTTGAAGTTACTCCATTTTAAAACTGCTAAGTGCTCAGAAAAAAATCTGAAATAAATGAGCATTTTGGTCTCATAAATATGAATAATTAATTAGATAGAAAAGAGTTTTGTATTACAGGAATCTCATATTATTCCCCCATTCTTAATATTTCAACAACTATATTTTTAAATGAGCATCAATACACATCACTATGCTAATGTGAAGTACTTTCTTGAGGCATTTAAAAGTGTACCCCTTACCCCCAAATACTAGTTTCTAGGGGGAGTCATCAGAAGGTGAGGAGGGGATAACCCCTGACCTTGTCTAAAGACATTTTTATTCTTATGGCCACAATTAGACGGTTTGACCTTTGATACCTGGGGCAATATTTTATTATTGTTTGTGAATACTGTTCTGATATTATCATGTCTGGCACTTAATCGGCTCATTTATTTTCAGAAATATGTTTTGCATATATGGAGTGCAAGCAGTAGCAATAGGTTTTTCCGTCTTCTCAGGAATGGATCAGGGGAGGGGGGTGGTACTTCCATCATACCCCCTCAACCCCAAAAGTATTTTTTTATTTTACTCTGGAATGCAATTGATATTTTAAAAACTCATGAACATTAAATTATAAAGCCAAGGATAATAACAATTATTTTTGAAACTTTTAATTTTTTTGGTAAATAATTTTACATATTTATTTTTAAATTAATGATTTCAAGAATTATTTCGCTCTTTTGCTTTTCAACCATTCAATTTTAATAATTAGGTAAATCCAGAATTCAAATGGGCAGTATTAATGTTTTCCTGAGAATTTTGACCTGGGTTTGGGGGGCAGTAATAACATTATCCCAAGGATTTGGACCCGGAAAGCAGAAGATGTTAATAATTTAGTCCTGAGAATTCGGACACGGATCATCAGGGGCGGTGATCATGTTTTCCTGAGAATCCGGGCTTGAGATGGCAAGGGCAGTAATAATGTGGTCGGAGAATTTGAACCCGGATCGTAGGGGGTTGCAGTAATGTCGCTGATCAGATTGGTGGTGAGAATGTTGTCCCGAGACTAAAAGACGTGGATGAAGTTGCTCTCAGGTGCAGTCACCCCTCCCTATTTTAGCGAATTTCCCCTCAAAGGAAGAAGCGGTTACCATAGGTGTCATAATAAGACTTAGGTCTGAGACTATCATAACTTTTTGTTTTAAGGCCCTCAGATGCCAAAAACACCATTCGTTCATTTCCAAGTTGATTTTACTTTATTTAAGGCGCCATCCAAGTGATTAATTCGAGCAAAAGAAATTTGCTGAGTATGCAGGCCTCCTGCAATAGGGGTATTTGTTGACTTTGGCTGACTAATCTGAATCATTTGGAACTTTTTCCTGGATATTTGGAATAGCAAGATCTAAAAAAGGTTTTTGTAATAGAAAACAAAAAAACTCTTTACTTAGTGCTATTTTTATTTTCTTAAAACATTTTTTAAAATAGATACATTTTTGACATAAAATCAAGAAAAATATTGCTAAAAAATGTTATGTGAAAAAATTCTATTACGTACATTGGTAATACACAAAATGTTACAAGTATCAAACATAATTACTATAATTAAATATACCCATGTGAAATGTAGCCCCTGCAATACACATCTTAGTACAGTAGATATATTTTGATGAGCCATGTTAACATTATTTAATCCTAGGATGTTTTCCTAATTTTCTATCTCTGAGTTTGAATTTATTATGAATACTTCAAACAATACATGTATTATCCCCTCTTTTACCCTCAGGGATCACAAAGAGATGCCCACTCAGTTGAAACTATCATATCAACACCGAACACCTTATCTGGGGTAATACCAAAGTTCGAACCTCTACTCAGAAATTGTACTTCAATATCAGTCAACATCTTGCTCAAACTATTGACTACAAGTTTGTGTAGCCTCCCACTGTTATCAGCAGATCTGTTTGCCTGCCCCTTGAGCTCACAAAGCTCATAAAGTTTAAAGGGCATCTCAATAGCCAATATGATTCTATCTCATTCTCCATAGAGTTAGAATAGAATAAGAAACTTCCATTTATAAATGTTCTTGTTCATGCAGCGCTACCACAGACGTGAATCAGGAAAATTCAGGATTTTTTTGGTATTTGTCAGGAAAAGTCAGTAAAAGTAAGGATTTTTGAGTATTGGTCAGGAAAAGTCGAGAACAAGTTAAAAAAAATGCTGAAAGTCAGAAAAAATTATTATTTCAGAATTATGAAGAACAGCTTATCTACTAATATCAGGGAATTGTGTCATAATTAATCTAAACATTATGGGTTTAGGTTTGCACACAATTAGATAATTGGGTTGAGATTAGTAGTTGGGTTGGGGACATTAAGGGTTGAGTCTAGAATCCACCCTTAGCACTATCTTCTGTCCTTTATTTCAGTTTCATACCGTAGATTTGTATTTAAATTAATATCCACTAGAACATGATAAAGTAGGTCTTATTATTGAACTTGTGATAAAAGCCAAAATCTGTGGTCAAAACGGAAAGTTTCAAACATTAAGAATGCCTTCATAACACCATATAGTCGTAATTAAAGCCACTAAATAACTAGTACATTGAATACTCGAGTTTAGGGGCAGATCCAGGCGGGAGGGGGGCAGCCATAGCGAAACTGGGATACCACCAAGTGGATGGGGATCTGGGCAACCTCCCCTGAGAAATTTTGGAAAATTAAAACAGGAAACCCCCGTGTTTTTAGGAAATCTAATGACAAATTCAAACGTGCACTGGAACTTCAGAAATCCAAATTAATAATTGAGACTAACTCCTATTCAGAATCCAGAAGATTTGGATTATTCAGGAATTTATTAAAACATTCTTATTTGTTTATAGTTCAAGATGACAGAAAAATTGTGGGAATAACTTTGCGAATGAACTTTTATGTGTAAAGGACGATTTACTGGTGGTAAACAACAAGAAAAACTTTAGGAAATATTATACTTACACTCCCGCGTCGTCCCAATCGACCAAATTTGTGAAATAAGATCAGTCGACTTAGCAGAGGATTAGTATCCTTTGTTGTGTTAGTAACACATTTAAGGATACTTATATGTTATTATGAAGTATTTTTTGTGTTAATAACACAAAAAAGGACACACTAATTTTTGCTGAAGTTTTTCTTGTTGTTTACCCACAAGTAAATCGTTCTTTACACATCACATATCATTTGCAAATTTATCCCCACATTTTTTCTGTGATCTTGATCTACAAACAAATTTATTTCTGGTCATCTTTGCATACATTTATACCACACTTTCCCCCCTCAGGTTAAGTGGGTTAATCGAATTTATTATACAAATATATATATAATTTTTTGTTGATAATTTTTAAGTTTTGGATGGGGGGGCAGCCACACCTGAAAACATCTTGATCCATATCTGGATGTTTAAACTATAATCTGTATCCTTAGGACAAAATTACCACATCCCCTCCCTCCTCCAATCAGGGTCTGTGTCCTATATTTGAATGAATAGCCTGTATTAAACAAATAAGCTCCGAAAATAATCAATTTTCTTGGTCATCGATGGAAGTAGAAAATGTTTACATCAGGAAGGAAATACAGGCTTATTTACAAAAGGTAAAAATATACTGTAATCAGATCTTGGTGATAACAGAGCACCCCCTCCGCCTCTAAGTTGTCACCGTCTTGGTTGGGCGCCTAGAAGGCATTCACGACTGATGTACTAGGGATAGAACCTTGATTTGATAATGCCGCATTTTAATTAATAGATACGGCGCAACTTCGGATTTAGAGCATTAACTGAAAATTGATTTATGTAAATGTTTTGTATGCCAGTGTAAACTGTGTGTGTAAACATTGGACAAGACCAGGGAGCGTTCTCTCCGTTCAGCCTGGGTGAGATGTGCATTTGACAAAAAAACAAACCAATTGAAAATAACTCACTGAATAGTTGCATGGCTTTCATAAATAGTGTTCCGTCATTTTTGTAGAAAATAACCTTCCATAATAAACAGACAGAGAAGTAGGCTTAATATTTACTCTTGGTTTTGATTGAATGTTGCTGCAGCAAGCCTTAGGGAAATGTCCAATCCGTCAACACTTCTTTTATTCCTCAAACCTTCAATGCTGGAAACAATTCTGGGCAATATCTGAGTAACCAGCTCCTGTAATTTTGTTAACTTCATTTTCAGGTTTCTCCATTATCACCTGAAGTTCTCTAAAGAAAAAATATTCAAAAGACAGACGGTTTTCTTTTTCAAAGCGAGGTAGTTCCTTTGTTGGAATTCTCATGCAGTACTCTACATCTATAGTTTTATTTTCGCCATCAACATACCAACATCTGTCCTCACAAGAACTCAGCACAGAACCTCTCAACGTATAGGCATAAATAAAATCGCCTCTTTTACATGTCACTTGGGCGTAATAGTTGTGCCCCAATTTCCCAATTGGTGTGGCCAGGAAGAACATTTTGTATTGATTCTCATCAACATGATTCTTTGTAATTAACCAAAACCAGTTGTGAAACAAATATATTGGAATATAAGAGCATGTTTCATCTTGGAGGTTAAATTCAAACTTCCAAGAAACCGACTTTTTGTTGTCTTTATAAATATATGTTTCAGGATGACGTTTTTCTAAATGATCCAATAGTTGAATGATTGGCACTTTCATCTCACAAACCAGGCAAGCAAGAGGTCTGCAGCCACAGAATAGCTCATGATCATCCCCTGGTTCCACGATTACTCCACAGCCACTCTCACTGTAGCAACAAGTATGAGGCAAAACTTCCAATATACTCTTGACGCAAACTGGATTTTCCAAAGAAAATTTGCCTTGACATAAAGGGCATTTGTCCAATTTAGTAAGACAAACAAGACACAGAGCATGCCCTCTAACACACAGCTTGAAAGGGCGTTTGACAGTTTCCAAACATACAGGGCACTCAACACTTTTTTGTAATGAAGCTAGTAAAGATTTAAGCTTGTTGGTTGGATCACTTGCATTTGCCATTATTCGTACAGTAGTCCTCAACAATAATTCAAATTAAGTTTAACTCACTCACAAGAAAATGAACAATACATCCGCTCAATGTATAGGAAGCTTTCTGGACTTGAGTGTTAAATGTTGTTGATCAGTGACAGCCTATTGAGAAAGACAAATATGACTGAGTCAGATATAGACATTGGAAATGAGTCACTGATATCTGACTGAACAATTAATTATCTTTTGACTTTTGCATGTAAATTAATATAAATTTAACCCTTCCTGGGTTATGGAATGGATGGATATATCTGTTGTATTTAATTTCTGACCTGGTCTAGAAACTGCTATATTTGTCATAAAATTTATTTTCCAGGGCAAATATGGATACATCCGTCCAAAAGACCAAATAATATTGATCTTTTGTATTAAAAAAATAAACATCATACTGCCTAAACAAAGTTTTTTGCAGTTGGCTGCTGTTTTATAAATCTGTGCTACTTCATTTGGCGCTTTTTCATTTCAGTGAATGTTTGCTGATGTCTTCTTACGTCAGAAAACAATTAAAGTGACTAACTGAAGATGTGTGTATTATACAAACTGAATTAGTAAATCGGATTCTTTCTAAATTACTAAGTAAATAATTAAACTTGATTTGCAGAGCGTTCTTTAATTTTTACTACAAATTTAACTATCATAAATAAAATTATTTCATCAAACTTGTTTATTTTTTAGTCAGTTTTATTTTATCGCTGTTTTTAATATAGAAAAAAGCTGTTCTCGTTTGAGAGTGTTGCACAGAAACAAACACCTTCTCCCCCATGATACAAGGCTTTGTCTTGTCCAGGCCTTAGTGCTCTCTACACTGGATTACGGCCTTCCCGTCCATGACAATGTTGTTATTGCAAGGGACATGCACAGGGGCGGCTCCAGGGGGGGGGCCATGGGGGCCATGGCCCCCCCTCGAGAGCTCCGAATGTTTTTAAAATTTCAAACAAGGTTTTATTAAAATTCATTCTTGTGTATATGAAATCATTTTTGACCCAATATCGGAAAAGCCGTTGTATACAAGATTCTCGAAGACGAAGCTTTTTTTCTATATAATTGTTACTTATGTACACTTAATTCAAGCTTAAATTTTTTGTTCAATATTAATAGTAGGATACATTTTAAGTTGTTAGGTTGGCAGCGCGTCACGATTTGCCGCATGACCATCTCTATTACTAGAGATGGCCATGTTTGCCGCCATAATTTGGGTTTGGAAAATATTATTTATGACGAAAACAAAACAATATACGTTTATTATGAAATTAGCGCTTATTTCCTGTGTGTATGGATTGAAATAATTATATTATTACCAAGACCATCGACCATCGACCATCGGACTAACGGAATTGATCCGTTTGAATACTATCTGGCATTCAATACTTCGGACTATACCATATTACTGTATTGTGTATTCTCAACCAAACGTACAATCATAACAAAGTTGGAGTTCATTTAACCTGTCTTAGTCCTATTTAAAAAATGAACAAATTATTTAATCATCAAATTAGGGACCGTCCACAAATACTTAACGCCCTTGCGGGAGGAGGGGGGGGTTTCGTCAGCATTATGTACCGTTACAAAGGAGAGAGGGGGGCTTCAACGCAACGTTAAGCACCTATTAAACCTTAATAATTAATTCCATAAATTATTCCAACAACTTCAAATTATCTTCAAAGTACAAAGTTTTGACTTTTTGTGGGGGGGTGGGGGTGATAGTACAGTGTTACGTAACTTTTGAGGGGGTTTACTGCAGCGTTACTAGTCCGTTAAAAGGGGGGAGGGGTTTCTGATAATGCCGATTTTAGCGTTACGTAATTTATGGATGGCCCCTTAGGTAAAATTTTTAACAAAGTGTTAATAATCTCATAGTCAGAGGTGTTAATAAACACGTATTTGGGGGGGGCAGGGGCGTACCCAAGGGGGGAAATCAGGATATATCCCCCCCGAAATTTTTGGGTTATGGGAAATTTTTTTAAGAGATTAATATCTTGTTCACAATTAAGTGGTGGTATCACTAAACTTGCTATGAAAGAGAGAACACTACACACTCACTAAACTTTTATAAGGGGTTTCAATAGTTAAATTATATTATTTTAAAGATAATTGGTTCGGGGATGATATATTGGATTAGGGTATTTTTACCTATTGAGGTTGTCTTGAGTAATTGGTGGGAGTGGGCCTATAAGAACATAAGGCAAGCAAAAACTACTGATGAAAACAGTGGCCATTAATTGTACCCGCGATATTACTACCATACCCATCGTCGTCAGATGTGGCAAAAGTCTCATTATATCACGTGAAATATTCATGGTAAAAAAATCACGATGTTAAAATGTGGCATACGAATATTGTCGTCTTCTCAGGGCCGTGTCCTTTGCGCTATTCGTTTGTCGGACGATCTCGTAGCAGCATCGGGGCAGACGAAAATCGTCTGCCTACGTTGCGTGAAAACCAAGTCTCACCGTCAAACCTAGAAAGATTTATGATAAGTCTGTCAAATTTCAGAGATCAAACTTCTTCCGGTGGTCTCCACTATTTGACGTACCACTATTATGCGATTATTATTAGCCTCCGATGCTTAGGCCTACGTGTACAACATAGTTTTGCGGTCGCGTTCTGGGACTTGAGAAACACTACAGAAATGTGACAACCTGCATTTTCTAATTCTATTCATCAACCTCGCTCGGATAATCTAGGATCCGGATACTTTAGGTCCAGAAGGTCCGAGGCGCCAATAAATGAGAATGTGAAATATAGTTTTTACTTTGAAATAAAATAGAAAAACATTATTTTTTCCCAAGGTTAAGAACGTGTAATTTTTTAATTACTTTCTCATCTGTCGTATTTTAATGTAAGGCTTACTAAATAGATATGCTATTCCTATGACTGTGTAAAAACATTTTGCTGAAATTCTAATGTGATCAACAATTTTCAGAATTAAATCTGTGAGCAGTCTCAAATTAGCTCAAATTTCGGGAGGTATTCTGTTTGTTGTTGTGCCTCTAAATTGCCTAAAAATGCGAATTTACAGTTGTAATTTATGAAAATTTCCCGTCCCCCCTTTGGGGGTATTCCATACCTCTGGCCCCCCGGTGTATCCCCCCCGAAAATAAATCCTGCGTACGCCACCGGGGGGGGGGGGGGGGGTTGACTAAGATGAACCTAAGTTTCTCATACTTGGCCCCCCCCGAGAAACTGTCCTGGAGCCGCCCCTGGACATGCAGGGGTTGCAGAGGGTGCAGAATATGTGTGCCAGATTTGTTTGTGGGTTTAAAAAATATGACCACATCTCGAGTGCACTAATAGACCTGGGTTTATTGCCTATGTCTGATGTCTGCAACCTTCCTACAGCCATGGTAATCCATAGGATCTTGGAATCCAATACACCTGCATATTTGCGAGAGAAGCTGAGGACTCGGTCAGAGGTACGATTCTGCATAACAAGGCAGGATGCCGTGCTTGAGCTGCCTCACGTTTGCAGGGAGCTGGAGCGGAAACGTTATGGCTACTTTGCTCCTTTTATCTATAAAACTTTTATTTCGGCCGGAAGGGATGGTCCATTTAGAACCAAAGAAAAGTTTTCGATGTATTGTCCAATAAGTAAAATAAGATACAATTGTTATGTTTTCTAATTAGTAATCTAAATTATTTAATTTATTATTGCAAGTGGTTTACTGTTGTTTTGAGTGGACTTGAGTTGTTTTGAAAATTAACCCTGTTGAAAAACCGCTCTACAATAAAGACAACTATTTTATTTATTATTTATAATAATTTCTTATTTATTTAAAAGGCATACATTTTTGTAAGAGAACAAATAAAATAAGGGAAATTCCTAGGTGGACTGTTTTGTGGTTTTTAATATACAGTAAGTCTATTTGACGTTCTTCAGTAACAACCCTATAGATCAATCCAACTCCATAAATTAATAATTCGTGTAATTTGACAAAAATTGAAAAAAATTCTTGGTTTTTCTACAGATCTTGTAAGCAACAATAAAGAGGAAAGGGATTATAATTAGAGAGACAACGTAGAAGAATACCTCTCCTCTAATCTGTAATGCACAAAGAATTTCCATGCATAAAAAAGCTAAAATGGCTTCCCATGCACATTTTTATTTAATTCATGATATAATCCTAGAATGTATAGCAATCCAGGAGACTACAATTAAATCTCTTAAATTAAAAAATAATAATGATACTGATACAATATTAAAGCAATCTGCAAGCTTTGGGTCACACTTAGTAATGTTCATTTGAATGGCAAAGGATTGTATCAAAAGAATAGAAAGGAAGGGTTTTAACTGTTACCTGAAAGTTATGTATGTTCTCTAAAGGACAAAGTCGCAAGATAGACTGTTTTCATCGGCAAAGCGAGGTAGTTCCCTGCTAGGAATTTTCAAAAACTGGTATTCTTTATCTATGTTCTTATATATGTCATCATAATACCAAAATTTTCCCTCACAAGAAGTCAGCATAGAAACTTTTAATGTATGAGGGTAATTGAAATTGTAATTTTGAATATTACTCGGGCATCTTGACATGTTCAAAACTATGAATTTTATAAAAACTTATCAAGACACCAAAAATGAAAAATTTTATTAACATAAATGTTTGATTAATTTACTCAGGATCTTACACAAATAACTGAAAATATAAATTTTCTAATTTAATAGCCGGAAAATACAGTAAATTGTTAGGAGTTAATTCATATAATTCTATTTTTCTCAGCAATTAGTGTAATGACTTCTTGATTAGCATGATATGTGTTGTTTTATGTACTGGATATAAATAAAAGACGTATTACAACAGTCAAAATATATTTATACTTATACTGTACTTTTATTGCAAGACGGTAGATATACATAAAAGATGGAAAATTGCGATCAATTTCAATTGGTATGACCGATCTAAATTGTTTGCCATTTTCCTTCTTTCATGTATATTTACTGCCTTGTATTTGAGTAGCCGTTATAATATGTCGTTCTAGTAATATGTCTTGTACAAACCTAAATATAGTAGTACACCTCGGATTATCCGGACCCCACATTATCCGGATCCCGGATTATCCGGACCGGTATATTGCAGCATTTTCGTGAACATAGTTTTCTGGATTGTTTCTTGGGGTGCTGTCAGTGGGGGTAAAAAGGCGTAGGCCTACGGCAATTTTGCGAGTTAGTTTAACGCTTGAGTGGGCGCTTCACCGGCAAAACGCGAGCGGGCGCATGCGGAGTTTTACTCCGCAACACTAGATTGCACAAATTTAACCCTTTTTACTTGTTTTATAATGAAATATTGTATTTAAATGTTGACAAACTTCATTAGGTATCACATTTCATCGTCGATTCAATTAATTGTTCAACTTAATAGGTGTAATATTTCAATTAAACATAATAAGTAATTTTCTAGTATAAAATATGTATTAATTATTATTTTCATTTTTCGACTTTTCCTTTTGCTTCTTTTTTGCGAAAGCAAAAGGAAAAGTCCAAAAAATTAATAATAATTACAAATCCATTGCTATTATGAATTTTAAAAATAGGTATCAGTGTCTGTGTAACGGGAGAGGGGGCTCCGCAAACTGAGACGGCATTCTGAATTGCATATAACGAGGTACCAATGGGGGGGTGGGGGGTATAAATAGCTTTAGGAAATTCCTGGAATGAGGGGCATAAAGTTCGGAGCCAGACACGACCGCCGACACCCATTATGTCTGTTTATTTTAACATCAAAAACACGTGCGGAGGAAAACTCTGTGTGCGCCCTCTCGAGGGTTAATGCTGACATTTGATGCGTTACGTTATTTCTTAAGAAGTTACTGTAATAAGTTTTGAGTTACTTTAAGTTTCGTCATTATTATTCTAAGTTTGAGCCATTTTGAGTTATGATCATTTAATCTTAATAAATTAAATAATTTAATTTGGCGTTTTATTCCAAACCTAAACCGCAAGTAAGGTCAAAGTTAACATTATATTCGTATGATTAATAATGAAGTTTAGGTCGTAAATTTGTTTCAAAATTAAACCCCCGTACTATAACTTGAAAGATTAATATGTTGCACAGTCTTGATACGCCGTTTTCAGCATCAATTTAGCAGGGACTAAGGTATGCAATCTCTATTTAGGCGATATTGTAATGACCTCGGATTATCCGGATTTTTTGTTATCCGGATCGGTGTTCCGCCACATTAATCCAGGTAATCCGAGGTGTACTGTATATCTTAAGCATTTTAAGACGTCTTTTATTTATATCAGGTTTGTGTAATGATTGTAATGTACAGCTGATCTAAATGTCAGTTGTTGAAAAACTTTCAAAGTGTCCCCATTTAGAATTGATACTAAGTAGTAGAAACTTGATGCAATACAATAAAATTGGTGCAATCAGTTTAAGTTTATTTCCTGTACTAATGTTCCCGGGTTAAAGTTCAGATCTTAACAGGTTTTAAAATTATTTATGAATGTGAAAATTACATACATACAGATAGATGAAGAACTAGGCACCAGAGAGACCTGGTGTCTAGTTCTAATGATAGTTCTTTGATAGTTCTTCATGGTTCTATGATAGTTCTGTACAATGTCGTAACACATTCATCACTGAGAATGTGGATCTGTCCACCTGCAGCCTTGGCTCTCCTCAGGCCTAATGTTGAAGCGTCACTCATCGCTTGCTTCAGGCTCACTTCAGCTATAAAATGACTAACTACAGTAGACACCGTCTAGTTTGGCTTCGGTTGGATCGGCCGCCGGATGGTCCAGCCTGTCCTAGGAGGGTGACTGATATCCGTCATATCCCATGCCACCACCTTGGGGGAAGACCTTCGTTAGGATTTATCCTGAATGTTTGGTTTCCGGCCGTAGAAGTAAACTATTTATGTCAGTTTAGTTTACGGGCAAGCTTGTAATTGATGGACACACTTGACCTCAACTAACAAACTATGTTCTTATCCTTTAAGTCAACGAATCAAAGGGCTGTACAGTAAGATTTGATCTAGGATTTAGTGTGTGCGTTTTTTTGCTGTTTAGTATTAGGACTGTTCTCGGGAGTGAACGTTGCGAGTAATTGTAAGTTGTACATGTACGAATTTATTTTGAGAAAAATGTTTTCTAAAATTGGAGAAAAACATAAACACACGTTTGTGATAATGGAACAAAAACTTGGTAAAATGTTTTGCATAGCAAAAGAAAATAAAAGATTTCTTTTAATTTGTATAGGTTATGATTCAAGTAATACATATAAATGAATTTGATCAAATAAATTTCTGGTGTTTTTTTTCAGTACGTAATGTGTTTTTCCTGTTTACTTTATATCCTCAGTACGGTGTCGGTAACTATCTACAAGTGGCGCAATATGACAGTTCAACACAGAGACATAAGAATATTTTCTTTGACAATTAAACACTGTAAACATGTTTAAATAACGTGTTTTGTTGATTTTTATGCATAGCTAATGAATTTAATAGGGTTATTTTACATTTTGTTAGGACATCCGGATAGTCCGGCCATTTTGTAGTCCGGCCGGTGGTCCAGTCCTAAGGTGGCCGAACTAGAGGGCGTCTACTGTAATATAATTTGAAAATGTAAAATTAATAACCATTTTATTTGTGTCAGTATTGTAAAAAAACTGTAAACATTATGTAAACAAACATATTTTTTAAAACAGGTGTTTAACTTAAATTAATAAATGACAGTACACAATTCAGATACATTACATCAGCAATTTTCAATCAACATTTTTACATGTAAGATGAAATCAAATTAAATAAACTTTATTTCCTAAAGTATACAAATTATACAATAGAATTTCAAAGCAAATAAGTATGGAAAAGGCAAATCAGTATGGGGCGAGTGTGCTATGAATGGACCCATTGCAAACAAGAGCCCAAAAAAAGGAATTTAAAAAATTTGAAAACATAGATTTTATTTGTTTGCGTTTTCTTTATTGCCTCATTAATTATACATATAAAGTGAATATCACAATTGAGTAAACTTTGGTTAACACTCATAATGGAATACAAAGATACGCTTTTTAAATATTCTGTGTGATCGCAATTCATCGCAATTCACCAGGGAGACAGAAGAATTGATCAGTTCTAGTAGTTAAATTTTCATAGTTACAACCTGAAAAGTGAATTGACACTGGGTTGAAAGTGTGGCTTAAAAGTTTATTCCCTGAAGAAATATACTTTAAATTTCAGAGTGTTTTCATGAATAAAGCGTGGTAGTTCATCGTGAGGAATTCTCATGCAATATTGTTCAGATTCATTGTTATAACTTTCTTCTTCTTTTTCATTTCTTCCATCTACATCACTTTCTTCAGTTTCACATTCTTTTTGTTTATCTTCAATTTCTTCCTTAGGTCCTAAATCTTTTGTCACTTCTACCTTGGCCTTAAGTGTATAGGTGTAATTAAAGTCACCTTTTTCTATTGTCATTCGAACATAATAGTTGTGTTCAAGTTTTCCAATTGGTGTAGCCCAAAATTCAATTACAAATTGTTTCTCATCTTTGTCATAGTCATAAAAAAGCAAAAACCAATTGTCAAATAAGAATATTGGTGTGACATCCATACAAGAGTCCAAAGAAATTAAGTTGACATTGTTGCAAGTTACAGAGTCAGTTTTGTTTCGACAAATAAAGACTGTGGGATGTTGTTTCTTGTAATGTTCCATCAGCAGTACTATTGGTACTTGCTCTAAGCAAACACCTTCCGCCCAACAATCTGTCGGCCTGTAGCCACAAAAGTCATCATGGTCATCACCTGACTCTACTACTTCTTTACACCCATTGACACTGTAGCGACAAGGGCGCGGTAATACTTCAAGGATACTTTTTATACTTACTGGATTTTCTGAGATTAATACTCCTTGACACATTGGACATTTGTCATTTGTTTTCAGACAAGCAAGACAAACCACATGACCAATTACACACATTTTAAATGGTGACGTTACAATTTCCAGACATATTGGACACTCAACACTTTTTTGCAATGAAGTTACTAGAGACTTATACTTGATTGTCAAATCACTTACACTTGCCATTGGTGCTATGGTAGATACACAGTGAAAAAATTTAAGTTTTAAGAACTGTTTAGAAAATTATACTCGTTGTTGCACAATCCAGAGGATACTTACTTGTGTTCTAATAATATGACAAACTTATCTGTTTTGACATAACATACTGTATGCGTCTATCTTAAAGTTTAACAAGGAACAAACAGGAAAGTTGGAACAGCAGGAACAGTCACTGTCTGGAGTTCTGAACTATGCACTTGGCCATTCTTATCTTGCCCACATTCCATACCTGAATATAGTCTTACTTTCTGTAACTTGCATTTCCTCCCCTCTGACCAAACATGTTCATGAGTTTGCAATTTTAGACTTAACTGCAGCTGTTGCTGGATGTGTATTTGTAAATTACGTATAGAGATATTTTTAGTTTAAAAAATATTAACTTGCAAATGTACTATTTTTAAAGATAATTTATAAATTACTGTAGAATATGAATGATTGGTTTTATATGCATTTTGTTGAAACTGTAAATTTGTCTTCTTTTTGTTCTTTCTTGACTTCAAAAGCCCCTCTGTTGAGCACTAATTTAAGAATTATCAAGAAACAGTTTATTCATTTAATGGTGAAAAGAGAGTCCATTATCTAAAGCTGACAAAAGGCAATGAATTTTGTTCAATTTTTCTTTATTTTAAGAGAAGTAAATATAAAATTGTTCAAATTTCTTTAAATGTTTATTCAAACATACAAGATTAACTCTAGAAAACTAAAGTTAGACATGAGGCCTATTCTAATTTTATATACTATTTTTTGTTTTGGCACTTTATTATTAATCAAATGTATAAATTTTAGTGTCCAGGGTTAATTGTAAATTCAAATCGTAAAACAATTGTTGTATTTTAATGAAACAGTCAATGAGCTTAAATGAGTGTTGAATATGAATTTACTGTTATTATTTTCATGTTTTCTACTAAAGTTGTAGTCAGTGTAGCTATATTTTGTATTTAAACTATGCCTTACTACAAAATCTTGCTTATAAAATAGTTTGTAAGATTGGCACCATTAACTGTTTGACAGTTATGTCTTTGTTTATATTTTCTTTTATTATCATTATAATCATGTCTTATGATCCAATAATGCTTTATTTTTGAAATCGTTATGGGAGCAAAGTATTCAGGTGGTAGCAGATAAAATAAAAATTATAGACTTTTTTCAGTATTAAATAACACACAGTCATAAGTGTGATAAGCACAATCATAAATGAGTTTAGAAGAATAAATAACTGATATTGTGAATCTACCTAAAATAATGTTATGTTACGAGGCCGGATGGCGAGTCGCAAGGCAAGTGCGGGATTTTCATGCGAGTATCGTAAAACTTACCGGTCATGTGACAAACAATTCTTTTCATCATACTACTCAGAAAAAAACATATTTTTAATCATAACATATTTCTTGCATCAACCACTACGTTCCTCAATTCTTTAAACCTATCCTATAACAAATAAAACATTTGATACTGCTGTCAGTGCTGCCATTACATTCTTCAAAAAGTAACCTATGCATTATACGTCGGTTTGTTACAAATCAGCCGTTTGTTTACTTCCGTAATTGTAGTTCGGGAACTACGATGTCGTCTTCTGGACTGGTATTGACAAAGGGTAACTTTCAAGCCAACAAAAAGGAACAGAAAACATGTTTACTGAGTCAGTATGATGAGAAAAAATTATTCTTTGGTGTTTGATACTGAATAATTACTTTGTCACAATGATTATGAAATAAATTTAAATTAACTCCCTTGTAACATCTTTATTGAATTTTAACTGTTTCTGTGTTAATTTTAACTGTATTTTAAATATTTATTTTATGTTTTTACTACTCTCAGGAAGGTAAAATATCTTTAAGTTTATCTATATATAAAACCCAAACTACCCGTAACTTTTGAGAAAACAATAAGTCCGACACCTTAATTTTTCATACTTTCAGTAATTTAAATTGAAATAGTGACCTAAAAAAGATATTTTAAGCCAAGTATGAATGAGAGATGAGTGGCACGATCCAGTAGTCTTGTTACTGACTAAAGCCGATATCCGTCAATCCTATATTTGAATGAAAGGTCTTTGAAATAAAATCTCAGGAAAAATACAACTTTTTGATTAATTTGCCTAGGGCACAAATTTAAAGAAAAGCGCTGAATATCTGTTTCATTTGTTTTTATTTATTTTTTACTTTTTCCCAAAGAAGTGAGACACTGTCAGCTAGTACTGAATAAGGTCGGATACATCATTTTCAAGCCCAACAGGTTTTTTCATTCTGGTATTTAATCTTTACCTGTGGCATAGGTGAAGCATAATTAATTAATCTGTGCCAGTGGAAATATAATGAAGACTGATAAAATAATTGTTACATGGATTTTTATGTTTTATCTTGGTAAATTGTTTTCAGTAATTTGAAAGACTGCACTTAGACTAAGGTCAGAACTACCCTTATCTACTTTTCCTTAGGTTCAAGAGTCAGGATTTTCATTGTCTTAAAGAGCACATGTAATTGAGAAAGTCAGGTTTTATAAATAACTCCAAAACATTAGTTAAACCTACACTAACTGTAAAATATTAAAAAAAATTAAGGAGTAATTAACAAATATCCTAACAATAACAACAAGGAAAAAGATCCTAAATAAGTGTTATTGCAGGGCCACAAACCACTAATGCTGAAAAAATGGATTTTCCATAAGGATTTTTTATCATACTGACACAGAAACATGGGTTTTCTGTTCCTTTTCGTTGGCAGAAAAGTTATATTTTTTCGTTGGCAGATGGGTTTTCGGTACTTGTGTACTATACGGACCCCACCTAATTTCCATTAATTTAGTTTGGTTAGGGCCGAAATGACATATACATACGAAAACTACTTAACCCAACCTTATTTTTGATACGTCACATGCCCGAGTAAGTAAGTGAGTCCCCGAAACCAAAGGCGTTCCCGAGCGCCATACAGTGCTACACTGGCCAAGGAATGATTCATTGTTGCGGCGCACAGCTGTTGAGTCACCGCCAGACAGTCGGTTATGTTAGGTTAGATTATCATAAATATGATAGTAGGACTTTCCTCGTTTCGTTACGAATCAAACGATACCAGATGAGTCATACCTTCGCCAGCCAAATCCCCTCCAAATAGGCCTAGGTCAGGCTGTTGACGGAGTGTGCGCATCATTTGTGTACAGGATTTGGTGGGCTAAAGTATGACTTATTCGGTATCGTTTGATTTGTAACGAAACTAGGAAAATCCTACTAACATATTTATGATAACCTAACCTAACATAACCGCCGCAGCGCGCTGTTTAAGGGTGGCTAGCTATAATATAGGTAGCCGGATCGACCCCGAGAAAAGTTAGTAGCTTTTTGAAGGGTTGTTTCTGGAGCCAGCTGCCATTGGTTGTTGGGCTATTAATTAACAGTCCTGTCTAAGGAACGTGCCAACCTTAGTCAGTAACAAGGCTACAAGATCGCGCCACTACCATCACGATCATCACACTCATCCTTCACTCATATTCAGGGTAACGTCCTCCATGAGGTACCTGTCTTAATAAAAATGATTAAGAAAAAAATGATTAAAAAAATGAAATCGTAGCTTTCTGGAACACCCTGAAGTAGAAGTATGTTGTTTTTTCCTTATATTTGTTCACAATACAATAATGTTCAATAATATGTAGGGTTTCTTTACCTATAACCAAACTAAATTAATGGAAAAATTGGTGGGGTCCGTTTAGTACACAAGTAGGGGAAAGTTGCCAATATTGTACCACTTTTTGGTTTTTGTGTTTTAATTTCATAATGTCAACATTAAAAGAGATATGGCCTTGTTTTTTTAAAACAGGGACCCTTTTGGAACATTAATATAGCACAACTTGAGGCAAATATTTATTTTTATAATTACTATGAATTTTTGTAAACCCTTGCAAGTGGTACAATTAAGGAAACCAGTTTCCCAAATCGTACCAGCGAGTTCCTAAATCGTACTACATGGAAAAATAAAGCACGCACCTTTAAAATGGTAGCAAAGAAAACAAAGAGGTTATGAAAATACATTTATTTAGGGTGTATAAGTAAATATTAACTATAAAACATATAAAATATAAGGTATATAAGTAAATCTATGAGGAAAATATAACGTAAAAAAGTACATCAATATTTCATGATGTACAATATACCAAATATTGTCTATTTTCTAATTAAATATAAAGTTAAATTAAGTACTATATTCCTATGTATATAATAAATGCTTTAATAGGTATAACGTACCGGTAAACATTTTATGAAAATACTGGATCTTTTCCGTTAATTCACCACCACTATTTTCTTTTGTTTTCCGTTAGTTCACCACCACTCAAAATCTAAAATACAGTAAAGAAAGTCGTTCTGAGTAATTAGGAATATTGAATTCGTTTTTCCCTTTTCTGCAGTATTCCTGAAAGTCGAATCTTATCGCACGGCAATAACCGGACCGTGCGCTCAGCGGCCAGTCTAGGCAGTGGAGCGGAAACAATGAATTTCTTAAGTGTCGCAAGTGAATGTAAGAGTGAGGAGAGTACAGTGCGTTTTTTACGTTCATTGAGCGCCGGCTAATGTACTATTGATTATCAGTCGATGTTAGGACCTGACATAACCCAACCTAACCAACTCATCAAATACATTAAGTAGTTATGGCTACCAAAGTAACTTCAAAGTGTAACAACGTAATTAATATGTGTATTGTTTTTGTGTTTGTGTGTCAAGAATAATGTTAAAAGGTTGTTATAATACTCTTTTTCGATCAATTAAACGTTTAAGTTTTGAGTAAATATATTATTTCGCAGTATTAGTTCCATCCCGATTAATTCTCAGTCTGTAGATATTAGTTTGTAAATGCGAGGTATAACAGAAAATACCCTTAAATAGCTACTTACGCAAGCACATGTCGTGTAAAAAATACGGACCACAAAATTTGTTTAAAAAAATGCTGGAACATATTTCACAGTTCAGCCACCACAGTAAAGAGGGAAGTCGTCAATTAAGAAATTGTGTGAGTTTTCAATTTCGTTATTTATTTTCCTGTTTTTCTTGCTGTTTTTAAATAGGATGTACTGTAAAATGTTCTAAGCTAAACCTACTTTAATTTAAAATAGAATTGGTGGTGAATTAATGGAATCATGAGTAAGAAAATAGTGGTGGTGAATTAACGGAAAAGATCCAAAATACTATATATGAAAATTCAATGGTACGATTTGAGAAACCACTGGAGGTACGATATGGGCAACTGGGACTTTTTTCAAACAAAACCTCAATTCTAACCTCAAATAAAAGCTACCATGTGATCAACACTACTAAAATAAAGTACTTTAGATGTACTTTTAAAATGTATATAGAAAATTAATCAGAATCTACGTTGTACATCACTATTAGCTTACATGTGATTGCTAAAAACTACATCAGTTTCTGACAAAACACAAAAACGAATTTAAAATTAAAAATACTGCAAACAATTCAGTGTAAACTATTGTCCACGATTCAGACTCATGGTTAGTTCCGTTTTAAGGCACGAGAGCTCCCCTGTATCGCTTACTGTCTGAAATATCGCGGTGGTACGATTTAGGAGGCGGTACGATAATGGCAACTTTCCTCTACCCAATTTTCTAGCCTATAGCCCAGAAAATTTTCCGGACTAGGGTTACCAGGAAACAGATGTAAACAATCAGCTGATTGCAATATAAGGCAACTCTATTTGAAAACTTTATTGATTCACATAAAAGTTAATAAAAATAATATTTTCTCAACATCCTCGCATCCATACACAACTAGAAATAAAATCAACTTCGGCTTCCAAATTCCTAAACTGCATAATAAAGCTAATCTATTTAATTCTTTTTACCTTGCCCATCAACTTTATCGTAATCTGCCAATCGAAATTTTGAATGCTGAGAATGACAGCATCGCCAGGTACAAGCGGAAAGTGGAGGTCTGGCTGTTGCAAATCGGCGCCGATGCTGCGGAGCTGCTCTTGCACTCGCCTTACACATGAAAAATCTACTTCTACCGTAAACAGCCTCTGAATATTCTGATGTACCCACTGAAATTTGATTCTTAATTTATTTTTACATCTGTTTTTTTTCAATTTTTTGTGTATTTTTTTATGTTATTTAGTTTGCATTTTGTCAGTAATTTAGTTATTTTTAATTTTACAGGTCACCTTATTATTGTTATTATTATAATTTTTTTTTTTTATTTTTATGAGCCAGTGTGCGCTTCGTGGACTGTTAATGGACTCTCCTCACGCTCAGACGTAGAGTCTTGTGAGGAATATTTCCATTTATTTTTATGTTTTATTAAACACTGTTTTATGTTCAAAGGAAATAAATATCTTGAATCTTGAATCTTGCAAGACAACCACATTTAATGCATATTTAAAGGTTACTTTAGAGGAATAGAACAATGTAGTGGCAGCACTGATTGTAGTAGCAAATGTTTTTATTGGAGGTTAGGTTATAGAATTGAAAAGCATAGTTGGACAAAAGCATGGTCAATTTTAGCAATGAAGATCCCACCTGAAAAATTAATCAAAAGTATTGTAAAAGATGACTCGTGAAATTAACATTTGCTCAATTAAAAGCTTGTCTATCACTTACCGGATTAATAACTTAATATACTATTACAGAAAATCTATTAAATAATTTTATTGTAATAAACATGTGGTTACTTCAGATTTTGCTAATCTTATCGATGAAAGTTTTAAAAAGTACATTTTCTGCTAGAATGACAATGAATACTCTGTGCCTGCCAATATATCTAATGATGGTTTTATATCTCCTAAATAGCAATAAATGTAAAGACTGTGCAAGGTCATTGTATGAATCTCTTAAAGTGTTGGCAAACATTCTTAATAGTTCTAAAGTTTTTCTCTCTAATGAACACTTAATTATCTACTACTGCCGTCCCATAGACAGCTGCTTACTTGGTGAAGATGGAAGCAGGTGAAGCACAGAATAACACTAAAAGAACACACACAAAATTCTTTATATTTCATCCCTTTAGGACTTCATCAGAAGAGAGAGAGTGAGGAATCATCACTCTCTCTCTTCTGATGAAGTCCTAAAGGGACGAAATATCAAGAATTTTGTGTGTGTTCTTTTAGCGAATTTCCCCTATAGGGAAGAAGCTATTACCATAGGTCTCATGGTAAGACCTAAACCCGAGACCATGATAACTTTTCGTTTTGGGGCCCCCAGAAGCAAAAAACACCATTCGTTTGAATTTACATATATATATATATGTGGATATATATATATGTGTCTGTTAGCACGATAGCGGCCGTAAAAATGGTCCAATCTTTATGAAATTTGGTGCAGACGTGTAAAGTGGTAATCATTTGGACCAGTGGCGGCTGGTTGGTTAAATGAACAGGAGGACTCACTTACTACTAACTACCAAAAGAGTATTACGGATTTTGTGTATTTCACCTACCTTCGATTGCTATTTCATGGTCTGTAATATTACCAATATCCGCTGGATTCACTATTAAAATAATATTAATCACTTGTCACCATCCCTGATTACCGTCTCATTGGAGTAAAATAGATACATGAAACACAGAATGTAAATAAATAACAAAATAACCTCACTTCAGCTCCCATCGTTTAGGTTACGTTACGGTTTGGAGGTTAGAGAGTTTGGTTGCTATGGTTACTAAAACGAGCAAACAACAGGTGAGCCAACATGAATCGTGCAATCATAACGGCAGCAAAGGTTCAGTTTCTTATTGCCCTAAAGAGATTGTGGTGGCTGCACTAATTGCTGATGTGCGCGCGCATCTTTGGACTCTGCCCGATCCGCCTTATATCAAAACATGGTAGTGACGTCAGAGCACCCTCACCAGTGACTGCTCGATTTGCCATAAGATAGCATGCGTTAGGATTGGGACTCTTCGGCTAGCGTCCGCGGGATATAGTACGCGCAATAGCAGATGACACCTAAATACTTTCGCAACATATTTCTATGCATATAGTTGAAATGAATTTATTATTAATGATCAGTGTAATGAAAATTAGTATTTTTTACACATTTATCGGATACATATGCAAACTAATTTAATTCAGTATGTTTGAAAATCTTCTGGGGGGGGCGGCGTCCGAGAGTCCTTATGGGCCGGCCGCCACTGATTTGGACAAGTTCGTAAACCAGCCAGATCGGACCACCAGAAGGGGGGTAAAGGGGGATAAACCCCCCCAAAAATGGGTTTATTGCGTTTTTCACATTAAAAAATTGAAGTGATACAATTTTGGATTTCACCATTGATTTAGCATTGAATTTTTAGCTTGAACAAACAAACAATTTAGTATTTTGAATCATGGCTCTAAGTCCATTGGTTACCAAGATATTGAAGGTGGTAAACACAGTACGTTGTCCCAATGTTAACCTTATGGGAAAAAGGTAAAATTCTAGATCTCGCTTATTTCTCAACACATATTGATAAAACTTGGTAAATGGCTTCTTCTAGTTCAGATCTACTAAATATTGAATTAAAACCACCCAGTTTTAATATACCTTTAGCAGAAAACCTGCATACTTATTCCCCATGTTATTCTTATGGAGCTTACAAAGACATGTCAAATCTCGCTATGTTGGATTGAATTATGTTGTTTTGCATTTGAAATTCGCTGAGTATGCAGGTCTGCTGCAACGGGGGCATTAGTGTTATTCTATGTTTCACCTGCTTTCATCTGTACCGGGTAAGCTTGCTGTCTATCCCCTTCCTTTTTACCTGATATTCATAGGCTAGAGCTTTTCAAAATGATCCTATATCGTCCCATAGAGTGATTCCATATATTAAGTAAAATTATAAAAGCACAATAATTACTTAGTAGTAATCAACTACTCAATTATCATCCAACTTTTTAATTTACACAAAAGAAAGAATACTAATTCCACACAACACAATTTAACTTCTATATAAATTTAGGTACTCTTTAAAGTTTTACATTGTTATTAATAATAATGGCCCGATTTAAGAAAAAAAATAAAACTTTCAGTCTTATCTTGTATTTACTATTAATACATTAGCTTGAGATGCTACATCCATTGTATACTATGCCCTGTTTTTCTAATATTAATTTTTCTTATCTTCACCTAGGACTTATGCATGAGTTGCAGGCAATACAGAGAGTATTACTCTATTATATCACCAATTATTGAAGGACATATCTTCTAACAAAACACGTTTATTGTTGGGAGTGGCCACGTGATACCGAATTGACTTACTTTTCTTCCATCTTCCATAGGGTTATTTGTTCCCCCCCCTCCTTTTATCGGTTGTTGTCCACTATTTGTATGTATGTCTGAGGGGGGTCTTTGGATTTCACGTTCAAAGTGAGTTGTTGGATTGGCGCGTAACTCAATGTTTTGACTGATGTTTGCTGACATTTGGCATTTTTGGTTGTAAAATAATTTCTCTCTAATTAATGATTAGTGACAATAGATGTTTGAGTAAAAGATAGTGAATAATCTTTCCAAGTTTAATTTTGGGTATTTCATAATCAAACCTATTGAATTTTTACAAGTGTGTAAGTGAATGAATTATTTAAACTAGTGGATCCGAGCGCACGGAATCGTGAGCTACTCTAGCAGAGCGATAATTCAAATGGCGACAAATTTAAAATACAATCATGCTAACACGATCCGTCTTGAGGGTTATGTTTACACAAATTAAAAAATAACAGCAATTAAATTATCCAGCTGATCAAAATGTAAATAATTATGTTCTTCATAAGGATAACATGGGAACTTTAAAAGCCAATGGGGCAGAGCCCAAGGGACTTTTTCAAAAATGTAAGGCCAGTTTGCAAATCTACGCGACACGCTCTTTCCAATGAGCCGTCAATGATCAAAATCGGTTAAGAAATGACGGAGGAGTTCATAAGACAAATTTCGTGTTGGCGCATTAATTATATAGATTTATGTTCAAATTGACATTAAAACAAAAATATCTAAATCCAACATTTCTAAAAAACCTACTCTAATAAAGTTATTTTTATATAATCAGGATTTTTCCTACATTTTAAAAATGGTTGTGAACAGCTTTATCTAGCAATGATACATTGGAATAAAGTAGCAATACTTGAAAATGCAAGATGAGACCAACCACTCACCCTCCCATATTTGGTCAGGCAGGTAAGGAAAGCTCTCAGAATAACCCAAATTTCAACGATCGCTGCTACAGCTGATGCCATTGTTACGAGCTAACTAAACACATGTCGTTGTATCCCGACTTGTTCCTTGGGCTAAGACAAACATAAAATGCCATATAAGTATGGGTCTAAAATGCCTATATTTCTGTCGGTTTGTTTGTGATTTTAAAAAATTATTTCATATCATGGGCATTTTTCAAGATGGAAATTTCAAAATTGGTACAAATGTGTAGTTTAGAAGGTTAAAAGAGCTTAAAAAATTTCGTTCAAATATCTTAATCCGTTTCAATATGGCGGCCATTTAAAATATTTAATGTCAAATTTCATGAAAATCGTAAATATTAAGAATATTGTTTTTATGATTAAAAAGACAGAGAATTTAAATCCAAATCAAATGAGACCTTGTTTGTTAAAATCGATCACATACAACCGAGTTAAAAGTTTTTAGCGAATTTCCCCATAGGGAAGAAGCTATTACCGTAGGTCTCATGGTAAGACCTAAGCCCGAGACCATGATAACTTTTCGTTTTGGAGCCACCAGAAGCAAAAAACACCACTCGTTTGAATTTTTATATATATATATATATATATATATATATATACTATATATTTGTCAAATACCACTGAGTGGAAACATCATACAGCCCAAACTACTTGACCTAGAACCTTGAAACTTTGCATGGATGTTCCTCTTAGGGCGTAGGTATCCGCTAAGAACGGATTTTACAAAATTCGTAGTTTAAAGGGGTTTTTTGCGAGGCCGAAGTTTTCAAATTTTCCCATTTAAAAGTATGTTGGACGATTTTTGTTTACATTTTTAATGTTCATAAAACAATCAGCTGGTAGTTTGCTTCGGAAATGTATACGTTGATACAGATGATAATAAATTTGATTTCTTTGATCATGGCTTCATTGATTTTTGTTGATTTGTTTCAAGGACATAATTATGTACTATATAAAGGTTACATTTAGTTTAGATAAAATCCATCATTAATTAGTTAATTGGCACCATCTATATTTCGGTAGCGGGAGTTATCGTTTTTCCTGGAGGCGTTCGTAATAATTTTTTTATGACATCTATGCCTGTCCGATGATTTGGTGTTTCGTATAATTTGACGTACGCAGTTTTAAACGTAAAGAGCATACTGCCTTTTGTGGCTGGGTCTTGAGACTAAATCCCGGTAAGATGGAAAGAGAAAAGCACATTATCAAACAGAATGTGCTGAAATGATATGATTCTTTGATCTATTTTTGTAAAAATTGATAAATTATTCAAATCCCTGATTGTAAGTTATATTTATACTATCTTTTCTACTATATTTTTGTCAAATACCACTGACCTATCATTGCACAGCCAAAACTACTTAACCTAGAACCTTGAAAATTTGCATGGACGTTCCTTACAGAGTATTGGCATTCCCCAAGAACGGATTTTTTTTTTAATTTGAGGTTTTTGGTGGAGCTGAAGCTTTGAAAAGGCCCCATTTTGTTTAAATTTCAAATGTTATTAAATCAAGCATACTAGCTTAACAAACGGATACGTTGTTACAGCTGATTTATAATTTGATTCCTTTTATCATGGTTTTATGGTTGTTTTGATGATTTTGTTAGGTTATTCGTACTATATAAAAGTTACATTTGGTTTAGTTTCGTACCTTATTCGTTCAATCATAAGCTTATTATGTGGTACCATCTTTTTAAGCAGCGGGAGCTATAGTTATTTCCTTAGGCCGGCCTTTATGTTTTTAATTACAATCATGCCAGTTACAATAATTTGGCAAATTCCTTTTTCATCTAATTCGACGGTGTCCTGGCTTTTCACGGAAAAATAAATGCTGCAATCAGTGGTTTATCTTAAATTATTACTACCTGCCCATATTTTAAGTTAAAAAAAATAAGTGAATCGAGTTTGAAATACTGCCCACGGATAGCACAATAACTGTTTCGAACATTCAGCCCTTTACTGTACTTAATTGATGCCCTACTAGGCAATCCAGGGACGTAATGGTAAATCTACAAAGAAGTACCTTAAAATCGACACGTTTGGTGTTAAAATCGGTCCGGCCGTATTCGAGTTACAACGGTGAAAAGAAAACCTTCACTACCTACTGTGGTATCTACATTTTATCCTACATTCCGCCATAAAACAAACATATCTCTACATGACATATTCCTTGATATAAATAGTTTCTATTCAGTCCTCTAGATTCTTCATATCAAGGTTAGACGATAATTTTTATCGTGAGCGAAGCCACGGGTTTTGCTAGTAGATATATCTATATATCTATGTGTCTGTAAGCATGATAACAGCCGTAAAAATGGTCCGAACTTTATGAAATTTGGTACAGACATGTAAAGTTGTAATCAATTGGACGAGTTCGTAAACCAGCCCAATCGGACTACCGGAAGGGGGGGGTAAAGGGGGATAAACTCCCCCAAAAATTGGTTTTTTGAGTTTTTTACATAGAAAAGTAAAATTTATCGAATTTTTGTCCGCACCATTGAATTCAGCTCAAAAAAACAAATAATTTAGTACTTTGAATCACTGCTTTATGTTTATTGGTTTCTGAGATATTGAAAGTGGTAAACACAGTACGTTGTCCCAATGTTAACCTTATGGGAAATAAGTAAAATTCTAAATCTCGCTTATTTCTCAACATATCTTGATAAAACTTGGTAAATAGCTGTTTGTAGTTCAGATCTACTAAATATTGAATTAAAACCACCCAGTTTTAATATACCTGTAGCAGCAAACCTGCATACTCATTTCCCATGTTATTCTTATGGAGCTTACCAAAACATGTCAAATCTCGCTGTGTTGGATTGAAAAATGTTGTTTTGCATTTGAAATTCGCTGAGTATGCAGGTCTGCTGCGACGGGGGTATTTTCTACATTCGGTTATGCAATTTAATAGGCCTGCCATACATGTACCTCTTAAATTATGTAACCGAATATAGAAAAAACTGATAACTCAGTTGTTTGTGATCCAATTTTAATAAACAAGGTCTCATTCGATTTGTATTTAAATTCTCTATCTTTTTCATTGCAAAAACCATTTTTTTTATATTTTCGATTTTCATGAAATTTGGCATTAAATATTTTAAAAGGCCACCATATTGAAACCGCTTTAGATATTTGAACGAAATTTTCTAAGCTCTTTTTACCTTCTTAACTACACATTTGTACCAATTTTGAAATTTGTATCTTGAAAAATGCCCAAGATATGAAATAATTAAAAAAAATCACAAACAGACCGACAGACAGAAATCCAAGCATTTTAGACCAATACTTATATGACATCTTATGTTTGTCTTAGCCCAAGGAACAAGTCCACAAAATATGTCCAGACAATTTGGAAGCACCCTGTATAATAAATTTACATTATGGTTTTTTTTAGCTCCCAGGTAATAAGATCCATAAGAGTCCATTGAAATGCACATTTTATTGTTAAAGGTATTTTACGTAAATTTGATATATTTTTTCAATTAAATTTGGAAATACATTAAGAACAGCCATAAAACTGTCAAATCAAACCCATAGCGATAATAGCACTGCTGACAGTACAGGGCTCAAGGTCATTAGATTGCAAAATTGGACAAAAAACACTTCAGCACATGTCAAAATTACGTACAATATCTATCTAAGGTTAAAATGTAAAACAAACCCACCATGAACTGAATAAGTCAACAGCCGAAAGGGAGCTAACATTGTCTGTCTTCAACAGGCCATTTCCGAGAGGGACTTTGAGCGGTTTGCCGAGATCACGATGAAGGACAGCAACCAGTTCCACGCCGTCGCGCTGGACACGTTCCCCCCGGCCGTGTACATGTCTGACGTGTCCCACGCCGTCGCCGACCTCGTCCACCGATACAACGACCGCTGCGGAGCCACCAAGGTGAACACACTATCAGCCTGCTAGCTTGTACATGTGTTCTCAGACTCAGATATAGATCTTTTTAGGGTTGTTGCTGCTTTTTATTGTAGTGAATCGAAGCTCAAAACAGAGCAATATTTTTATTGGATGATTTGTGTGAGGGTTTAACCCTTTGCGATCAAATAGGATATTTGCTGCCAATCCGTAGCGATCACACGGCCAGCTTCCGCCACCATTAGCGTACGTAAGTCAGATTTTTTTTCCACAGCAGTTGATCGGACGGTCAGCAGTGCTGGCCAACATGAAACAACGAACGGGCTTGGGCGTCCAGTAGGACTGGCAAGTAACAGCCAAAAACGAGTGTTTTTTGTTTTTCTCAATTTTTCATGATACCTGTAGAGTGCTGCAAACTATTGTGGATTTATTTAACTAAATGATCAGTAGGCTTGCAACATTGAATTGTAAAAATCACTTATGATAAAATTGCAGGTTTTCAATGAAAACAATTCCGAGCTTCCAGGCGAGCTGACGGGAGTGAGCTGCCATGATGAATGCCGAGCTGACTTGGAGTGGGGCTTGGCCAGTAGAGCTGGTCGTCCAACCGTTGGAACCAAGCCATACGGAAATTAATTTTGACTGGATAGTGACTGCGTTGTGGCCACTCCTGCTGGCCTTACAATCGCAAAGGGTTAATCACCTTAGTCATAGGCTTTGCTGACCACTTACAAGTTTTTGAAGCAATGGAGAACTATTTGAATCTACTGCAGTGCTACAAAAACAAATTTTTTAAAAATACACGAGAGAGACATAATTTCTCCTTTGGTTTGTGAAGAAAACCACACCAACCAAACCAAAAATCATTAGGATACCTTATTTTTTAGCATTTTATTTTGGACTCTTATTCAACAGCTGGATTTATGTTCTCCTTACCACTTCCTTCATTTGGATCGTTGGCTGGATTTACTCTCGAATTTATGTGTAAGATAAATTAATTTGTATGTCCTCTGGTAATTTATTTTAAAATTTTTTGACATATAAGCTGTATTTTAATTTTTTATTAATGTTTTACAAGTGTTGGCACGGCTTTGGAAGAATACAGTAACTTATATTTGTATTGTGTACAGGTGGCCTACACATTTGATGCAGGTCCTAATGCTGTTTTATACACAGAAGAAGAAGATGTGCCTTTGTTGGCTGCACTGATCCAACATGTATTTCCTCCGGTGCCAACATCACAACAGGAATTCTTCAGTTTTCCTGTGCCTATTGCACCATTGCCTGAGGTGAAGTTGAAAGGTTTTAAGTTGTTTTCACATTTGCTGTTGTAATCATGGTCTATTATATAAATGTTGTCTGCAAACATTTTCCCCTTATTTTATTCTTCCAAATGTTTTGCATTGGTTCATTGCTTCTAGTTATAAGTACAAGTGCATAAGGAGTAGTGGGTTTAACGTTTTTCTTTCATTTATGTTTTCTTTGGCATAGCTTATAGATTATATATTTGAGTTTTGTTGAAGACTTTTTTTGAACTACCTCTAAAGGCTTCAACAATATATAAATTTGAGTAAAGGCCTGATTACTAGCTGCCACATACAGATATTTTTCTAATTGCCTCCAAATGGAGGAGTCTGAGGGAACACGGTCGGTCGCAACTGCTGGCATCACCCTCCCAATGTAACATAGACTAGAATAGAATAGAATAGAATTATATTTATTTTCTCAATTTTACAATTTATCACAATCATTGTACATCATACTTTAGGTTTCAAGTTCATTGGTCCATTTATCCATTTAGGTTGCCCAACACTGCACAAAAAAAACAAAATAATAAAAGTAATGTCCTTTAACTTGTCAGGCTGACTTTTTTTTACCTAAAACTAAAACTTAAAACATGAGAGTGATAAAATTAATGAATATTAAAACATAATAAGTGTTATGAATCATTACATTGTATATAGTATAGTATAGTATAAATATAGATCAAGTGGGCCTATAGAATATTCTCGAACAAGGAACTGAAGGAACGTCGGCCGGTGAACTGGACCAGGACGCAGTCTTCAATATGCAACAGGTCAGTCTAGACATAAGCTGCTGCTTATTTCCGTCTCGCTATTCAGATCTACGTTATTGGCGACGAGGCCAAAATAAAAGTATTTAAAGTGCGTGCTATACAGAGTATTATTATTTTGATTTGTGCGGTGTTAAAAAGTTTTTCTTTTTGCGTTTTCAGCAAAACAGTTGTGGTTTGGAAAGTAAATCCAAAGATATATCAGGAAAACGTGGTGACGCATTCCTGCAGAAGTTTGCACAAGTTTGCAAAAGTTTGCACAAAGTGGAAAAAAGTGCAAAATCTCTAAGATTTTCGGAAGAAAGTAGAAAATTATTGAAGATTTCGAATTTTGTTGCTCAATTACCTAGGGTTATCCTGGATTTTATTGGTCACCTAAGTTTGTCCTCAAACGAGTTAGGCCTAGCCTGCGTGCATTCGGATCATGTGCTGCTTCCTGTAAGTCTTATCATCCATTAGTTTTTACTTGGATAAACAGCAAATATGGCCAAACAGATATTAGGAAAAATATCAGAATTTAATAAAGACCAGGAGTCTTTTGAAAATTATGTTGAGCGCTTAGGGTTTTTCTTGACAGTTAATGACATCAAAGACGGGGCTAAGGTTCCTTTGTTCATCTCGATAATGGGACCTGAGCTTTACTCTATCCTGAAAAATTTGCTTCTGCCCGATAAACCGGCAGATAAATCCTTTGACGAGATAATCAAGGCCTTAAAAGATCATTTTGTTCCAAAAAAGAATATATCGTACGAAAGGTTTGTGTTCAATAAAAGGTCACAGAGAGAGGGAGAGTCTATAGCTGAATTTGCAGTACAGTTAAGGAAACTGGCTTCTAGTTGTGAATTTGCTGCTTTTCTTGATGAGGCCCTACGGGATAGATTTTTGTGTGGTGTCAAGTCAAATGACATTCAAAGTAAATTGCTAGCTGAAGGGGGAAAGTTAACCTTTGACAAGGCCCTACAGATAGCTTTAGTTTTAGAAGATGCAAATAAAAATGCTAGGAGTTTGCACCCGGAGGTGGGAAACTCAGGTCAAATCAATTTTTTCAAGGGTAATAGGCCTAAGCCTAAGACTCAATTTAAGCCTAAGCATAGTGACTCGGGCAGTAGGCCTATGTATAAGAATGCGACTCAGCGATCGTGTTCATGTTGTGGAAAAGGGCATGAGTTTAAAAACTGCCCATATAAGGAGTACAGTTGTCACACTTGTAAACGTAAGGGACATTTGTCTAAAATGTGTAGGCAGCCAAATAATAGGTATAGGCCTAAGGGTAAAATAAATTTCTGTGATGATGAGATTAGTGATGATGATGATGACTCTGCTAATGAGGAACAGAGTTGTAGTGAGTTTTCTTTGTATAACATAGCTTATGCGGACAGTAAGGCTAAGCTTAATAGTTACAAGACGGAACTCAAAAGAAATGAAGTCCCAGTAAGTATGACAATTGACACCGGAGCGGTGGTGTCTGTGATGCCCGAAGATGTTTTTGAAAATTTGTTTAGGTCTAATAAACCTAATCTTTGCAGGAGTGATGTACATCTGAAAACTTATACAGGCCAGTGAATAAATGTCATTGGCGAGTTTCAGGCAAAAGTAGCGTCCGACTCCAAGGTGCTCACTCTTCCGATGATCGTCGTACGGAGCCAAATGCCAAATCAACCTGTTTTGCTTGGTCGTAATTGGATGGACAAAATCCGACTAGACTGGAGGAATGTAACGAAGGGATCTGGAGCAGAGGACTCGGTACAGCAAGTTTCCGGTGAGAATTTTCCAGTTTCTTCTATCGTTAAGGATTTAAAAAAGGAATTTTCACCTGTTTTTGAGTCTGGTATTGGCACGATAAATGATATTGAAGTGGAACTTGTATTGAAAGATGATGCTAGGCCTGTCTTTTGCAAGGCCCGAAATGTGCCTTATGCACTTCGAGGTGCAGTGGAAAAAGAAATAGAAAAGTTGACCAATAATAATGTAATATATCCTGTAACTCAAACAAACTGGAGTACACCAGTAGTAGTTGTGCCAAAATCAGACAATGAAGTCCGCCTTTGTGGGGATTTTAAAATCACCATCAACCGTTGGTTGCGTACAGATTATTACCCGCTTCCGACTGCCGAGGATATTTTTGCTAGTATCTCAGGCTCTAAGGTTTTCTCAAAACTCGATCTATCTGCTGCCTACAATCAGCTGCAAGTTAGTCCTAGTTCACAAGAATTGCTAACTATAAATACCCACAAGGGTTTATACAGGTATAGTAGGTTACCATTTGGTATCACAAGTGCCGGAGCGATTTTCCAGTCTGTCATGGACAAAATTCTGACAGGGCTACCAAATGTATACTGTTACCTAGATGACATTTTACTAGTATCTAAGAGTAATGAGGAGATGTTGAAAACTCTGAAATCAGTCCTTGCTCGCCTCCGGAAGTACGGCGTTAAAATTAACGCTTCAAAGAGTGAATTTTTCAAAACTAGCTTACTGTTCTTGGGACACAGGTTAGAAGCGGATGCTATCCGCCCGAGTGAAGAACTAACTAAGGCCATAGTTAAGACCCCTAGGCCAGAAAACTTAACCCAGCTTAGAGCCTTCCTAGGGTTAATAAATTATTACTCACGTTTCTTACCGAACTTGTCAACTTTGCTACACCCTTTATACCGGTTATTAAATAAGGACACCAAGTGGCTATGGTCAGATGCCTGCGAGAACGCATTCATCAAAGGTAAGGAATTACTCTTAAGTGACAGAGTGTTAATACCGTTCAATCCGAATTTAGACATAGTAGTGACAGCTGATGCCAGCCCTTATGGAGTAGGAGCCTTAATTTCCCATAGACTACCAGATGGTTCAGAGTGCCCTATTGCCTTCGGCTCCAGAACTCTTACACCTCCGGAACAAAAATACCCACAGATAGAGCGAGAGGCCTTGGCTCTAATTTTCGCTGTCAAGAAATTCCATACTTTTTTGTATGCTCGACACTTCACGCTGCTAACAGATCATAGGCCTTTGACATTTTTATTAGGCCCTACTAGGAACATTCCTACGCTAGCTGCCGCAAGGATCCAGCGTTGGGCTGTCATTTTATCTGCATACGATTATGATCTAGTTTACAGGAAGGGCTCAGATATGTCAAACGCAGACGCGCTGTCACGCCTACCCTGCGATGATGATACAGACGACAAGAGTTGGAGCGAAGTGAATTTCTTTGCTGTTTCGAATGAGTTACCTATCACACATAAAGAAATAAGCATTGCTACCAGGAATGACCCTGTTTTAGCCAAGGTTTTGGACTACACCCTGCATGGCTGGCCAAGCGCAGTCAACGATGAAAAACTTGCACCATATTTTTCTAGATCTTTAGAGCTTTCTGTTGATCAAAACTGCTTATTATGGGGGAGACGGGTGGTGATTCCCGAGCCGTATAGGAAGGAAATAATGATGCTCCTCCACAAGGAACACCCTGGTGAGTCACGCATGAAAAACCTTGCGCGAAGCTACGTATGGTGGCCTAATTTAGACAGAGAGTTGGAAAACTTAGTTAAGGCCTGTAATATCTGCCAATCAACTCGAAATGCTTCTCCGTTAGCACCACTGCAGCAGTGGTCTTGGCCTAGGCACTGTTGGCAGAGGGTACATGTAGATTTTGCCACGTTTGATAGCAAAGAATTTCTTATTGTAGTTGATAGTTACTCCAAGTGGCTGGAAGTGTTTCATATGAAAACAACAACGTCAAGTAAGACCATAGAAAAACTTAGGTCATGCTTTGCTGCCTATGGACTGCCATGTACTCTAGTGAGTGACGGAGGACCACAACTGACTTCTCAAGAATTCAAGGAATTCTTAAGGGCTGACGGAATTCTTCATGTCGTCACTCCACCATACCATCCCGCCTCGAATGGCCTAGCGGAAAGAGCCGTGCAGACGACAAAGAAGTCATTCCTCCGACAACTTCTTGAGGATTCTAAAACAAATAAATGTAGAACCCTCCAACACAGGATAGACAGTTTTCTCTTCGCATACCGGAATACGCCACATTCCCTAACGGGGAGTACACCAGCAGATATGTTTCTAAAATTTAAGCCCAGAAATCACTTGAGCCTACTAAAACCCCATTTACCAACGGATATAAATGAGAAACGTACTAAGGTGGAAGAAATCGCAAATAAGAGGAGAGGTTCGGCACGATCATTTGTAGTAGGTGAGGACATTTACGTTAAGACTGTGAGGCAGGAAAAAGTTAGCTGGTTACCGGGTGTAATTTTGAAGGTTGTTAGCCCCGTGACATATACAGTCAAGGTGGATGGACGCAAACGATTTGTCCATGCAGACCACTTGCGTTCAAGAAAGTGCATTACAGAGAATGATGATGAGCCGATACTACCATTGCCGCCACCCATGCCAACACAGGGAAGCAAAGCTAGCCCTATTCTTAGTCCTCAGCAACCTCAAGAGCGTGTCCCAAAATCACCACAGCCAAAAATGATTGAAGAGTCATTACCTGAAATGGACAAAAATAAGGAGGATGTGCCCAAAAGGAAAAATGAGAGTTTAGGTCCACATTCACCCCAGAAGATGGGACCACCGTCACCTCGGAAGATAGGCCCAACTTCGCCTCTGAAGACAGACCGCCGCCCACAGCGTGAGCGACGGCCTCCAAAACGACTGGACTTATAAACAGCTAGCAGAAAGACTTTTGTATATAGTTATATTTGAAGAGGAAAAATTTTGTTTACGGAAGAAAAGTTTATTTCATTCTGAAATTAGTGGGAAGGAGATGTTATGAATCATTACATTGTATATAGTATAGTATAGTATAAATATAGATCAAGTGGGCCTATAGAATATTCTCGAACAAGGAACTGAAGGAACGTCGGCCGGTGAACTGGACCAGGACGCAGTCTTCAATATGCAACAGGTCAGTCTAGACATAAGCTGCTGCTTATTTCCGTCTCGCTATTCAGATCTACGTTAATAAGAAAATAAACAGGGCCTCTTTTAGGCAAAGCCTGTGTAGAGGTTCCATCACTTACTTTGTACTAAACTAATAGCGAACATTTGATGCCTCTTCCAACCTTAGACCAATGAAATCAAAATGTTTTCATTGCGGCGGGTTGTATTTCAAAGACACTGATTGGAAGACTAATCCACCTGGAATTCCTCAACGAAGTCGAAGTTTATTGGGCATTTCCTGTGAGATGCCTGTAAGGAGCAGGTCTTTATAGTCTTGTGGTCATTTTCCTTGACAAACTTCCCCTAAGCACACTAAAAATATCAGATAACTTATCCTATTTTGTTCTTTTATGCAGGGGCGGATTTAGGAAGTTGTTCAGGGGGGGCGCATTCCGGGGGGCCTGGGGGGTATGGAAAATTTTAAAATTTAGACTTAAATGATATGGGTTTTTAAGCATTTAAGGCACTAAATTTAGAGTTTAGTTAATCATAATATAGTACGTTATTTTCTTCAGCTTACAGTATTAGAAACGTTTTAGTTCATCGCGATTGCGGGGGTTAGTGAGGTTCATTGTATGTGATGCGGAAAGTGAAAAGGGACATCAAGTCGAAATTTTCCGGTTTTGAGTTATTAACATCCTGAAATTCAGCATTAAATTACAAACAATTTGACATATAATTTATAGTGCTATAATTTTTCGCCTTTGAGTTGTTGGCATTTTAATTTTAACTAGTTAAAACGGGTATTTTAAGTAATAAGAGCCCGGAACTTCAAACGTTCACAGAATACTTATTTTTAGTCTAGTATTTAAGTAATGAATTAGGTATCAAAATAAAGCTGAAAACTAGATCTTTAAAACTGAACAAAAAGAGACGTGATACACTTACAATTTCATTGTTTAAAAATCAAAAAAGTGAGAAGTTAGAAAAGGGGACCTCAATTAACTCGGAAGGCAGAATACCGAGGAATAAAAGAGAAATACACTATCAAGACAGTGATTTTCGGACTTAGACAATATTCTTTTACAACGAAAAACTTGAAGTAGTTCACTTATCCGCCGATAGATGTCAGGAGAGACTAGTTTTGTAATGCCCCTGATGACTCTGTCAGTGCGGGCTTGCACATTTGGGAAATGGAGCCTGAAGTCGCCCACCATGTTATTTCCCATTTAAGCGACTTGAGGTTCCTTTTCGTATGCTAAATAGTCATAGTCTGCTAAATCGATTATTTTTAATATTTCTTGGTTTCTTATCGCTAAAATAACAGAACCGAACCGAACCGTACACAAAACAACTGCGTTGTATTTCGTCAAATTGCCGATTAAAGGTAGAGCACGATGCCAGAACGAAATTACCCCTCCGCGCACTACCACGTTTAGCTCCACAATTTAGTAGGTATGCAGACAGTTATTTAGTTAAAATATATAACCTCAATTTGACAATGTTGAAATGGGATGGTTGGATTGTATATTAAGAAATAACTCTAATACATTAATCTGAATAAGTGCAAGCCCTATGCATTTTTGTGTAAGTGAATCCCATTTCAGGCCCCAACTATTAAAACGTAAAACAAACTCTGGACCTGAGAGGGGGGCGATCGCCCCCTCGCCCCCCCCTCTGGATCCGCCACTGCTTTTATGCAAGATTTTGACCCTTCCTAAAATAAATATTGTCTATAGCTGATTTTACCTTTAACAAAAAATATTTCCCTATAACTGTGCATAAAGTTAACTTTGTGTAAAAATGCTGTTTAGTGAGGAGCGATTATTTAAGTACTTTAATGCTTGCCAGCTTCTTACTTTACTGAGGAGGGAGTGATACAGTATTTCACCGCTCGCTAGCTGATTACGTTATGCTTCTGTTTTGATTTGGCCTAGCTGAAAGTTGTTCATAACCTCAAAAATTGGGCATTCACCTAAAAAATGGGCATGAACTTAAAACAATAGTAAGATAACTGCAGTTGTAGGGAAAATATTGAATATAATTTGCATGTAAAACATCCTTTTTACTTTTGCTAAACAACTTAAATTCAGAAACCGTTTCAGCTTCTGAAACGCTCTATGCACGCACCACATGAATGGCATTACTCCATGTTTTGACATTCACTTCATGTTTCAGGAGCTGAAAGTGTCTTTCCGGCCTCAAGAGCCGGGGCTGCTCAAGTACTGCATTTACACGGAGATTGGCTCTGGTCCCAGCCAGCTGACGGATCCAGACTGTCATCTGCTGGATAGCGACGGTCTGCCCAAGAACACAGTCAGCTAATGATCTCCCCAGCCACATGTTTGTCTCCCACACACAAAAAACCACCTACCGTAGGGTTTGGATCATTTGGGATCCATTTTTAGCAACAAGTTTTCATATAAATGTTTTCGATTTATATATTGGGTCGATGGTTTTGGGGCCTTATTGAATTAAGTCTCTATTTCAAATTACTTACTCACATCTGGTGCACGGGAAACCATTTAATCGGCTTGTTCGTATTTTAGATACGAAAATGTAAAACTCATCATGCCAGAAACACAAAAATATGATGTACTATGAAATCCAACACCTAGCAGGGGTGCCCAGAATGGGGGGATATGGCGCTCAAGGCGCCATCAAAAGAAATTTTGGGGAGGATCTTTTTAAACATTGGAAAAGTATGAAATTATGTGATCATAATGATTGAAAATTCGAGTTTGCTCAGAAGGATAACTTTACAAATAATATTATCAAATATTATTGAACTATTATTATTATTATACTGAGCAATGGCGCAAAGTATATACACATGTGTCTATCGGACGCGGAAAACAGTGGATTTAATTTTTGCGAACGCCGCGCCACGAAGTGCAAAATTCACGCATGATATGGCCGCGACGGTCGCCTGAAAAATGGTTCAGCCGCTGATTCCATTCATAAAATAATTCAGGATTTGTTTTGGACACAGAATTACTTTCCATGGGTAAATAAAGAGATAGTTGTAACGGGTAAAGTTAAAAAATAATGGAAAACTGAGATTTTCCTTTGGTTATTGAAATTTCAAACATGTAATTGATATTTTATAAAGGTTCAGACATATTTAGTTTGTGAGGAGTTACTGTCTTAAGAATACTTATAACCAGTGCTTGATTTGTAAAAATTGAGGTACCGGAACTGTAATTAGCCAATTTGTACATAACCCCCCCTTCATCTTTCTTCCCCTCAACAAAGTATTATTTGTCTACGTGAATAATTAGGTCGATTTAAAAAGTCACATTTTATCCAACTTAAATTGTTTTAACAAGTAAATTAAAAACCAGCAAAGCATTATTTTCATAAAAATAAATTTACTAAAGAAATTCTAGATTTTTTATGACACCTTGTGCGAGTATTCAGGTCTTTTTAGCGTTTTAAACATTTGGCTTAGCTAAAGATGATATAAAAGAGCTCTATATTGGCCGAAACTCCGCGCACAATTTCCGTACATTTTAAGCGATCGTTATTTTCGGTAAGATTAATCCGGTCGAGTTCACACGATCGTCTCTTCCGACAAATACTCCGGCCGGTTACACATGATTCTTTCTAATAGCGAATTCTTCGGCCGAACATACGCGATCGTCTTTAGTGGCAAATTCTGCGGCCGATTGCACGCGATTGTCTTGTGCGGCAAAGTGTCCGGCCGATTACACTCGATTCTCTGACGTGGTAAAATTCTCTGGCGGATTGTACACGATTGTATTTTGCGGAAAATTATCCGTCCGTTTACACGCGGTCGTATTTTGCAAAACATACTCCGGTCGATTACACACGATCGACTCTTGCGGCAGAAAGAGGTCCCGGAACGCCGTTCCGCAGCGTTCCGCCGCAAATCAAGCACTGCTTATAACTGATGATAGTTATCATATCACTAAGGAACAATTGGGGAATAAAATACTAGCAATTAGCATGCGAATATCAAACTGCATTTCCATACAGTTTCAAAATTTTGATAATATTTTTCCCTGGATATTTTAGTGAACTGTTCTCTTATATACATTGAAATTTGAATGTTAAAAACTCAAATTTTGTTTTTATTTTTATTTTGGACATGGTAGCAGGTTCCTTTATTATTTATTATTTTGCCCATATTTAAGCCGTTGTATTAGTGACTACCATTTTCACTTAAATTCATTTGATGAATGTTTCCTAAATTATTTTGTAGTATATATCATAAAAAGTGTGTTGTACATTATATAATGAATAAGAGAAAAAGTGATTCATTAAATAAAGAATAGGGGTGTGGGAGTAGTGATTTTTGAAGTCAGTTAAAGTTGAAAAAAACTAGTGAGTTTCGACCTTCTTTTGAGTTGAGTATTTTTTATTTGAATGTAACTGACATTGCATTTCTACATAAATATCATGTTAAAATTATTATTATTATTATTATTAGCCTATAAATCAAACACGATGTATTATTTTAGGTAACTCAACTTAAAGGTATTCGTGAACTAAGAGCAAGTACCTATACAAATAAATAATACAAAATTAATTAACAAAATGATTTATAAATTTGCTATATAATTTCTTATTTGCTGGTACCCTCCAATTCTATAGCTAAATAACTTGTTTAGGCTTACTGGTCCTCCATGTGTTTACAATGAACAGTGTTAATTAGTCAGGCCTTCTTAGCCTAACTCAATATTTGATTAAAATATGTTCTTTAAGTTATTCTCCCAGATACACTTGCGATCTTATAAAGTTTTACATCAAATTAGCTTTAAGATACTTTATTATAGTTTCTAAAACAACTAAATTAGGCTATTCGTGAAGAAAAAAGAATGAGATAAAACCTTGAATCATAGAAGAAATAAGGTGATATAAATTTACAATTCTTAATAACCCAAAAGAAATCTTTAATTCCAGTTAAACAAATGAGGTTTTACTTAGGGCAAAGAAAGATCCATTAACTGTTTGAAAATTACCTTAAAATTTGATCGCACATACCTATTATAGGTAAACAGCTTGAGTAACGAATGGCAAAAGTCGAGTTCAGTAGTGTAAAAAATACTCGACTTAAAAATACTCGAATCGCACCCCCCCCAATAAATCAGTTGATGACAATACCTAATTTTAATGTTTTTTACAAAATAAACCAGTTATTCACTACTTTGTGTAGGGAAAACCCACTATTTTGAAACATTATTTTAGAGGGTTAATTGTGGTTGGCATTTCGAATGTTCTGAAATATTTTGATGTTTAGACGCAGATCCCCATTAAAAACTATTATATTGCAGTTTGTTATTTTGTAGAAGTATTTTACTAAACTATGTAGCCTGAACCATGTATGTTAACCCTTTGCTATCGGATTGGATTCCTTAGCGATCACGTGGCCAGCTCTAGTGGGCCCCACAATTAGCACACAGAAGTTGAATTTTTTTCCATAGCAGTTGTTATCGGAGGGCTAGCAGTCCTGGCCAACTTTAAATCCAACGCACAATCAGGTGTCAGGCAGGACTGGCCGAAAAGTGCAAATAACATATGTTTACGTTTGTTTTTCCAAATTTTGCATGATGCCTGCAGAGTGCTGCAGCCTAGTCAAGAGGTATTCAACTGAATGATCAGCAGGCTTGCAACATTGAATTGTAAAAATATCGTACAATAACATTGCAGGGTTTCAATGAAAAGAATTCCGATGTGCCGGTTGTGAAAATAATTTTGAGCTGACGGGAGTGAGCCGCCATGATGAATGGCGAGCTGGTGCAGAGTGGGGCTTGGCCGGTAGAGCTGGCCATCCGACTGTCAGAACCAAGCCATACAGAAATTAATTCCGACTGGCTGTTGAATGCATTGTGGCCACCCCTGCTGGCCTTACGATTGCAAAGGGTTAAGAATGTATTGCTAGACTTGCTTTGCAGTAGAATTAATACATGCGGACTTCAATGCTGACCAAAACATGAGTCAAGGAGTGGCTACGATATTTAGGAAGAAATTTGGTAAACCTTTGACTTCTAGCCTTTTAAATAAACACCTAGCCTGCCAGGAGCAAAATGATGGTGCCTTAATTTATAGCCTAATAACAAAGCCGAGATACTTTGATAAACCAAAAAAAAAGGAATATGATATGTCATTTAAGGGACTGGCAGAGGACATCAAGAAGAGAGGAATAAACCACCTAATTTGTTCCCCCATGGGATGCGTTCGTGATCGCGTATCTCTCCATCACTTTGCTGAAAACATAACACAACTACAAAATGAAACAGGTGTTAACATATACATAGTAACAAACAATGAAAAAATAATTAAAAAAAGATCGAAGAATGGACTAAACCACAATGAATTTTTAAGACAACTTAATGCAGCTCTTCATGAAAGCAAACTCCAGCAACCTATGAAAGCACCACATCAAACCGTCAGGATTCTACAAGACCAATGTGAACCAATCCTCACACCCTCTTCTATGACTGGAAACCGGACAACAGATATTGTACTGCAATCCACACAGCCAGAGATAGCTCAACCACCAAACAGCAGCTCAGTTACATCTCCACTACAAGTTACATGTGAGTGTCTGTGAAAATGGCCATTCTAGTGAGCAAGTGTCCGGTGCAGATGGGATTGAGTCTCCGGCGTCTCCTTTAAACTGTTCCCTGCAAGGAATCGACAAAACCTGAATTATTCTTCTAAACTCTGGAATACAACCATTTTCCATCAAAACATTCAGGGCCTAATTTCCAAAATAGAATCATTGCAAATTGTTTTAAATGAAATACATCCCGATATTATTGTTCTAACTGAACACAAAATGAAATCTTACGAAATAGATAGATTAAATATAAATAATTACAAAATTCATTCTTATTTTTGCCGCAGTGATTCGGACTGGGGGGGGGGTTATGATTCTAAGTAGGGAGCATCTGAGAGGGACGCCGATGATGATTCCTAATCTGGAGTTCATACTTGAGGAAAAGCAGTTTGAGTGCTGTGCTACAGTTTTCACAATTGAAAATAGAAAATTTGTTCTGTTAGGTGTCTATAGATCCCCAAAATCCAATGTTAACATATTTTTAGATAAGTTAAGCATTTTAATTAGCTCTGTTTTATCAAAAATACCCAACATAATCTTAGCAGGTGACATTAACATTGATGTGCTTGAGTCTAATAGCAACCCACAAGCTAAAGCAGCTCGTACTAAACTCAAAAATATTCTAAAAAGTTTTAAAATGACATATGCAATTAACTTTCCAACTAGGGTATTTAATGGTTCTGCTTCTGCAATAGACAATTTTTTAACCAATTTTAATGAAAATGAGATCAAAGCTGGTGGATTAATAACTTTATTATCTGACCATGATGGCCAAATCTTGGAGCTTTTAAATTTACCAAAGGAAAAAGATAATACTGGTTGTGTAACAGAAGTAAAGAGGCAATTTACAAATGAAAACCTTGAATTGTTTGGGAAATTGTTGCTTGTAGAGACTTGGCACAATGTTTACAATTCCACAGTGGAAAACAAATATGATGTATTTTACCAAACTTTACTGTACTACTTTAATCTGGCTTTTCCTGAAAGCAAATTCAAAACTAAAACCGCTAAAAACATCTGGATAAGTACAGAGTTGAAAGAGGAAAAAAAAGATATTATAAATAACTGTAAATATGCAAGGAGAACAAAGAACCTAGAACTGGAAAACATGTGTAAAATTAGAAATAAAAAGTACAAAAAAAAACTTTTAGAATCAAAAAAACAATTTTTTGACAGGAAAATTAAACAGTCCAAAAATGTTATTAAAACGACCTGGAACATAATAAATTCAGAAACTGGTAAGGTAAATCACTGTAAAAATATAGATTTAAAAAAAGGAAATGTAATATTGAGTAATCCTATTGAAGTAAGTAATATTTTTAATAATTATTTTACTGACATTGTAAGGGATAGGCCTGTCAATTATTTGTTAAACCAAGAGAAAGATGAGTTGCCAAATCAATCACAGTCTCATCTTGGCTCAGTATCACTTAATGTAACAAAATCATTTTATTTAACCAATACTGATGAAAAAGAAGTTTGGGAAATAATAATATCGTTTCAAAATAAATCATCTTGTGGACCGGATGATATTCCAATGACGGTGATAAAATTCGTTGCACCGCAGCTAAGTAAAATTTTGTCTCATCTGATTAATTCTTCTTTTGTTAGTGGCATATTTCCTGATAGGTTAAAAATCGCAAAGGTAGTACCAATCTTTAAAAAAAATGACCCTTTGGAGGTTGGTAACTACAGACCAATTTCATTGCTTTCTTCGATATCCAAAATATACGAAAAAGTAGTTTACAATAGATTAGTATCTTTTTTAGAAAACAATAAAATGTTGGAAGATATACAACACGGATTTAGAAAACATAAATCCACAGTAACAGCTGCAGTTAGTTTTATTGAATCTCTCATAGAATCGATAGATAGAGGTGAACATGTCTTAGGTGTCTTTATGGATCTTTCAAAAGCGTTTGACAGTGTAAATCATCAATTACTACTTTATAAATCACAGAAATTAGGAGTCAAAAACAACTCATTGGATTGGTTTAAGTCGTATTTGACAAACAGGCAACAGTATGTACAATTGAATTATCTAACAAAAAACAACTGTAAAATCAAATTTAATTCTAATTTAAGACATATTAGGCTGGGAGTTCCCCAGGGTTCCATTTTGGGGCCATTACTATTTTTATGTTATTTAAAAAATATAGAAAAGTGCCTAAATTTTCCTCCGTCCACAAGCTTATGCCTCTATGCAGATGATTCTAATTTGAAAGTATCGGGAAAAACTCAAGAAGAAATTGAAATTTTATCCTTTATCGAACTAGCGAATATTGAAGAATTCTTTGACATTCATAATTTAACATTAAACTCAAAAAAGACAAAATGTGTTAGTTTTAAAACAAAACAAAATAAAAGATGTATAAGTCCTAGTATCAAAATTAAAGATGAAGAGATTGAAATAAATGAGGAGGTTAAGTTCTCGGGATTAATTCTCGATAGCAACTTATCATGGGATTTGCATGCAAAACATGTTTTAAGTAAAATCAATTCTGGCCTTTTTGCTTTAAGGAGAATGTCATCCCTATGTAGTATGGAAGTTTTAAAAATGATCTATTTTTCGCATATACATTCCCACATAGCTTATGGTATTTGCATTTATGGTGCAACTTCAAACTATAATTTAAATGAAATTTTAAAAGTTCAGAAGTCAGCAATCAGGGTAATTCTGAAGTTAAATTATGATGATTCGGTTCAAAAATTTTTTAAGGAACTTAATATACTCACTGTCTATGGACTTTATATAATGGACGCTATCATGTTTGTTAAAACTCACACATTAAATAACGCAACAACCAAAATTCATAGTTATAACACGCGTCACAAAAATGAATATGTAATAGATCACCATAAATTGGAATTATTTAAAAAAAAGACCGCAAATGCTGGAAATGATTTTTTGAAATATATTCCCAATGATTTTAAAAATGAAAAAAGACCTAATATTTTTAAGAAGAAGTTAAAAGAATACTTGATAGGCCTCTCCCCATACTCAATAACTGATTTTAAAGCCAATAAGACAATCTTTTAAGATGCCCAATCTTTTTTTTTTAATGTAAAACTGTATTGTTTACTTAATTCATAGTTATAGTGTGTTTGGATTAATTTTTATAACGCTATTCATGTACAAAATGTATATAAATGAATAAAGAGTTTTTGACTTGACTTGACTTGACTTGACAACTATGAAATTGGAGGAGGAGGGAAATTTCACTCATACTTTGGCAGCTACGGGCTTGTTACTCAGATGAAAAATGAAAACTAACGAGGAGTTTAGTTACCAAGTGTGTCATTGGCTGAAGCATTTTGGTTTTTTTGTCACAACGTTGTTCCCTTTGGGATGAATCATTTGATTAGTTGTTGTTTTTATCTGGTTATCAAAGTTTATTGGTTGTCCATTAAATAGTGCCACTTAAGACAATTGAATTTTCGGAGATTTTGGAATCCCTCAAGTATTTTCATTTGCCTACTTGGTGTTAGCCTGTCATTGCCCACACCATTTGTAAGGATACAAACCATGATAGGAATACAAACTGTCCTTACTTTCCCACTTCATATTTGTATTAATTCTAGTGTAAGCAATTTAGTTTACAGCGAAGAACACATTTTACGATGCAAATCAACATTTTTACTGACCCGAGTGGTAATGATTCATTTGCAGTTTTTTTCCTGATAACCTAGCAATCAATGAAAATTGCCCTTGTATAGTGAGAGCAAGGGAAGCGGCAGACAGAATTAATAACTTTAATTACATAAAGTGAATGCCAATAGTCAATATTGATAATACATTTTATATTTGTTGAAACTTTTCTAGTCCATTGCCATTATATTTTTTCCAGTGATTAAGCATTCTTCTAAAACCGTCACATCCAAAACTGGTAGATTTAGGGATCACTAGGTTTAAAGAACTTCCATAACGATTTTCTTTATACTTTCAACTTTTTGGGATTGATTCAAACTTGAAGTACTAATGTCAAGTAGAAGTAAGAATTTGGCTGAAAATGGAAAGGTTTTACAAAATGAACATTGGTTTTTACATCCGTGAGGCTTATCAGAGTAATGATATATTTACTAGTGAATAACTTATTTAAGCTGATATGGTATATTTTTATGGTGCATGGTGGTGGAGTATTTAGCTATATATTTCATTATTTTTTAATACTAAAATGTGTTAATTTATTTTGTTTTTTATGGAAATTTAGTTATTTAAAATAAGGATTTATTTTTGTTGAGAAATAATGGAATACTTTTTATAGATATGTTATTCATTGAATAAATTTTACTTTATTTTCTAATTTGAGCTCTTTTTCACCCTTTCCTATTAAGCAGACAATATTCTAGTTATGAACAGATCTTAAATTTGAAAATAAAATTTTAAAAGCAATCTTGAATTCAAATAATTTAAAGCATACACCCAATAACATAAATATGTCTACTTCAGGTAGACATTGCAACTTAGGAGGGGGTTGGAGAGACAGGTGCTGCTTATAGAATGCTGTGGTGAGGCTTGGAAATATTGCACTGATGTAGACAATGCACCACTTAAAAGAAATAGTACCATTTGTTTAATGTAGCAAACAGCTGGGACAGACATGACGTCATCCAATATTCTCGCAAATGTAAAGCATTGTAGTTTGTGGCTGAACTTGGATGGGTGACTGCCAAAAACATCAGATCTCATGTGTAATATTGTCATGATTTTGTTCAAGAATAGTGACCATACCTGAAACTTATACCGGGTGTTCAAAAAGTCCCGGATCGGCTTCGTAATCTTTTAATTATTAAATATTGACCTACGAAACTTAGAACATGTCTCTTGGGCACAAAATATTATTTTAGCACGTATCCAGTGACCACCTATCTCCTCAGGGGGACGACCCGCAAGGAGTCAGAAGAAAATCTTAGATGTAAGCATAGGTTGATGTGTACATCAAATTAAAGCTCTTTTTGTGTAGAATACAATGCCGCAAGCCCGATCTCAATCGGATCACAGAATCGAAAATGGCGGCGGTTGAAACTTTTCTCAACTGCAATTTTTAACATCCTTAAAAATTCGATTTCAGACGTTTACAAAAATATTTTACAATTTAAAATTGACGTTTACGATTTCATGCAAAAAAATGGCTAGTTTATGTGAAATTGTAGCAAAGGAGTCCGGTAGAATTTAAAACAAGCTTTAATATAACATATAATTTTGGTTTTCTGACCAAAAATAAACAAGAAATCCTGCATGCGAATGAGCATTGGTTCTTATAGGGAATAAATCCACTATGGCAGCCACCTACAACCTCCTCTTAAGACTGAAGATAAGTTAGTAAAAATAGAGATTTATGGTTATGTTAGGTTTTGTTTCATTCACAGGGGGAGAACATATGTCCCAAAAACTTGGCGTAATGTAGACCGGTTTGCACTGAGTTTGTGTAAGGACGGGGTATCAGAAGTACAGGTCAAAAGTGATAAATACCTTTTTTTAATGTCCTGAATGTGAATATATTCAATCTTTTGAAAGTTAATACTAAAATTAAAAAATAAAGGAAACTACAGTAAAAAAGTCAGTATTTCTCATAAGGTGTATCCTGATTTTCAGGCCTATTGATCTTTTTATACAAACTATTTCCCTTTCAGGATAACCAAGGGATAAGGTCTGCCACATCAGCAAATGCGAGCTCACAGGACTCAACTGTATTTTCCTGTTTTTTTCTTGTTGGGAAAAAAGTTTTATACTTTTAAACCGAGAACAATTTTGCCAAGAGCGCGAGAATATTAAGTTGGTTTTGTTTGAACTAATTATTGGTTTTCTCTTAATAAAAACCTTATTTCAGATGTCTGGTGAAAGTAAAATTCAAAAATAATACCAACGATGTTTATTTAGAATGAACAGTTTCAATAGAAAAATCAAATTTTGTTAGTGTGTGATGCACCAACCAATAGGGGACAGTTTGGATGGGGCACCAGCCACTAACTGGGGATGATTATACTATTGATGCTTAAATTATCTAAGGTGAGTTTTGCTGGCTTCATGTTTAACTGCCGGGCGGTGGTGAGGTTTCTGTAAAAAAACAAACAAATCATTACCTTCCTGAACAGCATTTTGCTAAATAAGTGTCGATAGTACGACATAACTGTATAACCATAACAACAGAAATCTCAAGGTAATACTACAGCACATACTCTGTTCAATAATATTATTATATAGAGTAGATCCCCTCGTATTTGGCCAGGCCAAACAGCGATTTGGCCGGAAGTCCAACCTATTATGAAAAAGATTATAGAGGAATCAACTGGCTTACCTGAAATTGAGTAGGCCATTAGAAACACAAAACACAGGAAAAGTCCCAATATTTCGGTCCATCTAGTAGGACCTTTCTCAAGGGTAGAAAGATGGAGAAAGACTATCTCCATCTTTCTATCCTTTTTTAGAATCTTTCTCCATCTTTCTACCCTTGAGAAAGGTCCTCCTAAATGGACCGAAATATTAGGACTCTTCCTATGTTTAATGTTTTGTGTTTCTAATGGCCTACTCAACTTCAGGTAAGCCAGCTGTTTCCTCTATAATCCTATTATAATACCTGCCCTTTAAGGGTCTTCCCACAGAAAATAACCTATTAAGAAAAAAACAATTTATACCTAAATAATAAAATGTAGCTAATGATTTAAGTCCAAAGTAAAGCTTATGTGTCTTTTCGGGTTACGGTATTTCAAAAATACACATGTTAGTAAAACCAACTCGACACATCACTTGAACACTAAATTCTTGTAGCCTTTCCTCTGGGCACTGAGATGTATTGATGCTGCCATTCACTAATGTGCAAAGTTATAACAGGGTTAACTGGAAAGACTAGGCCTACTTCAATCAATTTTAATTTAACTTTTTACATTGTACCTAAAAAAAACTCCTAACAACGAAATTTGACAAACAATTTAAGTTGAATATCATTTTTACAAGGTCATTGAACCAATACTGTAAATAAATGTTACAGCTTAAGATATTTGCTATCACAATTCTTCATTACATGCAGTTAGAACAGCCAACTTAAATAAATGAGACAAAACTTCTTATGAATTTCACATCAATACACGATATTAAAATCAAACAGGCAACAAAATTGATTTGTATTTAAAGACAATCGAGAACAGAATTTGTTGTGTTATTTCAATATAAATCATGTTAATAGATAAGTATACTAAAAAAACCATTAGTGTATAAACAAATTCAATTTTTTCAAACTCCATGCTTTAAACTTACGAGGTCTCACTCAGTTAAATTATGACTTGTCAGCTGAAATTGAATGATAAAATTTAACATTACGACAAAATTTAAATTGGACTTTTACATACATAAAATGTTCACGATCTGGCTTTTTAATACAGGGTGTTTTTTTAAACGCAACCCAAAACTTTATTTTATCAGTGAAGGATTATTTCCCCCCAGCAATATCCCTGGATTTTACCCCACTATATTTAATGCAAGGAAATTCAAAGAGGTACCTTGCAACACATGTTCCGGAGTTTGATGGGGAGAGCACAACTTTATACAAATGCCAATGGCAGATTGTTTGAGCACATAATGTAAACTTAATGTGATCAAACTTTAACAATAGGTTGTATAAAATGTAAAGATTAATGAAACGAAATTAATTTCAAATTTATATGTGCATTATTCAATCTTGAAAATGGGTTGCATTAAAAAAAAAATACCCTGTAAGAGCAATGTTTGTGGCTATCGGTCTTCCAATGCAAACATTTATTTTCCTTGTGAACCATAAGAACCAGATTGTTTTCATGTGATTTCTCAGCTGCTGTGCTGGCTGGTATGGATGTGTTTTAAACAATGTTTTTTTGCAGTCCAGAATAAAAATGTCTCCATAACTTTTCTTGACTAACTATTCAATTTCGTTGTATCGGTTGTAATAATAACTTGATAATGATAACGTAATTCACTCAATGAATTCCTTTTAGAATATTTTTTACTGGCTCAAAGAGTAAATGCTAGCGTAGTGTGATAAATATAGGACATTATCATATTCCTTGGTACAGTTAACATTCAATATCATGATTTGACACTCACTGACTGCCTTCCCATCCTTCCAAGGTGTAAACCTCACGACTGATTCATCTCGCTTCATGGCTTCAGCCCTTGCATCAGGTTTCAAAGCTCGTCTCAGCACCTTGGCCGCAATGTTGGAGTACTGAATGTAGCTAAAACAGTAGAGCATATAACCTGGTATTGGTCTTTCATAAGGATAATCTAGAACTCAAGTCAGGACAGTACATTAAATACGCTAATAAAGTCTGATAGCATTGTGTACAATTGGGCCAAACTTAGACTCAAAAATAGTTACCGGTATCAAATTTTAAATTAAATTAAAAACAGGGTAAACCAAAACTAAACATAACCAAAACTAGGCATAACTTAACTTAAAACTCAGTGAACTTTACCAAGAAAACATGATCTGACTAAACTTATTTATAACTTATTTCACATCAACCACCATATTGTACTGGAATTTTGCCTTTACCCACAGAGGTAACGACAATCTTAATTTTTTTTTCCATGCAGATGCATTGAAATTATTTTGAGGCTATGGGAAGTTCAAGTTCTCACGGAAAGATATAGTATTTCACGGAAAGATCCTCATTTAGGCCTAACTGATGTGGTTTGTGATTGGTACAAAGCTTGTCAGAGAAATTCGTTTTGAGCAGATCGATAGGCCTAAACTAAAGAACTAGATATCTCCAGCTGATTTAAAAACTTACACCGTGATGTATAACTTAGCTTCATGATAAGCTTTGGTAGTAACGAATGAAGAATCAAGAAATTTATTGTCAATGATCACAATTTATTACATGATATATAAGACAACGTCAAGGCTTAACCTAACATAATCTACGGCCCTAAAATACAATCACATTTTGGAACAACTCTATGTTAATGTTAAAGTAGCTTCTCATGCATTTTACCATTACCACTGTAGGCCCCTTACCTACTTATTTCTGTAGGCTACATGTTCTTTTGGATGGAAAAAAAGAATTTAAATTAATTTCATTAACTTATTTACTTAGAGGGGATCACTTTTATGGGGTGATTCAATGGACATAGTTATTATTCCAGCACTAAAAAAAATAAATGCATAAATTAAATGCCCATTTAGACCAGAAAACTAAACATTTCTTGATTAGGTATATGAGTTCAGTTTCTGAACTTCTGCCGCTCCTTCCAACAAGATAGCTGACAGTTGAATTTTATTTCGACATCTGATCTCTAAAGAAAACAATATTGAATGATCAAATTCAACTTTGATATGTTTGTACCTGGGCCTATATAGTTTTTTGTTTACAGAACTTGGTATCAGATTGGAGTCAGTCTAAAGGCTAGTGGGTATATAGGTTGCTTTGTTACTTAGTGAAAGTATATGATTTAAGTATTTCAGTACAAGTACAAATTGGCGTAGGATGTGAAACAAGTTATTATAGCTGTTATGTTATGTTTGATATGAACTGGTTTGTTTAGAATAACTCCCCCTTGCTAAGTTCTGATTAGTTCTACTGAAATGAATTCCTTTCAAAATGTGGACATTAAGGACTGAATCTGGAAAAGTATTAGTAATTTTCTACGAAAAAGGGTAAAATCCTAGAAAATCATAAACGCCTATAAAATTCTTTTAAAATGCATCATGTACAGTAGGTAGCCTACCTACCAGTAAGTTTACTCAAATTAACCAGGAGAAGCAGATGCACATGAACATGCCCCCCAAACACCGGCAGCTATATATTTAACTCAATACAACCCGACCCAAAACTTAAAAAAAAAATGTCTTTATCATCTTGACCCCTCAAAATCCTCAAAAATCTTCTTCTTGACTGCAGCCGACCTTTCTTTGCGAGACAGGCAGACAGCAACGAAAAATCCATTAATGGCTTGATTGGCTTAATATACCTAAGCAGCCTGGCAGCATCTAACGAGGCTAAATACCTAGGAATCACAATTGACTGTAACCTCAATTGGAAACCCCATGTAGACCAGCTGTGCAATAAACTTAGCACTGCCCTGTATGTTATCAGACGACTCAAACACATTAGCAACACAGAAACTTCAAGAACAGCTTATTTTGCACTATTTGAGTCGCAAATGCGCTTATGGGCTGATTGTTTGGGGGTTCTCATCTCAGGGAAACCTATATAGGGTACTGCTTCTTCAAAAAAAAGCAATCAGAATAATGGCCGACCTGGGTTTTCGTGACTCTTGCCGGGGAGTATTCAAAAGGCTTAAATTGCAAACAGTAGCTAACCTATACATTGCCGAGGTAATAATGCATGTAGTAAATAAGGGACTCACCAACTTTACAGACGCTCATTCATACAACACTAGGAACAAAATTAACTACAGACTTCCTACACATCACCTAACTGCCTACGAAAAAAACCTACCTACATTGGAGCTAAACTTTTCAACACCCTTCCACCTGAACTGAAACAACAGATAGACAACAGGACCTACAAAAAATCTCTACTTGACTGGCTGCTGCAGAGGGAGTTCTACTCTATTGAAGAATACCTGGAGCAAAGAAGTCAACCTCACTAATGAAACTCAAATGACGCCATTACTGTATTTTATGTATATGTAAATAAAGAGAATTTTGTCTTTGTCTTTGTCTTTTGACCTAGGGTTACCAGATATTTTTCAGGCCAACCCAGGACAGTTTGAGGTGCGGTGAACAAACACATACTACCCTATAGTAACACAGCCGTTTCATAGTAAAATGAGATTTTTAAAGTAGCCTATTATGGAGTTTTTTACTTAGGCCTATTGTTTATCTTAAATTTTTATCAGATAAGTCAGTTCCGACCTCAATCACAACACTATTCTCACTGACAGACGACAAGAGTCAGTAGGCCTATAGAGTTTGCTGTTGTCAAACTCCCAAAGTGTTGCCAACTTTAGGTTTTAAGCTAGACTTACCTCATTGATCTCCTAAGAACTCTAAAACCTGTATATTTCTCATGTCTCCCTTAGAAATGCATAATTTCATGTAAATCGTCAGGGAAATTCGTTTTGAGCAGATCGATAGGCCTAAACTAAAGAACTAGATATCTCCAGCTGATTTAAAAACTTACACCATGATGTATAACTTAGCTTCATGATAAGCTTTGGTAGTAACGAATGAAGAATCAAGAAATTTATTGTCAATGATCACAATTCATTACATGATATAAGACAACGTCAAGGCTTAACCTAACATAATCTACTGCCCTAAAATACAATCACATTTTGGAACAACTCTATGTTAATGTTAAGGTAGCTTCCCGGGAGTACTACAGAAAAAGTATTTATGGAAAACATCATGAAAACCCCGGAGATGTAAGTTAGCTGCCCTGGACCAGACACCGGACAAAGCCCTCAAAACCTGGACTGTCCGGGAAAACCAGGACGTCTGGTAACCCTAACTATACCACAACCTATCCTTAACCACACCACAAATTAGACTAACCCAAAAAACTGTCAAGACCTTGACAATAAATCATGTATATTGCAACTTGCTCTCCCCAATAATTTGAGTAAACTTCAGCCTTCCCACATGATTGACTTCCAAGACAAAATTATTTGTCCATTTTAGTAGGATTTTCACGCATTTTCGAAGAAAGTGACAATCATTTCTCTAATCAGAGAATTGTTCCAAATATTTTGAAAAGAAATTATCAATTCCAGAACAAAAAGGAAGAGAAGTTATTCATAATGGTAAAAGAACATAAGATACTATAATAATTAGCCTATTATTTTTAACTAATTATATATATATAGATAATAAATTGGAAGGGTGATTGATGTTCATGCCTGCTCACCAAGATGAGGAACGACCTAAGTCTAGTAGCCTATATGAGAAGTATTTAAACTCGACAAATAGGCATAAAACACATCAAAAGTATACATACTTCAAACCTGCTGCTCTCCATGCACTCATTTTCTTTCGAGTTATATATAATTAAAATAGGTAATGAATAATCTACACTGTAACCTCTTCTTGACCGCAGCCGACCTTTCTTTGCAAGACAGACAGACAGCACCCAACAAACAGCAGACAGAAGACAAGACAGTGAAAAGAAGAAAATATTAAAATTACAAAATGATCATACTGATCATAACATTATATATATTACATCTATGATTTTTCAAATGCTATTGCATTACATGTATTGCTTCAATTCTCTTGCAGACTTTAGACCAGCTGCAGATTTTAGCTCCCCCTCACATTTTGAGAGGAACATTTTCCAAACTTCTAAATGCAGAACGTCCATGTTACAATAAATTAGGTCCGTTTAAGTTCGGTTTGTTTAGGTTAGCCTTATTTTTTACCGTTTATATAACTTACCGAATGCTCTCCTCCTGGACGTTTTGAAACGTGCTAAAATGTTCCAGAAGTATTAAAATTTCATTCTTTGGGTTGGATTCATATTTGATCAACACAAATTAAATGACTACATGGATCGTTTATACATTCGTCGCGCTGTTTTTATTTCCACCTCTTCCTCCCTTGGTTAACCATATCTCGCACTGATTTCGACCCTGATAGATCGCATTCTTTTACTATAAAATAAAGTTTTTAAGCCGAAAGGCTTGACGCATTTACATGGCAGAAGCCTTCCTCTCACTTTCACTGTCACGCATGCCAAAACCTAAATGCAATGATGCTATAAGTGTAGGATGCCCTACGCTTTATTTAGGGTTTCAAAGGCCCATTCCATTCCCCACACACACTACAGTAACTAACATTTTCTTAGTTATTGTGCCACACACTGCGCGCTCATACCATTCCCAAGTCGTTGTAAGACATTGATTTAGTAATTTTGTTTGTTGTTTTTTTTCATATTTTATATACATTGTTAATCTGTCTTATAGTTTATTCTCTGTTATTCATCCATATTTTAGGCTATAATTTTATTGTTTTCCATTCCATAGGCGATATATAATTGTTGTTGGTAAATTAAAAATCACTGGTAAGAGCTACCATTTTTGGATTTTATATTCTATTACATGAAATGAAAAAATCGTTTATTTCCAGTAATATTAACAAAAAACAATAATCTTTCATGAATTCAAATTGCAATTCAATAGTTGGTAATTACAAAGAAAAATATAACTGATAAGCTAAATTTTAATTACAAAAACATTGACCATGAAAGATATTTATAACCAGGGAAATAAGCCTTCATGGGCAGGTTGCCTGTGCGAAGGCTTAGCCGATATTACAGTCAGCGTACGTTATTTATTGTGAATAAACTTTTTTGTAGGTTTTTTTTGTGAACATGTTGAAATAGTTATTAGGTATTGTTGTTATATCCATTATCTAATATTGACCTTCAATTAAGTTAGGTTGAATGCTTGTTTCACAGAGATCCCCAGGACATGTCATTCCTGTCTTTACTCTCAATCTTGACCGCAGCTAATTGCCTTATATGGCTGCCACAGACTTTGACAATTGCCAACACTTTGTAATTTTACTATTGTCAACGGCAAATAAATGATTGATTTCTGATTTCTGTAAATAATTTATTCTAGTTCAACAAAGGACCGTTCCTTTGCCTGTCCAACGTAAGGATTAGCAGATTTACGGTTATTTACTAAAGTGTTATATTTTATTATTATTTACAGTTTTACTCTCCTGGCAAGAGTACACTTATCTTGTCGCGGCAGGGCATGTCCAAGCGAGGAAAATAGCATAGATAAAAAAGTTTTTATCTATGACAAGAGTGTACCTACATGGTGCAATCGGCTTGTTATTATGAGACTACGAGATTCAAAATCCTCACCAGAGACTATAGAGACGTTTCGGTAATACGCTTCACCAACAGTGTGTATCATTATCTTCCCATTGATCTGCTGAATCACGTCACACCCTCAATGACGACGTAGTGGAAGTAGATCTTATTTGCAGTTGAATGCTTTGGATTAAATTACGCTATATATTCAGTATACGCTAAATCATAAACATCAATTCTATAAAACTTCCTAAACCTCTTGAATTGTTAGCACATTATTCAAAAGCCTACCTACCAGCAGCGAGTACAGAATAAGAATAGAGAGGAAACCTGTATCTCCGTACCATTAGGTCCACGCTGGCCATAATGTGGGCAACAGCCATGGATCGTCGCTCAAAAAGATACAACATTTAAATGTGCGCTTTTCAAATACACGGCGGTTAGTGACACTAACAATCAACTAAAAATTACCATATGAATTTGGCAGAGAGTATGTCTGTTAGTGCTGCTCGCTAACGGTATGATTTTTTAGTCAACAAAAACTATATTATAATTAATTACAATAATAATTTAAACCACTGACAATCAATTAAATTTTATTCATGGCATAAAAAAGTTAGTAAGCAATGATTTTTTTTTTTTTGACCAGGAATTTTTTATCGTTGCCACAATTTGTTGTACTCGAGATATTTTTGAAAAGTCTACGATCATTTGTTAACGATAAAATCCAGGTTGAAGACAGTACAAAATTGGCGCGGCGCTCGGGATAAGGCTCCAAAATGACCATTACCTAGGTTGTATTAGATTCCACTTCAACTTATTAACTACCAAACATTACAGTGTCTTTTTCAGATCACAGGATAATTTTTAATTATGAATATTTTCGTTTCCCTTTTACTCATTGATCGTCGTTTACCTTTTACTGCAACTCGTTTTTAATTATAGTGTTTAGTTTTCAAGATAGTGACATGTTTCTAATAAAAATCTAAAAAATATGATTTTTTTTCAAAAATTAAGTTTTATGGCTAAAATGGGTTGCGGCATTGAATTCGGCGTAAAAAAACTAGTTTGAAATGATGGGTTGCAATACCAGCTTCATATTTGAAATAACTGACCTCATTTAAAAATGGCAGATCCAAGATGGCGGCCAAAAAATTTACATTGGTGAATGTTAAGTGTAAATCGCTCAACAATGACTGATGGTGTTTATTCGTCACTATCTAGCATTATTTTGTGGTTATGGGCCTATTTTACCAATTTGAAATCAGTAAAAAAATCTAATTCCTAATGATGGGTCACAGCACCACTTTTACATTTGAAAAAAATTTTTAGGATCCAATATGGCGGATTCAAGATGACGGCCAAAATTGAATACCCTCTCAAAATGAAGTATTAACTACCCAATAATATTTAGGGGCTGTGTGGAATTGATATTTGAAAAAAAAACATAGGAAAAAGTTGGGGGGGGGCTATTATGGGACACCCGGTATACTAATTTATATTAATTTAACAATCAGAATAAGAAATTATTTAATTTTAAAAGACATTTTTCAGCTCTATGATTGGGAGCCTTTTTAAAATTGTTCAACGAGCAAGATGTGTTTTTGTGGCGTTTGCCTCTCGTGTTAATTACATAGGTGTCACGTCGTACCCGACCTCCCCACTCTCACATATAATATTTTTTGTAGTTTGCTGATAAATCAAAGTTTTTAAAATCAGCTGTTCCTTGAAATTTCTGCTCCATTGTCAAAATATTATGTACAAATTATGTACAAAACTTAAGGGCGTCTAGGGCTCTTCCCTTTAGGCTAACCATCATAACTTTTAATTCCTGCAAAACTACACGTCGAGTTCTTTCCAACGACACTATAATTATCAAAACTAGAGATTGCCTTCTGGTCGAAATTCAACCAGAAAATAGTTAAGCGCACCCAAAAACACTAGGTGTTGAAGGATCGTCAAGTTCTAAAAATATCAAAGTGTAGGTCTATACCAAGTCAAGGTTTAGTGTATTTCATTAAACTTGATTGTCAACTATGAACGGTTGTAATTGTTAGACTACAATGCTCTGAGTATTATGGTGATTTATTGACTACATCTACTTGCCAGCAGCGAGTTTATGTCTAGAATACTTGATTTATTTGCTTTAATTACACTGCTATTAGCCTCAGGCCCGGAGACAGGATTTTCGGGCCCCTGGGCAGTTTTCAACCCCGGACCCTGACCTGGCGACCTTTATTACTACTCATTTTGTGTGCTTTTTGCCCGGGCCCCTTTTTGGTATTTCCGGGGCCCCTGTGGGTTTTTTTTCAAAAATATTATCACTTGATCAGCTTGTTTATTAATCTATTGACCACGAAGAATTTTCATAAAAATTTATATGGGTGCAAACTTAGACTAAGTTTTCAAAAAGGGTTAAATCGCAAACAAAAATCCGAAACCAAGATATTGGCGGAGGAATTGTTGAGTCCGAATGATGGAAGAACTAAAGATAGCAAAAAAGGTTATTTAAAATTGTAGGCGTCTTTCATCAAAAGAGATCTAATCCAATAGAGGTGAAGACCAAATGAGATTTTCTATAGGTAGAGTGCTCCTAGGTTCTTTTACAGATTGTATTTTTTTCATAAACAGTTTTGTTAAAAATGCAACATTCATATAAGTGACTATCAAAAAGGGTTTAGTCCAAATTTAACTTAATTATAAAAGAATTTATAGGGATTTTACCACCAGGAGAATGTTTTATTTATAATGAAGTCTACCAAAGATTCATGTAAAAAATTATAAGGATTTTGTACAAGATAATTGCATTCCAGTTTTTATTAAATACTGAAAATCTATGTAACCGTATAACTATTTTTTTCATAAAAAAACTTCAAATCCTCAGACCTGATGATGTTCTAAAAAAGAACGAAACATTGTCGTCACACGATATCCCGTGATTGGATGAGGTAGTTAATTAAATTTATTTGCCTATAAATATATCTCCAATCGAAGGTTACATTAGATACAAAAAAATATAGTTCCGAGTAGATTTTTGTTTGAAAAATCAATCTTTTTTAAATCTACGTATCTTTATTCTAATGTTTTTTCAAGACACTGAAAAGTTACCCTATTAAAGGATATGGGCCCACAAAAAACCCAAAAAAACCTAACCATCGTGGGACTACAATGTCAAAATCCTAGTACAAATTATTATGACCTGGCCAACCAAGATATTGGCGGAGGAATTGAGCCACGAAGAACGACTCTACGTGACTCTCGTTGACTCTATTTAAAAATAGTTATACGGTTTCCAATAGTGTATACGTGTGTGTATATGTGTAAATTGTGGCCATGTTTTAGCCATGTGTTTCAAGATATCGGGTGGTTTGATTATTTTGTCAAAACAAAATCCAATAGTGTATATTTATATACAGGCCTGCCTCAAGCACTGCATACCTGCTACCATAAATACAGCGAGATCTAGTGGGATCAACTTTATAACCTCACTTTAAAGCGAAAAGAGAGCAAAATAAATTTATTTGAAATAGTTTATTTAAAAAAAAAATAGAAAGCCAAGTTGTACAATCGGAATAAAAATGTGTCATGAGTCACATTCTAGTTAAAAATTGGAGGTAACCCGTTTGTACGAAGTAGTTCTAGAGACTGTTAGTGAAATAATGGCGATTTAGGCTCAGGTAGCACTTGGATTATTGGTCCAATGATCAGTGATGAGCACTCAATCTTGTACTTGAGCTTTGTACATTTTTTCTATTGCTTCTATTCTTCCATCGTATAAATGTTTTTAGAGCTACACAAATTGTCATGGAGACATGGAGATCATAATTCAAGTTTACCTTCCTGCATCACAATTCTGTGTAAGCTCCCAAGTTTCAGAGATTTTGAAGTCAAATTAATACTGCTACATTGTCAACTGAGTCAGTGGAGTTGAATGTAGGATGCATCGAGAGTGGTGACAAAACTCGTGAGTGCGCTATTTACAAAAAAAAAAAATAGGCAATAAATAATCTATGTACTGGCACACAAACTTTGGTGTAAGAAAAACTTTACATGGCTACATTTGAAATGGAATATCGTATCTCTCTTTAACCTTTTTAAAACCATCCCAAAAAACTTTTTCTTTTGCATTTCTCGGATTTCAAACTACTAACATATTGGATCAGATGAATGTGAGGTGACACAAACCCCAAAACAGAACTAATTATTATTATTAGATTGAAATTGATAAAAACATTTTTAGGCTAAATATTGTTCAACATTGTTTTTGTGAAGGATTGGACTCGATTCCTGGAATCCTACGAGCCATTTCTTTGTGCTGGGAAATCTTTCATTTTCCTGATCTCGAGACTCTGGGGCTCATCAGCCCTTTGGGGAATTTCAAGAACCCCGAGGGTCTAGTCTCATTGGGTTTCAGTATTTGAAAAGAACACATCAAATTGCTGTCCACCGTCATCATGGCAGCAGCATTGTCAAACTCCCCGCAGTAGTTGGGGGCGGAGAAGATAGTCACTAGTTGTCTGTTTCCGAAGAACTCGTAGCCGTCTTCCACGACTTGGTGAGCGCGGACGACCAAGTCGAAGTCGAACCTGGCGAGAAACCTGGAGACCACTTCTCTCCCGAACACGAAGGAGACGCCGCGGTCGTTCTCTGCCCAGGTGACGACGTCCTCCGACGGGTCGGACCACAGGAGGTCACACAGGAGCCCTTGGTCCGGCACGTCCGTGGGTCTGCCGATCTGCCTGATCTGGTCCATGCTGCTGAGGTCCGGACTGAGTCCTCCGTGACAGCAGAAGATCTTGTCGTCTATCGTAGCCGCCACCGGCAGACAGTTGAAGCACTCCGAAAAGAACTTCCACAACTTGATGTTGTACCTGCGTTTACACTCGTCGTAGAAGCCGTAGATCCTGTTGATGCTGGCGCTCTCGTGGTTGCCCCTGAGGAGGTAGAAGGTCTCGGGGTTCTTGATCTTGTAGCACAACAGGAGGCAGATGGTCTCGATGGATTGTTTGCCTCTGTCGACGTAGTCGCCGAGGAACAGGTAGTTGGCGGCCGGAGGGAAGCCCCCGGCCGCGAAAAGACGCAGGAGGTCGTGATATTGGCCGTGAGTGTCGCCGCAGATCTTCAGAGGCGCGTTGAGCTCCAGCAGCATGGGCTGCGAGAGGAAGATGTCACGTGACTTGGAGATCAAGTGGCGGATCTCTTTGTCGGCCAACTGGACATTCTTAGGGGGCTTCACAGACCGGACTTCCAGCAGTCGTTCGATTATATTGTCTACGTTCACTTTGTCGTCTGTTACTTCAAGAATTTTGGACGATCCCGGATTGGGTGGCTGAGATTTGGCCATCGGTGGCGTTGGTGTATCTTGTAATAATATGTGATGATGGTTAAAACTCATGATTTTTAGGCATTTGTTTTAGCCATGTTTTAGCCATTGTAATTTTATGTTATGTTACAAACATAACATAATACGATTCAAACATCTGTTTTCCGGATAAAACCGGCTAATATTTTACCAACAAGATATCGTTACTATTATCAATGTATACTATAATCAATACACGTTCTCATGACACAAAATTAAAATAGTCGATATCGTGAGCTCTGGTATAGGACCTTGAAAATGTACGTGCTTGAAAAATACGTGTGTGTATATGTGAATATTGTTGCTTCCCTTGGGTGTAGTAATAAAACATTTCATTTTTATGTTTTAACGATCATATTTTTAGTAAGACTCGTCAAATTTTGACCTTGTGTTAACAATGAAAATTGAAATTGGAAAAGGTATCACACCCCAGATCACATGCACGGACGATGGTAGCTTAGGCAACGAATGCTCAAAAAAGGTATAAAAGGAAATGCAAAACAATTTGACTTAGCAGCTTTGTTTGGACCAGTTAGGAGGTGAACATATTAAAGGTCCCTGTCCGTAGCTCTTGTTGGGGGAAGAAGGGGGGCTGAAGGTACCATTTTTAGGTTTTCCCAAAATATCTTGAAAACTATCAACTTTTAGTATTCCTTATTAAAATGGAAAATTAAAGGAAATTAAATTTCCTTTAGAGTTTACCATTTACAACGTAAGCAATAATTTTATTAATATTTTAACACATATTCTTTCAATAAGAAGTACATGTAAATTTGTGTGTAATTTACAAGTCCAAAGGAGCAACGCCTTCTCATCTAAAGGAAAATGCACAACATTCATGAAGTATTGACAAAATGTCCAGTAATTTGACACCTCAATCATAAGAATTTAAGTGCAATTTTTAGGAATAATTAAAAAATGGCCTGATTTGGGTTATGGGCCATGGGTTGCAGGTGGTAATTCCATCCTAGATTAAAATGAGAACGTTTAACGTTTCCTCTACCATTGTTTTTTCTCTCATGATTAGTAAATTTTATAAATTAGCTTCCTCCCACTTGACAACACAGAGAATGAGTGATAACTCGGGATATAAAACAAATACAATACGCTAAGGCAGGTTTTCGGCTTATCAATATGAATTTAGGAGGTTTTTGATGATAGACCGAAAACTGTAAGAGAAAGTAGCTGGTAAATGCCTTGGCCAAAAACCTATTTTCCAAAAGCTTCTCATTCGCATTGAGGATCGGGCCACTCAGCTATTGATAAGGCAAAATTATCGTAGTAAAAGTATTATTTGGGAATGGAAATCCCAATAATCTAAGCAACCCCTATTCAATTTTAATTTTGGAAATTAAATTTCTAGTGGATATTATACATATACTCGAAAGGAAATGAGTAGGCTACCCAGGAGGATAGCAGGGGTTTTTCCCATGACGTCATCAGCTGCGCCGACGGTCATGGGACCGTGACGTCATCAGTACCGTGATCTGCATCTGTCACGTGATCAGTCAATCGAAAGATGACGTCATTTTTTTAATTTCTAACCTCAATTACAGTACCTCGGATTATCCGGACCCCACATTATCCGGACCCCACATTATCCGGACCCACATTATCCGGACCCCACCAAAGATGGCGGCGCCCATGGGGTTGGCGCGCTTTTTTCCCGCGCAGCCGCCATTGTTGGCGCGCGCGCGCTTTGTTTGGCGCGCTTTTTTTGGGGTGTTTTTTTTGTGGAGAGTGACGTACGAGGAGGAGGGGTGTGGTAATGCGAAGAGGGTGACAGTGTTGGACGGCCCTCGAAGGCGCCCCCCGCCCCCGCCCACGTCCCCCGTGGACGTATTTCCGCCGATGGGATGGTGTAGTTCGATCGTTCGCTACTAGGTGGTGAAAAATTTCACACTGCCGTGGCCGGGTTTCGAACCCGGGTCTCTGAGTTGGCGTGCTTCCGCGCTAACCACTAGGCCAAGACGCTGTTGTTCTGTCTTAGTGATTTTGTGGTATATGAGAGGGTGAACCGAATTTAACTCGCGTTTCCCGCCGATGCGGCGGTGTAGTTCGTTTGTTCGCTACTAGGTGGTGTTTGCACTGCATTGCCGACCTGTTCCTTGCCCTGCGGCGTGGCCGAAATTCCTAACCTCACTTTTTCCCGCCGGTGGTGGCGGCCGTGGCCCGCCAAAACGTGAAACCGGGTTGACGTCACAAGGGTCTGCCCCTGTCCCTCGCTTCCGTCCCCTGTATCAGTGTTGGCAACTGTAGACAGTGAAAACATTCATATTTATATAAATAACACAATATGTTGTGTTATATTATTCCCCTATAGCGTTATAATACTACATAAAGTGCAGTTAATCACATAGAGTATTAAAAGACATATGTATACTATATGATATGCCGGGTATGTCACATTAGTCCTTTGTAATGTTATAATATTATATGAAATTTTACTTAAAATTAAATAACTTGGGAATGGGCGAATTAATGTAGCTAAAATTTGGTATTTGGGTACTTCTTAGCCTCCTCTACCTTTTTTCAAGAACTTATACCCCCCTCTTACCCCACCCACCCCCTTTTTTCTTCTTTTTCTTTTAAAATATGGCTAAAAATATATAAAATCGTCGATATCTCGAAAACGGTTGGTCCTAGAGCAATTTTGGGCCCAAAAATCGACCCTCCGGGCATCCGACCTCATGGGGAATATGACCTTACCAAAAAAACTTAACATTTGTAACGTGTTTTGCATCCACCAAAAATGTAGGGGTAAATACCATGTAAAAATTTAAAGTTTAATAACTCAAAAACTGCTAGTCCGAATGCAATAAAATTTGGTACTTAGGTACTTCTTAACCTCTTCTACCTTTTCCATAAACGTATACCCCCCTCTTACTCCACCCTCCCCCTCTTTTTGTTCTTCTCCTTCTCAAATATGGCTAAAAATATATAAAATCGTCGATATCTCGAAAACGGTTGGTCCTAGAGCAATTTTGGGCCCAAAAATCGACCCTCCGGGCATCCGACCTCATGGGGAATATGACCATACCAAAAAAACTCAACATTTGTAATGTGGTTTGCATCGACAAAAAATGAAGGGGCAATTATCATGTAAAAATTTAAAATTTAATAACTCAAGAACTACTTGACCGATTTTAATAAAACTTGGTATGTGGATACTTGTTAACTTCTGCTACAATTTGAAACATACTTATACCTTGTATTGTGGGTGAGTATCTAGATAATTGAAGGGGCTACATTTAAAAATTTAATATCTTAAGAACTAGGTGATGGATATTGATGTAACTTGGTGTATAGGTACATGTCAACTTATGCTAAGGCTTAAACTGGGTGTTGCAGATTGCATCACAGAAATTGAAGGGGCAAAAAATAAAACACTATATCTCAGAAATTAATCATTGGATTTTATTTAAAACTTGTATATGGGTATATTTGAGTCTCTACTACCTTAGTCTGTACTTTTTTATCATATATTGAGGTATTAAGTCATTAATTTAAATATTAATGGGAAAATTAACATTTATTGTACATAAAGGAAATGGATATTTAATAATTAATTTTGCGTAATTAATAATGAACGGTGTTTTATAGCTCACCAGGGTCAGATTTGTAAGACTATACAGCTTTGTCATAGTTGTAAAAAATTAGTTTTCCCAACCAAATGTAAGACAGCCCATGTATGTGGAGAGGTTTACTGCCAGTCATGTGAGGATTTTAAGGATCCAAAACATCAATGTTACATTCAAGTTGATCGGAGATGTCCAAAAGACCGTGATTTTTTGTTTATTTTCTTTGATTTGGAGAATCGTCAGGATGAATTTCTTCCCTGTGACCCTGAAATGAAAGTTCACAAGGTCAATTTATGTGTTTCTCAGCAGTATTGTTTCAAATGTATCAATGGTGGGGAGTGTGAAACTTGTTCAGAGAGGCAAAGAGTATTTGAGGAGGATCCAGTAAAACAGTTCATGGAGTATGTAATGGAAGTGAGAAAACAATTTAAAAATGTATGCATAATTGCCCATAATGGCCAGGGTTTTGATTTTCAGCTTGTATTGGAGTATATCATGGAAGAGACTAAATTCATACCAAACATCACTCCCCGGGGAACAAAGTTAATACTGATTGAAGTTGCCAATGTACGATTTATAGATTCACTTAGCTATTTCCCCATGACCCTCTCTGCACTCCCCAAAGCTTTTGATCTGCCTCCCGAAAGAAAGAAGGGCTATTTCCCTCATTTGTTTAACACTCTGGTCAATCAAAATTATGTAGGTCTAATCCCAGAAAAAAAGTATTACTGTCCAGAGTCAATGTTTGAAGAGACCCACTTAGCTTTTGAGAAATGGTATGCTGATCAAGTTGCTAAGGACTACCGTTTTGATTTTAGAAAGGAGTTGTTAGAGTACTGTATATCAGATGTAGAGATTTTGGCACAAGCTTGTATTAAATTCAGAGCTTTGCTTCTTGAACAATGTAATGTAGATTCATTTCTAGAATCAATTACCATAGCAAGTGCCTGTAACTTGGCTTTTCGCCGTAATTTCCTAAAACCTAATACTATTGGCTTGATCCCTAAAAAAGGTTACCGTTGTTCTGATACTCGGTCAGTGGCTGCCATACAGTGGCTAAGCTGGGAAGAAGAAAAGCGTGGAGTGAGAATCGAATATGCTGGGCGAGGAAAAGGAGTTAGGATTTCTGGCTCAAAAGTCGATGGATTTGACGGAGAGCGAATCTATGAGTTCCACGGGTGCTCCTGGCATGGATGCCCCAAATTTTTCCCTTACAACAGAGAGATTTCACTGTAGGAGGATCCCTCTGATTCACTACATTTGAGGTATGAAAGGACTTTGAAAAAATGGAAAAACTAGGCAATGTAATACAAATGTGGGAGTGTGAATTTAATCAGTTGAAGAAAGATTAGAAATTAAATCACTTGAATCAGCTTTCAATTTTGAACACTTTGCCCTTAAATGCTAGAGATGCTTTCTTTGGGGGTAGGACAGGGAATGCAAAAACCTACTACAAATGTGAAGAGGGAGAGACAATCCAGTATGTAGACGTGAGTTCCTTGTATCCATTTGTTAATAAATATTGTAAGTATCCCATTGGCCATCCCACAATTTACATAGGGCATAATGAATGCCAAGAAAGAGGTTTGAAGGTTGACGGGCTGCATGAATGTAAGATACTCCCCCTTCTGATCTCTACCATCCTGTTCTTTCAACGCGCCTTCATGATAAGTTAATGTTTGTTCTACGTCGTACTTGTGGTGAAATGTTACACAAAGGTGAATGTTTTCATGAAAGAGAGGAGAGAGCATTAGTAGGAACTTGGACCATGTATGAAATCAGAAAGGCAGTAGAGAAAGGGTACGTTACTTTAGAAATGTATGGGCTATGGGAGTATGAGATGACTACATATGAGGAAGGCGGACTTTTTACTGATTTTATTAACAAGTTTCTAAAATTAAAGCAAGAAGCATCAGGCTACCCTTCTTGGTGCCAGACAGAAAAGGACAAGGACCTGTATATTTCAAAGTTTTTAGAACATGAAGGTATTCAATTACAAAAAGATAAAATTGCTAAAAATGGGGGACTAAGGTCAGTACCTAAACTTATGCTTAACAGTTTTTGGGGAAAATTTGGCCAGCGTGAAAATATGACAAGAACTTCGCTTGTTAGGAACTCTAAGGATTTTTTGCGTTAATAACTCAGCCTGGAAGTATTGTAAAATGTGCTGAGATAATAAATGAAGAAGTACTATTAGTCAATTGGCAAAATGTAGATGAGGCTAGTGAGTCACTTAAAACTGTGAATGTTGTGATTGCTCCTTATACTACAGCACATGCTAGATTAACTTTGTATGAACATTTAAAAGCCTTAGGTGACCAAGTTCTCTACTATGACACTGATAGTTGTATCTATTACTTCCGGGAAGACTTGTACAGAGTACCAACAGGAGATTACCTTGGGGAGATGACAGATGAGTTGACAGGCTATGGCCCAGGCTCTTATATTGTGGAATTTGTCTCTGGCGGACCAAAGACCTATGCATACCTTGTCTTTTACTTGAACAAAAAGATCTTGTAGCGATTGCCCGACATGCCTCGATAGTTACAGCATGTGTCCAAAGAGCGTTGGGCACCTACCCAGTAACCTTCCTTACATCCCCAGTGATGGGTGTGTACGAAGCTGAGTCTTGAAAGCTTCTTCTGTGGACAGACACCCACATTTTTGCAGGGCTAACCCCTGGTAAGTCCATATGGGGATGGCAGGTTGGCTTAGCTGCCTTAGAAAATGATTTCCTGCGTCTGCCACAGACAAGGACTACAGGTCTGGTGTGAATGTGAATCAAGGGTTTAGTAAATTGAGGCGCTCAGGTTTGAGGAGAACTTGAGCTACTTCTTTGAAATGCCCGGTATGAATGTGGAACAAGGGCTTAGTAGACTGTGGCGTCTAGAACTTAGAAAATTCTAGGCTACACCTTCGAAAGGACCAGAGTGCATGAGAAATAAAAACAAATAATCCAAAAAAGAGTGAGATTAGGCCTACTGGGGAAACTCACTATAATAAAAAAACGCGCCATGCTTGTTAAAGCCAAAGGTATAAGGCGATAGACCGGAAGTAGATAGCACCGAATCGGTGCTCTCTTTGAATATCTAATCTTATACAGTACTTGCTAAAAAATCTGGCTCATATGAGTCAATCTACTTATGACGTTTTACCTGTAAGTAGTATAGTATACAAGAATTTCTCACCATCGGACGAGTTCGGGTTCTGGCTCGAGTTGAGAAAAGAGTCGGCTCGAGTCGGTAACCATCGGACGAGTTCGCGTTCTGACTCGAGTTGATAAAAGAGTCGGCCTGAGTCAGCAATCCCCAGACGAGTTCGTTTCCGACTCGAATTGAACCAATAGAGTTGCAGTTTTCCGAGTTGGTGACTCGTTAGGATCAGAGTACGTGTAAGTTCGGTAATCTTTGTACGAGTTCGTGTCTAACTCGAGTTATGTCATGGCGGCCAACCGGTAGTCATTGTGTTTCGTACGGACAGGAAGAAGAGAGCACCGATTCGGTGCTCCCTTTGATTATCGTGTATTTTACAGTGTTAGTTAGTGAACCCGGGTTGTATGAGACTATCTGCTTATGACGTTTTACTTTTGAATGGTATATGTTAGGTGTGCACAAGAATTTCTTTAAAGTAAGTGGATGTTAAGCTAAAACATTTACTAAAGTCAAGTTGATTTATTCAGTTGATTAGTCTCTGTATTATTATTTAATGGTAAAAGTAGTCCATAGTTAAAGCCGAAGGTATAAGGCGATAGACCGGAAGTAGATAGCACCGAATCGGTGCTATCTTTGAATATCTAATCTTATACAGTACTTGCTAAAAAATCTGTTTCATATGAGTCAATCTACTTATGACGTTTTACCTGTAAGTAGTATAGTATACAAGAATTTCTCACCATCGGACGAGTTCGGGTTCTGGCACGAGTTGAGAAAAGAGTCGGCTCGAGTCGGTAACCATCGGACGAGTTCGCGTTCTGACTCGAGTTGAGAAAAGAGTCGGCCTGAGTCAGCAATCCCCAGACGAGTTCGTTTCCGACTCGATTTCAACCAATAGTGTTGCAGTTTTCCGAGTTGGTGACTCGTTAGGATCCGAGTTCGTGTAAGTTCGGTAATCTTTGTACGAGTTCGTGTCTAACTCGAGTTATGTCATGGCGGCCAACCGGTAGTCATTGTGTTTCGTACGGACAGGAAGAAGAGAGCACCGATTCGGTGCTCCCTTTGAACATCGTATATTTTACAGTGTTGGACTCAAATGTACCCATATACCAATTATAAATAAAATCCAATAGTCAGGTTAAGTTAGGTTAAAATAGGTCAGGATGAGTTAGGTTAAAAGAGGTCAGGTTGAGTTAGGTTAAAAATAGGACAGGTTAAGTTAGGTTTGACGGCGGCGGTCGGTCAAACCGAGACTTGGCATCGAAGCAGCTAATGAAATATTAACTAATATTGCTGTTATATCGAAGCAGCTAATGAAATATTAACTAATATTGCTGTTATTGCCAAGTCTCGGTTTGACCGACCGCCGCCGTCAAACCTAACTTAACCTGTCCTATTTTTAACCTAACTCAACCTGACCTCTTTTAACCTAACTCATCCTGACCTATTTTAACCTAACTTAACCTGACTATTGGATTTTATTTATAATTGGTATATGGGTACATTTGAGTCCAACACTGTAAAATATACGATGTTCAAAGGGAGCACCGAATCGGTGCTCTCTTCTTCCTGTCCGTACGAAACACAATGACTACCGGTTGGCCGCCATGACATAACTCGAGTTAGACACGAACTCGTACAAAGATTACCGAACTTACACGAACTCGGATCCTAACGAGTCACCAACTCGGAAAACTGCAACACTATTGGTTGAAATCGAGTCGGAAACGAACTCGTCTGGGGATTGCTGACTCAGGCCGACTCTTTTCTCAACTCGAGTCAGAACGCGAACTCGTCCGATGGTTACCGACTCGAGCCGACTCTTTTCTCAACTCGTGCCAGAACCCGAACTCGTCCGATGGTGAGAAATTCTTGTATACTATACTACTTACAGGTAAAACGTCATAAGTAGATTGACTCATATGAAACAGATTTTTTAGCAAGTACTGCATAAGATTAGATATTCAAAGATAGCACCGATTCGGTGCTATCTACTTCCGGTCTATCGCCTTATACCTTCGGCTTTAACTATGGACTACTTTTACCATTAAATAATAATACAGAGACTAATCAACTGAATAAATCAACTTGACTTTAGTAAATGTTTTAGCTTAACATCCACTTACTTTAAAGAAATTCTTGTGCACACCTAACATATACCATTCAAAAGTAAAACGTCATAAGCAGATAGTCTCATACAACCCGGGTTCACTAACTAACACTGTAAAATACACGATAATCAAAGGGAGCACCGAATCGGTGCTCTCTTCTTCCTGTCCGTACGAAACGCAATGACTACCGGTTGGCCGCCATGACATAACTCGAGTTAGACACGAACTCGTACAAAGATTACCGAACTTACACGTACTCTGATCCTAACGAGTCACCAACTCGGAAAACTGCAACTCTATTGGTTCAATTCGAGTCGGAAACGAACTCGTCTGGGGATTGCTGACTCAGGCCGACTCTTTTATCAACTCGAGTCAGAACGCGAACTCGTCCGATGGTTACCGACTCGAGCCGACTCTTTTCTCAACTCGAGCCAGAACCCGAACTCGTCCGATGGTGAGAAATTCTTGTATACTATACTACTTACAGGTAAAACGTCATAAGTAGATTGACTCATATGAGCCAGATTTTTTAGCAAGTACTGTATAAGATTAGATATTCAAAGAGAGCACCGATTCGGTGCTATCTACTTCCGGTCTATCGCCTTATACCTTTGGCTTTAACAAGCATGGCGCGTTTTTTTATTATAGTGAGTTTCCCCAGTAGGCCTAATCTCACTCTTTTTTGGATTATTTGTTTTTATTTCTCATGCACTCTGGTCCTTTCGAAGGTGTAGCCTAGAATTTTCTAAGTTCTAGACGCCACAGTCTACTAAGCCCTTGTTCCACATTCATACCGGGCATTTCAAAGAAGTAGCTCAAGTTCTCCTCAAACCTGAGCGCCTCAATTTACTAAACCCTTGATTCACATTCACACCAGACCTGTAGTCCTTGTCTGTGGCAGACGCAGGAAATCATTTTCTAAGGCAGCTAAGCCAACCTGCCATCCCCATATGGACTTACCAGGGGTTAGCCCTGCAAAAATGTGGGTGTCTGTCCACAGAAGAAGCTTTCAAGACTCAGCTTCGTACACACCCATCACTGGGGATGTAAGGAAGGTTACTGGGTAGGTGCCCAACGCTCTTTGGACACATGCTGTAACTATCGAGGCATGTCGGGCAATCGCTACAAGATCTTTTTGTTCAAGTAAAAGACAAGGTATGCATAGGTCTTTGGTCCGCCAGAGACAAATTCCACAATATAAGAGCCTGGGCCATAGCCTGTCAACTCATCTGTCATCTCCCCAAGGTAATCTCCTGTTGGTACTCTGTACAAGTCTTCCCGGAAGTAATAGATACAACTATCAGTGTCATAGTAGAGAACTTGGTCACCTAAGGCTTTTAAATGTTCATACAAAGTTAATCTAGCATGTGCTGTAGTATAAGGAGCAATCACAACATTCACAGTTTTAAGTGACTCACTAGCCTCATCTACATTTTGCCAATTGACTAATAGTACTTCTTCATTTATTATCTCAGCACATTTTACAATACTTCCAGGCTGAGTTATTAACGCAAAAAATCCTTAGAGTTCCTAACAAGCGAAGTTCTTGTCATATTTTCACGCTGGCCAAATTTTCCCCAAAAACTGTTAAGCATAAGTTTAGGTACTGACCTTAGTCCCCCATTTTTAGCAATTTTATCTTTTTGTAATTGAATACCTTCATGTTCTAAAAACTTTGAAATATACAGGTCCTTGTCCTTTTCTGTCTGGCACCAAGAAGGGTAGCCTGATGCTTCTTGCTTTAATTTTAGAAACTTGTTAATAAAATCAGTAAAAAGTCCGCCTTCCTCATATGTAGTCATCTCATACTCCCATAGCCCATACATTTCTAAAGTAACGTACCCTTTCTCTACTGCCTTTCTGATTTCATACATGGTCCAAGTTCCTACTAATGCTCTCTCCTCTCTTTCATGAAAACATTCACCTTTGTGTAACATTTCACCACAAGTACGACGTAGAACAAACATTAACTTATCATGAAGGCGCGTTGAAAGAACAGGATGGTAGAGATCAGAAGGGGGAGTATCTTACATTCATGCAGCCCGTCAACCTTCAAACCTCTTTCTTGGCATTCATTATGCCCTATGTAAATTGTGGGATGGCCAATGGGATACTTACAATATTTATTAACAAATGGATACAAGGAACTCACGTCTACATACTGGATTGTCTCTCCCTCTTCACATTTGTAGTAGGTTTTTGCATTCCCTGTCCTACCCCCAAAGAAAGCATCTCTAGCATTTAAGGGCAAAGTGTTCAAAATTGAAAGCTGATTCAAGTGATTTAATTTCTAATCTTTCTTCAACTGATTAAATTCACACTCCCACATTTGTATTACATTGCCTAGTTTTTCCATTTTTTCAAAGTCCTTTCATACCTCAAATGTAGTGAATCAGAGGGATCCTCCTACAGTGAAATCTCTCTGTTGTAAGGGAAAAATTTGGGGCATCCATGCCAGGAGCACCCGTGGAACTCATAGATTCGCTCTCCGTCAAATCCATCGACTTTTGAGCCAGAAATCCTAACTCCTTTTCCTCGCCCAGCATATTCGATTCTCACTCCACGCTTTTCTTCTTCCCAGCTTAGCCACTGTATGGCAGCCACTGACCGAGTATCAGAACAACGGTAACCTTTTTTAGGGATCAAGCCAATAGTATTAGGTTTTAGGAAATTACGGCGAAAAGCCAAGTTACAGGCACTTGCTATGGTAATTGATTCTAGAAATGAATCTACATTACATTGTTCAAGAAGCAAAGCTCTGAATTTAATACAAGCTTGTGCCAAAATCTCTACATCTGATATACAGTACTCTAACAACTCCTTTCTAAAATCAAAACGGTAGTCCTTAGCAACTTGATCAGCATACCATTTCTCAAAAGCTAAGTGGGTCTCTTCAAACATTGACTCTGGACAGTAATACTTTTTTTCTGGGATTAGACCTACATAATTTTGATTGACCAGAGTGTTAAACAAATGAGGGAAATAGCCCTTCTTTCTTTCGGGAGGCAGATCAAAAGCTTTGGGGAGTGCAGAGAGGGTCATGGGGAAATAGCTAAGTGAATCTATAAACCGTACATTGGCAACTTCAATCAGTATTAACTTTGTTCCACGGGGAGTGATGTTTGGTATGAATTTAGTCTCTTCCATGATATACTCCAATACAAGCTGAAAATCAAAACCCTGGCCATTATGGGCAATTATGCATACATTTTTAAATTGTTTTCTCACTTCCATTACATACTCCATGAACTGTTTTACTGGATCCTCCTCAAATACTCTTTGCCTCTCTGAACAAGTTTCACACTCCCCACCATTGATACATTTGAAACAATACTGCTGAGAAACACATAAATTGACCTTGTGAACTTTCATTTCAGGGTCACAGGGAAGAAATTCATCCTGACGATTCTCCAAATCAAAGAAAATAAACAAAAAATCACGGTCTTTTGGACATCTCCGATCAACTTGAATGTAACATTGATGTTTTGGATCCTTAAAATCCTCACATGACTGGCAGTAAACCTCTCCACATACATGGGCTGTCTTACATTTGGTTGGGAAAACTAATTTTTTACAACTATGACAAAGCTGTATAGTCTTACAAATCTGACCCTGGTGAGCTATAAAACACCGTTCATTATTAATTACGCAAAATTAATTGTTAAATATCCATTTCCTTTATGTACAATAAATGTTAATTTTCCCATTAATATTTAAATTAATGACTTAATACCTCAATATATGATAAAAAAGTACAGACTAAGGTAGTAGAGACTCAAATATACCCATATACAAGTTTTAAATAAAATCCAATGATTAATTTCTGAGATATAGTGTTTTATTTTTTGCCCCTTCAATTTCTGTGATGCAATCTGCAACACCCAGTTTAAGCCTTAGCATAAGTTGACATGTACCTATACACCAAGTTACATCAATATCCATCACCTAGTTCTTAAGATATTAAATTTTTAAATGTAGCCCCTTCAATTATCTAGATACTCACCCACAATACAAGGTATAAGTATGTTTCAAATTGTAGCAGAAGTTAACAAGTATCCACATACCAAGTTTTATTAAAATCGGTCAAGTAGTTCTTGAGTTATTAAATTTTAAATTTTTACATGATAATTGCCCCTTCATTTTTTGTCGATGCAAACCACATTACAAATGTTGAGTTTTTTTGGTATGGTCATATTCCCCATGAGGTCGGATGCCCGGAGGGTCGATTTTTGGGCCCAAAATTGCTCTAGGACCAACCGTTTTCGAGATATCGACGATTTTATATATTTTTAGCCATATTTGAGAAGGAGAAGAACAAAAAGAGGGGGAGGGTGGAGTAAGAGGGGGGTATACGTTTATGGAAAAGGTAGAAGAGGTTAAGAAGTACCTAAGTACCAAATTTTATTGCATTCGGACTAGCAGTTTTTGAGTTATTAAACTTTAAATTTTTACATGGTATTTACCCCTACATTTTTGGTGGATGCAAAACACGTTACAAATGTTAAGTTTTTTTGGTAAGGTCATATTCCCCATGAGGTCGGATGCCCGGAGGGTCGATTTTTGGGCCCAAAATTGCTCTAGGACCAACCGTTTTCGAGATATCGACGATTTTATATATTTTTAGCCATATTTTAAAAGAAAAAGAAGAAAAAAGGGGGTGGGTGGGGTAAGAGGGGGGTATAAGTTCTTGAAAAAAGGTAGAGGAGGCTAAGAAGTACCCAAATACCAAATTTTAGCTACATTAATTCGCCCATTCCCAAGTTATTTAATTTTAAGTAAAATTTCATATAATATTATAACATTACAAAGGACTAATGTGACATACCCGGCATATCATATAGTATACATATGTCTTTTAATACTCTATGTGATTAACTGCACTTTATGTAGTATTATAACGCTATAGGGGAATAATATAACACAACATATTGTGTTATTTATATAAATATGAATGTTTTCACTGTCTACAGTTGCCAACACTGATACAGGGGACGGAAGCGAGGGACAGGGGCAGACCCTTGTGACGTCAACCCGGTTTCACGTTTTGGCGGGCCACGGCCGCCACCACCGGCGGGAAAAAGTGAGGTTAGGAATTTCGGCCACGCCGCAGGGCAAGGAACAGGGCGGCAATGCAGTGCAAACACCACCTAGTAGCGAACAAACGAACTACACCGCCGCATCGGCGGGAAACGCGAGTTAAATTCGGTTCACCCTCTCATATACCACAAAATCACTAAGACAGAACAACAGCGTCTTGGCCTAGTGGTTAGCGCGGAAGCACGCCAACTCAGAGACCCGGGTTCGAAACCCGGCCACGGCAGTGTGAAATTTTTCACCACCTAGTAGCGAACGATCGAACTACACCATCCCATCGGCGGAAATACGTCCACGGGGGACGTGGGCGGGGGCGGGGGGCGCCTTCGAGGGCCGTCCAACACTGTCACCCTCTTCGCATTACCACACCCCTCCTCCTCGTACGTCACTCTCCACAAAAAAAAACACCCCAAAAAAAGCGCGCCAAACAAAGCGCGCGCGCGCCAACAATGGCGGCTGCGCGGGAAAAAAGCGCGCCAACCCCATGGGCGCCGCCATCTTTGGTGGGGTCCGGATAATGTGGGTCCGGATAATGTGGGGTCCGGATAATCCGAGGTACTGTAATTGAGGTTAGAAATTAAAAAAATGACGTCATCTTTCGATTGACTGATCACGTGACAGATGCAGATCACGGTACTGATGACGTCACGGTCCCATGACCGTCGGCGCAGCTGATGACGTCATGGGAAAAACCCCTGCTATCCTCCTGGGTAGCCTACTGAAATGTCTCTACTGAGTTTAAAGAATATAGTTTGAGTACTTATTTATTACTTAATTAGACGGGCAACCAATTTTGCGAAAGTGGGCATACATCATAGGACTTCATAGGATCATACAATGCAAGTAGCTTAAATGGCATTTGACGAATATAATAGTAGGCGGCTGTAGTATCCCTGCTTAAGGAAGACGGAAGTTAAAAAGGTTCATTTCAAGTTGGACGACCAAAAATAGGACAAAGAATCTGCTCCATTACAACTTCCAGGATTGATGAAGACACTGACAAAAACTCCTCAGCAAATCCAGACAAGAGACACTCCAGCACCACATCAACCTACACAATCAAGACAAGAACAGTTTAATCAATCAACACCTCTTCGAAGATCAACACGTCTAATAAGTGGGGGAGACTGTAGTATACCTGCTTAATATTCAAGAACAGATGATTGCAGAACTGACATTACCAATGTTTATATTTACATTCTGTTTTTCTATGGTTTTCAATTTTCCACTAAGTTGTGATGTTTACCTAGATCTTATTTACCTTCAATAAAATGTTATTATATTTCAAACGCGTGCTTATAATTAATTAACCACTCAGGCCACAAAAGCGGCCGTAATAAATTTGCACATTTCATTCTTTCAGTAGATTGGATCTCGTACCTTTTCTATCCCCTGAAAATAATCGATAGTGTTGAAAATTGAAATGGCCGCCGGTTTGAATTTTATATTATACTATTTTTTAGCTGTCTGAGAGAGAATATTTAAAAAATCCTCTCTAGGTTCGCATCTAAAGCCTATAGAGAATATTTATGCCAAGTTTCATGGCCCAAATTATTGTAGTTTTTGAGAAAGTTAGCTTGGAAATCTAAAAATGTCCGTCATTTTGAATTTTGTAATATTCAATTTTTAGGCCTTTTGAGATAAAAAATGCAAAATCCTGTTTTACTACGCATCTAGAGCCTGTAAAGTATAATTTTGCCAAGTTTCATGGCTCCAAGCCTTATAGTTATTGAGAAACTGTGATCAGTCAGTCAGTCAGTGGTTTTTGGCTTATACAGGGGTGCTGTAAAGTCCCGGAACAGCTGAATATTTTTTGAACCGAATTATTTTGAGAAATCAAACTTTGCCCACTCTTATGTAAAAAAAAAAACTACTTTCTGAGGTATTTACTAACTCTTGGCCCCCGGTGGGAGACGGCCCACAAGGAGTCGGTACAAAATCTTCAACGTAAGCATAGGCCGATATGCACATTATTTTAAAGGGCTAATCAAGCAGAGTTCATTGCCGCAGACCGCACTTCAAAAGGTTCATTCATTACAAAATGGCGGCAGATAAAAAATCTAAAGGAAATACACAGTGTTCGCTTGAAGATTGTTTAAAAATTGTTTACACACTACGTCTGTAAAAAACCTAAAATCCTATCTTTTAGGGTGCTTAGAGTTTGTTACCTCCAAGGGGGATGGCCCACAAGGAGTCGGTACAAAATCTTAAATATAAGTATAGGTCGATCTGCACATCATTTTAAAGAGCTAATCAAGTAGAGTTCAATGCCGCAAACCGCACTTCAAAAGGTCCATTTGTTACAAAATGGCGGCTGATTCAAGTTTTCAACAAATATTCATAGGCTTTGGTTTGTTGGGTGAGGTGGAATAAAAGTCTGAATAAATCAAATAGCGTATCAAACCTAAGCCTATGTATTTTTGTTGAAAACTTGAATCACCCGCTATTTTGTAACCAACAGTCCTTTTGAAATGCGGTTTGCGGCATTGAATTTTATTTGATTAGACCTTTAAAATAATGTGCATATGGACCCATGCTTACATTTAAGATTTTGTACCGACTCTTTGTGGGCCGTCTCCCATTGAAGCTAACATCCTCTTCGGCTTTTAGGCTTTTAGGTCTGACAATCTCCAGCATAGGGTGTGAACAATTTTTTAGAAGATAATTAGGCGAACACATTAAGGGTGTTGAACCCATAAAAGTACACCCATGAAGTAGTTGGGGTTTCATCTATTAGATTTTCGATCAGCCGCCCTTTTGTATGAATGAACCTTTTGAAGTGCGGTTTGCGGCATTGCACTCTACTTGAATAACCTATGCTTACGTTTAAGATTTTTTACCGACTCCTTGTAAGCCGTCCCCCACTGGGGGCCAAGAGTCAGTAAACACCTCAGAAAGTATTTTTTTTTTACATATGAGTGAATGTACAAAGTTTGATTTCTGAAACCAATTCGGTCCAAAAAATATTTAACCGTTCCGGGACTTTTCAGCACTCCTGTATATCCTATCCTATTTCCTATCCTCTCGTATCCTATCCTATTCCTATCCTATCCTATACTCTAAAACAAGCAATGTTTGTACGGGCAAAATTTTTATTTCGTCCTAGGATTTTTGTTTTTGTTTGTTCAAATTGGGGTTTTAGACCACCAGAAATCGATTGGAGCTGGTCTCAAGTCTGGGAAAAATCCGGTTTGCGTCCTACAGCACTTCAAAGTGCCCATTCAAATGCCCATCGTCATGGGCACTTTTTGTTGCTGCATTTACCCAAATCAGCTGATTCAGGTTGTTTTTATTTTTACGTAGGTTAGAAAAATTATTTGATTTGTAAACAACAATAATAAACAAGAATTTCTTCTTATTAGTGGGTAGAGACTAAAGCCTAGGTATTTTATTGAGCTATCATTAGGGTTCCAAGGAAAGTTTTCACCATTAATAGTTAATTCATTGATACATTTTTGTTAATGAAAATACTTTACCTTGACATTTGCTGGCTTTAATGATATTTTCCGTTTAGTCGTCCAATCGCACACAACTTCTATGTTGTCTTGTGGTTGATTTTTTTCTAAAATTGGGTCATTATTTTGGCTTAACAAAGCAGTATCGTCTGCGAACATTGCAATTGTAAATGTGGTGGTAGGGAAATCACTTGTAAATACATTGTAGAGAATTGGGCTTAATATGGGGCCTTACGGGGCACCTGATTTAATATTCCTTATTGTAGACAAGGTTCCATTAATAGGAACTTGGAATGACCTTTCAGTAAGGAACGTCTTTAATGTTCTTAACAAATATATTGGCAATCCAATTCGAAAAGTTTGAACAAAGGACCATTGTGCCATTGTGCCAGACTTTATCGAAAGCAGCTGGAATTTCCATAAAAACGCCTAGGGTGTATAATTTTTTTTTTCGGAGCCATCCTCAATCAGTTTAGTAAATCCTATTCATCAGCTGTTAGCTGGTGAATAGTTGAGTGTTTCGATCGAAACACGTATTGCAAAATTTGGGATGACGTTATTCTGGTCAATAAAGAATGCCAGTCTTTTATGAACGATTTTCTAAAATAATTTGTAAATTGTTGATAGTAAGCTAATGGGCCTATAGCTTTCCGGAGAGGTTGGAGGTTTCCTTGGTTTACTAATCGGCATAATTAAGAGTGTTTCCAAACTTTTGGAAAGTACCCCAAAATCAAACAACTGTTTAGAATTTGTTCGAGATAAAGGCACAAAACTTACCTCCTAACGTTTCCTCCTGTAGCGTTATTCAGGAGATTTTTTAATACAATGTTAGTAACTTTAACTTGTCCGGGAGTTTTTTTGTTTAAACATTTGTTGATAAAGTGCCATATTTCGTTTGGAGTAATCACTCTTACTGGTTTTTCAACAGATTGAATTTAACTATAATTAAAGTTATTGATCAAACCGTCATGTTCATTGGATCCATCATCCTCAAGGGTAAAACCTTTTTCAGAGTGATCCGCTATGACGTTTGAATAATGTTATTTTGTTTCAGGGGAGGTAGAGTAGGTTTTTGAAGAATTCTTTTAGTGGTCCTCATAAGGACGGATCTCCTGGGTTAATTTCCGATAAATAACTTTGGTAAAAATGTTAACAATCCTCATAAAGTTCTAATTTATCTGTATTAGTGAGTTAATTTAAACATCTTTTGTAATCGGGTATAGTTAAATCCTCTGCCAAAGCCGCCTCTGGTTTTGTGTTTTTCTTGGACCAATTTAGAAATTTCTTGTGGCAACTAATACGAAAAGTTCTTATCACGCCTAATATTGTGATTTACATTGGTTGCAGACTTGATACAACCAGTTAAACATTGAGTTACCTCTCCAACATGCAAATCGACTTCAGTACAGGATTTCATCAATCCTGGAACGGTTAACCGACTTTCGAATTCAGTTTTTTCTTTTTACAATTCCCAGTTAACTTTTCCGCTTATCGGTATTAGTTGAGGGACATAATTACTTTTATGAATAATGTCAGTGGATATTAAAACGGGCCATTGATCATAATCGAGTTCACTTAAAATATTTTGGTAAATAGGGGGGCTAAAGTCTTTATAAAGGACTATGCCTAGAGCGTCTGGATTATGATCAGTCCTGTTTGGGTAGTATGTGGGTTCTTCAGGTACAGAAACATTTATGGATAAATCAGTGACAATTTGATGTACCCTTTTACCATTAGGATTGCTAACTCTACAGTTCCAAATATTGTTTTTACTGTTAAGGGACCTATAATTAAAACGAACATCAGCTTGCCAGTGATAGATTTTGCTATAACAGGTTACGTACCTTGACGTCCTTTGGTACAACTTTATCTCTTGACTAGTTTCGACTAGCACGTAGTCATTAGCAAAACAGAACGTTAAATTAATCCATTGAATTTCGTCATGTTTTTTGTCACTTTAACGTTCTGTTTTGAAAATGACTACGTGCTATATAGTCGAAACTAGCCAACAGATAAAAGTTACTTTTTATCTGTTGACTAGTTTTGACTAGTACGTAGTCATTATCAAAATAGAACGTTAAATTGACGAAAAACATGACGAAATTTAAAGGAATTACGGACGTCAAGGTACGTAGCCTGATACCAATTCCGGAAGGCTTCAGCATGAATAAAAATATTTTGCTACATATGTTGTCGATTACCTGTTAATTGCTCGAATTTCCAAACTTTTCATCGAGTAGGACAGGATGAACATCCGCTGAGAAACGCTTCCAATGTTATGTTCAGCTAGACTACCTACTACTTACTACAGCAGAGAGCTCTATCTCTAACTTTCCATAAGAAGAATGCATATCTGTTATTGTGTTCAAAAAACTAAATTTAGCAAAATCTAATTTAGAATTAAAAAAATGAATATTGGATGCCCCCATAAATTTAAAAGTGTAATCCATTCAGGGCGAGAATATTAATAATCGAATCCGTTAGAGAGAGCAAAGAACTGAATATTTGAATTTGAATTGATGGAACCAGTTGTTGCAAATCCTCTAATTGAAACTCTGCAGATTGGCCTTGGAGGACCGGTTTCGCCCAACCCGAGGACGATGCCCGGTCTTTTTGTTGCCCGTCTGTTGCCCTGTAGTCTGGGTTGCCGTGGCATCATCATTGTTTACATCGTTGTAGGAGGCAACAACTCAGTCTGGGCCAAGAACCGGGGTTAACCACTTTGTTCGTGGCCAATTATTAAGTTTTTGGAGTGCTGTTCTAATGTGTATTCTATTATAACTAAAATAAGGCTACAACTGCTTTTTTATTCTTATGTTTTATTTTCCTACTAATTTTACTTCCTTCGTATTTGAACTATTTAAAATTTAACATCAGTTAGGTAAAAAGTCTTTATGGAACACTCACCTATTGAAGGTTGAGGATCCTTGGAGAACGTACCTCTTCCATGGGGAAGGCAAAACTGACTCTTCATTTACGTATTACATAGTGGTTTTATACAATTAATTCTATAATTACTATAACAATGAGCTAAAATATAATGTAAAATTTTGAAATTAAGTCAAACTAAAAAGAGGCCTACACATTCTGTAAAAAAAAAAAACAAAAAAACACTATGAAATCTTTATTGGTTTAATACCTAAAAATCATAAACGAATTTGTTGACTCGTAGAATACAAACTATGGCTAAATTAAAAACTTGTACAACCAAAATGGCCTTCCAAATTTGGTCTTATATAAATATATGCAGTGTAAAGGGATTGTAAAGTAAAAATTTCCAAGTAACGAAATCGGTCAAAATTTTGCTTAACATTGCTTAATTTTGCTTAACATTACCAAACATACTGCTGAAGAGACTTCCCGTTATAAAAACTCTGTTTCACATTTGAGGTCAACATAGTTTTCCTATTTGCTGTGTGACCTATACCCACAATTTTATACGAGTCATACGATAGTGAAATCAAATTGAGGTTAGTACATACCACGGTAGTTACCGTGGTACATACAGTGCGTAAAAAAAGTTTGTCCCTCCTCTTCAATTTTTTCTTGTTAAGGCCGATAATAGGGAACTCAAATGCAAACCTCTTTTCAGTGACCCATAATTTTATAGAGCTTTCAATAAATAGGCGAATGGTGGAGGTTGGAGGTCTCTAACGTGTTTCTATCCAAATTGGCAGCTTGTCAAAGTTTTGAATACAACATTCATGAAACCTGGCGTCTAAGACATTTGGAGTTTTAAGTTCACCTTTGGTGACTTAAGAGACTGAAAAGACTTTTGAACAACATTTATTAAATTAAAAAGTGGCCTCTTTTAGTGATATTTAAAATTTTGAGGGTCCCAACTCAATTTTGAGCAATTGAGGATTATAGGGGCAACTCAAACTTTTCTTATATAAATCTCTTTTAAGTAACCCCTTATTTTTAAAACGCTTGTTATGTTTTATGTTTTAAAAAAGCCCTTTAAAATGAGGCTTCACTAAACAGAGGATTAAATTAGTGAAGTTTAAGTTGCCCCAAAAATCCCACATTTTTGCTGGACATTCTTTAAATAGTTTTAAATACTACCAAAAGAGACCACTTTTTTTATTTAATAGCTTTTGTTCATGATTCACTTAAGTTTTTAATCAACAAAGGTGAAATTAAAACCCCAAAAGTCTTGGATGCCAGGTTTGAAGAAGGAGTTGTACTCAAAACTTTTATAAGCTACCAATTTGGATAGAAATACATTAGAGACCTCCAACCTCCACCATTCGCCTATTTTATAAAATCTCTTCAAAATTATGGGTCACTTAAAAAGGGGTTTACGTTTGAAAATTTTGAGTTGCCCCCGAAATCCCTCATTTTTTGGGGGACACTCGAAAATTTCAAACGTCAAAAAATAATTTGGGTTAGTTAGTGTTAATTCCCAAAGGTTAATTGTTTGTCTTAACAAACAAAAAATTAAAGAGGGGTCAGAGTTTTTTACACAATGTATAATAGGTATAAGTTAGTCCTTTTGGCCCACTTGAAATATTTGGTTTATATGAATTTTATACTGTAGTGTGAAATCATAACAGAGAATAGAGATTATTTTTTGGGTGCATCTTCACTGTAATCAAAAGATTCAACTGGAAATTCTCAGCTGGTACAGAGTCAACATAGGTATAAAAACTCAATTTGATTACACAATTCTGTTCTGAAAGAATGTATGATTTATTGGGCGCCCAATTTAACTATTGTTTTCATCAAATAATAGACTATGATCAATGCTTTGAGATTATCTGGTCCCCTACCCCTTCTTATTACTTACATTGGCTTTATTTTATATTGTGTTTTTCAACGCCAGTGCCATTTTTGAATTATTTGATTTTAATTTCTTCACTGCAAGGGCAAAAGGAACAAGGAAAATGCATTGGAAAATCATACACAAACATAATTAAAATTTGGATTTATTTAAGAACAATTATAAGTTTGCTGAAGTAACGACTTTACAATTTCTATTCAAATCCAACAAGAGAGGGTACGACCCCCATCCATCACATCTTTCATCGCCGGAAACAACAATAATAAAAAATCACAAAGACTGTTGAGTAAAGTCTGGAACTTTGGTAGGGCAGTTCCCAAGTTGAGCACTAACTTAAACTTATGTACACAATAACTTAGCGCGACACTACTGTACACTCACGAAGGACTGTCAAGAAGTATTCGTCATCGGGAATAAAAATAAGAGGCAACAATTACAAAGTATACTAAACACTAACACTACGATAAAAACCTAACGATCGTTTGCTGTACATTGTTGTTCTATGTGATTAAAATTAACTAAGATTAGAATAGATTCATGATGGCAAATGTGCTTCAATAAGGCGTGATGGCAAGTTACAGTGTTTATGTTCGGTCGGAAATCAGTCAAATCCTCTATTTTGTGATAGAATCATGTCGGAAATTCTGTTTCATTGTTGGTTGTTGTTTTTTTTTCGATTTGACTTTTTCAGAACAAACATAAAAGATGAGAACGTCAATAATATATTGCAGATAGATCACGTAAAAAATGTTGGCTCTCGCATATCAAACATCCTCTGTGAAAATTTAAGTCATTGCCCTGAGATTCAAAATATTATTTTTTCTTTCTAGTTTTTGTAAAATGGTAAAAATATCTGTTAGAATCATTCAATGAGATTTCCAGATCGTATAAAATAATAATACTGAACAATACAAATATACAAATTACAATTAGTGATCGACATTTTTGTAACAATTAATTTTGCCGCATAGAGGCAAGGCCTACTGTTCAATGTGAATATGTTTGCCCGTATTTAATACGAAATATTTTGTTTGGTGAAGCTCTTACCTCAATTTATACAGACTTCTCTCTACATTCCAACAACGAATTATATGAATGTTTAAAAACCATAAATGTCTGCAGAAAAATTACAACTTAACGGAAATCAAAAGGCATGCAGCAACAGCAACAGTAACATAAATTTGTCAACAACAATAAATATCCGCAGTCAATCACAGAATCGTAAACACTCCAGACAATAATTTAGGTACAAATAGTTTAAAACCGTTCTACGCTTAAAACTTAAGATTAAAAAATCTTGCAACCGTTCACTCCCCGTTTTTGATTCCCGCGTTCCAAAGCGGCCGATTCTCTTATGTTTTTGGGACGGTCGAGTATTAATCATTTGTTTCTTATTTACACTGACAAATTCGACCCGAAGGCTATTGTAATTCGTTACAACTCTTAAATATATGTACAAGCGCCGCGGACGTGGCGCGGACGAAGCGCGGGCGCGGACGTGGCGCGGGCGCGGACGGGGCGAGGACCCGCCTATAAGTGGGTGATGACGATCTCATCGTCTATATCGTCCTTCTCGTCGTCCGTCTCCTCCACGACGTTGTTCGCCTTCGCCTCCTGCGCCGCCACCTCCGCCGCCTTCGGGTCCTCGGCCAGTTTCTTCTGCCGCTGCTTCTTCTTCTTGTGCAGGATCTCGACGATGATGTAGCCGATCATGCCGCAGCAGAGCACGACGAACATGACGTACAGCTTCATGCGCGCGCACAGGTGGTTGGAGTAGGCGTAGGCGACGACGAAGCCGGCGGACTCCCAGAGGCGGTAGTTGCTGAAGGCGGCTTCCTTGTTACGCCTGAACAGCGTCCCGTACAGACCTGCGGACAGACGGAGGGAGGTTAGTGAATTTAGAAATGTTTATAGTTATTGCTAAATAGGCAGGCCTATTAAAACTAGAACCCATTCGAAATCGCTGATATGGCTTTGTATTGTTACGTTACATTACATTGCTTGAAATGGCGACCTACCCAGGTAGGTATTTTAAGCCAGGTATGAATGACATTTGAGTGAAGGATGATTGTGGCGCGATCTTGTAAATATGTTGCTGACTAGGGTTCCTAAGACAGGATTGTTAATTAATAGCCCAACAACCAATGGCAACAAAGGGACCTACATTCCAATGTGGGATCCGAACCAATATTTTACCTGCTTTACAATTTACGAACTGATCTAATTATGAGGACGGTCCTATGAACGTAGCATTCAATAATACGGACGTTAATCCCCACTAAGGAACACCGCGTCCACAAGCAATCGCTCATAACTGTCAACAATTCGTGACCTCCAAGTGGTTGGATTACAGGACACGCCACCGTCCCAGTCGTCACTTATACCGCTTCATTGTTTACTAGGCCCAAGAATGAATACCATTAACTAAAAGAGTATTTATAGTCAATGTCGAGAACCTAAAGAGGAACGAGGAGATTCCTATAAATAGCTGTAGGCACCTTTGGAACTGAACCCGTAACATATGAAATCAAGAAAAGAAAACTAAGAACATGACTTAGGCGTTGAACTATTTGAAAGTTGTTCATGATATTTAAAACTTATAAATAGCTAAGATACCAGAATCTAATATCCCATTGCTCGTAAGTTTCCTTTACAGCTTGCCATAATCCACAGTTATGAAACAATAGCCGACTATTGACAGGAAGTCCGCTTTGTCATGGTGCAAAAACTGCAGATGATGGCAAAAAAGGGCGGCTGCGGTTAGAAGAGAGTGTAGCGATGCGGCTGACCGCGGTTGCGGTTGACCGCTCTGACCGCAGGTGCGGTTGACCGCAGCTACAAACAGGTGATTAGGCGGTGCAGAAGAGATGGGTTCGAGCAATGAACATTGAGCAATGCGGAAGGCTAATTAATTGTACCTCCTGAACGGAGAGGTAGCTTCGTCAATTGGCTAGTTTTTCTCAGTTTCTACTGGGTGGAATGTTTTAGTGAACAGATCCGTTCAGACCTCCAAAAACAGAAACAAAATTGGATTCTTGATCCTATATGTAATGTTTGCGTTCCGTTGTATTGCTGAAAAGTAGGCTATTTTTTTATTTTAGTAGTGGGCTATAAACTTGACTCATCACTGTCATAACTATTATTAATCGCAGTCCAGCTTCTGATAACGCTCATCCTTTAAACTAATTTTAGATTCAACCGAATCGTATTTAATGACATTAATGGGTTAGAAACGGAATTTAAATTTACATCCCTCGTTTAAAGTGGTTCATAGAATGGCGGCTTTGTCCAATTATTTTCAAACTAGCTGATGAACCCGGTTTCACCCGTGGAAAAATAGAAAAACTTCCTTAGATTCATGATTTAGTGTTTAGGTTGCCATGACACTTAGCTTCCCTATAGTTAACAATGAAACTTTGAGGTACCATTGGGCGTAGCCCTGAGGGAATTTTTAAAAATCCGTTTTTAGTGGTTGCCTACGCCCTGAAAGGAACATCCATGCAAATTTTCAAGGTTCTAGGAGAAATAGTTTGGACTGTGCGGTTATAGGTGAGTGGTATTTGACAAATATATAGTAGATACACAAATCTGTGAACTATTTATGGAATTTTAATATCGATTCTATAAGTATATTCAGGGAGAAGTCATACGTTAACCCCAATCCATCATTTATCTATAGGAGGCCGAAAAGAGTTCACTTTGCAAGCACCAGCTGTTAGTGTACGTGAACCACATCTGCGCAGATCTGCTATAAATAGGCTGACATTTGCTGAGGTATCGCCGTCCTCGGTCAATGACCCCCCGGCCCTCACTTCTGCATTCTCGTCTCTATCACCCTCTTGGTCCGAGGCAGTCTAGGATAGTACCACGGTGCTAAACTAAAACGATTCGTGCAAAATAACTTGAAAAAAAGACTTGAAAGTTGAAAGAAGAGGCAAAACTTGTGAAAAGGGAAGTTCGCGGTTGAGAAAAGGAAGGATGCTTGCATTCCCAAAAAGCCTTAACTGTGTTTAGTTTTGAGATTAAGAGAGGTTTTAGAATTAGATTATATTTACCTTCAGTAATATGTTTTTCAACTACGAAGGTAGGCAAAACAAATTTTTTGAATTCAGTCTATAAGGTAAAAAGGGTAAATTCTAGAGGTTAAAATAACTTAATTCCGTCAAGTGATCACTGTCAACGGGTGAGCACTGAGCAGCCTCCGGATTTTGCCACTCATTGGTTGAAAGTGATCACTTGACGAAATTAAGTTATCTTAACCTCTAGAATTTAATTCAAATTTTGATCCGGAGATAAAACCAACGAAAATGAAGAAAAAAGAGTAACTAGTCAGTTAGAGTCAGAACATTATGAATGATTTGTAGCAACGGATTGATGTGATATGAATCTGTATTTCTCTTAAGGATTGAAGACGTAAGAAAAATTACAGATTCAGAGTCAGAATAATCAAGGCCACTCCACACTTTCTTATTTTCAGTTTCCTTAACAAATATTTAAAACCTAATGCAAACAAAGAATACCCAACTCAAAGAGAATGGATGTTTTGTAGTAAAGGGTTATTATCACTTCCAAAAGGTTCTATGGACCTTTACAGTTATTCACGCTATTATTTGAAAGGAGGCTATATTTACGCTAGATAAACTCCAAAAGCTATCTCTCTAGCACGGAGTTATCTATCGAGGCCTCGAGGATGCCGTAAAGAAACTAATTTACCGAGCTCAGTGTCGTAGGACAAGCCCGACTTTACGCATGATCGCCGGTTTCCGCGACTCGCGACACGGTACTTTCACCATGGAGCCCTCGGTGTTCTGACCATCGGCAGTATAAAGTATCTGCCAGCTCTACGATTATCTGGAGATGCGGGCGATGTTGATGGGGACGGTTAACTCAGCTGATTGGTGGATTGTAATGATAGCCTCGATCCGAGGCTTATGTTAACGACCCCGGACGAGGCTATAACCCGTCCGAACGCTCGGCGCTGACCGACCGCACGGCCGATGGTAGTGGTCGCGGCTGTTGTCTACACGTCGGAAAATAATGGCGTTGCTGGCAAAGTGATGGAAATAAAAATAATAAGTTTTTATATGCGAACAAGAATTGAAAACTTTGGTTTTTACTGTATGGAACAGATGCAATTCTTATACATGGAATAAGGTGGGTCTCTTTCTTTGTTCGTTATGAATGAAGAAAAAACGTACTCTAATTTCCTGTAATTGATGACAAATTTTTTCAACTTTCTCTGATAGAGATGTTTCATTAGATTGTGTGTAGATGAGCATAGATTTCACCTTCTCTTCCGTTATTTGGGTGTAGATGTGTAATACTTCATAGGCTAAGTCGCTCTACGTAAATTAGGATCCAAACCAATAGGATGGAGGAAAGAAACCAAATTCCCAAGAATTGGCTGACTGCTTCAGTATCTATAGTCAATCTAAAACGTTATTAAATCAGGTAGGTGTGGACGACCTGTAATCACAATGACGCTAAAGAAGGTGTTTTTAGTCTAAACTGGTCTCTTTTTGGGAGGATAGGAGAACCTTGAAATTTCACCAAGGTTTTCAAGATTAAAACGCTAAGCTATAAAACTCAATCCTGACAATTCCTAGAAGAAAGAAAGAAGATTAAAGAAACCAGCAGTCAAAAGAGAGGTTTATGGTAATTTCTCTTCCGTTCTTTTAATACGTACAATCGACGACTATCTTCCGTATTCCAAGACATGCACAATGACCAGTCGTACATCGACTGTACGGAGCTGAGTTATCGTACATCAGACTGCACGCTCTCCGCTCGCGGCGGTCAGGGTTTGCTCGCTTCGCTCGTTGTCTGCGACCTTGACCTGAGGTTCGTCTTCCTTCGCGCCGCACTCCGCCGCCGCCGTCGCCGACGCAACCACACCATTGCCATTGTTAAGGTACCTCCTGTAGCGATTTCTGAATGGATTTGTTGTTGTGGCCGCTGGTTGTTTCTTCTCCAATTTTGATGCCGCATGAACATACTCTTAATACATCTTTGATGTTTTCATGATAAATACCCCATTCATGTAGACTGTCCATGTAGACTCTTTCCTTTTTGATTTGTTGGAATTATATCGAGTATTATTGTAGCCTGTATTTTGGAAATAAAGTATATTTAATTTCATTTCACAACGCTAATAACGATTGAATGGGTCGCATCAAATAATATGGCCCGCTCCATCCATAAGACTAATGTTAATTTTAGCATTGGATTTACAGACGGTCTGGCTCAAGTTATTTGACTCGGTCTATAATCCGATCTGTTGTGATATCCAAAACAAATACAAGAAAACTGAAGGTTTGAGAGCTGCATTTGTCGCTAAAAGTGTGTTATATTTACTGCTTCATTTACGGCAAGTTAACCGTTTTTGAAGGTAAGGCACAAACCTAAGCCGTTTAAAGAATTTAAAAGAACTTTGGTTAATATATCAACAAATATCGTCATTGAAAACAATATATAGATGGTATATAGATGGCGGTTTATTAAGGAAAATATAATAGCAACCGGGCCCAATACTTTATTATTTACCTTTGTAACTTTTCTTGAGATTTCTCGATGGATTTACCTGGCGATCATTAAGTCATGAGGATATTGTTCGCTGTTAAGCTTCCTAATCTAATTTATGCTGTTTTCAGGCATTGAGGGGACCAATCAAGACGATGATGGCTGGCATGGAAGCAACAAGGATAGCATTAAAAACGTAACACTTGTTTGAAATCTATTATGGCTAAGGTATGATATTAACATTAACAAAACATGTTATTTCGAAAGGGGTATTTACCTTGAAAAAACCAAAGCTGTACGAGGAGTATGTTCATTGAGTTTATACGGCATCGAAAATTGGAAAACAAACACCCAAAGGGATTTCCCAGTGGCTACAACTACAAATCCATTCAGAAATTACTACAGGAGGTACCTTAACAATGGCAATGAATGAAAAGGTAATGGTCACTGTACAATGTGCATTTATATAGTATGTAATGACCAGTGTATTCGTATTGTGCTGGTGGCAGCACCGCCATCAGCTGACGCAGCCACCCGCACTTCCGCCCAAGGCATTTCCGGATCCGTCTGCCAGCTTGCGCGCCAATTTATCCTTTACATATTCATACCAACATGTTCGCCGATCTTTGCAAGGTCACGTATTGTTGCCATGGCCGATCTAAACTCCGCATCCGACATTTGCCATCCGGTTAGTTTTTCCCAGTGTTTGCATATTACGGCAAAACTAGGTGGTAACTTCGCCGAAACCAAGGATACTCGATATCTGATCTGCAATCACTGTTTAGCAAGAGGGAAGAAACATTAATGAGTTATCTGACATCCTGAATATGTTAATTTTTTAGTCCTTAATTCAGCTGGAGCTTGTTCTCAGATGGTATGATAAGATTTAGTTCGCCCTATTTTGCTTTGATTACTTCAATTTTCACTTGAGACTACCAGATATGTAATTGAATTGCAGCACTTTGCCACGTACAGTTACTGTAGGCATGAGTGTTTTATCAACGATAAAACTAAATAAATCCCAAAAAGTGTTGTTTCAATAAGTGTTTCACCAACGGTAAAGAAACGAGTAACTTGTCCATTAAAAATGAAAAGTTTAAACTCCCAGTTTAGAATGGTGAGTGGAAAAGATGCAAAAGCATTGAGCAGTTGCCTTGTTCCACCCGAAAAACGCAGATCATCTTATAAATTACACATTATAGGGCCAACATTATACACTTAGATGATAAAAAGTAACATACTAAAAAAAAGCTTACCGTTGAATACAGATTTCAACAATGGCTTTTGTTCACACGCCAAGCTCCAGATTTTGAAATGAGGACACGAACTACAACTGTACTGCCCAATCGAATAAAGCGAGTCAACAAAACCTTGCTGACCAGTTACAAAACCCATTGGAATATATATGCAATAATTGTTTAATTTTCCTCGAGAATTCAATCGAGCTGATAAAATCGTAGTTTTTAGGATCGAGTGTAAAAAACGGTAGAATCTAAATTAAATTTTCGATCGAGTAAATCAAAACAGAAGGAGGTGACTGGTCTGGGGCGAGTTTGCAACTTGTTTCGCCGGCGTCCCAGATCCCGGGGAAAGGTGCGGCCTCCAGGTCGCTTCCGCGGCGCGATGTTTACGCGGCAAGGTCCCCTGGAAGGCGGGCCACTCCGCCCGGCCACTTCCGGCCACTTCCGGCCACTTCCGGACATTCCGCCGTCCCCGCCGGGACTGGGTCGGGTGTGAAGTTACGTAATTGACTTGTTGTGATCACAATGGAAATAAAGTGACTGTGGAGTCGATAAAGAATTTCCGTATGGACTACGTCAAAGATTTTGCATGGGTGAAATGGGAATCAAAGGTGATTTAGATACATTTTCACTTCAACAATCTTGCTCTTACTCTTCACCTTTTTGATGCTATACACAAATGAGAACTCAAAGAGATTCGGTAGAAGAATAAGAAAAGTTTAAGACAAGAAATATACCAGTATTTGAAAATTTACTTGCGTTTTTAACTGTATAATTAGGGCTCAATTTCCAACACAGCGTCAGCGCACTCAGCGTCGACGTCGAGTCATTGCGCTAGAATCAAGTGTTAAGCGGGCAATGGGCATCAATAATCAGCGCACGCAGCGTCTACGAAAATGTCACCATTGCCCACTTTACATAATTTGACTCTGGTACAATGACGTTGATACAATACATCGACGCTAAGAGCGCTACGCGTTAATGTATTTTTGAACAGCATGTAAAGAAAAAATTAAACTAAGATATTCACATAGAGTATTTTTTGCGAAGGAACATTATTTTCGAATATTTTAAAACACTTTCATAATTTCCAGATTTCCCCCCAAATTCTTTAGAGTAGGCCACTATTTCCCCAATTCGGGAATCGATTACCCCTAATAGACCACAATAGCTAGTTAAAGTCCCCAAAATTCTAGAATATGTGCACCAATCCCTCAAGACTCATTAATTGCAAAAACTACTTGGTTATAAAAATAACAGAAATTCACATGTGAATCCTTGAAAACCGCCATTCTTATTTTAATTCAACGACCACTGAGATATAGAACGTAGCAAATCGCAAGCCATGGATTTGTGTGCTAACCAAATGGGTTTTAAGAAATGGTACAAAGAACAGCTGCCACACAAACGAGTTGGGTCACCTCCCAGACAAAGCTCGAGCTTGCAAATGAACTGCTTCTTTCACTTTCCTTCAAAGTACCGAGCTGGGAACCCCAAAACTCCATTAATATTCATTGCGCAGGGAAACACAGTAGGAGGTGCTCAAAGAGCATTAGTTAGCTGTGAAATAGGCGTAGCATGGCTGCCGTTGTGCCTCTAGTCTGCCTGGAATATTTCTTGCAAAATTAAAGCTGGGTTTCTTGAATGATTGGTGGAATGGTCAGAATCTGCTTTTTGGAAGAGACATTTCACATTTAACTGAGTTGTTCATGAGAAATCGATATCCAAAGATAAATAAATATAAATTCAAAAGAGAAAGATGTGATCCAAAACAGTAACAGTTATTGTTTGTTATTTAGGTTCCGCTTACGTTTGAGACTGATTGAGAGATATAGTTTTACTGCAACAATCATTAAATCAATGCTATACACAAATGATCAAGCATAAAAGCCTTAAGATTTCTAGCATTTGAATGAATGAATAGAAGAGAAAAAGTACTATTCAGTCTATCTTTGCCCTCTATGGTCATGAGGTGTTTACCACATGAGGGTCTATCGAATAATCGATCAATCAAAATATCGATTATTGATCAACAATCGATCATTAGCCAGCTCTCACATCCGCCAATCGGTTCAGCGACCCGGAAAAAACAAACCACTGATTTCATTCAGCATGTGAAGATTTCTCCACCTCCTGTAGAGGTGTTGTGATTAACTTGATGAATCACAGACGGCTTAGAAGACTCAGCAGGACTGAGCTCTATGGGGTGATGGTAAATAAAATCTAAACTTGATCTTTAAGATTTCAATAGCTGAGTAGGTGATTCACAGGTCAAGAAGGTCAATGATTTTAAGTAACGTCAAATAAGAAGACGAACGGTCTTACTTTCGGCTTTTGTACTGGTCTGACCATTCTTTGACAATGCTTTGTATCAGTTTCTTTGTCGGTCTATTAAGTAATTTCCGAGCGGCACCAGATCCACCCTTGAAGGCTGCAGATTTATTAATGAAGTCTGAGCAGTGTTAAAAGGTGGAATTGGCAAGAAAGACAACCGACAATGACAGCGCGTTTCGTAGTTTGTCTTTGTCTTAAAATGCATGTCTCTAAATAAGAAAGTTTGTCCTCACCTCGTACCATGTTAATGGTTTCGTAAATTTTAACGTTGACGGAGTAGTTTTTGCCAAATGGCAAAAGTTATCAGATCCAACTCTGACAAAGTAGAGATGATTTACATTTTTATTAGCCAAAAAAGACAACCATTGCGGTTGTTAATAGGTTTGTGTATTGAAAAAATATGGCGTATTGCTAGAGGGTTTTCATAATAACGTAAGGATAATTTACAATGACATAAGTTATGAGAAATCATGTTAAGTATGAGTTGGAATAAATGATTAAAAATCAAAACCTCCTCTTTTTTTCTTTGCCAGGGCAGCCGAGAATGTAAACTGGAATCCGTTGGATATATTCTGTGTATTTAAAACTGTGCCAAGGCTTTGTTACAGGTCCTAGTTGCCATTGATCGCTTAGCTAGAAGTATCTCACAAAAACGGTGAGTTAGTTGGACTTTGCAAGTCCTACGATAGACATCTCACTCACGATAACTAGAAGGATAATATGGTATAGGTATCTTGCACAGGTAATGAATATGGCACAGGTAAGGTGATCTTCCAAATGACGTCAATGATGTTTTAGCTAATCAGAATAAAGATGCAGCAGTGACATCATTGGGGACTCTTGAGCACCGTTTCCTTAATGCTTAGTCTACTACGCTGACTGCTAAACTTGTTCTTATGATACCTACCGCACAGATGTTCTAGCAGTATTCTAGCAAATTCATAGAATATTTAATCTTTAGAGTTCAATCCAATGAGTAATTAATAAAGTTACCAACTCCATGGTTCTAGAAATTGTGATCTAACCTTAATCATTCTTAATATTGCTGTCCTACTTAACTTATCCTACTTACATCTTAAATTAGTATTTACTTTCAAACATCCCACAGCTCTTAACAAGGTTTGCTAAATTTTTAGTAAGTTTAAATTTACCGGTCATTACTCCATCATGCCTGCATAAACGGTACACTGACTACTTCAGGACAACAGCTAAAAGTTGAAATGTTGATGTTTGAAAGTTGAAAAATTGTAGTTGAAAAATAGAAAAGTTGAAATGTGCACTCACCGTTGACCTGGGTCTGCCAGACGGCGTCGCCCACGCCCCAGAGGCCGGAGATAGTGAAGAAGACGAGGGGGCTCTGCGGGTGCGGCCGCCAGTGCAGCAGGATGATGACGAGCCCGGCGTGGACCAGCGCGCCCAGGAACATCAGCGGACTGCGCCCGATGAACTTCATGATCGAGCCGAACACCACGGAGCAGATGGCGTTCACCACGCCGAAGCAGATCATCACGTAGCCGATGTTGTGAACGCCGTAGGCGCAGGACACGTATGCCTAAGGGAAGAAAGGTAAAAAGTGTTGAACGATTTTTTTTTAATTTGCACCAATGTTGGAGCACTCCGTAGGTGCAGGAGACGTAGGCCTGCGGTAAACTTTTTTTAAATTTATACCAATGTTGAACTACTTTTTTTAACCTTGCATTTGCCCTCCACATGGGCCTCAGGCCTGTGCGTGGAAAGTATCAAGCAAAGCAAGGAGTGAGCCGGTATAGTACAAGGATGAACACTACTGTTAAAATGCGTCATCATCGGTCTACTCGATCCTGCGACGCCGATCGAACCGGGGTCGAATGCGCTACCATACCAACTGTGCCGCAGACTCACTAAACTCACTTTGCAAAAGCATGACGCGCAGGTCTGTCAAAAAAAGAAAAGGTGAATAATTTTGAACTTTCTTAAAACTTGCACCAATTATTGACCATTGACTACTCTCCAGGGACAGAAAACGTACGCTTAGGAGAAGAAGAACAGTTAAAAAATGTTTAATTTTATTTCTCAGGTCTTTCATAACTCTATATTCAACGTAATGCCTTGCTTACCTATGCAATGAAACGGTATTACCATATTGAAACGAGATTTTTTACATTTAATTATTTAAAACGCGTAATTGTGTCAGATATTAAAAGTTGGAACATACAACATTTAACAACAACTACATTTCAGCCGAGTTCAATGAGGCAGTCACTAAAACATAGTGCATTCTGTACACAATACCTAACTATATAATTGAGTAATATCTCGTCAACATTGCGATCTTAACTAGTATTTATTACGAAGTGTTTTTATAACTGTTAATAACTGCAGCTCGGTCCTTCGCTCGGTGATTATCAACCAAGTCACGTGAACAATTAACTACAATTACCTCAGACGTGCAGTCGGCCTCGGAATGTTTATAAAATGTATGACTCACAGACTGCCGTATAAACACATAATCGCCGTGGCAAATGATACAACGGTTGTTAGAGGGATTATCTTGTCAAAAATGACAAGTGTGTTGAGCATTTGTAATTTTTTCTGGATTAAGTGAAATATTTCCGGATTTAATTCAGCTCGCATCTGTGTTGCCCGGTTAGTAGTGCAATAAAATGGCTAATCAGTTCACAGAAAAAAATACATTGGTGAAATAAACAAAACAACATTTGCTGGGCGATTTTGACTTATTTGTTTGCTGAAACAATAAATGGTTTTTGTCGGAATTACCAAAACTATTTTTTTGGATTTACTAATATTATTTTGTGAAAACACATTTGCTAAAAATACCAATGTGCATTGTATTTATAACAAACACATTGGTATTGTCAGCAAAATGTTCCATACATTTGCTATTTTAACACTAATTTTGTTTGCTATAATCACCAATGTTATTTTAGTCCTACAAATTAAATTTGCTATCCCAGCCAATGTGTTTCAACCAAATGACATTGGTAAACCGAACAAAAACATTTGCAGGTTATATATCTGCAAATACTTTTTGTTTGGTTTACCAATGTTTTTGTTGTTCCAACAAATCTATTTTTTCTGTGTTCGGAACCCTTATTACAGGTTTTCTAAACCTTAGGTTTAGAGTTGATGAAGTATCCTATTAAAACAAACAATTTCAAAAGTTACGAAAGGAAAGTTAAAAATAAGATCAAAATTAAATGTTAATTTAATATCAGTTAAGAAAATACTAAAAAGTGACAGCAAAATCACTGTACGATGAAGTGATAAAATAACAGATCTAGCATATAAGGACATGACAGAGTTGCAGAATCATGCAAAAATATTGGGCGAGGTCGTGGAAAGTGACTTTTAGCAGGTGAGTTATGGGTAGTTCAGGTGGGCAACCTAAGACAAAAGACCGCGAAGTCGTGGAAATTACTGGGTGGGGCAGAAAACTACGCCGCTCTGGTCAATCATTAAAGGATAAAGTTCACAATCGGGATTGCCTAAACTTTAATCACCTTCTGAAAAGGAATCTAACAAATGTTCTAATGTAATCTAGACTTACAAATTCAAACAGTTTATTATGTGATTGGGAGGGTAAGCTTTCAGCATACAGAGCGAAATTCGTCAGATATCTGCTGCGCATAACGAAGTTTTTTATTACTATTGATTTTTTATTACTATTCCTCATACTATTCAGTTATGAGGAAAATATTTGTTTTTACTTACTGCAGCATATGATTTAGCCTATATATCCTAGATAAATCAATTTGTAGGGCACTTATAAGGCGAGGCTATTTACTAGTTTATCGCAGGGTAACTAGAAAAAAGTATTTTTTCTAGTTACCGTGAGATTACCGTGTATTAAAATTCTCAAGTCATTACTATTACTCATAATTCATTCGTATACAGCCTTTAATATTCTTGTGCGTCAAAATCTGCATCGATTATGTGTCCTTAATGTAATACATGTACATTCCTAGCACCGCTAAACGTTATCGACAAAACTAGCGGCAGTTCTGCGAAAGCCTAGGTTTTAAATAATGGGCATTTCGATGTTTAATTGACTTGGACATAAAAACCAGCCACTAATCACAAACGTTTAATGTGGCCGTTATTGAACTAACAATTGTTTGTTTACGAGTAATTCGATGTAACAAGTGAGGAAATTCTTTCAAATGTCGTAGTACTGTTGGTTGAGGCAATTTAAGCAAAGCAATGAAGCATATCACCATCATTTCAGTCAGTAATAAATAACGGCATTTAAATCCCAGCCTTTCTAGGTCTTTTGTTACAACGATTAGGTAACATTATTTATAAGTTATTTAAAAGCTCTAAACAAGTTAACATTTTCTCTCGATGGGAATTTTGAAGAAAATTTAAGATTTACAATAAATTGAATATACGGTATGCACTTCAGTGTTTTCCTGTCGTTGTCCACGACAGTTTTGTATCCAAGGTTGTGGAACATCATCATGGACAGGCACGCTGTAATTATAGTGTCCTGGAATGACGGAATACGCTCCTGTTGTGATTTTACGGCAATTTTACGACCTTTGACAAAAAACTGGGCGGCAGCTAAAAACAGCGCAACATGGTTCTTACAACATTCTCTTTCGCAAGATAGCAATAAACTTTGGTATAAAGTGCTGCTATTTTAAGCTCATGCTATTTTAAGATATACGATAAATTTTCTGAATATCTGTGAAATTTCAATCGTTATGGTATAATGCGATTAGTTTAGGTACGGCGATTACCATTATATAGAAGTTGTAAAACGATGAGATCTGTTTAAATTTTTAATAAAATTCGCTGATTAAATTAATAAGAGATGCTGAAACGAGTTAACTATACGAAATTAAACAGGGTTTAAAATATTATACACAATAAATATAACTTTATAACTCTTATAAACTGAACAAAAACATTGGCTGCATTGTCAATCTTGAAGGTTTGTTACTCCGTAATCAACAAATGCCTTTGAGTCCCATAATCAAACTCTGTAACACTACATATTCGAACCGTCTATTTGAGTTTATTTTTGGAAAACACACTAAAATACGTAACTTTATAATTTGATTTAGATTTTTGCAGACATTTGCCATCACTGATTAGTAAAAAAAAAGTTTTCCTACAACCGTGCGTAAAGTATCAGTTTAGGCACCGAAAACCAATCGTAAAACAGCTGATTACTGAGGAGCGAGCGATTAAGTCTTTGAAAGTCTCTGGAGCGAGCGCAAAAGTCTTTTGCGCTCGCCACGTGATTACTTTCACGCTCGCCAGCTGATTTTGCATTGTTACTCAGCGCGCAACAGCGCTCCTTTCCGCTTCCGACTGGGCTCGACTTGCTTATAACCTCAAATTGGCGCATTCAACTGCAATGGATGTAATCAGTGATGGCGAATTCGGACTTACTTCACCTGATAGTAGTGAATAGTGAAAGAAGTTTCATGAAACTTATTATTATTACCTCGTAAATCTTGAAACCCTTATGAAAATAAATATGAAGAAAAATACCGCGCTCCGCTACGCGTCGCGCGGTATTTGTTTAGCTCAAGCGTGAAAGACCTACTTTGCGCTCTTAATACATAAATAACTATTCACGACATTCCGGAACACAAGAAATCAGTCTTAGCTCTGATCTGATTGGGTATGGACGTGCTCTCTCCTGTATGGCGATTATTAATAATACTTATGATACTTGTGATATCTATGTTATAATGTACTCTTGTTTTTTCAGCATAGTATTTTCGTGACTGCTTTTACAGTTCTCTGTTTTAGCTAAGTTTTTTTGTCTAGGTTATCCTGGCTGTGTGTTACTAAACTTATTATGTTCTAGATTCTTTTTCCACCTGAAGACGGGATCAAATTCCAGATCACAAAACGTCGTGAAACTTTTTTTTACTAATCAATGATGGCAAATGTCCACAAAAATCAAAATCAAAATGTAAAACAACCATAACCAACAATGACTTTCAAACAAAGAACGTAACTTAAGTTCCAAACTTTTGTTGCTGTATTGGCCACAACTCAGACAAGAGCCCGCCGACGCGACGACACCACACTAAGGCTCGTGTTCAATGCGTTTTAATGGCCCATAATTTAGCCCTGTGATGGGAGGGCATTGCAACCCTCCCCCTCAAGGCCATAGGTCAGACGGCTTGTTCACCTTTTTTTTATCTTTTTTCCACCTTTCGAAACATCGCATTCTCGGTTTTAATAGTCTACAAATTATGGTTGCCAAGTACAAGCTTTTCCTGGAATATACCGAAGCCTGGTGGTCTCAACGTTTAACGATGAAAAATGTAAATTAACCTATGAATAAATTATTTTTCTAAGGGCTGAGAGTAAAAATCAATAAAAATCTAATGAAACTAAAACCATCCAAAAAACTAGTAACAAATAAGTTAGCTTTCATATTTAAATACTGGAGTAGACTTTTTGCTAAAGAGAGTACAAGACATTTAAAGACATTTCGTTAAGGACGACCGATTAAGAAGCGGCAATAACGTAAACGATTGGAGTATTCTATCACCCTTGATTTGGAAATCAACAAAAACCTTTAGCCTTTCTAATCGCTGTTCGTCCGACCCATCTTTTTTCCTTTTTAAGTAAAGAGCACTAGGATTTTATTTTCTGACGATGCTAAAAATAGTCATTACTTTTTCTATATTAAAAGAAAAGTAACCATGACAGTATCAAGAGTCTTGAATGACAAATCTGATTTCTGCTCATAAAATCTACACTCTAAGAATCAGGCATGCACTTCGGCTTGCACATGCGGTAAAGGTAATATCCTGGAACATACTGTAATAACACTGCTGAGTTCCGTGTATTTCCCTAACCATATAATCTTTTGCAAGGTCTCCAACTGATGAAGTTTACCCGTGTTCGGCAATATCGGCGAGGTAGGAGTAAACTTAACAGCAACAAAACATAACTAACAATTATTATCTAAACCGTCCTTTTTCTGGTGCTGGTGTTTTAACGGATCTAATTTCAGTAAACCTCAGTAGAATAAAGCTCAGCAGCTTAGTAGCTCAGAAGCTCAGTAGTTATATTCAAAATATTGTTTGATCAGAGATGAAAGTGTTTATGTAATTTAATAATTTTAGGATCTCATTTTCTCTAGCATAGTTAGTTGTACCATTACGCCCACAACAAAAGGTTCATTGGCTTGATACAATTGAATTCAAAGAAAGCTTCTTGTACTGTGTAGTCATTATTCGATTTCCTGGGAATCAAGGTAAATTTGTTTGATCGCAGTTGTAATTTTAAATTAACAGGTTTTTGATAAACGAAAGTAAAAATGAATTAATTACTTGGCAGAGTTCCTAAAAAACATGACATTTGTATAAAACCGACTTAGGACAAAAATGTCGGATCCAGAATTACTATAACTCAATGAATGAGCAAAGACAAAAAATCCCCGTTCAACATCAAAACTACGATAGCAATTGTATTTGACAACCAGTTATAAAAGTGCCAGTCAATAAGTCAAAGACACTATAGAGGTGAAAGCTTTTACAACTTCCCTATCGAGCTCCTAAAAGGTTTTCCAATGCGCAATTTACTTTTTTGCGAAACCCTTTGCCCCAAGATGGCGATGATCGCAAACAAATTACTTAATTCGCAAGAGTCAAGGGCGTCGGGTGTGCGGATGAGAGGCCTTGGAATTGTTATGTATGTTTGTGTGTTTGTGTGCGTGTGTGTTCAGCATCTCTGGACCTCTGACATCCACTTTCACATATCCTGCGTTGTAATCACGACCTTACTCAATACTTTCTAAGAATTAGTCGAAAATAGAGCCATTTTACTCAAAGTTCACTCCAAACATTAACTGGGTACGGTGATAGTTTTGTTTAATTTTATATCAACCGTGACGGTTTTCAGTCATAATCTTTAGGGGTACCAGCTCACCTAACATGTTCTCCTATTAAGAAATCGTCCAATTTAAACCGTTCTTTACGAAGCTATTACTTTTACTTAACAACAATCCGTTTATATTTTATGCTTTATAGGTCATTCGAACTATGTAAAGAACTTATCTATTTTTAACAATATTATGAAAATGCCTAGAATAGGCTTACCGTATTGATAATCGATAGGAAAACGTCTTAAGAATCTATGATGAATCAAAGCAGATTGACTGGAAGCATATTTTAAGTTATAAGCAATTTTGATTTTGCGGTGAGAGGATTTTAGAGGGACATCAAAAATTTGATATGATTTTAGGAGACCTTTGAGCACTAAAGTGTTAAACTAAAAGGCGTGGATAAATGCCAAATAAAATTGGATTTAAATAATTTAAAATATAAGTTATGCTAGAACATTTTTCTCTTTCTTGCTAAAACCCACTAAAAATCAGAAAAACCTCCTTACCTCCCTTGGTTGTTATTTCTGATTGCTATTGTGCTATAAAATTCATTGTGCCCGAAAATGTATGTGGTGCTTTATCTTAATTCAAACAAGTATTAGATCGTAACCCATTCAAACATCAAACTACTAGTTATTATATTAACTAGGCCTAGGCCACTAGATTTTCAATTCCTTATTTTAACTTTCACATTTATAATGCCAATCATGAATTTGGATGATAACTTGATATTGAAAGTTGTTATTGAAGGAATATTTTTTTACAGGTGGTTTTAAATAGTTGCACTTTTACTCTGCGCGAGTATATTATGTTTCAGTAAAAAAATTATATTATTCTTAGAAAAACGAAAAACCAAGACAAAAAATCTGAAATTGAGAAATATATAAGTTTAATAACCATAGTCTTACATGAATTACTAATAACAAATAATTAACGTCGAAAAACTGGAGGAGCTATAAGTATTACAAATCAACGCATTTACATAATTATACAGAGACACTGTAAAGCAATTTTATTTACCTGGCCATGTGTTTCTCAATATAAAATCAACAATTTAATTAATTGCTATCCTATATTTGCAAAATAACTTTATGAGAGTGACAAGTGAAGTAATTATTGGCAATAGGTAATGATTAAGTTAGCGCGTGGTGACGAAGTGTCCACAGGTAACTGGCCATTACAATGAGAATTGGGCAACTACCAGTGTTTCAACATTTAATTTACAAATCGGAATGATTTTTGACACCAAGTAATCCAATCAAACATCGGTATGTTTTAAGTGTCCCGTATCAAGAAAGTAGCCTATGAAATTCTACAGAAAATGCGTTTACCTACATATCACAATATACTATTTGTCCTGGTCACTAACTATTTCTATTCCTCCTTTCACAGCCATGTGTTTGACGTTTCGACTATGGTTAACTTGTTTGTTTCAAATCTTTTTTATTTTATAACTAAAGTCAATTTACTTTCGAAAGATTGTTTTATATTCTGTGATTTAAAAGGACCACTAGCTTACGGCAAGATACATAGCCTAAGTAAAAATTATTTGTCCTCGATAAAGCTAATATAACATTTAAGGATCATTAACATTGGATTTCATACGAAGCAGCCATAATGACATGGTACATAGTACAATTGTACAGAGTTTCGGGAAACCTACCCAATCAATATCTTATCAGGATTTCGACTAATAAAGTTTACCGTGTACTCCAAAGCCGATCTTTAGAAGAAGCTACCTTGTAAAATAAATCGATAATTTCTTCAACCTCAACCAACAATTAAAAATAATTTTTCCAATGCTACCATTTTTAGTGACCTATTCTGTATCCACTGAGTTCGTAAATCAAACTCCTTCCCAAAAACCAGAATTACTGAAAATAATCAACCATCGAAGAGGGTCATGTATCCCTCAACTTTCCCATTGTTTTATTTTTGGGTTCTTCCCAGTATCTTTTTTTTTAGTAAGTAGGGCTCAACTTTAGGATCTTTTCCGTTGTACGTATATCACCATTCCAAATTTACCATTCAAGCTTGATTTTTGACCGAGCACCATAAACTAGGTCAAATAATTGCTATTAATCGTTATAAAGCGGAAATTCCTCGTAAGAATATTTTACCTACGGTTTCGTTATCTTATCTACCGTTATCTCTGCCTAGACGCGAGAATCCAGCGTCTGGCCTTCTAGCGGTTCTACTTCCAGTTTGTAAGGTTAGATTAGGTTAGGTTAGGAATCTAACCTAACCTAACCTAACCAAAATTACAAAAATCAAGCTTGAAAAACAAACCCGAAACACTGGTATACGTATAACGGGAAAAAATCCCCTCTTTACACACTAAGCTAACGAATTATAATCGAAATAGAAGTGAAATACAGTTATCATGATAAGCTCACCTGGGTGAAATCAGCACCGATGAAAGCTTGCTCCATACCGATCCACACGGTGATGGGGATCAGCAGCTGCTGATACGGCTTCTTGAGCTGATAAGCGGTGGCTGATAGCAGCTGAATACCGCTCAGCTCCTGGCTGTCCGTGCGCCTCTGCTTCTCTCCGTACCTGGGACACAACAAGCGGTAAGCCTACCTACTGGGCGGTACCTGCAACCACAAACACTTTCTGACTATCGAAGACTTTATAAGAAGGGCCGAAAACAGGTCTGACCTTTCTGAATCTTGGTTGCCGAGAATTATAAATATGCGAGGTGGAATAATGTGTCTTTTAAGCAGTGTTGCCACCCCTGACCCAGGAAATTTACCCAACTGTCTAGCGAAAAATCCCCATTTTAACCCCAGCCGAAGCAAAAACCCTCCAATAATCTGCCAATCCATAGAAAAATAAAGAAAATCCCCCAAGTTTTCCCCATCCAACAGCCTAATTGAACAAAATTCCGTTTCAACTTCCAATTATCCCAAAATTCATATATGTATGACCGTAAATATGTGGGTAAAAAAATGCACTCTAAATATATTATAGCCAAATATTTGCTTCATATCTAATTTTTTATTTACCAACCTTCCTCCAAAATCTCCCAAAATTTAAATCCGCCGAAAATTCCCCATCGGACTCAATCCACCAAAACAATCCCCAACGCCACGAAAAATCCCCAATTTGGCCCAAAAGTGGCAACACTGCTTTTAAGATATCATATTGACCCTGTTTGCAGTCTGAGTCTGAGCCTTGGTTCAAACAGAACTCTGTTTGTGCAAATTTATTGATTGTACTATATAATTATAAGAGCTGAAACTTCTTAGCCAACAGCTAAGAGTGCATAGTCGCGAAAGCAGTTATTGCGATATTGAGGCACTGAAGAGTGAACTTTACAGTTTAATTTAGAGGTATAAAAATTCCAGAATGAATAATTATAACTTAGATTTACTCACTGAAGTTTCATACCTCGAAATATAAAGTGATAGGTTATCAGAATCCAATGCTGTCGGTCTTGAAAAAATAAAACCCTGATTTCTCACACTAAAAACCCTGCCTGTGATGCGGGATGGAAAGAGCTAAAGCCAGAGCGTGTAAGACGAAGTTTGTCCAGCTTTAAGCCACACAGTAATTATTCTATTTGAATTAAGTCTGGAGGTGATAATATTTGAGTTTCAGGAGGTAAGGTATAGCTGAGGAAGTAAAGGTTTTATGCAGGGGAGCCTTCTGCATAGACATGAAGCGGTTCTTTTTATATTTTCCTCAACAAAGTTTTGCCTCTAAAGATGTTTAGCATAACAATATTTTTATCATGTGACACTATTTGACAAGCGATGATCCAATGCGGTCACATATGGCTAAATATGGACCTACAATGAAGGAATTATATGCATTATGCTGAAGACCATGAGGGTAACAACAATGAGTGTAAATCTTTTATTAATGCTTATAATATATATTTTTTTTCTCACACCAAAAGGAACTTCTTAACCTAGGTTCGTCATTGCTACGCTTAACATATACCGTTTATCAATGTGATGAGCGCCTTTAAAAGGGTATATTTCTTACGACTTCTTTAAACCACGCGTTAAGGTCTCCTACGTATTTTTACCAGTTTAAGGAATTTTTACATATACAAGTTATTTTTATGGAATTAGTTTGCGACACGAGGCTAAGAAATAAACATTCAAATTCATTATTGGTAATATAAACTGTACAATAATCTCAAGTTAGATCCAAATTAGTTTAAATTTAATACTTAGAAATTATATCGAACCCGACGTAAGTTACACATCTGTTACTTATGGAGTTCTGTAATAACTCGCCTTCAGCGCTAGTGTAGCAACCCATTGTAAGTGTGTATGTAACTCATTACAGCCGCGCGGCTGCAACGTTTTTCTCGCATGCTATTGTTACGTTGGTTAATTTGCCCTGGTTTAAATTGTATTACATAAACATTTCTTCTTGTCAATATAAAGTAAGATCCGCGTATTGTATTTTAAATATAATTTGAGTTTGTGGATACCTATTCAATAAGTGTGAGAAGTTTATTTTTATGGACATGAATGCTTATAGATTGTGAGTTTTTTTCTGCTTAAGGTTGTTTGATGTACAACAAGCTGTACATCGGTAGGCCGTGTAATGTTACAAATGCTGGAAAGAGAAGGCCTCACACTAAACATAAATCAGTTTTAGTTTCTAAAATAAATAATTTATTTATAAATTTAGTTAACAAAATTGCATATTTAATTCTCATCAGTTAAGGCAGATTGTTGAGAAAGGCATGAATATTTATAAATAATATTGCTACTTTTAGTAGTATATTTTGTAAGTAATTGCTACCAATAGTAAAAGACATCTGAAGGAATACGGGCATAATGATAAAAAACCCTTCACAACAGTATTCGTATTCGGTCGAAAATATTTAAATATAATTTTAAGCAAGTATCTCCTTTTCTCCTGAAAATACTTACAAAATTCTTCAGGATCTTCCACTTTTTTCATAATGGGTTTATACAGAATAGTCTTGAATTATTGTAAATGCACCAGTATTTATTGTTTAGAAGTTTCCAGCCTGTCGCGTCAATATCGATGACAGCTGAAAGTCCCGTCATCAGAAAACCGACAGTTTCTTTTCAACGTATCCTGAATACAGAGCGAGTAGACAATCCTCCAGTTTATTATGTGCAGCACTCATACATCCGCCAACGTCTGTGCAAGTGTCAAATACTTGGCGACTGATCTGCTAGCTAACATATTGAACCATTCCAGCTGGGAGCTGCAGGCCTAAAGACCAATCGGAATTCCAATCTTTTTTACCGTTTTGTCGAACACAAAAATAAATCATGCATGGGGTTTAAAAAATTAGCAGCAGAAACCTAATTCCGGTTGAATTTGAATAAAAATTTCGAAAAAGCGAAGTTTATAGAAACAAATATATGTATGATATTGTAGAATCCACAACGCACTCCTCTATCGTCAGAAACAAAATGCATATGTGTTCATAATAAAGATTTGCAATATTCCTGTCCCATAATATTTTTACAAAATTTTCGTATTCATTCGAAATTTATACAATAAAGTAGTAGTAATCAGTTGTTGTATTTGATCAATTTAAAAAGTAGAATATACTTCTAATGATTTAAAAAAAGTAGTACTGGACTTAACAACACCGTATCAAAAATCATAATTTTTTTTAACAGTCTACATCCATTTTGTTGCAAAAGCTTTAAAGACCGTGGTGGTTTACACACAATGCGATGACACCGTATGACGAGGACGGGGAGGCGGCGGGGCCTTGACCGGCTGCGGGAATGCCTCAAGGTGCTGCACTCGGGCCCCTCATGTTCTTGGCGAGCGTCGCCGCCCGGACGTCCGTCCTTTGCCACTACAAGGGGCCTATTTTTTAAATGGTTGAGAATTGAGTAGTGAGTCACTCGTCAAGTCACCTATCAGCTGATGGTAGCATTGTTTAAACCTCCAGTGGGATGTCAACGTTTCAGACGATACATCTGTCAAACTAGAAAGCCAAATGTAAACATTGACCAATTGAAGGAGTTACCTAATTTTTAGTGGCTTTTACTAAACTATCTTGTATATTTATCGGTCAGTTTAGTTGTAAGTCATTTTATAAATAGTTCAAAAGCTATCTGAATGCATTTAAATGTTAAATATCAAAAAGTAAACATAACCTAATTAGAAAGGCTTTCCATGATTACTTCCTCCAAAAGAGAAGAAGAAGAATCTTGTTTCCTGTCAACTCACACGTTTTTACTCAACAGCCTATTGCTTGATGAGTAGAAATGGTTGGATTGGTGAAATGTATATGATACCTACATTAAAATTATGATTTTTTCAGAATAAATACCTATTCAAATGATGTACACAGATATTGTGGGGCTGAATTCCTTAGGTTAGTTAAGAATATTTTAATTTTTATCTGTGTTTTCATTTTATAATTAGAAACAAATAAATAACTTGAGGGATGAGTGACTCACTCACTCGTCAACTCATCCATTTCAAAAATAGGGTCCCAAGTTTTAGTGTTTTGGTACAAGAACTTGCATTGGTATCTGAATAGTCTGGTTGGAGTTGTGTGGTAAATATAGTTGGTTGCCATTAGTTTTTTATCATTGAATGAATATTACTTTAAAAAGGATTCCGAGGAGCTAGATGTTTAAGGAGGGGGGGGGGGGAATTTTAAACCCTTGTTATGAGAGCGGTTTTTGTTGAATTTTTTAAGAAAGTACAGTTCGCGCATAATATCTCAGAGTCAGCCGGTTGCAAGGGTGGGAAGGAGACTAAAAATACTTTTCTAAAAACATTGTTGTACTGCCGCGCAACAATGTCAAACGTTGTGTTTACCAATATCATATGTTGAAAATATCATATAGCACGGTTAGTAGCATAGTATCCATAGCCGGAAATATTATGCACGAACTGTATAATAATTTGTAGCGCAGATACATCTTGATTTTTCAGTAAAAAACTATACAAAATAACTAAACACCAAACGATCATTCAACAGAATGGCTCATCGGTAAAATAATAAACTGTGAATTACTCAACATAATCCAACCCGAACACATATGAGTTATTTTAATGGGGTTTACTGCCATGGAATGGATTAAAACTCTTTGATATCCCCTATTATTTAACTAGTTTTCTTAAAGGTAAGCTAGTTATTCAGTTCTCGAGTTATAAGGTAAAATCATTGCATATCGCGTCTTTACCTCGAATATTTGACAAGATTCTGGTATTATGAAGCCTTGGTCAAGCCTTGCCCGTCGATTCTCCACAGTTAGGACCTTCACACGTACCGGGCGAAAACACCGATACGGTGGATTTCATTGTTTTTTTTTGTTTTTATAACTTAACTTTTAGGTCAAACACAGTTTACTTCTTTTAACTAAAAAAATATAAGTTCAATACGGTAACTTCAGAAAAGGCCAAGAAACACTGGAAAAAAGGGTGGATCAATATTATTTTGCAGTGGACATTATTATTTTGATGTTCACCTTAAAATAATAATGACCCGAAGAAAGAATCTGTGTAATGATCAATCGAAGTAGAAGTCCTGTTTAAATAATCAACAATTATTTTTGAAAGCTACACATTTAATTTTAAAAGCTGTATTAGATCGTTAAATATTAATTTAATAAATGACGATAAGTTATATATAACCTTCATAATTTCTCTCTTAAAACCCAATGGAAGCAGTATGATGTTTTCCAAGGATATACATATGGTCTACTATGGCTTTTATGTAAAGGTTCTGTTGGCCTTATTATAAACATCCAGCAAACAAATAAAATTTGTTACCTAAACAAAAGGCTCACATTGTTCTGGCAAAGTCAATTTTAAAATCCAACCGATTGAATAACGAACAAAATACTAAACCTTAACAAACAGAGAACAAAGAAAAACAAGGATAAACAAATCAGGCAATTGAAGAGTGTGTTTATCTGATTTGCAGGAAGCGAGGAGAGTTTAATAAGACGATAACGACCTTGCGGAACGGAAGAACAAAGAGAGGAAGCGGGATGCGCCATTTTGCCGTGATTGCCATTTTTGCCATTTTGCACACGTCAATGAGACCTTGGGCCGGCAAAAACGCACAATGCCGATTGGACGCGGTTCTATGCCATTATGGTCGGCACACTTCTTGTGGCGGATGGCGGTGACAGAGGCATGCAACACAGGGCAAGAAACCTGATAGGATAATGCAGGGAGTGAGTCATCCGATCCAACAGGTCTTGGTTTACACGAGAATTGATGGCTAATGAGTCAATACTTATCACAAATGTGTGTCTAATTGTTGAGAAAGTTATAGGATTTGTCAAATAACCTCAGGAATGAAGATCACCCTATATACTTTCATCAATTTTGACGCTCCAACAATTTAGCTATACGATCAAGAGATGCAATGACAGACAAATCTACTGTTGCAAATTACTTGCGTATGGCGATTAAACCATGATAACAACTTAGAAAAACCGAGTTGAAAAGTTTAATCAGTCCTGTTTTTAAACGAGACAACAGTTCCTGTTGGTAAAGAGAGAGTAAAAATACTATTAATCTGTTAAAAGTCCAGGGACAACAAAATAAAGGTTTGACTTTCTAGATATTGCAATCAGAATCAGAAATAAGAAGATAAGCATTTTACTTAATTGTTAAATGAGTTAGAAAACTAAATACAGTAACAGAGCATATATGGCTTGCTTCCAATATATTTTCACTTGTTTCGAGTCCAACAACGAAAGACAATATTTTAAAGCATATTTCGACTTCGAACTGTTATTGTACTGACCATGATGTGATTCCCACACGGAACCTTGGGGGGCGAGCGGGAGATTCAGTTAGGAAGGTTAAAACTACACTCGACTATCACGAGCTAATGAGGCATGAGGTCAGGAATCTGCCTGATCATGATTCGCAGGTGTCTGCCACTCATTGTGACACGGGAACTGCAAATGTCAACAGTGGAGCAGTGAGTGAGTAGCGAACAGATGGTCAAGTATGCAATAAACCCAATGTTAACTCGTATAAAATATAAGTCGGCATCTCGATAATATGACGTTTGGTTTCATAATTGAATGGTTCCGGTTAAGATGGTTAAGTTTAGAAAACTTGTTCCCATTCCATTCTGATTGGAAAAAGATCATACCCATTATCAAATTACAGACTTTTTGTCTCATGTTCATCGGTCACATTAAACATTTTAAGTTAATAGTTCTCTTTTAGTATTTTAGTAGATCATGTGTTTTCCACGTTACACACAAACAAAAATACAATCAAACTCAAAAATTAGAAAAATAAAGGTCCTCCTTTAAAGAAGGTTTCGCAAGATGAGAGAAGTTTTGCAGGAGAAAAGTTTAAAGGGATTCGAAGACAGCGCCTGCAGATCTTCTTAGTCAATAAATAAACACAGCTGTATCAAAATTGCTTGACAAAGCGCCGTCTTAGTTTTGTTTGATAAAAGCCAGTCTCGACACTTCTTAGCTTCAAATTCACAACATGTTTTGAGTCGAAAAGTTTAAGCAGGGTATTTCAAATCTAATAAATATTAATTAATGCACATGAAGTGGCAAGACTCGTGTTGGAGCTTGGATGTTTACAAACTAAAGCGGGTTGAATGGAATTTTTGGGGTGGGGAAGAAACAAATTCTATGAATGAAATGAGTTTAACAAATAAATGCGTTTCGTTTTCCACAAAAAAAAACTGTTTGAACTGCCTTTCTTTGTAAATCCCGAGCTTTAACGATATCCTCGTCCCCGATATGGTGTTTCGTCTCAATAACAAGTACCACACTTAAGATATGAATGTTTAAAATTGTGCATAATTAATTTTCCAATACAACCTTTAAATCGGAATACGATTTAATTTTGCTCAAGAAACTGCAAAAGGCTCGGGAAGAAATAAATACCAGACGAGTTCGAGGAATTATTTTCCTAAACACCGTGTACCACTGCGTCAATTTACATAAAAGATTCAAAATGGAACGAGGCGTGGAACATTCCCGACAGCTACCACAACTTTCACTGGATTGTCTCGAACTAGTTCGTACCAGTTCGCCGCCGTAACGAAGGGTGTTGACCCGCTTGTTTCATAAACAAACATGTAAACATCGCCACCCGATCACCGGCCTTTCTACCTACTGGGCTACCGGACCTCCGGGCTTCCGCGTTGTTAATTTTATATGTCGTGGCTTATTAGTCTGAAAAAATAAAATTTGTTGGAAATACAGGCAGAGGTTGCTGTTATTATGATTTGTTATTTGTCATTTTATACTTCACTGGGTAAGGTTTTAACTACGGAAGGGCTGATGGGGATAGTCATTATAGGAGTTTTCAGGATAAACATGTTTTCCCTGCAGGGTTATATTACACGAACATACACATTATTATCATGAATGAATCACTCAATGCAGTCAAAGCCATCAAGCGTTCTGAGGAAAGATCCTACGTTGCCCTGACGTTTTTTCTGTTTTGCTAAGGAACCTTTCTAACAGATGCAAGACTCGAAAATATATATGATTATTTTGATATTACGCCTTTCATGAAGCATGGTTTTCAATAAAGACTTCTGGCAGCCAATAATGATGTGAAAACTGATCTAAAATAAGCAAATACAGGGTTTTCATAAAATAATGTGGGGTTTTAACTGTCTGTCAAACTATTATAAGACGAATTAAATATTTCATATTGGTACACCTACATCAAGTAGCTCAAACAGTTTTGTTTACATTAATTAAACTGATGTGTTGATTTTTGTGCTAATCAATAAACTTAAAGCACAAAAAACCTGAAAAAACCTGATCTTTGAAATGAACTTTAAGTTGTGTTTTTTTACAAACGTGTTTTCTGATCAAAAAAAGGCTGAGTGTGTATTGTTGTTAGGTGAACTAAACTCAGTGGCTCTAGTACAACGGGCATTTAGTAGAACATTCAATTTAACAAAGCTCCACTTCATGAATTCGTCTTTGGAGTAAGCAGTTCATTAACACCGGGTCAGTTAAAAAGCAAAGTAGGCCTGGTAGACCAGATCATCGTCTGGACGTCTGTAGAGCAAGAAATTGTGGCCATGTTAAAGTTTATTAGCTATGAATAAAATCTGTTTGATGTCAGATATTCAACAAAATAAATAAGTTTTTTGTAACTTTACTCGTTTTCTTTTTATTAAATTTTTAAACCCCACCATTATTTTATGAAAACCCTGTATTTTAATTGAGGATTACTTGAGCTCATGCAACTGAGAACCACAAACATCAAAATCTAACAGATTCAAAGTACAAATTATTTAAATTATCTGTACCAACCTCATTTGTAAGAGGCCGGCCTAGTATGCAAAAAATAGCCTACAGGCCTAAGGGCCTGTTTGCACGACGTGCAAACAAGGCCTAACGCTCAAAGAAACTCATGACCTGCATCCATTAAACAAGTTTTTCACGAAACCCACAAAAATTTATTGGTGGCTACAAATTTTGCTCAACAATCGTCCAGGAAATTCTTCAGAACATTTTCATAGGCTACAAATTCTGCGCAACAATCGTCCAATAAATAACCGAAGAACGAGTTGCACCATATCTTCAAGAGTCTACTGCCCACTGCAACATTAACGGTCGGTTCTGCAATAAGATAAATCGTGTTGCAACAGTAGGAGAGCCATGCGAGGAACAGCAGAATGGCAATTGGCTATAAACACGAGATAGAGTTATAGATCTGCCAATTACTGGAGGCTCCAGCTCCAGTTGGCTCCAGCGACTCCTTCGCTCCTCCAGCGCTGGAGGCTGCGGGACTGACCTTCACCAAACCGGATGGATCTGGTTCGATCCGGATCGTGCCCCCGCTGGTCACGTGGTCAACGCGCTGTAAATAAACCCTTCGGTCGTTCACTCGATTGGGTGGGGTCGAATTAATTAGAGGATGAGAAAAATTGCGACCAAGTCGAAAAATGTCCTTTTGCTAGGAGTTCAAAAAACTCCTTTTTTAAGCCTTTAGTTTAAGGAGTTCAGTAGCATTAGCAGTAGTAACATTTTTATGAGTAACTTTGAAAGCTGTGTGCAAGAGTTGAAAATCAACTGAGTTGAAATGTACGAAATAATCGCGACAAAAGATATAATAAAGCCGTTATCGAAAGATGTTTATCGTAAAGGAAGGAGAAATTTTCTTTGAAAGACTCGATCAAATGGCGCGGTGAATTTTGCAAAGTCACGAAAGAGAGAGTTCGAATCTCTAAACATGCAATCGAATGCAATTGAGAATCCGAGATCGATCAAACAATCCACCTAATCTCACCTATTTGCATTGGAAAATATCTGCGAAATATTGAGAGAGAGTTTTGAAATTTGAGAAATATTTTTTCTACAACAGAGATAAATAGTTGGCACAGACAATTTATTATGTTGGTTCCACAAAACATAATCCAGCCATGCAGGTAATTCCAATCAAGTTGCCAATTGTTGCTTCCGACATGGTTTAAAGCACAAACACGAGTGCCTCAGGCCTTGCATTGTTTGACACCGACACCTGCGCTTGTTTGTTTATTGCTGTAACTAGTCTGACCCACTTTCAACCAGCCTGTCGCCTTGTTATCTAGTAAAACAGGTGTTGCACATCGTACTTAACCGATTCCGTTGTCCATTCCATGCAGTTTTCACTTCACTGGTTATCAAACATAACTGCCTAACCTTATGGATAATACTATAAATTGGTCTCACATACTAGTCCGCAGACTAGTCCGTTGACTAGTCAACGTACAAGCTGAACTTGTTTAAACTCTGAAGTAAGATTTCAATTGGTCCCGTCCTTAACACAAATTAAGACAATTGCACCAGTCAGTCGCCATGTGTGACAATGGCTTATCTTTGTGGGAGATCCCTTGAGAGCCACGAACCACTTCCAGGAAACAACTGGACAGTTCCAGGACTTTAATTGCCATTGTTGCTGTGACCTTGGCACGACAAGCCCTTATCAGTGACCTTGAGGACTCGGTATCAATTAGAGTCTTGTATTTAGACGGGGACTACGGTAATGTTTGGTAGACACGCGACCTGCTTCGGACTCAACTGAAATAACCATGAAAACACCAGATGGACAACAAAATAAATTTGACCCCGGTTGTATTGACGTAGTAAAGGGAATGGTACAGATATAATGACATGACTTTAAAAATCTGAATTTTTAATTTTTAAAGATCAATGCAAAATTTAAAATTGATATTCAGAGACTGATATTTGAAATATCAAAGTTAGTTATGGCTGATGATTTAAGGACAACAAGGAAATATGCTTTACATAGTAAAATTATTTTTAAAAATATTCCTACGTATTATTATTAGACACACCCATCCGCTCTTTGAAAGAATAAAGAAAATTGATACTAGTGTAACAGAATTGTTAATGAATAATTGGTATTGTGTGAGTAAAAGTATAATGGAAATATTGTAGTTTCATTTAATAGTTTTACAAAAGCTTGTATGATAAAATGTACAACAAAATATATGTTTTAATTCCGTCTTTATGTTTCTCGATTTGGCTACCAGCAGTATATAAACTCATTCGTAGCAGTATATAAACTCAACACTAACCCCAATTCCGTTTTCTTAGAAAAATATGCGACCAATAAACAACATGAGCATCCTCGCAACCGCGGAACGAAATAACCATGCATAATCTTCATTGTTCCACCAAGGATACAGCATTTTCTGGATGTTCTGCTGGGTTGAAACAATGGCTTTTTTACATTGCACATCATCCGTCACGCTGTCTGTCAGTGAGTTATTACTCTGTGGAAAAATGTATATTGCGCAAAAGATAATATTACTCTATGGATCGGCTCTGATCAGGTTCGAGTAACTGGACCTTGGACCGGCCTTCCTTACTGGAATGTCTGAGACGGTTTTGGCAACCTACACTCAGTCCGTCTCTCCAGATGTCTGTTTCAGTTTTGCGAGTCACCTGGTATTTATTTAAAGTGATTTTATCAAGCGCTGATTATACTTAATGAAGCTACTGGAACGATCAGAAATTTTGCGCAACACCGTGTTTCGAGGTTGAATAATTTAGGTCGTTTTCGCAAACCATGTCTAAATTGATACTGATGAATGTGCAAATTGGATTGTACATCCAGATTTAAAGTTGGTGGGTAGAACAGAAATTAGGATTGTAGTATTGTCTTTCAAGATGTTGAGTTTGGTATTTGTCTAATTTTAAAATCAGATTCATGAAGCGTTGACTGGTAAAACATGATTTGCAATCAAGATAGAAAATAAAGATGTATTTCTCATGTCGTATTCTCGAATAAGGGATTCGGGCTTAGGAAATTAACAAATAAGAATTAATTAAAATATATTAAGGAATAGTTTTCATCGAAAAAATCCATGGAGTAAATCATAATTTCGACAAAATAAACTTAAAAAAATTGTTTATTATGTTTCTTTTGCGAAAAGTGAAAGAAGGTCGCATGCACTGTCAAATTTTTTCAGCGTCTTCTGCGTCAGTGGTCAGGGTAAATAAATTACTAAGAATAATAAATTGCCAAAAACTTTAAAAAGGACCTACGGTATTCCAACTTATGTATGGAAAACCTGACTATTTTTTAGCATATTATTCCAAAGTTCGGCGTTTTGCAGATTAAGATAACGCTATTGTCACTTGATAGCATACAGGTTCAAACTTGATAAGGCCCCACACCAGCCTTCAAAACCCTTGACGAACTTTAAAGGCAAATGAAGTGACTATTTCTTACCCACGAAAAACTTTTAGAGCTTAATAAAGCGAATGTTCCCCTAAAAGTCTCACTGGCTCAAGTTAACTTCGCAGAATGTTGCGGAGATAGCGGGTCATAATGAAGTAGCAGATTGGTGGCACGCCACTTCACTGTCTGATCCCAGGCGCTAATAACACGTTGCAGATTGGACGGCATTAATTTATACCTCGGGTTCCGCGAAAACCCCGCGACTGCTGCGAACTCCGGCGCACGCGAGGTCTTCAGCGATAGCTGCTGGGGACACGGCTTCTAGAAACTGCTGGGTTATTTCTTAGGTTTAAAGACCTAATAATGAGTGGCAAAGACGTTTTTGAAAGGGAGACTTTTGTTTGAGTGGTTTTAGTTGGTGGGCATTTTCTTGATTGAAAATTGTCTTTTCCCCCGCCTGCTACCGTATGTTTAGACGCTTTTTACTCCTTGTAATGAGTGAGTGAAATAGTATTTCGTATCCCTGTGGGAGTAAAGTGATTGCATGTCTCCCGTCGGAAGACAAAGTAAACCCATAAGAATAACGTAAAAATCAATAATTAAAAAATTGAGCGCCTTTAAATTTCTACACAGACATGCAAATATGTTGAGGTTCAACAGATTGCAGGCGCTAACAGCTGATTTAGTGGAAGGAATAACCACATAAAAATAACATTGACAACAATCAGCTGTAAGAACGCCTACGAACAAGCGTGTGAGAATGTTGCAACAATGAGGCAATTGCTTGTGAATGAATGGTTGCAGCTACTCGGATGCTCTAATTGCAGTTCGAAACAAAATTGATTTTGTTGTTTTCAAGTTAAGTAAATATATGTTTAAAGATTGGCTTTTTATTATTGCAGGTGGAGACAAATTTTGTTAGTATTTCGAGAGTAAAGCACATTGTCTCCCTCGTGAAAATTGTCGCCCTCGCAAACTCGGGTGCCAACTTTTTCACTCGTGAGACAATGTTGTACTTTACTCACTCAAAACACAAAAAACTATTATTGGTACAAACTTTTGTGTGATCATCATACCCTTGGTTGCGTGAAAAAAGTTTTTATAGACCTAGTAATATAAGCGCCTTGCTAATGTATTCACTTTAAGAACGTATAAGTGCGATAGCGAGTTTGTATTAATTAAACCATGAATTAATGTATTGCATATAAAATGATTCTTTCGTAAATGGATCGCTCTAAAATAATCCTTACTAGGCTGTTAACGATATGGTTTAGTATAATTCGGGTATAATATCATTGGTTAACATATTATACTTGGAATTTTAATGTAATAAAGTAATTTAATTTAATAACATTATATTAAATTGCATATAATAACATATTACAATTGGAATTTTAATACAATAATGTAACTTGCGAACGCTTAGTTTTATAATCTCATTTGCAATAATTGATTTTATGGCATGGATTATCTCTAAAATAAAATTTACTAAGATTATGTTATATGTTTCCATATTTTTTAAACGAAATAAAAACGATCTTCTAATGGGGGCTGGCAAAAATAAGTTCTAGCTTGAATTCGAATTAATGGTAGGGATTAGGCTGGCACACTTTTGAGTTGAGACATTTTTGAGAGTAATCAACAAAAGTAGTAAATCTAAAATTTATTCCAGATTAAGTCTAAAAATTATTGTCCCGACCCAAAGTATTAGAATACTCTCTCTTTTAATACGAGTGGTAAGTATGTCTTTCACCACACTTTTAGCTTCCGGAACTAACATGTAAAAGAAGAAACGAGAAGACAACAAACGAGTGTGCGAGATACGTTCACAATACGTTCGTTAAGTGTAACCTTCAGCGCACACTCAGGAGACGAAGTACCGTTCGGTGCTCAGCTTACAGCGCAGACTGGTCATGAAGGTACCCACTGCAAGTACAAGACAGGCAACATTGTTCAGTAATTTGAAACTTTTACTGTACCGTACTGAAAATTTGTTTTGCTAATCTACTATAAAATCACTTATTTTAGATATGTGTTTATTAACGGCCAGAATTCCTAATTACATTCTTTACTACGCAGAAAAACATGTTTAGGCTCCTATGCAAAAGTAATGTTTATATTTTTCATCACTCTGTATACGAAAATTGCCCGTTACCGTACAGCTGAGATCTACGAAACACCTCGATTTCCTTACATCAAAACAAATAATTGACCAGCAGATTGTTCGGTACCCAAACATCGCTTTCCCGTAACAAAAAAAAACTTTTTCCGTATCCAAACAAAATTTTGCCGTACCCAAACAAATGAAGTTCCTATTTTAACTGTAAAATAGGAACTAATTTTGACAGCTGACTCTAAACTAAAATGGACAGTTAAGCCGTATTGTGTTTGTTTCTAGAAAAATTACTAAATTATGAAGTGTTGGATGATTTTTTCCAAGTTTGGTTACTTATTTGCATCGAGATGAAAAGTATTGTTCACAAAGTCACAAAAGTCCCATTTCGGTGCTCGATAGTGTTTTACACGCTCGGCTTATTCCTCGCAAGTAAAACACTATCGGCCCCCGAAATGGGCTACTTTCGTTACTAATAGTTAAATATACTATTTCTCCTCATATAAACAAACACATAATTGTTACGGTTTCATCAGCTGTGTAGCGAAAAGTATCGTTCAAAACACGAATGGAATTGGTCTGCATATTCTCGACCATATAAATTGCTTAATAAATGTCGCAATTCAAACATGGTCTCGATTATGCATTATGCAATGATTTATTTCCACTCTTGTTATAAAATAGTATTTTAAAGTAAAAATAAAATTTTATGTCCACGGAATAAAATGAAATCACACCTGAAAGGTCAAGGCAATAAAATATCATAAGCCAAAAACCACACAAAAGAAAAATAAGTCGGATCAGCGATTAAGAGGGCGCAACAAACACAAAGCAAAAAAGAGGAAACACTCAAAATAAAATCTCAAAATCATTGTAAAAATCAAGAAATGCATTTCAAATTCTTATAGTGTGAAGGCTAAGCACACTAGATTGAAAAAAATGTTTTGGGATATCAAGCGATAGTTTGCGATATACAACAGCGCTATCTGAAAAACGTCAAATGGAAGAATTTTACTGCACATACACGATTGTAACCGTGGAAGATACCCTAATGGTTTTAGAGATGTCATCTTTTCCTTTAATATACAAAAGCGAAAAGCTTTTTAAGCTTACTTTTAAGTAAATGTTTAGTGTTTAAGTTAATTTTGATTTGTAAATCGATATTGCAAAACGGATCCGGAATTTTATGCACCTGGCTTGTAGTAGAAAAAAGTACTGCATATAATCCAGGAATTTTAGGAAAATCGGCCTGACAAAAACAGACCAAGTTCAAACTTTGCACAGATATTGAGTAAAAATCTCTCCCTGAAATCCCAAAACTCCCCAGAAATCTCTGCTGTGCTCCAGCCGCCATCTTGAAAAAAAAACTTTTCCGTTCCTTGCTTCTCTACACATTTTTACAATCAACACGAAACCCGTAATAGGTACAAAACAAATAAATGTAAGGGGAGTATTTTAGAGAATGAAATTCCCCATTAAGATGAGTGTAATTATGTATAATCGATTTAAAAAATAACTGATGTTATTCTTAATATTGTAAAATGTTGCAATGTACCCTGTCGTAAAGGATGCATGTAAAACATTAAGGATTAAGGTAAAACATTGCCAAGGGGGTGAAGTCTTTTGACCTTAATGAATTATAAATTAGTATATTCATAGAATCCTGATGAAAATTCCAGTTATCTGACGGCTCAATCATCATAATTGGTTCACAACAAAGGCGTGTGTAAAAGGTCAGAAAAAAATGATAACTATGGTAATATTTTTTCGTTTTCCTTAAGAAATACCTATTTTATTATTTCACCCACGCCTTTATTGTGAACGAATTTAGATAATTGAGGTGTCATATAACTGAAATTGTTATCAGGGTTAAATAGATATAATTCATTGAAATACTGAAATAGGTAAGTATAATTCATTGAGATATATTCATTGAACATTGAAATAGGCTTCTTCTCCTTGGTAATGTTTTACATCGAATTTTACATACATTACTTATGGCAGGGGTATTAGAATTACAACATTTGAGAAAATAAATAATATCACCAGTTATTTTTATAGTAAAATTGTTACAACTATGAAGCTCGAGAGGAAGGAAAATTTCACTTATCGATCGCCAGCGCCAGGCATTATTTGAGTATTACTCGCAAGATCGCGCTAAGAATATCAAAATGATCTTTGGGGTGTTGACTTAACATCTGTGCGAATTTACTTGGTCAGGATTTGTTGAGGATTTGTTTGGTCGATTGGCTTTTTTATGCTCAAAATTCCTGGACTAATAGCAATTATGTATCGGGATCTTTTATCACAGAATACAAAAATCTCGTTGATTTCAGCATGTAACTCGTATGGTTTTCTTTATTTGTTTTGAGGCGTTTTTATTTCAATTTCCGCGCTGGGTTCCTAAAAAACCAACTAAGCTCCTATAAAACAAAATAATTTCTGGAGAACATTCAAATACACTTTCGCAGATCATGGTGCTATACTTTCCGAACGTAAAACTATGGGCGGCAGATTTTGTTCAATAAATTATTGTATAATGTCTGATGTAATGCGTAAAAAATGATGATTACAATTTAAAATAAAACCCTCCGGAAAAATCATTCGCAAGCCCATGAAAATCCAAAAAGAAATCAAAGGAAACCCTCTGGAAAACCATAGTTTATTTGCAAGTACATGAAGTTCCAACAAGAAGTACAAAGCTATCTTTCAAATGAGTTTTCTTTTTCAACTGATTGAGTTACTGCCCACGTAATGTTTTAAGAAATTAGAGCTGTTGAAATACACAGAACTTTTTTCGAGGACACTTTTAAACTTATTAAGTGGTAAAAACGCGTACTTTAGTGGTTATCTCCAGTTAAAAGAAAGTTACAGACGAATGATAGAAAAGAAAAGAAAACTAGATATATAAAAAAACGACATGGGTGTGAGTACGTCAAGCATTCACCTTTCTGGACGTTTGGCATTGTTGAACCTATCATAAGTTTATGTATAGGGAGTATTCCTTTTCAAACAAGACCAAGTCTTAATTACTCAATTTAGGTTAACAAACAAAATCTATCGATAGAAAAACATGGCACCGCGAGTTGGTTCTTTTCCAGAGGGTATGGTATAGGGGCCGTCCACAAATTACGTAACACCACTAGGGGGGAGGGTGGTTTTCGGCAGCGTGATGGACCTTTAAAAGGGAGGAAGTGGGGGGGGTTCAACACAACGTTATGTAACTAAATCTTAATAATTATAACAATTATAACCTTAAAATCTTTAAAAATTGTTCAATCACATTCACAACGTTACGTAATTTTTGAGGGGGGTTAGTGCCAGCGTTACAAATCCGTTACAATGGGGGGGTTTGAAAAGGCCGAATTTAGCGTTACGTAATTTATGGACGGCCCCTTAAGGCATGGGATCCTCCACCGCGCGGCACGGCACAAGGTGTTACCCTACTGGCAGGATCGCCGCTTACTGACGTGTCGTCGGACGTGTTGACCGTGACGGGCGTGTTGGGGTCCTGAGACAGGTAGTCCTGGTACCTGCGAACACGGCTCAGGGGTGAGACGGGAGGCTAGAGAAGGAGGAAGAAGAGAGGGAAAGTGGCAAAAAAATTGTTCACTTGATTCGTTATTCGTTTTTCTTTTCGAGGGATATAAAGGAGTTAAAGGGGAAAAGGTCTACGAGGAAAGACAGGAAGGTGTTCCTGGTACTTGAAAATATGGCTCGTAAGTGAGACGAGAGGTAAGGAGAGGAAAGGAGCAGATGAGATGCTTACTTAAGTCATTATTGGTATTTGTGGAAGACACGTTAAGGAGTTGAAATGAAAAGGCCCACGAGGAAAAACGGAAAGGTAAGACATGGGCAGACGACCATGGTGGGAGAGTGGTAGTGAGGGTGATGTGAGGCCGGGGTCGAGGAAGGAGAGGGGGAGGGGTAGAAGAGGGATGAAGGGGGATGAAGGGGGCAGAATGGAAACTGGGGAAAGATGTTTAAAAATGGGCTTCGTTGTGGGGGAGCGATAAAGAGGATAATAAATAAATGATAAAAAGAAGGAAAGGATGTGTAAAGTGTAATGAGCAGAGGTGAAAGAAAGCTAGGGTTAATTATAAGTAATTAAATAAAGAGTGAGAGTGAAAATGAAAACAAAGAGAATGTGAAGGAATGAAGGGAAACAGTGAAGTATTAACTGGAAGCATAACATGGAAAGAAAATTAAAGAAGAAGAGGAATATAGGAAAGAAGAACTGAATAGAAATAAATGGGCGCATATTGGAAGGAAGTTGGAGATGAAAATAGATGGTGCAGGGATTAAAAGACTAGGGGACTAATTAAGTAAATTTCAGCAAAGAGTGGGAAATGAAAAGGGCCATGAATGAAATAATTAGTAACCAGGTGAAACAGGGAAGTCTAAGAGAAATTCATAATAAATTCTAAATGAAAACTGAAGGAAAGTTTAAGTAGCAACTCTAAGACATTTAACTGTCCCCCAAATCTAGGAATGTATTTTACATTTAAGATGACGAATTATTTTTTGAAACATAATATACACATGGATTGTTTTTTCCAGGCTGAAGATGGACTTTGATAAAATCCCTAAATATACCCATTAAAATGTTGTTTGCGATGAAAACTTAACCTTAGACTGCAATGAATCACGACCATAACATACTGGCATGAATGAATAATTAATTAAATCAAGAACATTCTAAGGCACGCGACGGATCGTAGAGACTGCAAGTAGGTCGGCTAGGAGACAGCAAACAAGTAGATAAACGCAGGTGTTTTTACTGCAGTGGAAGTAGAACACTACGCTTGTGATCTTAAACCCACAAATCACTGTCTGGCATGGTCAAATCTTGTACAGATTTCAGCGGTTAAAAAAATATTGAATACTTAAAAAGTCATCATTATCGTGACATCTTGACTATTGGTATTATTATTACTTTTTTTATACTTTATGATTAAGACTAATGCTAATGGCCAAGCGCTGCTCAGCAACTTTTGTTTACTAATAACAGCTGCTCCTTGATATTTCTATTCCCGAGTCAAACCCTACAAAATCAGCCCTTTTCTTTGTATATAAGCGCTTATAGAAATGTTCATAAACAATATTTGTCATCTAATTTTCTTACCGAGACCTTTCAATCAAGAATAGGGTTGATGGGTGTCAGGCTTATAGGGTTCTCATACGTTTAAATAAATGAGGATCCATACGATAGAAGACAGCAGTTTTTTTAATTAAATATAGAAGATTCCACATGAAAACCACAGAGGAAAAGTAGTACAAGAACAGAGTAATGAGCTACTGATAATTTAAAGATTAGGGAACACTAGGAATGAAAGTGAAAGCAAAAATCAAATGTGGAACATGCGCTTTGTCTACGGTACTTAATAGCCGATGACTTCACATAATATATAAGAATGATCAAATAAAAGACATTAACTATTCAACTGAAGTAGGCCACCTCTCATTTCTGAAATTCCACAAAATCCCTTCCTCGAGTTTCAATTTTAGAGCCTCACTTTGTAATTCCACAAAATTCCTCCCTCAAGTTTTAAGCTTGCTGTAATACTGAGCCTGGTCTTTCCTCTACAACTAGTTTAGCTCTTTTCCTCTAAAACAGGAACGACACAGTTACTCGTTACCTCACACCATTAACCGCAACTGCCAAAACATTCAGCGGTTTATCAGTGGATTATTAGCGCGCGATAGCTCGGTCGTGTCGAATCGGCCTTGGACACCCTGTAAATGTGGTGTACAGCCCGGGAACGTGAGGTCTCGGGCCATGACACCGCGAGCAGCCCGGGTGCCCGCTACGAGTCGTAATTTACACAAAACACCCGAAAGAGTTTGATTATCCCTTTCTCCCTTTTCAACATTTCCCTCCTTCATGTCCATAGTTGACGCGTAAAAATATAAGCTTTTGGACGCCCTCTCCCACACTGGTTCTTTGAACGAGTAAGTTTTGGAAGAAGAAAATTTAAGGAAAACAATAAAACCACAGTGATATATTTTTATTTCAAAATGAATTTCCGAAATGTGATTCAAATGTAAATCAGTCATGTGGTTCATCCATCATTCATGAAATGTGATTCATGAGTTTAACAATCAAAATTCACGCTCATAAACCCTGATCTCTGAGAAAACGAAAAACTAAACAATAAAAACAAATTCAAGTTTAAAACAGAATAATAATTGATTATAAGTCTCGCACAAACATCTGACCTCATGATGAATTTGTACTTTTGTTGATGGAAGTTTGATTATTAATCACGCATGTGCAACGATATTTGCTTGTTAAAGATGGCGGAAAGGTAACAGTGAATATAACGTAACCAAAAAATAAGCGTTATCCTTTTCCCAATCAATGCGGTAATAATCCCATTTTTGTAGATATATTTTAATTAAATACCTTATATGCCTCTATTTGCAGAGGGACAATTTTGATTATGAGCCCTAATCTAGAGTATTCTGAGACAACTACACGATTCTTGCAACATTGCAAGAATGTATCCCCAAGTAAACGCGTATGTTGAAAGCTCGCAGCTCGTGACGGCCGGTCACGATGGCGTTGTGGATATTATTTATTATGATATAAGCGACCATAACTCCATAAACCATTCCTGAATAGGATAAGCCCGATGGCTAGCCACTGGAACGAATGGAATGAATGTTGAATGGGCCAGGGTCATCACGTGATGTAGATAGAGCGAATTGTTAAGTGGTAATTGAATAGGATGACTGATGGGAGTGTGAGCGTGCATATTCTTTGATTTATTTGCAACTGCGAGATGAATGTCTCAATCTAGGTGGCGCAACGAGGAAAGAAAAGAGGAGGGAATTTGTGCAGGTAGGAATTATACTGGGGGGTCATCAGTGGTTGTGGTGATTGGAAGTTCGTCACCAATGATGCAGTTGAAGGCGTCGGGATATGCAGAGGGATTGAGTAACTATGATTGTTTTCCTCGTTTTGAAATATATCTTGTTTGCTGCAGTGCCACCAAAACGTTAAGGGTCTATAGTTTTTTCCATAATGACTGGAGAATTGTTTAGTAAAATACCACATTAGAATCTAGATTCTTATTTAATTCATAAGTTTGTTTGACGTTTGTATTATAATCTAATGGTTGTCTTACTACTATAAAATATTTTGATTTGATTTCGTTACATTAGGGGTTATTAGTGTTACCTCCTCTGTGACTCTCACCTGGAATTTTGAATCAACTATCCAAGGGGAATATATTTTTCTCAAGACTATGGGTGTCCCCAATTCTCCAAAAACCCCATTCTGTGTTCCAACCGAGGTTTTTCTACTGTCCCATACTATTATATTCTATACTATATTTTCTATTAAAATTCCATTGAGCTAGTCCCATGAACGAATTTACATAAATTAAGATTAAGATACATAAATGGAGGCCTCCACCGTTAACTTTCCAGAAATTTCGATACCTAAAAGGATTTATTGTAACATACGCAATGATCCTTTATCAGGAGATGAAAACTTTTCTAATCGTTTTGTGTGCTCTTATATAGAATTAACATGAAGGGTTCTGCGGGAAACAATGTTCCAACCTCACCGGCAGTGACGTCACAACGGCTCCCCGCAGAACCTCCCGGCACCCCCTACCCTCTGAGCTCTATGTTATAATCTGGAGTCACCACTCAGCCTTAAAAGCGTGCCACATAGGCCGCTGTGTAGTTTCTTGTTGTTATGTTGGTCAACGTGGCCTTGGTGGGATAAACACTTTTTCTCCATTTAAATCAATGTAAATTTAGTGATTTTTCAGAGCTTATATCATTGTTTTAAAGTATATAACAAGTATGAACCTGATTTTAAACGTAATTCTGGAATATTGTAAAGCGTTTCTAATAAAAAGTAACCAATTTTCCTGAAGATAAGTGATGTTTTAGGAAAGTTTAATATTGTGTTTTCCCATATTTAAGGTTATTTTGGTGTAGGCATATAGCATTGAATAACGAGAACTGGGTAAGTTAATTTATTTCTTTACTAATTTACTTACACACCAAACGCAGATCCACTATTGTACCATACTGTGAATTAAATTTTAGAAATTTCTCCCTGAAAAGTCAATGTTGGATGATTGTTTACATCAGTACCAGCAGACAACTTGTAGACGGCCATGTTGACTTGAGAATGCCAGCGTCCAACCAATGAACCAAAGAGCCAATGAGCGTCCAAGAGAAAGCCAATGTTACCAACACAACACTGCCATTTTGACGGCACGCTTTTCACAAATGTTTTGTCAGAGAGTAATGACTCCAGATAGACATAGAGCTCAGTGCCCCTACCACCCCTACCACCCCCACCACGCCCCTCACCTGGACAGAGGGTCGACGAAGAGCGCCACCATGATGCTGGCGACGAAGATGCAGGCGAGGTAGATGGAGCTGATGGTGAAGATCTCGCTGTCCGGGGGCCGCTGGATGTTGGCGTTGCCGCCCAGGTTGGTGCAGAAGTTGGCGCCGCAGTGGCGCAGCGACGCCTCGGTGTGGATGGAGGCGTTGCCGTGCGCCGCGCCGCCGCCGTGCGCGCCCGACGAGAACACTGGTTAGATAAATAAATGAATGAATGAATGAAAACTTGATTTATTCCTCAAAATTACATAATTATACATATATTAGTAATCATACTAAATATTATAACAAAATTTCGAAAAAAGCCCACTTGGGCATCAAAGCCTGTACGTGGGCTCACATAAGTGAATACCTAACCTAGCCTAAGATAGGCCTAGCTACAGCCAGGAAGAAGATTTGGGCCTTTTCTGTTATATCCTCGCATTTGCAAACTATTCTCCACAGACTGAGGATTAATCGGGATAGAACTAATACTGCGAAATTATATATTTACTCACCATAACTTAACCTAACCTAACCTAACCTAACTTAACCTAACCTAACCTAAACTAACCTAACCTAAGCTAACCTAACTTAAGCTACCCAATCTTAACCTAACCTACAACAGCCGGCGCTCAATGAGGAAACGATAACACGAGTGACACAAGCAGAGGCCTGCTTGCGATAACCCTATCTGATCTCAACAAAAATTGGAAACTTCGTCTCTTTGATGTTATAGAGTAGTTTTAAAAAGTTATATGGACATTCCCCATTAATCCACAAGAAAATAGCTCGCAAACGTGGGGATATAACAGGAAAGACTCGAAGATTTTTAGGGGAGACAGTCTACCCTTCTTATACACAGGGAGGGTGGTTGGAGGCCTTAAAGACCTCCAAAGTTAGGCCAAACCTACACAACCTAACTTAAAATATACCCCCGTTGCAGCAGGCCTGCATACTCAGCGAACTTCAATTGTTTAAATAGATAATTTTGACGAAGCCTCATATCAAGTGAAATAAACAAACATACTTCAGTAAATAAGCATGCTGAAATAATCTCAAGAACAACATGGGATGCGAGTATGCAGGTTTGCTGTCAAAGAAATATTAAAGTGAGGCATTTTAGGCTATAATCAAGTAGAACTCAACAAGATGAAGCCACATGCCAAATCTTATCAATCTGAGAAATAAGCAATCTACACAGTTTTATTTATTTCTCATAAGGTTAAAATTGAAAAGGTAAATACCAAATACCAAGTAGCTCCTAACTATATGAAATCAAATAAAAAGTCTTATCAAGATATGTTGAGACATAAACAAACTACACAACTTTTTTAAATTCCCATAAGGTTAACATGGGGAGTGAGTATGCAGGCTTGATGCCATGGAAATGTTAAAATTCTTGATTTTAGACCTTAATTTATTATATCGCAACCAGATGAGCCAAATACAAAGTTTCATCAAGATATACTCAGACATTAGTGATGAGATATTAAATTTGATTTATTTCCCTTAAGGTTAAGATGGGGACAATGAACTGTATTTACTAGTCTCAGTATCTCGGTATAACCAATGGACATAAAATAATGATTCAAGATACCAAATTGTTTGTTTTTTTTCAAGCTGAATTCAATAGTGTAAATCAAAATTAGATTACTTTATTTTTCCATGAAAAAATACAAAAAAGCCTATTTTCGGGGGTCTGACCTTAAATTTAAACCTCTAAGAAAAGTTATAATTCACGCCTCGAGGTTTATTGTTTATACTGCAATAATCCACCTTACTGCAGCAAGTCATTGTCGGTAGCAAAGCTATCTTCTAATCCATTATCGTCACTCATCATGTATTCATGTTTGATATACAGCCGATGCTACAACTCAGTCTCAATTATTTTTTATATGATACATAATAATATTGATAGTTGATAACGATATGATTAGCAGTTACCTCTAGGAAGAGTTAGTTGTAATCCACGCCTTATGGTTTGTTATTTTTACCCCAATAATCTAGCTTACCGTGGCAACTCATACGAAGGTCGTCCAGAAAGTAACGGACGTTTTGTCCCTAAATCTAGCCCAGTGGTCTTATCTACGTTCGGCCTAAACCTCCACTCCTAGTCCAAATCTAAGCCTAGTAAGTCTTGTCGCCGACCGACCGCGAATTTCATTTTTACGTTTCAAAATGGCGGTGTCCTTTAAAAATCCCGCCAAATTTATCTGACCTAATAGTGTTGCTTCTTTCAGTTCCTTACCATTTTCAAACTCTTTCTTGCCTAAAAAGTTCCTTAACCATGAAAAAGGGTAATTACTTAAGATCAGGCATGGGTTATACAGGGTTCATCCGAAAATATCTCACTTGAGGTGGCAAAGTTCTGTGAAGTAGCTGCTGCTGTGTGGGGCGGGCGCCGCGCCGGCCGCGTCGTCGTGGATCAGCAACACTATCGCCTGCGATTATGTATTGTTCCATGTCTCATGTTTCGAATGGCATATCAAGCCATCGTGAGGCTTCGCAATAGACTCAGGATTACTTTGTTCTCCTCTAGGTCTTAAATTCAACATGGATTAAACTTTTAGGCCGCAAAACCCTACGTATTAAGCCGGCTCCACACATGCGTCATTCGGCATGCAGCGAGCAGCGATTTGCCGAATCACGAGTAGTGTGGATGGGTGTTTCTACATGGCAAACAGCAAACATTGGTGCTTGTTCATTGTAGGTCCTATAGCGAGACAAATAGTTCGCCGAACGTCGAACATTCGGTGCATGCCGAATGACGCATGTGTGGAGCCGGCTTTAAAATCACATAAATGCATTCGGCGGGATTTTTAATTGTGACCGCCATTTTGGAAAGCTGTAAGAAGAAAATACGTGACCGGTCAGCAACGAGACTTGGCTCAAATTGAGTCCAGGAGTGGGGTTTTAGGTCGCACTATCAGTTACGGAGATGAGACCACTGGGATAGATGTAGGGACAAAACGTCTGTTACTTTCTGGGCGAACCTCGTATTTGTCTGAAGCAAAGCTGTTATCTAATCCATTCTCACTCATCATTTATTCATATTCCGTATAATACGTAAAGAAAGTGCAACTCTCAGTCTCAATTGATTTGTAATAATTATATCGATGGTTAATAACGATATGATTACTAAATAAGGCTACTCTGATTTTCAAAATTTAAAAATGTTTCAAAGGAATTTTAAATATTATCAGGTACGTAAGTTAGTGATAACCGCAGCGCCGTATCGGCATGTCATACGTCTGTAGGCGGTATTTGTCCGACCCTATCAAGAGTAAATGACAAGCCAGGGCCAGTTTACGTAAATTTCGATACCTGAAGGGCCACAAGTGTTACGTAACAGCTTACTGGTAGTGTGGAACTGTGCTTTGAAAATCTAAATCAGGTTTATTACTTAAATTGTATGAATGTATCGATGTTAAACCCCCCAGATTGAAGGTTATTGTTTTGGTTGTTATTGGGTTTAGAATAAAAAAGAAAGTTTATAATCAAATGCATCAATTGGAACTTGTAATTTTTACATATTTTGCTAAACGACTCATTAACAAATTTAATGATTTGCCAGTAAGAGTGTAGAGCAATGTACACATTTCACCAAGGGCTACAAGCTCAGCTTTCATGGCCAATCCACAAGAAAAACACTACACCCTGTACAGTACCGACACTGAACAATACCATTACTACCATTTTTAGTCTGAGGAAAAGAAAGTAAAAAACGAAAAAGGAAGGGAAGGAGATAAGGAAAAGAAGAGGAAGAAGGAAAATAAGAGGAGAGCAGAAAAGAAGGAGAGAAAGAAAATAACAGAAATAAGGAGAGGAGGAGATAAGATGAGATGAAAAGAAAGAAATATGGAGGAGTATGGGCCCTGAAGGAAATACAAAAGATGAAAGAGAGCAGGAACAGAAACAATATCCCAAATCTGAAGCCGTGGATACAGAGTGAACAGTTCTTTGAGAGTGAAATGAGATAAAAGAAAATTAAAGAAGAAGAAGAAATATGCTGAATAAGAACGAGAGAGGATACGGAAGCTGGGAGAGATGGAACAGTCACGTGGCGCTACCTAACGGTGCACAACAGTAGCTGTGACATTACTGCTGGCGTCAAGGCTGCCAACCACGCACGCACACACGCATGAACGCGCGCACACACGCGTGAACTGTCGCGGTTCTGCTCTAATAACGCGTGTTACATAACAGAGATGAGTGCAGTAGCAAGGTCGCGACTGTCGCCGAGAGCTCGCGATTCCCGTTAAACTATTGCAACATGAACACCAACAAAGTATTATAACCTCTCTTCTCAATTTGTTTGCTTTTTTTATTACTTTTTGCTGATTCGAGGTATTGTAGGAAAACTTGAATTTTAATCTTTCTTATATTTGTAACTAACTAAGAAATATTTATTATTTTGCAGTCAGTGATTCCTAGACAGGAATGTGACGTAATCTATAGGCATGTGTATGGGTTTAAACGAAAAATTGTATGGTTACTTAGATGTGTATATCAGCCCTTCTTATAAAAGTTAGACCAGACTAATAATTTTTAAACGAGAAAAAGCAGGTTGTACTTGCAAAAACTCTTTTCTTTGAGTTATATGAAATAGAAATCGCTGTTTTGGGAAAATTAAGGAACGTAGATTATTTTACATACGACGTTACGTGATTGCCGTTTTTAATTTTACCCCTATAAGTTTATTTAACCATTACAAATACCACAATTTCTCCGCCAAAACAACTAAAAAAAGGTTCTTATTAAATAACTACTCGTTAAAACTTTCATCATGATGCATATTAAATTTATTATTGAAATCACTTGGAAGAATTTTAAAAACCAAAACTCAAAACTTCAAATTAATAGTTTGTATATGTTATAGCAACGGGCAGTAGTGAAAACAAGTCCAGATAAATAATTGTCAAAAAAGGCAAAGAAAATGATTGATTGTTTTGATTTGAAATAACATTACCTTACATAGAACATTTCCTCTGTTATAGGGCTCTGCTCCATTTACAAATGATCAGTGATAAGTCACGAACTTTATCACAACCTCAAGGTCGCAATATTCAATCTGCAGTGCGCACGTAGAACGAGATAGCGCATTTAAGGCCTCATAACATCTTGTAGTTCAAAACCAACGAGCAACTCATACATGTATACACTAGCGGTGATAACTGGACAATTGTCTGTTTACCAACAACAAAAACAACAACATATATTATTTAACTTTATGCCTGGCCAAGAAAAAAGTACACGTCAACACTACATTATGTTTAAATGATTAAGTTTTACAACAATTAGTAATGGATTTTCAATTTTCCCGCTTAACAGAAACGGTTAAAAACACGCGAAATGGAATAATAATGAATAAGAGTAGGTATATATTATCTCTTTCGTACAGTATGACAACTATATTTCAATATTTGAAGTTTATTTTCCTTCTTGTGCACCAACACCAGCATCAGTTTACAGTCCCAAGACTTACAGTATGGAGTTCCCATGAAAACATAGGCACTAACATAATACATACCAAAATACATTTTTGTTCAAACTTTTGTCCTCAAAAATTAAAGTTGTTACAAACGGTTTGTTTCTTTTTTGGTTTTAATTTCTTGGTTGTTTTTTGTCAGGTATGGAGATAAACTTTTTTGTGAACTGAGTGTGTAGTTCTAATGAAAATGTAGGCACCAAAATATTTACTAAACTAAATTTTTCTATTCAAACTTTTAACGTTTACCATTTAATAATCTACAAGTGGGGTTTTTGTTTAAAGGTTTGCTAGACAACAGTACAAAACTACAGCATAACAAAGAGTTGTAAGAGCACAATTTGGACGTGTCTTAGTATAAATAAATTTAAACATCGACATGATTTCCTTCTACCCTACTTCCACCTCGTCAAAAAATTACATGGATTAAGGTGAACGATATTTCAAGACATTGGTTTACCACAAGGATGGCTACTAGTGCCTTTACTGTTACTGAGCCCGTTGGTCGTGTAATCGCAATGTTTTGTTCCACTAATGGCTCATTATCGATCTGTTTTACACAGTGAGTATAACGATTTCATGCCTGTTTAACATCTTAGCCACAGAGAGCTATAGAAGGAAAAGCAACTTGCATGTTAGTTTACTTGCTTCAATACAGATGGACTGTAAAAATACTTCGTTTATAATGTCTGTTTTTGTTAAAAATGTATGATTGTCTGCTTAATCAGGTAGTTTTAACCTTAATAGTATATCATAATATACAGTCGACCTGTTACCGTAGGAAAGACATTATTGTGATAGGTTTAACTGTGGTTTTACAGCCTGGGTAATAGCTGGAAAGGTTTTAGTTTTAATTTATTGTACTTTTCTATAAATAACGGAATCACGGACGTTGTCAGAGCTGCGTTTTAGATCGGCCCGATATCAACAACTTCAGTCCAGTACTAACCGGAACCTGCGCATGGTTTTAATTTCACCACAAAGCACATTGACTATTTAAGTAGACATTCCATGATGTCGTAAAAAGTGTACCTTTTTATGTCTTAGACAGGATTGAAAGAAGATTTCATTGCTGTAAATCACCAAAAGAGTGCTCTGGTGTCAAATACGTTACCATCTACAAAAGCTGGTTAATGTGTTAAGGAGCAAACATTAACTTCTAATTAATTTTTGCTGGTGTCGAAGCTTCCTTAACTATTAAAGAAAACTACAGCATAGAAAAGAGTTGTAAGAGCATAATTTGAACGTGTCAGAGTATAAAATAAATATAAACATCGACATTATTTCTGGTTCTATTCTTGATGGAATGTTCTCATTAATATGTATAGTCTAAGATACCACTATAATCGTGGGCACGAAATAGGGCGGATGAGTATCTCTGCTGCTGGCGAAACTATCGTTTATTATTTGATGGGTAGTCGATCAACTATCATATGACCATTTGTTAAAGTAAACATAACTTTACACGTGAAAGGCCCGGAAAACGTAAACAAAGTTTTGACAGATCAACAAAAATATTTCATTTAGTCATTCCAGCTGAGGTTTAGCAGACAATTTGATGAGTTTAAACGTTTTTGCCTCCCGCCCTATTTCGTGCGCTCTACTCTAAGAAGGGACCGCGACTCACCGAGGGAGGAGATGAGGTTGCCCCAGAGCTCGGCCGTCTGCCAGGCGAGGAAGAAGAAGCCGAAGAACCGGACGACGATGCCGTCCACGGTCTGGTCGGTGAGTTTGGCGTACACGCCCGCCACTTGGGTGAGGTAGGTGGCTTTGGCGGCCCACATGGGCGCGGCGCCCAGCCCGAGGAGCACCCCGGCGGGCACCAGGGTGTAGAACCTCGGGTAGAACTGGGAGGCGATGTAGGGGGCGTAGCACAACAAGGAGAGACACAGCGTCCACTTGACCGTCAGCCGCTTGATGAGGAAGGTGGGCACGAAGATGCAGGAGACGACGAGGGCGGCGTAGATCGCCGACAGACTCACGGTCCCCAGGCCCTCCTTGGCGTTGATGCTGCTCTGCAGGTTCGCCGTGCCCTGGAACGCCGTGAACTGCACCATGAAGGACAGACTGACCGCGGCCACGTTCTTCAGGATCCTCCACTTCTCCGACCTCGCCAACTTGAACTTGCCCTTGGGCAGGTCGTCCGTGGGCATGGGCTGCGGCGGCGGCTTGCTGAAGTTCTGGCCGCCCTCCCCATCGTCCTTGAACGCCTCGTTGGCGTACCCGCCGCCCACCGAGATGACGGCCACGTCGTCGTCCTTCCTCCCTCGAACCTTCAGCCCGCCCGACTTGTCGTCACATTTTGCCACCATCTTATTGGCTTCGGACAACTCCCAGTTGGCTGGAACAGAGAGAAAAGTGCGTCAGTTGAGCGGTGATTAGGAGCTTTTGTTAAAGATTGACACAATTAATTAATGTAAACTAATGTTTTGTTATACATTATTTATCTTATTGGACTTTAAGAATAGTAAATACGTTGTGTAAAACCTGGAAGGATAGACGTCTAAAAGTGTAACGTAAAGAAACGGTGACATAAAAGGCAGACGTCGAGGAAAATGCCCACACTGCTGTAAAACATCCGCTCACAATCTTTTTAAAGTATTATTATGTATCTTTTTAACATGTCCGATTACCTAGTGAGGTATTGCGATATTCGTGTGAAAAGGATGTCGATATTCACATATTAGTTTCCTACTATAAATACTCAACTACTGGGGCGAGGACCCATACTGGGGCTAGAACCCATAGCGCTTTCCTTTCATATAAATCCCGTGTAATCGCTGAAATCCCAACGATATTTTAAAACTTAGGTTTACTATAAGGTTGAGTACTTGTGCCTTTATTGCTGAGCCCGTTGTAACAATTCCAAAATGTTTTGTTCTACTAATGGCTCATGCTCGATCTTATTTACACAGAGACTGTCACGGTTTCATGTCTATTTAATATTTTTTCATTTTTTATAAAAGGTTGGTGGCCTCAGCAACCTTGCATTTGCCCCGTCTATAAAGATCTGTCCGTGGGCATCAAGCAAACCAAAAAGTCAGCCGGTACAGTAATAGGGTGAACAGTACTGCGCAGTAGGTGCAAACGCCTTACACCCACGAGCTATTTCACTCAGCAATCGCAATCTCCAAGTGTTTACCAACAATGCTGGGAGCGAGCGGGTGGGAACGGACGCCCGGTGACCTTGAGGTGACCCTGAGTCTGCGATTAAACAGCAGAAGACAAGACAAGACGGAGGCCTTTGTGGCTCGCTCGACAGCGATGGGAACTAGAGACAAAGACGCGCCGGGTACTCCACTGGAGTGATTAATGGAAGTACAACAATGTTCGCGAGGAGTCACGGGTCGCGGGACGTCTGCGCAGTTTCACCGACTTGGCCCCCGAGATTGCGAAAGAAGAAAGCTTTGGCACCGAATATTGGCGAGGATTTGCGCAGTTGGCCCCGCCTAGCTGCCTTGAGTTGACTTTCTCAATCTGGTATCTCGTATGTGCCACTGGAATTTGAATTCCTAATATGAGTCCTCTTAAGACCTCTATGAATGTCCCATGTGAAGGGATAGAAATGGACAGTAAAGAAGTATGATAGCCTGAATTGAACACCTTCATTAGAATTGAGCCGTCCTCGATTTATAAGTAAATATTTGATGATAAATTTATGTTGCATAGTGCAAATATTTTAGAATAGAAAATCAGGCAGATAAAAGCCTTGATACAGACCACTACCTGCTAAATTTGACAGTACTCAGAGACTTGTGATTTATAATTTCATTAATAGTTAATAGCTGTTTGCAATCTCACCACCCGGTGGTTAGAAATCACTTCTCAATCCGACATAACGACTTCATTCGGACTTATTGGATACGGATTAATTCAATCAGGACAATCCGCCGAGGACCGTTACCCAGTCAGGACGGGTTCTCTCCCGTTATCGTCCTGACGTCCTGTCTCTGGGGACGGGAGTCGCAGGATGACAGATGAATGGTTGGCACCAGCCGGTGTGATCACGTGATCTCCGTGCTGAAGGCTGAGCCCTCCGTATCCGCATACCGCGTGGTCGGGTCGGAGTCGAAGGCCTTGGGGGGACACGCCCTGTTCTGTTTACGAACTCTGGAGGAGGGCTTCTCGATTGTCCTTATGGGTCGATTGTTTAGAGTCTTACTTCAGTTTGAACTGAATTTGATTTCTACTGCTCAGTTTTTTCAATTTTTCTCGTGTGGATTTGCTATTATTGACTAATTGAAATTGTAAGCGGGGATTTTACTCCTATATTATTGACGATTAGTGCAAATTTGATAATCAACATTTAGTTAGAAACCATTTCATAATTTCTTCCCGGAATTAAATTCACTTTGCGCTTGAATTAGGTTACACATTTACAGCAGGTTATTTTTAAATGGTAATTATTAAGGTTTGATATTCCCCCTCATGACACAAGGTCGTATTAGCAGCCTTAAGCAATTTCAGGACAATTTATGATGGCTTACGCCATCACTCGATTCTTACACCATGTATAGTAAAGTGAATCTTCAGAAACAAGCATCTAAGACAATTCAATTTATCCGCATACGTCAACAAGGAATATCGGCAACTCTTGTTTACCATCAAATCCAACACAGAGACAACAAGTATAAATCACACGTTTCTCAATCATTCCCCTAAATCATTTCCAGCTAAGAACAACAAGAAAAACTCCGCGCAATCACTCCAGAATCGCCCCCCGGGCAATTACGATCGTAATCACACACCCTGGGCAAGGTCATTGCCAACCTCATTGCGAGCAAACGAAGTCACGTATGTGTTTGTGTTCCCACCAGGAAAATAATCCACGAGGTCTACCGCACCGTAAATCACGGGCGCCTTTCACGAGCCCATGAGCAATGTTCCTCCCACGCGCATGGGAAAGGGAGAAGGGAGAAGGGAGATTGCGTACGAGATGGACAACTAGGCGTTACACCCTGAATCAGAAACTGAGCGCAGCATTAATCAGATTGCGCAGGCTCGCAGCTGGGGAGCTGTGTCCAGACAATGTCAGTACCGATGTCGGAACAATCACGGAGACAGCCTTGGATGGCTATCGAGGAGCCTTCGTCATGTGAGATAGGATCGTGGATGCCGTCGAGTATTCGGCAAGGTGGTGCGTGTTGGAATTTAAACGTTGTGTTCAAGGGTGGGTGGTGTTGCAAAATTGAACACCTTTAGGAGATAACTTACGCGTTGTTTTGGTTTTTTGCTTCTCCTCGCTATTCTTTCTTTAGATAAAAGAAGAATTTTTTTTTCTTTTTAGATAAAAGCTCTATCCAAACTAAGTTTTCATAGGAAGTTAGATAAAACTGTGTTTGAAATCGTATAGGAAAGAGAACAACACTATTCACCTGAAAAGTCTTATTTAATTTATTTTCCATAAATATAGCATTCTAACGGTACATTAATTAGATTATACACCTAAATAATATTATTAATTATTATTATTTAGATTATACACCAATGATTTACATTATTTATCTTTAACCGTTTAAAAACGTCTATATCATTCCTTTAAAATAAAAACTACATTAATATTACTTGAAGTATGTAGTTTATTATTGTTTTTGAGATTACATGTAAATGTACTATGTATAATATTGTACATTTGCATGATTTTTTAAATTACTTTGGAAGAATATCTATGGAAAAACGTTCTTCTCAAAAATCTATAATAATACATTTTCATTTTCCAATGTATTAAATGTTGGCCTACCAATGGTCCCGGTTTCTCCCCATGGAAAAGAAATTATTTCTAGAAATAACATTCTTGAATAATTAATATAAAAATAACAGTTTATTTCATCATCTTGTATGTAGTTTTTGTACACAAGTTTATAATGTAGAACATTTTATCAAGTATTATATAATAATATAGGTGTGAAATGAGGTGGGTGGGTGGATCTGCCTTTCAACCGTATTTGGATAGCTTACCACTAAATGTTACAATCATAAAGCCAGGGAAAACGTTAAACATAGTTATTGAATAAGATAACAAACACAGTAATTTGCCGTAAACAATCAATTAACCTACATTTAAAACAGTTAAGAATATTTCTCCCTCAGGTTCAAATAGCACGGCAATAAAGTCATTAATTTGAAAACAAATATACACAAAAACCACATTTCAATGTCACAGGAACGATTCCTTATCTCAACTGTAGTCTCCATAATCGCCCGTTGACAACGACAAATTGTCATGTAACAACAACAACAATCACACTCCACAATTACTGTTATTTGGAGGTCATCCGTGGGCCTATCGAGGTTGGGGTTCCTCCACCCCCACAGGAGGCATGACCGGGGGCACAAGGAGCAGACGAGGGGCCCAGTGTGGTAATATAAAAAATCATGGGAAAAAGTATCAAGTTATTTCAGAGGACTCTCAGATCCTATGGAAATGTTAATTTAACTGACAATTTTAATAAATATAAAAACTCAGAATCATTCACAAGTACATCGTTTAGGACATTTTTCATTGGCGCTTGTCTAATTAATAGATTGGAAATGCATTTGCAAAGGCATAAACTTGTTGGTTTTTTAAGAGGCTTAGATCAGCGGTATTATTAAAAAGATGTATCAAAATCTGTTCTAAAAATATAGATGCAATGACGAAATGATCTCATAAATCAGTCTTTTCTGTCTTTGAACCATGGAAAAATCCCACTAAAATTGCCACACCAAAAAAGCTAGACTAAATGTTGTACAAAATATTGTTAGGGAGAACTTTCAAGATTCAATGCAGTAAAAAAATAATTATAAACGCGGAGTCTTTGTAGTCTGTCACAAATGAGATGTGTGGGGTTCTTTGTACGGTTCACCGACGCGCACTGAGGCCGTCGCTCTTATATTCCACTGGTATCCGTCTTCTTGAATTAGCGACCTCTGATCGCTTCAACCAACCACCATTCCGTTTCCCACAACTCTTTCCCAACCGTCCAATGTGAGTCGAAAACAAGTTGTCCAGCCCTGAATTGAAATATTATTCAGAGATAGGAGATCTATAGGAAAACTAACTGGACCCGATGATCGGATTGGCATACATTAAAGTGCCCGGGGGGATGACCGCGGCTCCGCCAGGAAGTCAGAGAAAGTCCGGAGACCGGTGCGAACCGGCTGCAACCGGTTGTAACCAGACAGTATCAAGGTTACCGGCACTATTTACATAATTGTGTAGTGTATTGGCGCGTGCATACGGTGTTATTGTTTATCTAGGAGCGAGACGCGGAGAAGTAGCGCTGGCGGGGCGGTTCCGCTAGGCTGGGACATCGCGGCGGCGCCCGGCGGTGAGTCCGCTGTAGGTGGGTCAGCGAACACTAGACCGAGGAGCTTAGAGCACTGTTATTTTGTTAAACTTAAAATCTATAAATATATATAAATCAGTTAACGTTTTTTAATTGCAGGTAATTATGAAGGCATGACAGCAATATTAATATGCTTCTATCACTGAGAGAAAAAGCCGTATGAATCATACTTAAAGGGTGCTAAAACGAGGACAGACTGCCATGGCATGGTGAAACACCATGCCGCTTATTTTCTATCATGGTATTTCCTACGTACTAACGGCGAAACAGACGTATTTACGTATGTAACGTACAGTAGTATGCTAATGTTGATTTACCATGCCGACGACTTAACATTTTTTTCAGTGTATTTATATAATGTAAAAGGGGTTTACATGTGTCTTTGTATTTACATATCCGCCGTTCCAAGTAATCGCAAAAGCTCCTTAACTATACGTCCGAAATTCTACACAAAGGTAGATTGGGAACCGTCCAAAACATAGGCTCACTTCCTTCAATCCCCTCGGGATTAGCCCTTAGGACGTACAAAGTTTCAGTACATGCACTTAAGAGAATCTATGAGCCAGATATTGAAATGCAAATAGCTTTTAATACATGTATTTAGCAGCTAATTCAACATAAGTAGAATGAAGATTCTAATAGAAAGTTGCTGCCATCCACGGTAAAACAATACGATAAACGTTAAAAGGTACTTTTTAAGAATGCGCTAAATGTAAGAAAGAAAATCAACCGATTTAACTGTTTAACGTTTATCGTGTTCATTTACCGTCGATTGCGAATGAAAAACTTGTTAATTTAATCGCGAAATCGATCAAACCTGAATATTTTCTAATGCACATTGAAGAATCGAATCAGTTATATCATAAGGTTGTTTCTACCAACTGGAAAAAAAGAACTTTGCAAGGTAAAAACCCGTTTGAAAAGTAAACATTTGCCTGATTTTAACCAAGTATACACAGCAGCACATTATGAGGCGTTTTTATAATATACAGAAGATATTGAATGCAGGCGCATTGTTGCTGAGGCAAATTATTAACTGAAGAACAAATGACCAGGCTGTTGTAGTAAACTAATTGGAGTGTTTCAAACAGCTCTATGCACATCTTGATGCTCCATTTCGCCAAAGTTAACAAAAGGGACATTTTAACTTATTTATAGTAATCAAGCTTGGTTGGAAATTTTATTGAAACACGACTTCATTATTACTTCATATGACATGTTAATGTTTGGAAGTATTTAATGCGTAAATTCGTTCTACGGTTATGTCGAATTTAGCACGCAACCTTTTGGGGCCGAAACACTAGTAGTCTCGAGTAAATATTGAAAAATCCGTTTGAAAAAGAATTAGTATTAGGTACGAAATATTCTTGAAGAAATTCTAAAAATAATCGAAGTATGAAAACTTTTATTTTTACGATGATACAATTTTAAAACAGTATTTGAATGAATATAAATAGATAATGATGCATATGACAGAAAATCACCGCTTGGTCATTAGTAAGTAAATAAAATCCAATTTTGCTATTCATATTATCATTGATTAATTTAAATTAACTACCTTTTCCCAGCAATAGCACATCGTTAAATCGTTAAATATATACTCGTATCTTAGCTGGCGTCTGTAGATTTAACTGGAATAAATACCGGTATTCTGGAAATAACTGTCTACTACCAACAACAAAAAATAATCAGTTGCTGTCTGAATAACAAATAACGAGTAGGTGAGCACATAAAAGAGGAAAACCAGTCAATAAATGCAGTTATACAAAACCTAATCAGATCGTAAGTCCTTAATTGGTACAGAGGCTCGTAGAGTCGCCCTTACAAGGTCTGAGTTAATAAGTATGCAAATATTATTGATCTTACAAGGTTTACTCGGCCGATCAACTCAGTGGCCGTTAAGGTAATCGATGAATTCCTAATGATTGGAGACATTTCGCAAAATTAAAATTTGGACTCATCCATCAAAAAAGTATATAATTATTTCATGGACACAAATATACCGGTACTGTACTTATTAGAAAAGAAAATTCAAGATTGTGTTGGTAAAGGGAGCAAATTAATCATTATTTTGTTATAATTAATTTATATTCATATGTTATGATTAAACCTTCACTCATATTCCGGTTAAAATACGCAGCTAGTGCTGCGCCCCGGTCTTAAAGAGGTATTAAAGTATTAAATTTAAAATTTGGCAGTTATCAGGAGTAATGAGGAAGTTGTCTTTGTGAAAATTATGATTTTAGGTAATTACTGTTCAAAATGTCAAGTGACAATCTAAGATACTTTTGTTGTAATCAGAAAATTTATATCAAGGTAAAACCAACGTAATATTGGATTACGAATTATATTTAGAAACAGGGGTGTAATATTCTGTGGAACCTTGAAAAACCGCAGAAATTACTCCGATTGAAGCTCATTTGTGTTAACAACAATAACAGCAAGCTTTAAATAAATTTTGGAAAGATTATCCTGACATTTTTGAGTTTGAAGTCAGTTCATTTGTAATAACCAAAAAACTGCTATTGTGAGTTGAACATTACTGGGAACGATCTTTCAGTGAACATAATGTTTGCACGGGATTCCCAACAGGGGATTGCAGCGTTCTAACTACCAATTGTTTCAAGGAAATTCCCTGGGTTTGTAATACCATACGTGGTACATAACTTGAAGAATGCAACACTGTTTCCTTATGTGTTTTCTAGTGGTGAAATTTAAAAGATTAGTCCAACAAACCTTAACATTTTCATAAAATATTAGTGATTAATTCTCAATACTAATTGCTACAATTTACGCCTATAACGTCTTCTCTTGACACAAACAATTAAAGTTCAAGCCGCTGTTGGAAAATTCCACTAACGAGTTAAATAGTCTCCCACAACTTCTATTGTTGTACATGAACCACTGGATGAGCAATTGCGAATAAACTTAAAGAACTTTATCGCAGTCATGCAATAAACTATAACTCAAAACAATCAACGCCATAATTTTACCAACTAGTAACTCACCCGCGAAGGGTGATTCAAAACGGGAGGCCAGTTAGTTATTTTTCTAGAAGTCTCACACCGACAGAAATGGAGTGTGCTCAGATAGGGAAGGAATTATCAGCAATCTTTTTATTTAACCGCACTTACCAACAGAGAATTACTTTCCTCTAAACCACGATCATTACACTTAGTAAACAGTGCCGCACGACGGAAACAAAAGTGGGCCAAAGCTACCACCTTGTGGCATTCCACCTGCACCGACCCCGACTGCACGCACGACCGCCTCGGGTGACGCAACGGGGAGGTGACCGGTCGTGAGGTGCCGAGGAAGTACCGTGCAAATGGAGGGTGCCAAGAACGGAGGGTGAAAGTACCAGGGACGTTACGCAAAGTGATCTATGCCCTGTGTTTTGGCGTAAATAGACCGCGCAGTGGGAACGGGGGCTCCTTAATTGGCTGAGAGGCTGTGTAAGATATGGGGCTCGTATTGGTACACTGCAGCACTAATGTGCAGTAATAGCGTCGTAAGGATTAGGCTAGAAAGAAGTTTTACGTGTAATAAATATTAAAGCAAGCATTGAAATTCTTTGATTTCTGATGGCGTTAGGTTATGCACAACGATAACCTAAATGATTAGCATTTACGGATATATTTGCATTGTTTTCGCGTTACGTTAGTATATTGTTCGTTAATGTCATAATATTGTCACGCGAATTCTTGGTAAACCCGATTTCCTATATTTACGGCTACTGCAACTGTTATATCAAACATATTTTATTGGTAAATCAGCAAATGATTGAACTAAAAACAGTAATAAAGATTGATTTGATATAACCTGATTAACGTGCTAGCTGAATGGTATGATTGTTTCCGTTAAAAACTGAAACATCGCATTTTCTTTGGTTTCAATGACTCAACCCTTTGAAAGTCAGATAGCGTGTTCTTAAAATGAGCCAATTTAACAAGCATACGATAAAATATATGATTAATCAGTGGTAAATTTGTTTTAAGCCACTTAAGTTCGATAAACGAGTTATAGACAATGGAATTATTGAAAAACTCACGATCAACCCTAATTTTCGGTGTAAGTTAAAATGATGATATTGGATGCATTTTGAAATGTTACACTTTTTTAAGTTTATGATCACACTTCAGTATTACACGAAGCGAAAAAGAGTTACACTGATTTAGTTTTTAATTAAACGTTTTTAAATTTTGTACAAGTAAAACCTTAGGGAGCTTTGATCGATATAAACTGTGTACAGAATGATCTTTTGATCTTACATAGACAATTTGCGTTGTTTCAGGCTCATGTATCAGAAATTTTAAAGGATATGAAAAAAAACGATGATCCATTGAAGAGGTGATGAAAGTTCACCGAGGAAGAAAAGTGGACCAAGGAAGCTTCCTTGAGGTACCCCAACGATCCAGTTTCCACACAACACTGTCCTACCTTTTAAACCTACACCCTTATCTTAGGAAACGTTTTTTCTGATGCTATCCTATCTTTTACAGGAAAAAAACTCGTAAAAAACCGGTATAATTGTAAAAAGTTGTACACGTACGTACCAACAACAGCTGAGCGGTCGGGCGGGGTGCGCGCCCTCCTGGTTCACCTGACTGGCGGGCACTGAGGCAGCCTGTATCTGTCTGCCACTGAGGTCGACAGATAAGTCCACGGCCAGCCACTTCTCAAGGCCAATAACGCATTTTGACAGCCACATTGTTGACAGTGCGTTCGTTACCTGCGAGAGTGACCTGCGATAATTGTAATCAGCTGATCGGCGCCGGTACTTCCGGTGAGGTCGGTCGTTTCCGCGGGAAAACTGGCGATTCGTGAATACAGCGCGGGTGCCGGTGAATAGTTGTATGGGAACCATTGCACACTGATGATGTTAATGGTTGATGAATGCTATGTTTGCAAAACTTTTTGAGAATAAGAAACAAAATGAAATTGTTTCAATATTAAGAAAAAAATTTTAAACGGTTTAATATTAAATTATAACATAGTCTTTATAATTACAAAGATCACTCTTTGTTATGTCAAAAGAATGTCAAGTTATCCCAAAGAGATAAAATTGTAATGGTATTTTTTAATTTTTTCAAAGGAAGAGATGGTTTGAATTTTGGAAAAGGTTACCTTTAAGAGTCCACGCACCTCCTATAAAATTAGAAATTTGGACCAAATTAGATTTTTTTTTAACGAGTTTGTTTTGAATAACATTACTTACGCTATCTTGTTTATTCATAGAATTGTATATAGGAAAAAACTAGCTAATGACAATGAATGAAAAATGAATGAATGAAAAATAGTTTATTTCCAATAATATTAATAAAAAAGCAAATCTCCCATGAATTCAAATTATAATTGCTGGTAATTACCAAGAAAAATATAAACTTACTAATTAGGCTCATTTTCAATGGATTATTGAAAACCACGGCTCAGTTTCAATGGATCAGGCTCATGGAATGGATTATTGATATGGTTTTCACTTAAAAGCGAGTAACGTGACTCAAGGTATTGAAACATATGAGATGAAAACTTTATCGAAGTCCCAAACTTGATTATCCTAGATACCCTTGAAATAAAATACATACGGCATGCACTTGAGAAACAATTCCAACATCTGAGTCACAGATATTACATTAGGCTATCTTAGTTTTTAATGCAAAGTGAAAAATATTCTCAATAAATGCAAGAGGAGTAGGTTATTTATTTCTGACCGCTTATCCACTCAAATAGGCAAGTGCAATCACGTGCTTCAATATTTACAGAAGTGTTTGGTAACATATACGGTAATGAGAAAATTGCCATTTTCGTGACGAGCAACAATAAAGTCTGGGAGTGTAAGTGTTTATCTGCGTGTAATTATATGAAGTCAGCCACAAACTCTATATTACATCACATGTTATAAATTATTCAAGAGTTTATTTTTTATTAGAAAAACGTTTTAAACTTTAAAACTTTAGGGGAAATCTTAAAACTGTAGCGAGTTTATTCTTGATATATTTTTAAATCCTTTTATAATATTTTACAAATATTAGATATATTGATGAATGTTTTCAAACCACAAGTTACATATACTTTGATCCTGGTTTCACCTTATGGAATCTCCAAGTGACAATTAAAGTTTTACTAACCAATTCATATCATAATCAGTTTAAAAATTTACAACCATGTCTCATGGATAAATCAAAGGCAAGAGAACAGGAATCTACAATAAGACTTGCACTGGAAGGTAATCTTGGACTATCTTTGATCTAAGTCTTAAACTTGTCTCCATTTTTACTCCTTAACCTCTATTTCAACCCTAGGCTTTATTTACTCGATTTAAAGTATGCATTTTACAATTATATAATGTACCAAACAGGTTGAAAATAAAACAAAATGTGCAACAAGACATCTTTTAGTACATAATGATTAATTTTTCTCTCTTTGTGCAGCAAACAATGCATTTTTATAACTACAGGTTTTCTCAGTCGATTGTTGGTTATAGTGTAATTATTCTCACTTTAAGCGTGGCTTGCCGGCTGATAGTGGCAATTAGAAAACTCGCAGGGCGCAAAGGAAGAACGATTGCTCTATATTTAGGCATAATTGACAGCTTGCGCGTTTTACAGTTCAGGCCATTAAGTTCACCGAACATAAAATTAGCATTAATCACGGCTAAATCATTTGCAACATTAATTTTTCGTATAAGAGATCAGCTTACTTCGGAGTTACTGTAGAATTTGGTGAATCACAATATGTTGGTAAGAAAATGGCGATTCCCTTGGGATTTCAATTTTATTTATATAATTATAGCACATTATTAGAACAATATATTTAATTACATTACATTATCACATAAAATGCCGACCGCCAGTGAATGGTATTTTAAGGCAAATATGAGGGAAAGATGAGTGTGGGATGATTTTTTTTTTAGTTAGTTGTTTGTCAAAGAATTCAGAAGATGTGCACAGTAAATAAAAATTGTTAGGTGGAATAGTAAATTAATATTAACATAGGTTCCAATAAATCTACGACAAAAGCATAATTAAAAGAATGGTTTTGCCCGTTTCACGCAGTTAGTTTAAACTGAACATAGAGTTTCCATGCAATCTTCATATTATATTAGTGATCTTCCTTTCCTATCATTAGTGGTAGTGGAAAATGTAATCCTAACATACATTAAACTGCTGCAAATTTTACAAAATAATATAAGGAAGAGTGGATGAATCCATTTTCCGTGCTCTTGCATGAAGTTCCTTTATCCTGTTTTTAATTTATAGATTCCAGTTTTCCTCTACATTGCAGACGCAGGAACTGAAGATACGGCCGACTCAAAGAGAACAAGTTCACCTTGATCGGTATATATCCCCCACTTTGAACTTCATTGGAACTCTATGGAGATTCGATTCATATGTTCGTATTAACAATACAAAACTTAAAACATTTTTAAAGATGGATGGTACAATTTAATCTGGGAGGAGGAATCATCCAATGTTTCTTATAACGGGTAAGTCATCTATTTAAGGATTCTAAAAAAGCCTGAAAGTTTTTTTCTACTTTTCTTTGTTGAAAAAACAAACATTTATTTCAGGGCTAGAAAATTAAAAAAAAATGCTCGCACAAGTAAACCTTAATCGTGAGGAATGTTCGCAAAGATACAAGACCGTGTATACAACTTTGGAATCTAGCTAGAACATTATTATTCAAAAATAACATGTACAGATAAATTTAATACAACAGTGTTGGTAAAAGTTATTGTTTTGTCTATACTTATTTAATAAGCTAGGGGTTTTCTTAAAAAAACACCTAATACAGCTCTGAATCGATTTTAATAATTTGGGCGTCGTTGGAAAGTGTTTGAAACGAAGTTTTTCAGAAAATAAAACTTATGACGTTAGGATTAAAGCGAAGAGCCATTAGACAACCTTTAAATTTAGTATTTCTCGATAATATTTAACGTTTGAATAGATATTTCGAGGAACAGCTAATTATAATAAACATGTTTTTAACAGCTGGCTATATAAAAACTTTGAAGCTGCTGAGCAGCACCAGTAAACCTAAACCAGTGTGCCATTTTTAAACATTTTTTGTTTGTTCGGTGAAATTTAAATGTTTCAGGAACAGGGTAGGAATCAGTTTCAATTTGTAAAATAAGAGGTATTTATAGTAAAAGTAGCTTAAATATTGAACTAGAAAATAAATACTCTGCACGTTAGTAAATTAATTAAATACTTCATTAAAAAGTAGCAAGCAAACTATAAAAATTTAAAATCTTCAACATTGTTGAGGTCACGGTGCGTTGGCGAGGTAAATCTATTGAATGGTCAGAAAAATCTGTGACCAAACAACGACAATCGGAAAATTGGAAGGCTGATTTCGTGTCTGAGTGTGGTCCGAAGGATTTTGTGACCGCCAAATCTAACTGAAGGTCTGAGGAGCAAAGGAGATCTGCTCCTACTCTTTTGTATAAACACAAAAATGAAATCGTATATCATAGCAGATTTATATCTCTGCATATTTAATAATCGTATAATTTTACAAATTCATTCTAAGAACATCCCGAAATATTATTTAAAGTACAAATTTATATGAACAATTAAAGTTCGCAAAACACGACTCTTCAGGCCAAGGAAATTTGTTTTAATGTTCTGTATTTATAAAACATTTATGTCTTAGTTTTTGCATTAAAAAACCCTCTGTATTCAGCCTTAAATATTGCACCTAATTCAAGAAAAGATTTGGGAAAACCCGTTAAGAAACTGCTATAAACCTTTCTGAATATAAAAAGTGATAAAATAATGTGTGTATTGCAATAAAAAATGAGATAGTAAGTGTACAGACACGGGCAAATGAGAAAAAACAACAAATACCTGAAAATATTATCACAATCGCCCAGCCAGCGTTGAACTTAGACTACACCTTAGGCTGACCAAACACTGTAAAGTCCCACTCCTTCCAGTAACCAACCACAACAAACCGACACATTGAGTGCATAGCTGTTGCAACTTACTTATCGCTGCATATGTGTCAATGTCTCTCTGCAGATACGGGACTTGGTCACAGTCTAAAGCCTCACCACGTAACCACAACACCACAGAACCACAACACTACGTGAACTGTGGTACTTTCGTTCACACTCGTAAAGTTGTCCCTGGCAACAAGGGTAGGGCGGCATTCCAATCACTAACTAGTGAATGTTTATGTTTGGAGACACAAGGGAAGGCTAAATCCACGATATTTTCTTGGCGAGTGTTGTAGTATTGAATGCCAAATAGGTAAATGAAATGAAGTAAAAGAAAATCTGATGGGGTAAATGATCCAAGAATAGAATTGCAAATTGTGCCTAATGCAGAATAATTCACTCCTGAAATGCAGTTGAATGTTTTGACAAGTCGGTGACTAAAACGAACTGAAAAATCTCAAAAAAAAATACAAAATCTGTGATCAGATACGTTTGGCTTTCAATTCCTTCAAGAAGAAGTCTGAAAGATTCGATGAAACAGTTGTAATAACATATTTTATACTGAATAGTTAAGCCAACTTTTCTACATTACCTAGCCCAGCCTTAGTTTCATGCCAACTCACACACATAGAAGATTAGTGGAATGTTAAACTTCGACGTCTAAAATTTCAAACCAAACTTATCTTAAACCAAACCAGCTATTGTTGCAACTAGGGAAAAGCTGAATGAAAATGCAAGTGGCAAGAGAAGATGAGGTTTATACAGGGTGTGGCGGAGAAAGCACGTAAGTTGACATACCCGACACGTCCGGCTGCCCGTTCTTGATTTGGTTGGCGCTGGTTTGTACATTATGAGTAAGTAATGGGTAATTAATTGTGTTCAGTTGTAATTACTATCGTGTGAGCAAAGTAAGTAATAAGAATGGAATAACTTAGGAGTCGATAGAGGCATGTAAGTGTGAAGTTGTCCAATCTCAAGCGAAAGGTATCTTCATTTTTATACAGTATATGTATTTTTGAACACTTATTATTTTTTTTATCAGCAACGAACATTTAATCGTCCATTACAATAGCATTCCAATTGCAAATAAATAATTTAATTAATTATGTACATCGGATGTGCCATATGGAACCTAACATCCCTATTGAATTGAATGTACCATGAATAGTTAGTTTATGTTTACGCTTCCAACGTCAAATTCTTTTCCGTGAAAGCAGTAACCAACCTATCCATTGGCTAAGGTGGGCCGTTTGTTAATTAGTCCAAAGAAAAATGCGCTTGCGTCTAAGATGTGACAGACAACATTTCAAAACGGATTTAGAATCGAAAACACAAGGAAATAAAATGACCAACGTTTAATAGTCCAAAATAGAACAAATACGTAATAATTTAATTGTCAGTTTAAACTATTTGAACCTAAGTTATCTAATCTGTGTTTTTTGAATTTTTTTCAGATTAGTGAAATTGAAATGATCAAATAGCTATTAAGTTGTGTGTTACTTTAGTGGTAGTAAAATTGAAAGTGGGATGATGCTAAACATAATCAACGAATGATTACATGTAATTGATGATATTACATTGAAACATGTGAATGATGATCATGCTACAAATTTATATGTAACATAACAATTAGTTTAACCTTCATTATACTATTAATAGGGTGACTAGGTGTGTGTGTGCCTTTAGTCAACAGTTATATTTATGTAGAATCTTTCCTTCATATGTTTTGAAATTAATTTTTCGTTATCACGTGCAATATTTAAAACCGTCTTAATGAACATGAAGTGTCAAATAATCTAAAAATCACATACATACAGTTGCAACTCGTAAAAACATCGAGCATTTGAGGTGACCAGCTATAGCAACAGCAACAATAGATTAAATACTGGGCTTACAATGACCAAAGCAATCCTGTAACTCAATTTGCCGCAGATTGAGGAAAGATGTTCCATAATTTTCATTTTTCAAATGTAAGTTTGATGTTCTGAACATCTTCTTGCAATGATGCTTATAATTAGGGAAAACCAAACGTCTCTCTTAAAGACCATTACTACGTACCAAAAAGAAAAAAAAGAACTAAACGGGAGTTTATAGAGATTTGGGGAAATGAATCAGCAGGTCTTGAAGAAGAATATCATCCTACATGAGCTACACTCATCTTTCATTCATGGCCCATTAAAACGCTCATCAAATTGCTTCGTCCCGGTCTTGACTGGTAACATAAAAATCAAGGGTCAACAGTTTTGATGGCTATTACACGTCCTAGAAGCTTAGGGTTTATCCATTACATCCTAATAGTTTAATTGGCCAAGCCCTACTACACGTTTTCTATTTGTTTTAAATGTACGCTCAATCCTCTTGGGCTTTTAGCTCAGAGAAAATCTTTAGACAGATTATAAGTACTCTGGTACCATATAAAAGTTGGAAAGTGGAAGGTCAGATGAACCTAAGACATACTGGAAAGTAGGAACCAAGAAAATACAACGATAAATATGAAAAAGATTACCACATGAGTACTGTGGCCACTTTGGAATATGGCCAAATTTTCTCGCCCTTCTTTAAAAAAATCCACTCGATACACGCCTGACCGTGTCCTGCAGCCTTGGACGGCTGCCTGAGGACGGGTGGACGATGGTCACGACTCCCAGAGGTCACCGGTGGAGAAGGCAACGACCTTGCACAATGCAAGAGTCGATCTGCACTGCAAATCAGCGGAAAGTTCACGGGGGTCGGTGTCTTCAGAGGATGGCGAAATGGAAGCGGACATAAATGTCAGAAGTTCCTCGGAGCGGTCAATGTTGATGAGAGAGTTGTGATTGTGGATGGACCGAGAGGTAAGATGCGAACGGTGATGACTTTTGGAACAATAGTTTTAATGTTTATTTGAAACAAATAACGAGTATTAAATTAGTTGGGTATAGAGTGGTGCCTAGAGCAATAGTAGCTTTTTAAAGCCTTAAAGCTTTTAAGTAGATTTAAAAGATATTTTATTTTCTTTAAGGTCGTGTAAAGTGTTTCACCTTATGAAATGCAATTTTGTCTGATTGGTTTTGCATCAGATAGGGAAGTACATATTATAGTGGAGAAAATAAAAATATGTTATGAATTTTTTGCTTTTATAAGGAAACCGCGATCTCAATGGCCCTACCGCAGAAATCTGACCAACAATTTGTTTGGCGTGCTCGTGGCGTGGTCTCATTTATCGTTATGTTAAGTTGTCCGTTAAATTAAACCTCTGTTCGACCTTTTTCCTAATTTAAGAGTTGTTTAGCCAAAATAACTCGTAATGAACTTAGAAACTCTTGAATGCTTTGTATAAGGTTTAAAGTAAAAAATTCGTTAAATTTCTTCAAAGCTAGAAAAGGTTATAGTCTCTCTATTGCAATATTTATTATTCATCAAAAAGGTAATCTAAAAGGGAAATTTTATGACGATACGATTAAATTATCTTTCACTTAGAAAAGGTACTTCTGAAAATGCTACTGAGACGTAGCTTACAAGATCTTAAAACGTTAAACAAGAAGAAAAATCTTTTAACAATCGACATAAACAGGTTCATATCTCAACCATTTAAGTGAAAATAAATAAAAATGATAACTTCTATATAAACAACCAGCCGGTCATTGCAAACATCTGCCGTCTAACCTTTCGTATTTCGAACCCATTTGAAATCTCAGTTTGGATTTCGTTTGTGGGAAATCGCCGATAAACCTGACAAAGTAACGGGGGCAAGGAAATCTTTTGTACTCTCTGAATGGCCTGGGACCGAGCTTCATTCCATCGGAAGGTCGCTCGATCGTGGCTTATGACATAAACTCTTGAGTGTATTGGGATTATGTGTTCCCATAACACTGTCAAACAAGCCAACTGAGTTTTTTGTGAACAAAAAAACTATGAACTAAGGTGTGGCATGCCTTTTATCTAGCTGTTATTGACAAATAGTAGCCAATTGCTTGAAAATGTTTTATTTCGTCTAACCATGTTCCCTTTTTAACAATGGCGAATAAACAAAAAAACTGAACTTTATTCCACTGTTTAAGTTAGAATTTGGGGTATGTACATTGGGCGGAGCCTTTGTATTTGTAACATAAACATTTCCTTAATAAAAAAGTGTGACAAACTTGGATATTCTTGTCTGTATGTTTTTTTATTCATGATTGTATCTTTAATAGCAACTAAATTATGTTTGCTTCTCGTAATCACTGTTAATATTCTTTGGCAGCCAACATAATTTTAGTTACTATTAAACTATGATATCTTATGTAACATTCGATCTATGCAATTACTAAAACAAAAATTATCCTGTTTATTTTATACTAGCAGTTTCCCGTGGCTTCGCTCACGATAAAAATTACAGCTTATCTTACTTCTGTTCTTTGAACTGTCAAATTTTAGTATTCATAGCTGTATATAATTCAGTATTTGAATGTTTACATCCTTATATAATGTAAACATTGGGGTTAGTCAGAGGGGATTTTTAGTAAGTGAATGGGCCTATGTCCTTTTCTGATATAGTGACTCTATTCCTGCAAAATGTCAGCTCAGTTGGTCCAGTATTTTTCACATGGTTGAAAGACAGATATTCACACAGACATCTATACTTTCACATTTATAATATTATAAGTAGGAATTAGGATATACTAAGTTATAAACAAAGTTTGTTGGTGGGTCAGTCGTACTCCAAATTGTACATGTTAATAGAATACATACACATATAGATTGCATACAGATATGAAAATAGATTACATAATGTAAATACATTACATTAATACGGTACTGGTGGACAGAGTATTAAAGCAGCTTTCGATGTTCCTGATCATAACTGATGTAAAATATATTTTTAATTATGAAGCAAAATCAGCCTCTGACGCTCCCAGCCACCGCCAGGGCTCGCGCGGACAACCTACCAGAACAAGTTAAATAAACCTTTTGTCTAGTTTCACCGTTTTGGAATAATTAATCCCTTAATGGTAGATTTTGAAAGCTGCACCTGCCGCTAGAAAGCCGGCCGATGGATCCACACTTTGCGAAGTGGCGGATCGGGGGCAGAGTACAGTCGCTGCCGCAGAGCGATTTGCGAATATGTACAGTCAGGTGCGGAGAAAGTGAACGCCACGCCCCCTCCTGCGGTATTTAATTTAGGCTAAGTAAACTGCAAGGAGACGCATTTTCCGTGTAGTTATTTTGGGTTTTAGACCATTTGCAAACTACGATAAGTACAGGGTGTTTCTTTAACGCAATCAAAAAATGTATTTTAGCTGTGAAGGATTATTCTCCCCAAGATCCTCGGATTTGACCCCACTGTATTATTTTCTTTGGGAATACATACAAAGTAAGGCATACTAAAACAATTCACACGATATTCAGCACCTCAAAACAAACCTAACAAAGTTAATACAAGTATAATTGAAAGAGGTACTTTGCAAAACGTGTTCAGCTATTTAACGGAGAGAGCATAACTTTGTATAAATGACAATGGCGGGTTGTCTGAACACATAATGTAAGCTAAATGTGTTCAAACTGAAATAAAAGGATGTATAAAATGAAATAAATCTCAAAACAATGCTCATTTCATCTTTATATGTACATTATTCAATCTTAAAATGGTTTGCGTTAAAAAACACACTGTATGGTGAATAAGAAATTATGCTTAAAAAGTTAAAACAAATTTTGAAATAAATTATACAAGCAATTTATTATGACTGGTTGTTTGAAAGATTGCTTGCTTGCTCACTTAATCGCGTATTCAGCTAACAAAAGGTCTAAAACATTTTCATAAAATTATTTGTGTTTAAAGTGTTATATGCGGGTATATTTACAAAGAAAGCTAATTGTATTAATAAGTTCATTTGAAAATCAACGTTGGATGTAACATTACGAGTTTCAACGTTGGATAAAAACAACGCAATGTAAACATGTTGGTTGTCAAACATAATGCATTACACCTGTGTGTAAAGATTGCACATAGTGCCAAGCTATGGATAAACGTAATATACGAGTATAACAAGTACGACTCGGTCCACAAGGTAACCGATATAAATCGAGCTCAACAAGCCAATTTTTCGAAATAAATCGCGGATTTCATTAGCCTGTAATGTTGGTTTAAGGGCGTCTCAACGGCAAAACCAGATACTGTATATTTATGGTATGTATATATTTTCAAGTTCCTTGAAAAAAGCAACAAGTAAGACGAGTTCAAACAAATTCTTTAGTCTTTTCATAAAAAATTTAATTATAAAATATTGATATACCGACTTTCAATATTTATTGAGTCTTTGCCAGGGTATAGCAAGTTTATAGTTGAGCAAAAGGTAATTTTGCAGCTGAGGTTCAAAAGCGAGAATATACTTATGCAAGCAAACTGGAAATATGTTTGTTCTAATTTGATTCTAAGGATTTCTATAGGTTGCATCCTCCATGACGTTTAATACGCCTAGTATTAGAAATAATTAGTGATATAACCATTAAAAGAAGTAAAAACATGAATGAGTGTTTTTCCAAGAGCGGCTGCTAAGACAGTTAGTTTGTGTAGTAACGGTATTAAATTAAAGTTTAAAAATATCTTTATTTTAACTCAAGCTGTGTTCCAAGCCTGTCCCAAACGCGTGCCTAAGTCCGATAATTTAATGTTTTTTCTACGTTTTTTGTATTGATTAGTAAATGTGAAACTGTTATAAACGCAGCTTTTAATTGATTACATGTGGGAGAAGAGGATAGGAACCTTATAAACAAAGCGTTGTGATGGGCATCAACAAATTGGTTAACATGATGTGTTAACACCTGGAATAATTGAAAACATAAGTAACAACATCAATCCTTGACTACAAATAATTCATCACCTATTGAGAGGCTAACCAAGATTTGCATGGACGCTGGAGTGGTCTGGATAGTGGAGGGGACAGAAAGCTGGATCGCAAACCCCGTTAGCAACTGGTTAATCACTGGCTGACTGGCGGGAATGTGCAAATCACACATAGTGCCGACTAAACATTCTCCATCCTCCATCCTCATACTTCATTCTCCATCGAGATTCTCCACGAGGAGATCCGGCTTCAGTACACACTCGATGAGACAGCTATACTCTTTGTTCGTTTTACAAACGCTGTAGAGCTACGATGAGAGTACATAGGCCTATACAAAACGGTCTCTTCTACTGAGTGAGTTGTTTGAAAAAAACAACATCCGGGATCAACAGGTTAATCCCAGCTACTTGACGACGAGCTAGACAGTTTGAAGTGGATCGCCAATTCGCAGTCTCATGATATATTCAGGACGTCAAATTCGCACATGAGGGTCCTGTCAGTATGTATGTGAAGTGGAAACTTCAAGTCAAGGCTGAATAATATTTTCGGAACCTAATCACAATGGGGCCTTGGTCTGCAGAAGTGATGAGTGGTTGACCACAAAGGTTATTGTTCTCGAGATTCTCTTTTTCGAAAATGATGCAAGGTGAATTATCTTTGCGGTTATGCCAGCTCCAGTGCTATTTATGGCAGAGTGGAACCACTGAAATGGTGGTTTTTATGTTATAGGAAGGAAATCGAACAAATTTACTTGTATATGTTTGTTTTCTGGTTAATAGAGATAAAAGTTTTTTTTTTCTCAAACAGGTGGCATTATAAAAAAAACCTGTTTAAATGTTTTTGTTAATCATTTTGAAAACATTCAACAGTATTAGAATTTTACATAAATCTCACTTTTGATCCAATACTTGTGTTTCATCTAATAAAGAGTTAAACTATAATCGAAAACGTTTGTGATGATTCTACCTAAGTAAGTTTTTCCATGTAAGAACGAACCAAATCCAAATGCAATTAATTAGCGACACTATACAATAATTACACCACTGATAGTAACCATAATTACATGCAGATGAATGTGAAAGGCAGTGGACTGTTTGTAAATAGTGGACCAGAATGAACCACGTGAGAGGTGGATGTAGAGGCAAGGGCATCAACTGCTGGACAAGAAACAGGTAATTGCTGAAATCTGCAACACCGTGTGCCCGACTGGTTCGCGGCAGAATCTTAATCAAATCGGTTCTAATCGCTGATGATGTTTAATTACCGTACGGCCTTCGGCCTAAATGCGAAGGGTATCCATTACCGCGTTTAAAGCCGTTCTTGACGACGGAATTAGAAAAGATATCTGTACAGGTTTAAGTGAGTCGTTCATATGGGAAGTTGATGTGTGGTATACTTGGATTAATTAGTGTTTAGTTTATTTAAAACCTTTAAATTTATGTCCATCCATTTATTAATGGCCCTGGAAGATCAGAATATTTACACACAAATTAATAATTTCCTACGCAATCATGTTTTACTTATGATTATTTCATTACGACGACGTGTCTTTAAAATAAATTATAAAATAAGATATTTTACAATTTTCGTCAGAGATTCAATTTACAACGATTAATATACTTAAAATTTAAGTATTTGTTTTCCCTCGCAGGGTTAAAAACCCTTCCTTTCATAAATTAATAGTAAAATCAATCAAAAAGCAATAAGATTTGTATAGATTACGATAGGATGATAATTTAAAATATAATATTTGACTCCAAGGAAGTCCAGGATGATGATCTCCATGCCAGAAAAAAAGAAAGGTTTCTTTCTTTTTTTCTGGCAAAAGTAATAAATCAGTGCCAGAATTTAAGCTATATTTTAATCCAAGATTTTCAATTAGTTATTTTAATAAGGTAAAATTCATCCGAAGAGACGAAGACTATTAAAAAAAATGTACAAAAATAAATCATAAACGCTTTAAAAACTAACATTATTCCGCTTAGGTAAAGTAAATGCTCACAAATAATCAAATAACATTTGAATAACCGGCGACAACAATAAGATCAAAGAGCGTAGTATGACGCAGACATTAGAGGTCCGTGACCCGGTAACTAAATACTTGCTCATTCGGTGGTCCGTGAGACACGAACACATCCGACAACACCCGAACATGCACGACATCACACGGACATGCTCGCCAGTAAGCATGTAGGAATTCTACACTGTCGTGCTAAAGGTACTAATGAAATGGATTGTCTGCCTCACTACTCATAATACTAATGACATTTATAAGTCATAAAACTAATGTCTCTACCTGTTCCGAGCAGGCAAAGTAGCTTTGAAATATTAGTTACAATACTCACAAAGCTTTTTACATCTTGATATCTTAATGGTTATCTATTTTGGGAAAAATTTAAATAACTTTGATTATAGCCATACGAGGAATAACAGATGATTCAGATCATAATACGATGTACAAATCGTATTGATGTACTAAATTTTACTGAAATCACTAACACCCAAGAATGGGTATGAATCTCAATTATATACACAGGTACACTTCGTTAGCTTACAATAAGACAAGGGCACTGATAAATTGCAATTAATTTTTATGTATCTAAACGCGTGGGCGTATGACGTTCTCCTATGAAAAAATAATACATCCTTGAGAGCATAGTAATGCTTTCATGAGGAGACAAAACTAATTTATGTAAGCAGCTAAAATATTTCTAACAAGAAGAACGTACCAAAACCTTCTTCATATTTTTAAAATCCATTGTTTTAGCCCCTGAGCTGTGCGATTAAAATAGGAAGATTAAATTACTTACATAAACCGTCAGAACATCCCAAAATATTACCTTCATGTTCAGGACATGTTTCGACGTTTAATTTTCACAACTCACATTTGTAATATGTCCTGAACATGAAGATAATATTTTGAGCTGTTCTGACGGATTATGTAAGTAATATTAGTCTTACTATTTTAGTATTTTTACAGTAATCATAAGGCCGCACCAAAAGAAATAAATATTTTCAAATATCCCTTAACCCGATTTTAGATAAGTCAAAGCTATTTTTGCCTTGGTGGTTTACTTTCACCCATGTGGATTTCACCTCGCGTTCGGCGGACAGCTCGGCGCAGCGAGTGTCTGGGTACGACAATGTGGAGACCGTTACGGTGGTCAGTGCGCGATGGAGCAACCGCGCAGCGCCGCGCCGCTGGCGAAATATCGCTGCATTCCCTGCAGCCAGTGGCGGCTCCGGCGCGGCGTGCAGTTTGGTTGGCAGTATAACACAAAATTTAAAATGTTGAATTTAGTTCATTTGACACATAACCCTCCAGAACGCCGGTAAACACCTAGCGTTATGTCCATTGGAGCATAATGTAACGCCCTTGCCTTGAAATACCTAAATATGGAGATGTCTATTTGTATTTTGTAAATCAATAATTGATAAGTTAAGATTCCTAATTTGGAGATGATTAAGTATTCTACGAAATATATTTAAAGCTACCATACAATTGGTTATAAATACTTTTAAGGATGAAAATATCTGATTATTCAAGAATAATAAAACTTAATACAAATTTAAGTTGCATGCAGGTGAAAAATCAGTTAAGCCATACTGCTTGAGTGTACAGTCTCACTTGCTGAGAGTTGAGGTTTTAATTTGTTTTATGCAACCTTATCCAATATATGTGTCTTAGAAAGTTTTTCTGGGGTTTTGCCTATATTTCTACCTATTGTGAAAAGGTTCCCATGTTAAAAGATTCGCTTCTGTATCTGCAATCAATGGTTAAACTCTCAATATATGTTTTCAACCTTGATTTTGATTGAGCCTTCATATTATTATTAGATTTAATAACAGCATAGAGTAAGCTTGACGCTTATACCGCCCTTCTTAACCGCATTTACCTCACGGGTATGTTTTATCACGATATTTTAATTTTGCGCTTTAGTCTATACAATCTACGACCTTAAATCTCTAACATAACAAATAATTTACAAAATAAGAAAGCCGATTCTCTGATCTCGGATTTTGTTAAAGAAGCTACTAAGTGCAAATAAAATTACGACTTAAAAGAATTTTTAAATAGTTTGAATAGACTATTTAAATAGACTATTGTGCTTGAATTGAGCAAAGAGAATAGAAACCAAACAATGTTTCATATTTACCTGATATTTATATAATAATGTATAACTGCCGTCGTGCTCGCGAAGAGGTTAAGTTATTAAGAATGTAATTGAAAGTTTAATAGTGGCATCATTTTTCTGAATCCCTGCCGCCTGTTCTAGAAGTAGATACAGCCAACTCGTGAAGGACGTAATCAATTGAGGCCGGAATACAGTGAAAGCCACGTGTGGGTTTATCAGGGTTAGAAATCATCGGGTACAGAGAGTTCAGGTACTTGCAGCGAACAGACAGGCGTCGTGACCTGTCTGCAGCGCAGGAAGTCCAACAGGGGAGTGTAGGAAGGGGAGGAGACCCAGGAGAGAGGAGGAAAAGGCAATCGTGTGAAATGTTCACGTTTATGTGTTCATTTTTGGTTCTTAATAACCAAATGATTTTAGTTCTACTAAAAAAATTTTCTGAATTTTCTGATTCTGACACGGGGAAGGAAAATATCTCTTTGGCCACATGCTTTCCTTAGAATCTTACTGTACGAGTTGATACAACTGAATATTGTGAGAAGCATAATTTTAATCCATGAATAATAATCTCAAATTTTACTATTGGTTTTAACTCTGTAAACGGGTAGAAAATCAATAATTGTCAATTGAAGATTCATAATTTGGAGATGAGTTAGTATTTTACGAAATAGATTTTTCATCATCTACTAACACAGAAACATCTGTTTTCAGTTCCTTTTGTTGGCTCGAAAGTTACCCATTGCCGTCCTAGGCCAGGTAAACTTTTTCCGGCCGGCGCCGAATGAAACGGAAGTAAACAATCAGCTGATTTGCAGCAAACCGACGTTTAATGTTTGTTTATTGGTTTCTTTCTAGAGGAATGTAGTGGCAGCACTGCATCCGTTGCAAATGTTTGTTCTGTTTGTTATAGGTTGGGTTTGAAGGTTTGAGAAACGTATGTTTATGCAAAGACTACGTTTTGACTGAAAGTATCTATTCTTCTGCGTAGTATACCGTACCGTACTCGCATGAAAATCCTGCACTGGCTTTCGCTCGCGCGGGAACTATCATGCTCGTCCGGCAAAACAGTACTTCCTGGCCTAGTAACGTAATATACTATTTCATATCTTCCATGTAATTGGTCTTAAATAAGTTTTGAGGATTAAAATACCTGATTATTCAAGAATAATAAGACTGAATAAAAATGAAAGTTGCATTCAGGTGGAAAATCAATCCTTACTGCTTAAGAGAGTATAATACAACATTAAATTGAATTTAATAAGGAAACTTTACTGTAAAACTTACCAGGTAAATGCAATTAATGATTAAAGGATTAACCGCGATAGTAAAAAACTTGAGCACCTTTTTTGAACGTTTTGAAGTTATAAAAATCACTTGGACCAAGTTAGCCACTCTTAGTCAAGTGGAACCAAGCCATCAACTGCGATGGCGATGGCAGTGACTTCAGGAATGTTCGGTTGCAAGAGAAATTCCAGAACTACTTGCATCACAGAAGGCTGCTCATGACATTTCAAACAACCCTCCAGAACGCCGGTAAACACCTAGCGTTATGTCCAATGGAGCATAATGTAACGCCCTTGCCTTGAAATACCTAAATATGGACATGAATCCAAGACAAATCTTGAGATAATTTTGTAGAAGTTCTTTATTCTATATCCACTTGAATTAATTTCCTACGATCATCTGGACATAAAATTAAATATCTTACGAGGCAATGCCTTGGAACGTTTTTGACTATGCGCTATCCATAGTGATCAACTGTTTTTCGGAAGAAGATTTTTGTATTATACTTTTTTATCCCTAAATTATGCAACTTAAATTCAGAAATTCTGTTCAGTAAGAAGAGTTGAATAGAAGATGTAGATATCCAAGTTAAACAAGAGTTTACAAATTGCAGTAAAAAGGCCATTGCAAAACGTTACAGTCAACCTGTCCTCTTAGTAATTATAATTAGTGGAAGTAAGAGTAATAATTCATAGGCCATATAGAAACAATTGCTGTTTAAGTAATTATTACTCGAATGACTTATGTCATTTAGGGGGCTAAATGTTGTTATAAAAATTCCGTTTATGCAACAACGTGAAAATACGTAATCAAAGATCTTATTTTACAATGTCGCCAAGGTCGAATGGAAATGGAAATCATAATATCGACCATAAAAAAACCATAAAATCATAATATCACTTACTCTATAGTAAAGTGAAAGGATCGGCAAGAGGAGGATCGGTCATTATCCTTACTCTGTGTCCTTCTGCAATTACTCTGTGGAGCTCTGATTCCGCTTCCCGGACATTCCTCCGTTATCTCGCACTTTCTCGCCCGGCGTGACAGTAAGAAAAAAACTGTTATGCGTTATTAACTGAGAAATTGTATCGCAAGCAGGTCACACCAGTGACGTGATAGATACATCCTGTAAAACTTTCTTCCTTTAAATGAAATCATTTGTCCTTTACTGTTACGTTATGAGCAATTTATGCTTCAATACAATACTCTCTAAAAGGGCTCTGAGGACTTCCTTCGAATATTGGAAATAAGTTGTTTTAACTAAAATCGTTAAAAAACGTTAATATGCAGCCTGTATATTAAAAAAATATACAGGCTGTATGAACAGGCAAAACCTAACTATGTAAACTGATTAACTTTGAAAGTCGTAAAACAAAGAAAGAGCAATTGAAAATAATCATAGCTGTTAAGGTACAGTTACAGAAATCTGTTTTGGGAAATTAAATTTAACCGTGTATGTAGTAATAAAAGGGTGCTTTTATAAATTTAGGACTGAAATTCCTAATATTAATCGGACTGGTAAACATGATACCGAGCAGGTATCGGTCTACCAGGTACTATAATCTGATGATACACAATGTTTTATGGTTTAATATTCGTTAGTAAATTCAAGTATGTAAAAAACATAAAACCCTCCCAAAATTGGGCATGAGAGTAAGTAGCCTTTTACGAAAGTATTGTATTTAAAACATCACCATAGATAGATTAAAGGTATTTTAAAATTGTTTACTTACTGATGTAATATTACGTTCGGTTAGTCATAGGCACCATATAGCCTCAGCTATACTCACCTGAAAAAAATTAAATTTAAAAACTGATGGAAAAAAATTTAAATAGGGTTTTATGTATGTATTACAAGTAATATTACAAGACTAAATTCAACCTTAACAGAGAATTAAAAAATTATCCAGGATAAAAATTAAATACAATGAAAATGAAAAGGATAAAACGAAGTAAAAAATTATAATATAAAGTACAGTAGAGCAATCGACGAAACTGTCCGAGTTTATTAAGAACATTTATGCTTTTGGGCTAATTATCGTTCGGCAAATCACAGAGCACCAACAGTTATATCACCATGTACTTAAAACAGTACAAATACTTTACTTTGTTTAAGTTCTTAATTTTATCATAATGTTATGACGTAACTCTTGTGTTTAGTAGCTACATGTTAAATCAATTATTTGGCTGATACAAACAGCTATGGTTTCAATGAAAAGTACGTTTCAAACTCGATAAAACTTTCATTCTTAGGATTATACGAGTAACTCAATTAGTGCAGGAAATTTCCTTATATTTAAATATTGACAAATATAATGCATAAAAGGGTGTTTAGAATAAGGAAAACAATTTAAATATGGCCACCTAATTTTGATTTTTTTATCAGGCCTTAGACTAATTAAATAAGTTCCTATATTTTAAAACAATAAAAATTGAAAACTGTCTTATTGAAGTTAATTGGAAAGATGCTGGTCATTACGTAAATACAATTAATACCAGCAGTTGCACCAACAAAAAATACAATATAAAATTCCAAACTAGTAAAATATGGCTCGTTAAGTTCTATAAATCCCTACCAACACAATAAAAGCACAAAACAACAACGTCGTATTTACGTTGGCATCGCTGTTTTCTTGTGCAATATTTAAATTGTCGCCGTGAGAACTTTTCTAAATGAACGACAATTACTGAACCCCTGCACATTAAGGCACGAGTGTCATGACGCAATGTCGAAATCCCGTGAGTCAGTAAACCCAGGCAATTCGCGAGACCAAAATTGTAGACAATAAAGAAATTCTAAATTACATGTAGGGAGACAATTTAGAATCAAGTCAGGAAATTCTCCAGATGACAATTGACGTCATGTTCTTAGAGTTAACTAGGCTTCATGGGGAGTGATCCCTGGAATTGAATAAATGTCTGTGTAATTACTATACCAAGTTGGAATCTGTTATCTTGTAGTAGTGGCAGGTATGTGACAAACGTAGGCAAGACTGTAACCAACGTCAATGCTTAACCGAGGGTAAAAATGTATGTCTCTCTTTTTGATGCTAAAAATATGTAATCATATTAACACACTAATACCCCTGAATTTTGCAAAATTATCATCTATTCGACTTCTTTTGTAAGAAATCCAATTTCAAAGGCAATACCTTTTCTCTAAAGTAGAGAAAAAGTACTTTAGAAAAAATACTTTTAAATACTTAAAAAATACTTTAAAAAGTAAAAGTCGCTCCGTGAATTTTTAAGCTAAAAGCTTTATTTGAGACAAAGAAAAACGCTTACTTCCATATAAAAACAAAAATTTGGACGATAATTAATAAAGAATCTCAATTGAAACTTGACCAGAATCTTAATACAATATAAACACACATAATCATGGCTAACACATTTTACGTAATATTGACATGTGAAAACTCACTAACTCTAGGTAATTTTAATGCCAAGGACAGTTTTGACACTACTATAGCACGCGCCCGACGCGTGAACGCGTTTACTGTCAAACAGGTGCCAAATTTCTCCGATGTGCCAAAATGTCTCCGCAACAATTTTCGCAGATAGTTAGCACGTGATTAGCACATAATGTGCGAGTATAGTTTTGTCATTAGCAAACAAACGTTTGTAGGTGTGATTAGACCCTCGTATAATTCAGAATATTTCTAAGTAGATAAGTGCGCAGATTTTCGAATTCCTCAGTTGTTTCATCATTAAAATGAATAATTATTTTAAAGCGTTATTTCAAACATTTTATTAAAAAACCGTTAAAAAGTTGATTTTTTTTAGTTTTTAGGGACATTTCTGTTTTATGAGCAAGTAAATATGAAATTGTAATTGTAATTGTCTACGAACAATGTTTTGGTCTCTTTTACATTAATTTTAAAGTATGTAAATAAATTAGAGATAAAAGATTCTGCTAATGTATTTTTTGTGCGTCTTACAGTATATTTCACAACAAGAGAGGAAATTGGAACTTTGTATATTCAAGGCATATGTTAAAAGTGCGAGATAAATCTCGCACGTCATATGTTGAGGAAATGCAAAACAATTTCACTCGTGTTTTGAACGAAACTGTTCACTACATAAAATTGAAATCAACTCGAAAAATCTTCCACTGCAAACATATGGTCTCGAGCGATGTCTCACTTTCTATAATTGTGATGTAATTTACTATTTGGTTCCTATATGATTAGAAAAAATCCAAATCAATGAATTCGTCTATTCATTATCAAACAGTAAATAGCTTCAGGAAAGTTTGAAATAATAAATTAAAGTTGAATTTTGACATGCGTATTCGCCAAATTAGAATGCTATTATTATTGACCCTTTTACATCGTTGCTCTTAAACATTAGTCACTAAATTTAATTTGCTTATCAAGGTTTTTTACTCTTTGCATATTATTCGTTAAAGGTTGGAAATCTCTTGGAAATAAATAGACAAATTTACAAAATAATAATTGTCAATACTACTGGCCTGAATCATTAAAGCGATTTTTCAGGTAATGGTTACATTCTCCATTTAATTCGAAACGAAAATATTTGTATATCATATTCAATTTTCTTAACGTTGTTCTTTGCATGCCCGATTCTCCGTGCCTGGAAGGCTGAGAACCGCTTTCCGTTTTCTGGAAACGCTTCGATTACGAAGCGAGGAGAGGCAGTGGAAATATTAAGTTAATTGTTGTTGAGTTAGTTAAACCACAAAGTGGCTAATGTTCGCGCACGAACATCCCGACCAGTGCAAACATTTTGACGCATCGGGGGATGGGGGAGGAGTTTAAATTTATTGAATTATAACCTTCGAGCCCCAGACGCCGACAGCCAACGAACCCACCAACAAATACCAAAACCGATCGAATGGGGTCAAGTCAAGCGTAATATAGGCAAACAAAATCCAGTTTCTGAGCACGTTGGGCGTGAGGCAATTTAATAGCGTTCGATTCTTCGCATAGCTGCCAATGTCGTTGGGAAACATATCCAGTTATAACTGGATCTTGGTGCTAGTGTGATGTTATTGTATGTGTGTTATTGTGTGAGTATTACTCATTAGCACGTTCCTTTATTCCAGTGCCAAGTTTCCTGTTGCTACAACCCGTTGGTGTAGTGGTACAACCAGTCACAGGCTTTACTGTAATGTTATTTATTACGGATAGTTTATAATAATTGCATTATGTGAAGAAGTTTATTTCAATAAGTTAAATTTGTTGCACTTAACTCACTTATATTTGTACCTCTTGTTACCTTGATAATACCATACTCAAACAGAAGATCAAATATAAACAAAGAGTAAAACATAAATCCTAACAAAAACAAGTTCAATATTTCTTTAATTGTTTACGAACTGTTACCTTAACAAAAATTAAATCCCTAATTAAACATAGCAGGGACATAGGGGTGTTTCTGCGTAAGTACACTTTGTAGGGCCGTGTGGCCCTAACTTTGCCTGTTTAAATAAAGAATTTATTTTTATTTTTCATTTACTATTTGAGTAAATTAAAAAATTACTAACAGACATTTGGCAATGTAAAATTCAGAAATTATAAGAGCATCTAATGACGTATCTTTTAAGGCGATGGGCTGTAGGTCTATGTTTTATACTCTTTCAATTCATTAGATTGAATTTCTTCGGTGAAGTAATTACATTATTAAATTAGGAGATTTAATTCAATGGGTGTAAATAAAAAGTCTTTAACACTTGAATATATTTACACTTACACTGCATTTAAAAACAAGACGGTGAAAAAAGGTCGAAAATGGCGATCAATTTCGCTTGGTCTCACCAGTCATCATCATCAGGCCGAATGATAGTCTTTCAATGAGCCTGATGATGTTTGGTGTGACCAATCAAAATCTATCGCCTATTTTCAACTGTTGTGTATATTTACCGTTTTGTATACGAATACAGTTTAAGTACAAATATATTTAAGTGTTTTAAGACTTTTTTACACTAAGTGAATATAACAACGCGTATCATGTTAATCAAGAAATTATTTGGTGATTTGAACAATTTTTATTTTGATTTACGTTTATTTACTTTCTTGTCTTTAACATTGCAGCCTTTTCGGAGCAATAAATGAATTTGAGATAGAGTTTTAACCGCTCTAAAATCAAATATACGATTTATTTACCATCTAGTAATTCGCAAATGTAAAATATAGACTTTTCAAATGTAAAAGGCATTTAAGATATTTTTAGTACATCTATCAATCCTTTCCGTTCTGTGGCAACAAATTCAATAAATATCCAGCAATTTATTAGCTCGTAGTTAATGTTACAGTTCCAGTGGTAGGCTAAACTTCATTGTTAAAAACTTATTGGTACTTTGGTATTATACGGAGGCCACCCTCATACAGCGGGCTGTGGCGGTTACGTTAAGTTAGGTTAACGTAAATAAATAATAAATATGTTAGTAGGACTTTCCTAATTTCGATACGAATCGGACGATACTAAATGAGTCATACTTTAGCCCGCCAAAACCCGTTGACAGATGATGCGCGCGCTCCGATCAACGACCAGACTTGGGCCTACTTCGAGGGGATTTGGAGGGCGAAAGTATGACTTATCTGGTATCGTTTGATTCGTAACATAACGAGGAAAGTCCTACTAACTTATTTATGATAACCTAACATAACCGCCGCAGCGCGCTGTATAAGGTGGCGATCGGGTGTGGATGATAGCGGCGGTGAGGACGTGAACAATCAATCCTCGCTGATATCGCTGCCTTCTGGGAGGCAGAACACAAATACCGTTCATATTAACTACGTCAAATTTGGACAGTAAGTCGATTAAAGTGCGTTCTTCCTAATGGTTTAGTTATTTTTGGTGTCCAACAAAACGATCTCTCTAAAAACAGTGGCCTCCGTATAATACCAAAGTACCAACTTATTTGTTATTGTATATGTTGAATTAAAGTTTTTATTGTATGGGTATTATATTGTACTGTTCAGTAGATCAATGTAATAGTATTTATCATTATGTTTGTTTTTGTTATGTTTGAGGCTGAAATGAAACATTGTATTTATTTATTCTACAAGTGACAAGTCAAAAGACTGTTGAATATTTAAATCTCCACTACTCATATATTTATAATGCTCGTTAAACATTAGCTTGTTGCATTGTAATTGGGCTTGACCTGTTATGTAACATTTTAAAATAAATAGATAAAAAGACTTATTAGACTATTAAGACTATTTTGAAATAATTTTGTTTTCTCCTTGTATGTAATATTCACCTGAAGCATTTAACGAAATGCGATCGAGCTCTGCCAAAGTAATCACGTTTTTGCAACTCATCAACAATGCTCAACAACGGACATTGGGCAAGTCCGTCATTGGGTTCATTAAGAAGGAATGCTCATATTGACCAACCTTGCAGCTCTTGCCGACTATCCGATGAACGATTTGTAACACTTGGAATTCGATTGCTTATCTGTTTGTTTTCGATTAAATTAGCTCTAATCACAAAAACTCACTTGTCTGCAATCAGTGAGTCAATCTATTTGTAGATGGTAATCAGTAACAAAAAAGTAACGTTAAAAATTCTGATGACGTACTTCGAATTAACCGTTGAGAACGTTTTTGGGATGTCTAATAACCTTAATGACTCAGATTCCTTAATGCTTAAGTGACTTTGTTTGTAGATTCGATGAAACCGTTTAGTTGTGTTGCAATTTTTATGAAAATGGCGAAATCTAACATCGAACGATTTTTAATACGAAAGTATATGTGATAAAATATGTATGCCAATAATATATATTGATATTTAGGCTGTAATTTTGCATTGGAAGAAGTTGCATCATCGAATGGTAAGAAAATTAAGATTCTTTCGTAAGCCTTGGCTACAAACCTCATCAAACTTGTCCTGGTCCAGGCAAGATCAAGTCGAGTCACTTCTAAGTATTACAGAATTTACCAATCAAAAAAGTTTCAGGGATATAAATCAGGACCATACGGCCCTGGGTATAAATACTCTTAAATGATAAGTTTTCCTGACGAACCCTCAGAGTATTTGTGCCACAATTTTTGCCAGAGAAACCCTGTATAAAGAATCAAAGAATCATTTTTTTAAATTAGACCATCAAGAATAGTGCAGGATCCCGCATAGTTCTTCTTGTTAAAAGAAAGCCACTGGTTCATTTGTTAAAAGTTTCGCTTCTGTCAAAACAAACTTCATTTTAAAACAAAACAGTCGAATACGTTAAATTAGCTTTTAAAGATCTAAAGAGATCTAAGATTTGCGCATCTGCACAGACATGCGTGTTTTAATGTATAATATGTGGGAGTAAATCTTAAAACAATAAAACCCTTATCGTTTACAAGGATTCCATGTAGTGTATTAGTAATATAGATTATTACTTTGAGATAGTTTATTAATTTTCTCATAGCGATTTGAAGCCAAACAAATGAGATAGCTTCATCCTTACTATATAGTCTTGTAAGGGTAATCAATAATGTACGTAAGAGGGAATTCAATATGAATTTAAGATGTTATTATAACATACTAAATATTGAGTAAATATAGTCCCAAAGCTCTGTTCAGCAAGACAGTACCTTTACCAATTAGGTAATAACTGACTCTGCCATTTATTTTAAATATTTACGGGGTGTTTCGAATAGAACTTTACATCTTTGGAAGATTGTAAATACTCATACACACGAATTACAGATCTAATTTCTAACTATATATTTATAAGAAAATACATAAATTTTTAATTTTTTCTCTATAATCAAACCGCTCCACTGTAGAGGCTCTCACGGAATATTTAAATTACTTTAAAATAGTACTATCCCTAGAAAATAGTTGATGCTTCGACAATTCAACGACATTTACACGTGGATTTTGTAAGAGATTCGTCCTTCACAGCTGTATGATTGCAAATTTGATCTATTGTGACTGGGAATTAATTTTGCATAGATGAATTTCCTATCGTCGAGCATCAAAATTTACTGTCGTAATTGATGCAGTAACTGATTTAATTAATTACATGGGATTCGTGTTGTATCGCGAAAGAAAGTAACATTCTGCTTGTTTAGTTTTCAAGTGTACATCTTGAAGATTTTGCGTAATATCACACCAAACCAAATCTGTAAGTAGTTTGAGAGGTGATGTAAAATCTTTTCAAAGATTTAAAGATTTTTTTAAACACCCGGTAAATGTGGCTCTGGGTTGCTTCCATAGTTTTTACTCTTGTTTTTAGCGCTACAACTTGTTAACTGATTAGGCTCATGCTACAATCGCTTAGAAAACCACTACGATATAGACCAGCCCTTTTAAAACCAAAACCCAGTAGGCTCATCCACAGATATACCTTGTTTTTCCATCGAGGCTTGTTTTTTATAATTTTTTTTCTCTAAAATCTAAAACTTTATAAGCGAGGAAAATTTTTACCCAGTCGTCAGTTAATAAATCGCGAAATCTCTGATTCTAAGCAATATCGGACCAGGAACAGTACCTTGAGGTCGACGGTAGGTCTCCTTGCCGCCAACACGCCTGTTTGCGGAACCCGGACAGTTACGTCTGCGAACAGCTGATTGTTGATTGTTGCTCAGCTGACCAGCTTCTTCTTCTTTCCCCCAAATACACCAGCTGACCAGTTTACAAGTTAGCAGTTGCGTGTGATCATTGCCATGGTCAACTGCCGAATTAGGTTCGGTGTTCACGGTTGTGACGTAATACCGGACTTCTTCCTTCCGGCAGGACCGATCGTCCTGTCTGATGTTCAGTGTCGGGGTCGTTTTAGTGTTGCAATATACTTGTACATTTAAAGTAAATAGTTTTTTGTTGTTTTCTAAACAAGAATCGGAGTTCTCCGGTTTAAATGAAACTGTTTTTCTATAGTCAATACTTAGCCGGCATATATCGGCACTTATAAAAAAAACTTACTGTTTTGGAGCACTGAAGACCAAATATTTAGTTATCGTTTAAAGCCAGGAGAAAGTAATTTTTTATTTAAATTTATTTTGTGTTTTTCTCCACCAGAGGAATTTGTTTAACGATGACCGGGAACGGTCCAATTCGGGCCTTGATACTCTCTAACGGCGACCTTTTGTTAGATTAATTAAACATTATTTTTGTATGAGCACATTGTGCATTAATGAATAAAGCATACACAAACAAGCGTATACTTCAAATCTCAAAAGCCTTCATTTGTCTTGATAAAAAAAAGAGCACAACATTTATTTGTTTTGCATCATGGCAAAAATGAATCTAAGTTAAGACTTTCAACATGAAACTTGATAATCCCATAATCATCATAATACTATATCACTGTCACTATCAAATATACCCGTCACAAGTTACGTCGAAAACATGATGATTTGATTAACAGACTTTGTTATTTCCTAAAAAAACTGCCGTTACGGTCACTGAACTGTTAACTAACTAATTAACATTTCATGGTGTCCACTAAATAAAATAACTGTCTACATCAGGTAGGCATTAAAATTAAGATCGAAGATAAGTTGGCAAATACAAGTATGATAAGTACATTATGATAAGTAATTTTACTGGTACTCCCCCTCAGTGCACCCGCCTTGTTTCTTCTGACAGGTAACTGATGTACCAATCACAGTTGAAAGGTACCGGATGTACCTATCAGTGTTAAAAAGTTCTATATTAATTTATTTAAAAAAAATTACAAGATACTTTAAAAAAAATATGAAAGAAATAGTTCAAGATATTCTGAACAGTTTGTATTTAACTCTAAGACCACTTATGTAGATCAAAACACTAAGTTAACGTTAATATAAATTTTACTGAAAATAACAAATCAAATTAGATCGTTTAGGCATAATGAACTTAAATAGTGGCCTGATAGCAATAAAAGAAAATAATATATTTTTCAATAAAAATCTGCAAGCAAATTTTAAGATTCTGGTAAGTACCCTTTTAATCACCTCTCTTTAATATAGTACCAGGACTAGTAACAACAAAATTCCCGGTACCTGTCTCCGCTAAAAGTACGCGTAATAGGTACTTTCAGTGTTGAGTAACAGTTATTTTTGCAGGAGGCTAGTACCACTTACAAAGTAACTGTTACTGTTACTTGGACCCACCTCTACCAGACCAAGATATAACACGGCGGGAGCCGAGATGACGTCACACTTGCGGGAGTGCAGCGAGCGCTACTGACGACTGACTTTTGACCCGAGAGAGATTGGCGGGCGCGACTCAACTCGGTCATTGACACTCACTCGCCGCCTTCTCTCAGGACTTAATTAAATTGACATAGATTTTACCTGATAAAAGTGCTGATCTATTAAACTATCGAACTCTTTGATTCAAGTGTAGATTTGCTCAAACAAATTTACGGTAGAATAATTAAGTCGTACATCACTTACATAGCAAACGTCCTCAAAACTAACCGTTACTTTAACAAATTTTCTGGTCGAGAGAAGTTTTTAGCCTTTGTTAGTTTTGAAAGCGTAACTGCTTATCCATCCTGCTTCAACCGGTCCTCTAAAGATGTAGATTTATATACGGTTCATCAAGCTATTCCAGAAATCAAAAATTCGATTTTGCGATAGTAAATAAGTAAAAATATTCTAAAATAGATAATTCTGATAATGCAGTAGCCGAATGTGTTCTCAAAGGTTTACTGCCTTAAAAAAGCTAAGTTCCTGTATTTAATTAACAATGATTCAAACTTTTTTAACATTTGTTCAGGTTCAAAGTGATATTCGAAGGTTAACGTTAATGCTAATTAAACAAGTTGCCACGTGGATCAGGAGTCATCTCTTTAAATCACAAAGGTAACCAGAAACCACAATTCCTGTTTGCACTGGAACATGTTTTGAATATTCTTGTTCAAAACATGTTTTTATGAATCGTCAATCTTTAAAGAGTTTTGCATAAAAACCTAGATAAGGATTTTAATTTGAGGGTTTATTAATTTCAGGGGGATTTAATTTAAGGGGGATTTTAATTTCACCCCGCTGAACAACGGAAATTTCGTTGGTATACAAAAGAGGTTTAACTTATATATGGGGTTTTATAAATAAAATCTAGAGAGGGTGACGTTATTGGAGACATTAATTGGATTGATCAGATATTATTTTCCTAAGTTCTGTTAATATAAGGATTTTAAAGATTTTCCTACTAGGTTAACATAAAGATTTCCAATTTTTTTTGTTTTTATCTTAAGTTCTTCTCCGTCTTATGTTTTGTTTAAAACGATTGACCACAATGATGTTCCTCTACTTGGGAATTAATAGATTTCCATTTATTTTGAATAATTGCTATCACAACGGGTTTAAGTCTTCTCTCCGTACGGACTGCGTAATCACAAATCCAGTTTCTGATTCTGGAAGGTTCGAAACTTTCTTTCATCTGCGCGTTTCTGGGAGTGTTATTTGTATACAGGAGGCAGATGTTTTGTTTTAGTAATAACGAAATTAATATTTATTTTAATTTGTTTCACTACGTCTATTTCATTTTCGGATATCACAGTACAATCTTTAGCGATACAGTAAAAATACAGATTGAAATAAAATCATAAATTTTATGATTTCACCCTGATGAACAGCAAAACTTTCGTCAGTAATTATGATTGTTTTCTAAATATCAATATGTCTATAAGGTAGAACTACATACCTTTTTGGAATTTACTTCATGGATAATGAAATGGTAAATTTTGTAGGTTATTACAAAAGATTAATGTTTAAACGCATAACAATCAATCAATCAAAAAAAAATTGTATTCACTTTCATCAATTTTCATCAATTCACTTTTATCTTCAACAGTGAAGAAAAAAAAATCACATGGGTCGAATGACCTGTGCGTGATTGAGTCCATATCTGGCTGCGTGGTGGTTATAAAAGTAAAATATAAAATAGAAGCATTCTTTCTCACAGCAAAAAAAGTACAAAAGAATTATAGTTGAAGAAAGAAAACATAAAAAATAACTAAATAGAATAAAAAAAGGATTTGGAAAACATGTTTGTTAACATTGTAAAAATTTATTTTGTAAAATAGAAAAGTAAAATACCATATACAAGATCTAAAACGATATAAATTATAGATTTTACGATTTACTTATTTACTGAAGCAAGGATTTTTGTCGTAAACGAACTGTAATAGTAAGCATCTGTAGAGTCGAAGTAGTCAGAGTAGTCCAGTTATGCATCAGTTATACAAGATATCAACATGAATATCAATTTATTTGCTCACCCAGCAAATACGATTGCCAGCTTCAAAACTATTAAAATAGCCGTTTCTTTCCATTTAAAATTAAATTTACGTAAATATAACTAAACAGCTATTTTGTCAATTTCAATTTAACAATTGTATGGTGCCTTGTATAGTTGTATGCTCTGTTGTTACATAATAATATGATCAACCACATCAGAGACCACACGCTGCCGCTCTCTGACAGGAAAGTACCTATTTTTAAATTAATTTACGAATCGTTGACCAAACTGCAAGTTACGTTAAAAAATAAAAACGTATTCTAGCATGTTTTTATGATTCAAAATTTAAAAGTGCAATAAAAATCGGTTTAAGGATTTAATTATTTTTTTTTAACTTTTTGTAATGAGCTATCAAAGAATTTGACGCAGTTTCAACAGAATTTAGTTCTCGCATCGCGCTCATCCACACATCCTTACACCAACGCAGTGGCTGACTAAATAAATTGTCCACAAATTGTTGATCGCGTATTCTTTTAAGCTCTGGCTAGAGAAAAAAAAATAGAATTTGTAGATCGTACATTATTTTCCTTATTCAAAAATTGTTATATTATATATGATTAGAGTGATTTTTAACTACCAACGCAATACGCTTAGAAATATACGATTTAAAACTTAGTGTCAAAGTAAATTTAAATTCAATATCTAGCTAGCCAAATAAATAAAAAACAAACAGTAGTCCTAGGTTACTTAAGTTCCAGCATTTACCGGTCGTTTCCCAGAGGTAAGCGATCCATGAGGATCCATATAATTACCTGAAGAGGGAAAATTGAGAGGACTTAACTCTTAAATTTCACTTTCTATCACCTCATTATGGAAGAAACTTTCCTTTCACGAATCCGGACGGTAGTGCACGGCGCGAGCGCGAGCGCGGGTGCGGGTGTGTGAGCGTGTAATTGTTTCCTACGCACTCTTGTCTCGTCGCACAGGTCAAGGGTTATGAAGGTCAATTCTCTTATCACATCTTCCTCCATCTTGTTCGAACCTACCTTTGAAGTTCGCAGTTTCCCCATTGCCTACTCTTTCCTTCTGAATAAAATTTGCGAATTATTGTTCTTATTTTTTCCATTTTCGCCTTTGACAAATTGTACCCTTCCTCTAACTTGTACATGCAGAAAGCATGAGAGGGTTTGATCAAATTTGGAAACGCTGTTAAAGATAGTTCCTTTATCACAAAAAGTTTTTTTTAATTGCGTACTCCTTTAATTTATAGAATGGATTTATCAAAAAACTATGAACGCTCTATAACGATTTAATATACATCTTAAAATGTGTACAACTTATTTTACTTTTTAAAACTATAAATAAATCATAGAAATATCTTTAAGCCAACCAAACGAGAAAATATGGCGAATCATCTTCTAAAGCTTACCAACATTAACTAGTATTCCCGGTTGTTAAATGAAAAATATAAGTGATTTTACAATCAACTAGATATTTCAAACCACAAGTAAAATGGGTTTGACGGACAGCACCACAATCGTGAAATTTAAGAATTTGGTTTTACATAAGTGATGATCTTTCTTGATATTCTGTGACGTAATGGAAAAACTACAAGGAAAAATACTAAATAAATAACTAAAAAAACTTTTGTGTTTGGACTAACCTCCTCCGTCTAAACCTAAATATTTTTAATTGCTTCAGATATTTTATATCGACTCGCTATAACCCAGCTATTTGGTCATATTCAAATGTTTACGTTGGACAATGATTAACAGCTCGCTGTGTATTGAGACTGGGCCTTAATGAAAGGCCCTTTCTAATTTGCTGTGGCCTCAACCGGGCAAGAGACCACAGTCGCTAGCGCCGCCCCCTCGGTAGCCAGCACCATATTTGGTAACACCTATCACAACTGAAAGAGTACGGTGAGCGAATATTACAGGAAACTAATTAAACGCATTGTTTATGTTACTGAAAACTAATTGAGAAACCTTTTAAAAAGGCGTTGGATAAACACGTACCTTTGATGAGGCGGAGGAATTTGGAATCCTCACCGGAAATGTCGCTGCCAGGTTAGGATAATTCTTTACAAAGGAATAAGTACTGACGCGACGCCGCGCAGCGACAGGGAGAAATGACAATATTGGAAGAAATATTTAGTAGGTGTCTCATTGAAGGAGACTCATATAGATTGAAGACTAAGTAATAGACATATAAATTATTGTAATATAAATATTGTAGGTTTCCCAATAAATTGGCTTCAAGGATTTTTGAGGAATTGTCTGTTTGAACTGTCCTGTAATGCATTCTGCAATGTAAACTAATGCCATGTTTAAATAATTGTTTATATGAGAAAAGTAATTTGGTAAAATTATCACGAGTACCTTAAGTTTGTAAAATGGTGACTATTTCTTTAAATAAAACAAGAGAAAAATATAATTTATTTCCAAATCATAATTCTTGTTGTTATGACTTGAATCTACGTACAATCTACGTAATACACATGTAATACACATTGAGCCTAGTAAAATTCAAAGATTTCCTGCATAATGTTTTTAATAGGGCTAATTAACAAAACAATCAGTTAAAAACTGATAACAAAAAACTATTATTTTACATGTCTTGTTAACTGCATTATATGTTTTACGTACGTCAATCTCCCACCTTCATAATTTAGTTTATTTTAAAAACTATTTCAATGCATAACATTATTATTAATGATGGATAGAAAAAGACCACGAACACCACTCCAACCTGTTTTATTTACCTTTTTAGAAGTTATAATCACAATTTCAAATTAAAATGTTTTTAATGCACGAGAAGATGAATCACGTTAAGTCACTTGATATGACTGCGGGTAAACCTTGTAATTATGTCAAACATTTTCACTTTATGTATTACCGCTATGTATTATTCATTGGTTGATTTCCCAACTCGATTCAGAACTAAAAAACTGTTTATAATTAATTACAAGCTCAAATAAAAGACTTTGTGCGTAATAAAACATTCTGTTATGAAACACTATACTTTGGACTTTGGGCGGAACTCCAAGAGGATCTTGTAAAATCCTAGCGAGTACCTAAGAAGAATGTAGCCTACATTCCAAATTCCGCTGTTATCATTGGTAGATTCCAAGATTTCGCTACTTATGATTGAGTAAATAATTGAGTGAGTGAAAGGTTTTTGGGTTTCATGTATTTATATATTAGTTTAATAGTAATTAACATCAGCTTTATATAAGTAATGTTTGAGTTATCTCAACCAAAGAGAAGGAGTTAAAGCTGATATCTGTTGAGGTCAACGAACCTTTAAAATTATCAAGGTAGCGATTTAAGTAATTATAGGCTTTAATTAAATCTTTTATAGGATTTTGTTAGCCGTAAAGTAAAATTATATACACAACCCTCTAATGGAATTCAACCATTTTAATTTAGTGAAAATAATGCAAAATTACCGTTATTTACTTTGATTTGCATAAAAAGAAAAGGTTTCCTGAAAAAATCACCCGTGGACAGGACAGAGCTACATAAAAACGATGGAAACAAAGTCACATGAGGTTTAATTTAAAAAAAAACACTATTGCGGCTAACAAGGACTTGATTGCGCATAATATTAATGTAATTTGTACAAATACTTTTAATATGTACAAATAGTTTTTAGAATTTGCTTTCAGAACTCTAATTATTTTTGTAGAACCTCGAAAAAATGTAGCAAAATTGAAGATATAAACTTTAGAACATATATTATTCTGAGACCAAGAAAAAATAGTTTTTTTAAAATTATATTTGTCAGAATACATTCACCTTTTGGTTTAGATTCAAGCGACGCCTATGTGATATGTGACGTCTACGCTATACTGAGGTAGACTTATTATACGTTATCAAAACATTTGATTCCAAATTTTAAGCTTTGAAAACCTTTCTATAATTTATTAGTTAATAAATTCAAGTGATTCAATGTATATTTAACCCTACACAAAGGATTATGTAAATAAATGTAAATTAGTTTAATAATTGTAACTATAAACAATAACAATGAATCAGTTGATATATTTAACCATATAAAAACATTTATAAACGCACAAAAAATCTTATAAAATAACAAAACCCGTTTGGATTGTAGCAAGTTGGGTTTAATTATTCCTTAATATTTATTAAATGTTTGTGAGATTCTTATATTTTAATGAATACCAACATTAATTTAACGCCAAAATCTCAATAATGCGCATTCATTTCACGCATTATCCCTCCATAAACTATATAAACTCAGCATGATGAACAATGAATTTGAAACAAAGAACAATTATTATGTTATTACTCATCATATTCGATTACATACATTATACAGCTCAATGAAGGGTTGATAATGGGGATTTACTTGCACATTTTACAAATCCAAATATTTATTTAAATTTACCATTTCCTACTGAAAGCCTGGATTAATATCGTATTAATATCGTAACTTAATATCTTTTGATTACGTTTTGTGCAATCAATATATTTAAAAATGGAAACCCCGTGTTTTTTGTTAAATTTTTATTTAATACCCTACAATTTGTAAAACAAATGCCCTATAGTGGCTGAATTGAAAATTTAGAGTGAGGAAAGCTGTTTAACAAAGTTGAAAATCCGTTCATGCGACAAAAAAGTAGCTAGTAAAGGCAGTGATTTTACTTGTTGAAATAACTTGACTTTATTGGAAATTATATTTTAATATTGAAAAAAGTTATTTTTCAATTAATTGAAATAAATATGCCCTTAAATTAATTAATTAATTAATTTAAGAACTCCCTTATTAATTAATTAATATGCCCTTTAAATCAATAATAAAGATTGAATAAATTAATTATAAAATTGAAGACAAATCGACGTAAATGGTCTTAAACAAATTAATTTCATTTGGACTTAGTTTGCACTACAGCATGCACTAAGTGCAATCGATGTTTTTTTATCAGGAAGGCTTATTAAAAAAATTGAAAAATACTGTAAGACATTGTTTAGTTGTTTCCTCATGAAAGATATGGAGTAAAAATCATAATTTTCAAAGAAAAGATAAACTCTAGTTGAAAGCTATATCTACACTAATATTTTCAACTTTTTGAGAAAAACATTTTTCACAATTCCTAATGTAAATATTTTAAATAATTGTAATGCAAAACCATAATGTATTTGAGGGAAAAAAACACTGTAGAATAACTAGACACAAAAAATAAAGTTTGTTTACAAAAATAAAATTTTTAATCGTACAAATTAATAATAATTTTTTCAACACACTACGGAAACCAATCATAAAAAAATTAAAAAAAAGTATGTCGACTTACAGGTCGGTTGTGGGTAATGTTGGTAGTGGGTGTCGAGCAGGTGAACACGGGGGATACAGGGTCACAACACACACACGCCACAGTGTCTACCGCGCGTTGATGTTCCCGCGAGTCACCGTCCCATACTGCAGCCCGGGCGGCCACTGGGGCACCTCCCACCCGGCCCCGGCACCCGGCCGCGGGATGGCACTCCGCTGGAGTTGATTCGGTTTGATTCGATATGATATGATATGATTTGATTTGATTTATTGGTTTGCCCCGGACATCCTCTTGGATGGGACTCGATAGGAGTTGATTCATTTGATTCAGGTTTGCCCAAGGTATCTTCTGGGATTGCGACTCCACAGGAGTTGATTACATTTGATTCGATATGATATGATATGATTTGATTTGATTTATTGGTTTTCCCCGGGTATCTTCTGGGATTGGAACTCCAGGAGTTGATTCGGTTTGATTGGATAGGATGTGATTGGATTTGATTTATTGGTTAGCCCCCGATATCTTCTACAGATGGGAGATGGGGTTCTACAGGAGATGATTCGATAAGGGTCGGCTTGATTTGATTTATTAGTTTGTCCCGGGCATCCTCTGGGATGGGACTCCACAGGAGTTTCAATTAATTCGATATGAGTTAGTTTTATTGATTGGTTTGCCCTGGGTATCCTCTATGATGGGGTTCTACAGGAGTTGATTTCTTTTGATTCTATATGATTTGATTTGCTGGTTTATTGGTGAAAACACCGGGCTAGAGAACAATATTTTATTGTATGTGAGAGTTGCCTTTACATATAATGTCCTCCCTGCAGATCGCACAGTTAAAGAACAAATAGGGAGTAAAGTATATTTTGTTTAAATTCCTAGTTAAATTAGTCATTTTTATTTCAGCATTGCAAAGATCTTTAAATTTACTTTCCTTAAATGATTCGGTTGTTCAAAAAATTAATAATTTGCTAATCAAAAGAATTATTATAGGCCTAATGTTTATTTAGTTTACGTTAGCGCTGAAAGCGCATTTCATTACTTACAACCATTAGCAATAAATTGATTATTTACTAAACATTACTGTTTGTTGTATTGGAATTGAACATTCAGAAAGAAATATCCCATGTAAAAAATAGCCAATATTTATTTTTTCCAAAGAATATTAAAATCTATCATGTGTTTTTTCTTATTTGTTTGGTTACAAGTATTTTATTCTTTTTTCAAACATTATTTTTAAATAGGTACTTAAATAATTAATATTGTTTATTTGTGTTGACAATAATTAAACAACATTGTTTAAATGTAAATACATTTGCCAGGATTATTCTACCATATATAATCAGAGTGATTAGCTTAAGACTCGTTAGATGTACGATCAGATTAAGGATCGATCTTTAAGGCGAGATTGTTAATCTCTGCATCAGGAACTAATGTATCTTGGGAACAAGTGTAACATCATGATACATACATCATGGTGTAACATCATGATATATTTGGTATGTAAAACTAAGGGTACGCATCAAGCTACAGAAGATTTTTAGACTTTTTTACAGATTTCCAAAATTCAAATTTATAGTTGTTACTTGAACTAGTTACATTGTAGTACTTGCTGTAGATTTAGGAATTGCAGGGCGCGATGTTTTATGGATTAACTAGGACTCATAAAACATGGTTCTATCAATTTCAAACATTACTCAAAAATAATTGTTAAAAATAAGTCAAAAAGAATGATCATATTCTCAACAATATAATGAACATAAGAACATAAGGAAAAATATTTTGTTCTTGATTTCTTTTCAGCAAAGCGTTTTCGTGACTGCTCTAAATTAAATATCTTCTCTGTCTTAGCTATGTTTTTGTCCAGGTTATCATGGCCGTGTGTGACTAATCTTGTTACGTTCTACGTTCTTTTTTCCACCTGGAGATGGGATCACATCCCAGATTCCGAAACGTCTCGAAACTTTTTTTTTCACTAATTTTTTTCCAGTGATGGCAATTGTTTGCAAAAATCAAAATCAAAATATAACAATGAAAAATTATTATAAATGTATCTAGTACCAGTAAAAGTGTAGGTCATGGATGCCGAGTTAAACTACTTCTAAGTTGAATTTTTAAATTTACAGGTCGTCTCTGAAAGCTTCACTGTGATTAAAATTATTTAACCTTTTTACAGTGGTTGAACTTCTACTAATGTCCTATCAGACACCCTGCCCTGCAATCCTGAACCTACAGCACGTCCATTGTAACCATTTTTTAAGTTACAACTGAATTAATTTTTTTGAAAGGTTTATCCTTTAGACTGAAAATTCTCTACCTCAATACATATACCTTGGTTTTATATGCCATAATCCTACAAATGCTCGAAATCTCATTTCTTCCAAATATATTTTATTTTATGATACAGAGATCTTAACCTATTTTAAAATGATATCGTGAACGTTTAAATCAGGAGCTACAGTTTTATTGGAAGATGTAAAAGTGTAGTCTATATGCCGATAATCTCCATTTTCCAAAATTATTTTTCTAAATAATTCAAAGTGTTACGAATGGAAGAGTTAAATATCAACACCTAGATATTTCAAAATATCTAGGTGTTGATATCTAGGTGTTAATATTTCAAAATCCACCATTGTAATGATAATTGGCACATAGAGTCTACAGAATTTGATGGCACTCTTCTTTCAACACTTTTAACCATAGAACTTCTGAATTTGGCCCAGTTGAAGAATTTTGAATTCAGTCCCCCTTGGACAGGACCGGAGGATAGTCGGCCTAGTAAGACGTAATATTTTATAATGTAGTTGTAACAGTGTAGATTGGTCAGGTAACTAAAACTTTTATATCATTTATTAGCTGAAAATTGTATTCATAAAATTTAATTTACTTTCTGTTTTTTTAGCGGAATTTAATGTAAGTTTTTAAAATTTTTTGAGGTTATCAAAGTCCCATATTAATTTTATATTAGAGTTTTTATTTATTTTTTATAAATTATTTTCTTAACCCGCTATTAAAAAAAGTTTCAGTTGTCTGTATTTTATTAATTTAAGCTGTATTTTTGTTAACTGTTTAATAATTTCATTTCAGTTGTTTAGCCTCCGGATTACTGTAGAATACTATTAATGATTTAAAATACCTGCTTCAAAGTAATCCAAATAAGTTGCTTTGGCGACTAGTTTCGAATCTGGTGAACCATCATCGGGCCATACTAGGTGTCTTCATTTACTTCAATTGAAGGTCGTAATGTTTTTTTTTAATTAACACTAACACACACGAACACGGACACATTGATACGATTATTACAACAATGTTAAAAACAACGAATACACGGACAGGAGCGACGTAACCAGGTGGAAGTGAGTTCCTCTGTAAACTCAACTGCTGAATTTAATAACTGTTTTTGTCTAATAATTCGAATGTGTTTTTGTTGTTCTTTGAATAATACCTGTTTACCGGTTCAAGCTAGTCAGCCCCCTTCCAAAACTAAACGTGACGTCTATTTATGCTCAAATTAAGGCTATTGACTATGACTTGGGTTATTATCTGGTTAGTCTTGGCCCTGGTTAGTGACAAGACATTGCCACTAACTGGAAGAGGATGGAAACATTGCCTTTAAACTAGAAGAGGATGGAATCTCAGATTCTAAAATATTTTAAGATATATCTGGGTGGGTATGTGTACTCTGTACATGTAGGAATTGAAGAATCTCAACAGGGTCTGTAATTGTCATTTAACAGTCAGAAATTATATCCAAAATCAAACTTAACTGGAACCACGGCGCATCAATTAGGATTGTAAGATACGAATTGTGAGATCAATACATGAGATCTAATCAACACTGTTCGCAAAGATAAATGACCTGGATATCCGAAATTTTGTTCCGTATTATGTATGAGGTATGTTCTATACATAAAATGTACACAAAATCAATGAAGAATAAATTATTTTGATACTTAACACAAATAAATTAATATTAAAACATACTTTAATATTTTATTTGATATGATACTGCAATTTTTCGATTCTGAAGACAAATAAATAAAGAGTAAAGCCTTACCAAATTTGGCAGTGTAGACGATGTGTATCATTTAAATATTTCATTTTTGAGACCGGTCTCGGTTTTGACACAATATTCAGTATGGTACCGCATTTAATACATATTAAAAGTGGAACACTTTTTGAGAATGTCAAAGTACCAAATTTGGCAGTGTAGACAATATGTATCATTTAAATATTTCATTTTTGAGACCGGTTTCGGTTTTGACACAATATTCAGTAAGGTACCGCATTTAACATATATTAAAAGCGGAACACTTTTTGAGAATGTCCAAGTATCAAAGACTTTTCTATAAAAACACTACACATGCACATAAAGATATTTACACTTTTCAACCATATCGACACTTTATGAGCGCACATATTAACATAATAGTCCATGCAGTCTGGAGCCTGCATACCTACTAACATCTGCCAGCTGGTTTTTAGTCAAGGTCGTCTAACCAGCTGAGTTATCTGAATTTCTCAATGCTATTGTACAATTTGAATGTTATCTATTTTTTTTATTTAAGATATAGTAACTACTATTTTCTAAAAACTGTTTAAAAAAAACATTCCTCCAAAGGTGTGCGTTAGTTTAATTAATTGTTTCCCTGTTTCACTCGCCATTTACAGAATGATCAAGATATAATGTTAAATGTTGGGCAATATCAATTTTGATGAATTGTAGTTATGTTTGTGGCACTGTGTTCTTTCAATCTTTCATTTAATGATCTGTTAGAATAGCCTATAAGTTATGCTGCCTTTTTTACATCCGATGAGACAAACTCACCCTTTTCCACCTCCATCAGTTGGATCAGTACTCATTTTTATTTAAAATAAATTATTATCCATTTTGTAGCCTGGTTGGAATGAGTGTTTTTGTAAAATCTTTCCAATACATTGAAGGATTAAATTTTTGTAGCCAATGGGAATGAATTTGTTTTCAAATTTTTATGTTTAGGTTTATTTTTTTTTAAAGTTTTTTATTCTGAATTTTGTTTTCCTAATGAGTTTTCACATTATATATTTGATGGAACTTCTGTGGTGATTGATTTTAGTTTATTTATATCAGATACCGAAGAACCATGGTGTTTTAAATAACTTCTTGATTAGCATGATACGTGTTGTTCTATGTACCTGATAAATATAGGCAACGCCTTATAACACTTAAAAAACATTTACAACTTTACCATTGACTTTGAATCTCTTTACTGTAATGACTTTCAAAACGGTAAATACAGGGTACATAAAAATAGATTATGGCTGGTTTCCATTTTTGCACCCCGAAATAGATTAAAATATCTTTTCCATATTTTATGGGTATCAACCAACTTTCCTGCGAGTACCCTGTGGGTAGGGCAATAGTAGTGGTGTAGTGTATTGTAGTGTAGCATAAGTATAAATCTATTATAAGTGCTATAAGACATATTTTATTTATATCCAGTGATGACATTTTGTACGAGATAGGTTGTCTGAAAAAAAGGAAATATTTAATTAGATTGTGTAGGTTTACTATGTCTACTGAACTCAACTTTTTTGTTATTTCTTATTATTGGTATTTAAAAAAAGCATACAGTGTTATTTCCTTTACTTTCTACTTAACAACGAATCGTAGGTTGCTGATTTCTAAGTGATTTAGCAAAAGCTTTTACCTTTGTGTGCCTTTGAACATGATAAAAGAATCATCTTTATGACGTAAAAGTCAATTATTTTACTATAGAAAGGATTTATTTGATTTAAAACATTTCCTTCCTCAAACCTCTGTTCATGTTTACGTATGTCAGCAGTGCTGAAAGAGGTTCTACCATTGGCAAGCCATTTGAGCTGCAATAGAAAAAAAATAATTCTATTGTCTCATACTTCCGTACATATTGTCAATATCCAGAGTAATCATATTTTGATTTCTAGTTATTTTTAATGATTTTAGTTTATCTATGAATAGTTTTGAGTTTTTTCAGATGATGTAGAATCCATGTTCCCCATCACTTTTCATAATATTTAATAAAATATGATAGGCTATGCTATGCAATACTTGTACAGTCTTTTAGCAATAAAGTAGTAGCAATAAATGTTGAATGCACCTGACTGAAGACCTGACTGAAGATATGGTTTGTTATAAAACCGAAATCAGTCTCAAGAATGAAATATTTGAACGACCCCTATAGTCTAGACTACCAATGGAAATAATTTAATAAAGCGTTAAGGTAATTTACTGGCAAATAAATAGCCGTGCAAATAGAGCAGCATTCAAAACCACTGTTGTACCCCTACAATGACAGATTATGTGTTTGAGGCAGACAACATATTAAAAACGTGTATGTAGGCTATTGAAAGTAACTGTAGGCGTGTGCCTTAGAGTCGCAACTTTATTGTAGCCAATACTAGCCATATCAAAAGTTTTTCAACATGTCACTATTAAATAAATGCAAATTTCTAGTAAATTATTAAGACTATTCATATAATGTGATTTGTTGTCTGGGTAATATCGGAAAATATTATTTTCATATCAAGTCGATTTCAGGTTTTTATTTTACAGTTTAAATTAAATAACCTTTTGATTCTAATTGTATACTCAAAACGATAATTTTAAATGGATTCGAGTTTCTATTTTTTTCACGAGAGAAAAAAATTAAAAATCACATTAAGAAATTATAACACAATCATGAAATTAGGAATCACTGTGTGAAACAGATTAAATGACTTATAAATAAAAGCCATTCCCACCACCTTTATATTTGTCGTCTAACAAAAAAAAAACGCCCAAAAAAACTAAAAAATTAAAGATAAATTAAAAACTCTTTAACTTTAGATTTTTATTGGTTTGTTTAAAGCTATCTAACTGTTTAAATAAGATAGCTTTAAATTATTTTCAGTTTATTTAAAGCTAATTTATATAAAACTGTTTAGACAAGTTAGCTTTATAAGTTCACCTTGTCCTACATTTATGCAGTACTGAACGTAATGGGTTGGATTAATATTCTTCTGTTACGATAACTAGGTGGTGTAATATTTTACAGAAATAACAATAATTACACTATATGTTAAAACTAACATTACAATTGACTTACGTTCAAGATTGTTCGAAAGTTGAGACGGCCTCCTACCTGAAACAAAAGTTAACAGTTAAAATCTCAATGCTAACGAAACTAGCAAAATTAATGGTAACAACTTTGACAATAGTTTTATAGGAAGGGCCTTAACAGCTTTTTCATAGTTTTATATTGCACTGAAATTATAAAATATAACCTTTTTGTATTTCGCTGGTCCTTATCGTGCGGTCTCTTAAGTTATCACCAATCGCCCCATATGGGGCAATTAAAAGGGATTTAGATGTTTCTATACTGGATGACATGTAAGCTTTGTTTCTGGAAAAGACCAGCTGAATGATTGGACAAGAGCAGTACAATTTTGGATTTAAAGAGACCAGAATTTAAGTAAACAACTATACAATGTTATCACAATTTATTTACCTTTTTACAAGTCAAACGTTGTTTAAGTTCAATTATCAAGTCACTAACATTAATTAAAACTGCTTAATTGTATAAAACCAAAGTATTCTGTTTCTTTGTCTATGGCATAATTTTCAAGCTCCTGTGCCTCTATAAAGATTTAGTAGTTATTGGATCGGTTTTTGTTTAAATTCATCAAATAAAAAGATTTTATTTTATTCAAGTCACAGAAGTTATTCACTAACATTACTCAGTATACGACTAATTTGATCAGTAATGTTAGCTGACTAATATGTATCAGGCACACGGCAGAGCGACCAGCGGTCTTTCAGGGAACGCCTTCAACGCAGCAAACGCAAATATGATACAGCTCTCCTTCCACGGTTCCTTGCAGCTCTTCAGGGGCCCAATATAATATTTCCTCTATCTATATTCGACCATTAGTTTTCCTTTATGAACTAATTCAGTGTACCGCTTGTTTCAAAAGTAATGGAAAAAATGAGGCAAATTTTGAAAACGTATTGATGTAATTGATGATTAATAATAATGATAATAAATGATGGCTGCAGCAGTGGAAAAGCATGTTTTTAATTCTTATCTGCATTTATTTTTTCATCTTGGATGCTCAAATAGCCGTCACAGAGATAACATTATTAAAAGCTACAAAAAGCGAGGCAATATTTTATCCTCTAGACTCTAGAACTAAAGCAATACATTTCATTCTTGAAAGAAAAAAACGTTTGTATTTTCCTTTCACAACGAATTATTATTATCTTGTTTAAGAAGAGTATGTATATATATATATATGAATTTCCTTGCTGTTATCCGTACGTCTGTGACATATGGTCGTGGTGCTAAGGCAAAACAAATAACATGCAAACAAAATTAAAACACGCTCTTTTCGCCGCCACAATCCTAAATTAACCTAATTAATACACTTCTAAGTAACGCCTCCTAGTTGCACCTTTACCAATCCCTGGTAATATTATCAAATGCTGCAGTATATCATATTCACATAATTTTTTAAAAGTCCGATATAATTTTAACATTTGATGGAGTTGAATATATTTTATATTTTTTACTTGGTATTAATAATGATAAAAAATATTGATTGTAATATACAACATCATCTTAAGTACATTATATTTTCTTCTGAAATTTCTCTTAGATTAGCATATTTACCATATTTTAATAATTAAAAGTTCAATAGCACATCTTACACTAAGATTTCTACTTAATGGAAAATGTAAACAAGTGAACGACGATTATAATATGTCTTGGAAAAAACACCTTAATACAATACATGAATAAAGAATTCATATTAAAGGAGTTTTAATAAAAAAAGTGTTGTATATTTAGCCTACTGATTGAATTAAACAAAAATGTCTATTTGCGTAATGAATTTCGAGTTGAAATGAAAGCTTGACATTGTAAGCCTCGTGTGTTTTGAACGAGTATATACGATTTAAAACATTCATTTATGATTGAAAATGAGGTTGTTACTAAGAAAGATCGCGACGTGCTAAAAAATGTAAAAACGCACGGCCTCGTTTACTGGCAACTTCAAAGTTTGCACTAATAATGCGTGTTTTAATAAGAATATTTATTTTTCCACATTGAACATTATTACAACAATATTTATGTTTGGAAATTGAATAACCACCTACAACCAATTTTTATGGTTATTTAAGGATTCACATAAGTTACTGTTTTATTATCAGTCCATTCAGTCTTCCCGTGATAACATGCGTACAAGAAGATCGCAACTATTAATAAGTTATTTACTTATCAATAGTTGCGGTCTTCTTGTGCGTATGCTAAATTATAGTACAACATTAAGATATTTATCGCTAACAAAGGTTCACTGTCTAATTCAGTGAATTTATAGATATCATAGGGTCATAGAATGTTATAGATTCATAGAATACTTCGTTTATTGTGAATAATTAAAACTATTAATATCAAAATCAGTGGCGTTGTTAGCAAAACCGTTGTAAAATTTTAGTCTGGCGCAACCAATTAATTGTGAAACGTCAACAAAAAGTAGATTTTCAAAAATGAATATTCCTTTTTAAAATTTAAGTTTTTCCCTACGTAGAAAGAAACTCTGTTTCCACAGTAGATTTTAAACATTTTTCAATGCATTCTACAAGAATCATGAACCGAATAAAAAAAATTGTTATAGCACCATTTAGCAACATAGTAATAATAAAGAATATTTTCCTTTGAAATTTAAATCGTGAAGAGAAATACTCTGTTTGACATGGCTTGGAATTTGTCGAACGCAATTTCACCTACAGGACTGGCTCCCCCTCACTGACACAGACATTGTACAGGGGGTCCGGAAATTATGGTAAAATATTTTAGTATATGATAGTACAGGTAAAAATAAGAAAAAAAGTTCATATACACATAGGTCCAAAAGTGCTTCGTTTTCCGTCTGTGTGTCTGTTTCTGATTTTTACATATTTAATCATATCTCACGAAACTCTAAAACTTCAATCTTGATATATGGATGACCACTATTAAGACCTATTTTTTTAAGAAGTATCAAATTTCTACTTTGTATCATTTCAAAATGGCGACTGTTTTTTTGTTTTCAAAGCTAAATATTTTAAAAACCGTAAATTTTAGAAAAAACTATACAAGAGACAAAAAAGTTGTGAAATTTAATAACATTAACAATGATATTAAGATTATAATGATCGGACGACTAATAACGGAGAAATTCAAACTTTTCTGAATAAAAACATGGTCCTTTAGAACATAATGTCAGAAATTTGCATGTTTTTATTCGAAAAATTTAAAATTTCTCCGTTATTAGTAGTCCGATCATCATAATCTTAGTATCAGCGTTAAAGGGATTAAATTTCACAACTTTTTTGTCCCTTGAATAGGATTTCTAAAACGTACAGTTTTTAAGATATTTAGCTTTGAAAACAAAAAAACAGTCGCCGTTATGACATGGTACAAAGTATAAATTTGACACTAACAAAAATAGGTCTTAATAGTGGTCATCCATATACCAAGTTTGAAGTTTATACGTTAAGAGGTTCGTGAGATATGATTAACTATATAAAAATCACAAACAGACGGAAAACGAAGCACTTTTGGACCTATGTGTATGGACTTTTTTCTTATTTTTACCTGTGCTATCATATACTAAAATATTTTACCATAATTTCTGGACACCCTGTATACTGTGTCGTCCGAGCGGCGACGGAGATGCCCGAACACGCTCGAGGTGGAACGCGTGCGCGATGAAGGTAATGCTACCACGTGATTAATCTTGCTAGTGTTACCGAAAGCTTCTAATGATCATAACTTAAACAGAAGAATTGGACAAATTAGCGTTTTTAGCGAATTTTCCCTACAGGGAAGAAGCTGTTACCGTAGTACTCATTGTAAGGACCTAAGCCCATGACCACGATAACTATTTGTTTTGGGGCTCCCAGAAGCAAAAAACACCATTCGTTCGAATTTATATATGGCCATAAATGGCGCCATTTTCCACCATTTTTTGTATATTTACCATTTTGCATGAAAATACAGTATGTGTAAATATATGTGTTGTAAGATGTTTTTCATTTACATCCAGTATAAAATATATGAAATCAATCTTATTTTCAAATAATTATATACAAACACCCAGAGGGTAAACCCTGAACATTTTTACATATATTAAACAAATCGTGAGCTGCCAGTGGGTAAAGACCAGTCGCAGGACGTGCGATCGTCTGATGCATTGTTCTCTCTAGCTGACGTCTGTGCAGATTTCCTGCATGTCGCAATTTCTTTCGTCGCATTTTGCATTTTTAACTGGATTCATACGTCTATGATACGTCTGGATTCATTCTGGTTCCAGTATCAATCTGGTTATTTAGAATATTCAATATTATTTAAAATATGTCATATGATTTTATTTAAGACAGCCGTCTGTTAATTGAGATGTAACCTTATAAATAAAGTATTATCAATTATTTAACCACTATCGTTCAGCCAATTTCCTTTAAGTTCTTTAAATGAATAGATAAAATTAGCATTACCATAACTATAGCCGCTTTCTTAAAACTTATTTAGGTAAGTCTAAATAAGTTTTATGTAGGAGGCTATCTTAATTAAAAAAATTCTAAACAAGCTTATAAATTCATAAAGCCTACAGAACTTTAAAAATACTTAAACTGTAGGGGATATAGTTTTGTTTAAAGTTGCAATATGATTGTTTTCTGTAGATACTTTGTTTTCAAGATATCTAAGTTAAAGACACCTTAACTTGACACTTAAAAAATATTTCCCTTTCATAAATATACTGAACCACAAAAAATACTGTATGGCAACCGTGTTATGGGTAAACGTTTTCTAAAATAGATTCTAAAAGCCATCAAAGTCTATAAAAGGTTTATTTAAAGTGTAGAGAAACATAGTCAAGATTTTTTAAATAAAATACCATTGTATTTTATTTAGGTACCTAAAGCTGACACTCAAATTCGGCAAGGAACCTGAAACTGACATTTATCGAACCTTAAACTGACACCTACGATTTATGTAATAAATTATGTTGTTATTTGTATAATAATTACTCTTTATCTTTTAAAATGCTATTTATCCTTTAAAATTCAAAACAAAATGAAATATAACTAATTGTTAATTAATTTAACACAATTAAATTAACTTCCTCAATATGGAGGAAGCTATTACTGTGTTAAACTTATGGGTAATAATAAAACATATTTCACTTTTCTTTTAATAAAATTTGGTAAGTGGCTTCTTCTACAGGATATCAAATTGGTTGTGGGTAAGAATAAGCATTTTTCTCTATTTCTGTAACGATAAATCTGCATACACAAATTCCATGTAATTGTTAAGGATAATACTTTTAAGTCGTATATTTAAAAGCATGTGATGTGTCGATGAAAAACTTTACTTCATACAAGGGCTCAATTTGTGATTATATATGTGTTTATAAATTCTAAATTTGCTGGTTATGAGGTCAGTTGCAACGGGGGCATTATCTTTTAAAATCCTTAATCATTCACAAATTGATTTCAGAGTATTTGGAAATTGGAATGGCTGGGTAGCCAGACTCATGGCTCATGGATGGGTTTGCTCATTTATTGAATGTAGCCACATATAATTCATCAAAAATAATACCCCTGTTGCAGCAGACCTGTATACTCATCGAATTTCAATTGCAAAAGAGCATGTTTCAATCCAAAATAGTGAGATTTGACTTGTTTTTGTAAGCTCCTTAAGAATAACATGGAGGATAAGAATGTAGGTTTGCTGCAACATGTACGTTAAAACTGGGCGATTTTAATTCAAGATTTCGTAGATCTGAACTAGGAGAAGTCATATACCAGGTTTTATTAAGATATGTCGAGAAATACGCGAGATATAGAATTTTACTAGAAGAAGCCATATACCAAGTTTTATTGAGATATGTTGAAAAATACGCGAGATATAGAATTTTACTTATTTCCCATAAGGATAACATTGAGACAACGTACTGAGTTTACCACTAGCGATATCTCGGTAACCAATGGTCATAGAGCAACGATTCAAAAATACTAAATTATTTGTTTTTTTTTTAAGCTGAACTCAATGGTGTAAACCAAAATTACATTATTTTAATATTTCTATGTAAAAAATCCCAAAAAAACTCATTTTTGGAGGGGTTTACCTTCCCTTACCCCCCTTCTAATAATCCGATTAGGCTGGTTTTCGAACTTGTCCGAATAGGTATTTCTTTACATGTCTGTGCTAAATTTCATTCAGATTGGACCATTTTTACGCGAGTTGTCGTGCTTAAAAGATACATATATAAGGCCAAAGAAATTATGGGTTTTTATATCCACCACCAGGTTTTCCAGTGACTGCAAGCTTAGGGGCAAACTGCTCGGATGTATCATACATATAGATAAGTAAGTCCGGCTTAATTTTAGCAAATTCTGTGATTTTTAATATCTTGATAAAATAACAAAATACCCGAAAAACCCAACAGAGAAATCATAACAATATGTCATAGTGGTACATGTAATAGGGTGAATTACATTTTAAACTATTTATAATCATTAAAGCTAAGCGAGCGTCAATTTTAAATAAAAATTACATTCGTGGTATTCCAAAAAGTGTAAAAACGAATTTAGAGAAACTCAATTTGCTGGAATCGCACATAACAACGCGAGATAAAGGTACTTGCAAGTATTTTAGGCAAATTATTATATTTGCAAAGCAAACTAAGTAAGAGAAGTTGGTTAAAGCTTTAAACAACAGTTAAAAATCTGTTAGTGTGCTAAGCATGTATGAGAGATACACTGACACAGCTAAAAAAATTTTAATCAGCCGATTTTTCAATCAAACTAGGTTGAAAAATTAATTTTTAACTTTTTGAAGTAGGATTTCTAAGAAAAAATGTTCTCTCCATCAATAAAACCAATAACATAAAACATAAAACTAATAATTGATTGATGTAGTTTGGATACATAAAAAAACTAATAAACTCTTTGCATTACCTTAGTTAAATAGGTCACTCTACCCTGAAACATAGTCCGATGATGAGTTTTTTCTCTTAAAATGGAACACTAAAAATTTATAGTCGTCATCGTACCATTGCGAGCCTCGAAATTACGTAGCTGATTCTCTACATTTGTCATATAAAAAATTAGCTGTTTAAGTCATTCCAAAGCTAGCAGTTGTACGAGCCGGCCGAGCATGTAGCGTGTTGCCTCAATACCGATGAGCATAAATTTGCATGTAATTTTCCATAAGAATAAGTGACTAATTTTACGGAGCAATATACCTTAACTAAGCAATGAAATAAATAAAAGACCTATTTTTTAAATATTGTCTTGGACTATTTCATTCAAGCCCTGAAAGGAACACGTTTCTGACTTCAAACATTTGATATGAGGGTTTCTAGGTTTGCATTACCGGTAAAATATAATTTTCAAACAAATGCATTTGCAGGTTAAAGATATATATAATAGGATCTTGCGGGTGGTCACTCGCAAGGTCTTTCACACGGTTATGATACATTTGATTTACAATTACATTTTATATATATATTAAAAATAAAATTATTAATTAAAATCATTTAAAATATCAAAATTTACACTAACGATAAAATTTATACGATAGTATAAATCAATAGATGTATGGATACTACTATTTTTAGTATGATAGGTATTGTTGAATTAAGTGAGAACAAATTTTATTTATAGAGTGTAAACGATTTGAACTTATTCAAATTAACTTTGTTTTCTCAAATGTTATGGAGGTCGACACAACTTCTCATTTTGTAAATATTATTATGTAATAATATTCGATAACGTACAAGGTTCAGAAAACACTTTTAAGTTTATTTTTATACAACAACTTGTTTTGAGTGAATAGTTAAGAATGCTTTTAATAAAAAATTATAAATTTTTTTCAACATAAAACTGATCTTAAAGACAACTAATTATTACCGACAATTTTCACGCGCACAAATGCTATAGAGGATAAAGACCACGATCGCCAACCTAAGCTGATTTTAACTGTGGATTTATGCATGTGCGAGAGCCCACTGTACTTCTCTACGCTTACACAACGCTTCTTCTTCTTCCCAATACAACTCTTCTTCCGGTTTCCAGAGAAGAAGTGAAAATGTTCGAAACGGCTTCTTGCTCATTCATTAGAAGTGAAAGTGTCTGCACAAACCAGCTTAAACATTTGGAGATGTTTCCAAAGTGTGTAAGATTTACTGCACATATGCATAAATAGATTCGTTTGATACATACATATACATTATATGTATTTATAAATATTAATAAATACATAAACATGCATAAATTCAGTTGGCGCTTTTAAACATATTTTAAAGTCTATTCGTTATTTAATTCATTACTTGTCAAGTATCAATATGAGCTTGTTTATTGCTACTTGAAGCACCGAAGGGTCATTTTATCAGACGTTTCAAAACTGTAAAAAATGTTTCCCGACAAAAAAGGTGAATACAAATTTTACGTCTTCGAAAAATTATACACAGTCAATAACGTGAAAAGAGACACTTTCATACGAGCTCACGCTGTTTAACTATTTATTGTTTAATTAGTAGAGATATAATTTTTGCGACTACGATTTAAACAGTCCTGTGGACCGAGCTGCGCTCAGTAGGTCATTATTTTTCCAAAATTTACTTTTGTCTTAATCTTATAAAACGTATGACTAGACATCTTTAGTTTTGTTTATATTTTTACATGTTTAGCTTTCAATTTAGCAATTCATATGACCAAAATTATACAACTTCTATTATTGATTTATTACGTAATAAGATTTTGTGTGACCAAGTAACCAGCGTGGAACATATTTATGTGAACAATATTACTTATTTCCCAAATTTGAAGGACACCCACAAATTTGTTTTAGAGATAAACTCACAAACAAGCAAGCAATCATTGCTTATATAAAAAAAACAGAATTAATTATGAAGGAAGTCTTAAATGTACACCATTATTAAAGTTTTCCTAATTTATAGCTGGAATATAGTAGCCAAATAGTGAAGTAGCAACACAATGAGTGATGACTCATGCGCAGAAGGAGCTGTAAACTAACATAATTACCGTGAAGAACGCAATACTCCACGCTATGAAACAGTAAGTGTTCGAACGGCACGGAGATATCGCTGTACATTGTTTAAACTGCTTCACTTAAAATTCACCTTCTTACATTCTTACCTTCTTACAAGCAGGTTACATGAAACCTGCTTGTTCTTTACAAACATTTGGATACGTATGCGTATATTGATGAAAAAAAGGTTTATGAGGATTGAAAGGTTTATGGTTTTGAAAGCAATGATTTACTGAAACGATATTCAATATAACACAAGATATACAGCTTTTTTACATTCAATAAACATGCTGAAATGTTTATTTTACAATTTGCAGACTTTACTCAGCTATTTGTCAAACGCAAGTAATCATGAGTGAAATTTAATTGAAGTAAATAATTAGGCATATTTTGATTTGGATTTTTGCGGACATTTGCCATTACTGATTAGTAAAAAAACAAGTTTCACGACGTTTCGGGATCTGGAATCTGATCCCGTCTTCAGGTTCTTCAGGTAGAAGAAAACCTAGAACATAACAAGATTAGTAACACATAGCCAGGAAAACCTGGACAAAAACACAGCTAAAACAGAGAACTGTAAAAGCAGTCACAAAAACTCTATGCTGAAAAGAAAAACAATATCACAAAATAACACAGAAATCACAAGTATCAAAAATCACCTCAGCTCAGCTCTGATTGGGTGTGGACGTCCTCTCTCCTGTCTGGCAATTCTTGATACTTGTGATTTCTGTGTTATGTTGTGTTATTGTTTTTCTTTTCAGCATAGTGTTTTTGTGACTGCTTTTACAGTTCTCTGTTTTAGCTGTGTTTTTGTCCCGGTTTTCCTGGCTATGTGTTACTAATCTTGTTATGTACTAGGTTTTCTTCCACCTGAAGACGGGATCAGATTCCAGATCCCGAAACGTCGTGAAACTTGTTTTTTACTAATCAGTGATGGCAAATGTCCGCAAAAATCCAAATCAAAATATAAAATCACCATCACCAACAATTAATTTCAAACAAGGAATTAGGCATGTCTGTAACGCCCGTCAGCAATGAGTAATAGCCATTCACTACTGTTGTAGCTTTTTACAGAATTATTGACTTTGTATTGCCTTTGTTAAGTATTTCCGGAAGTTGTCGATGGTTACAATTGGGTTATTTCTTATAAAGTCATTGTTAATTTTGGGATTTCGAGAACTCCTCGCCCAGTCAGAACAAACTGTTGGTTCGGTGGCAAATAAAAGATAGGTGATTTTGAAGGGAGTTAAAATACATTTTATTTGATCTTGATACAGAATGAAAGATTTTCAAACTATTTTGATTTTGATATTCTTAAATTGGTTTAACCAATGTACCCTAACTAAATTGAAATGGCATTTTGGATCCTGAAATAAAGAGAGGACTGACAAGCAGGTGAGATAGTGAGGAGTTTTTGCAATCTACGGTAAAATATAACACGATAATCGTTAAATGGTTAAATAAGCTGATTTCCCCCATTTAGCACAATGTTAAGGAATACCGTTTAACGTTTATCGTATTGCTTTACCGTGAATGGCTAAAACTTCCTAATAGGGAGTTTTTGCAATCCACGATAAAACAATACGATAAACGTTAAACGGTAAAATCAGCTGATTTTCTACATTTAGCACAACGTTAAAAGATACCGTTTAACATTTATCGTATTGTTTTACCTCGGATGGCAAAAACTCCCTATTGAAGACATTGAAGACAGTAAGCTACCAAAAGGGTTATTGAATGAAATTCAAATATGGCATTTGGTATAAAAATGAATACGCTTTTTATGGTTATTGTCAAAAAAGAACAATTAAATTATGAACATTGAACAATTACTCAGTGAAACGAATGTATAAAACTTACATCAACAACGTAGTATCACGTCTGTTTAGCATTTCAATGGTCTTAATAAGTAGTGAGAGTGTATTATGTGTTTTATAAGGAATTTATGCAATGGATATTCATTAAAATCTATTCACCGATGTCATTCATTAATGTTTATGACTTTGACCATCACATTATAAGATCCGCAACTCAATACAACACTCCAGGCTTGCATTTCAATACAACACTGCTTGGAGTCGTACTTACTGAAAGAAGTCTTTATACTGACGAGCGTCGACGGCAAATAATTCAATGTCACAGGCAAAAAAAACATTGCAAGGAATAAGGAAAAACTTGCAATTTCACGATGAGACAATGGACTTGTGGAAACGACCTCAAACCTCCGTGGCATCTTCGGTATAGTTTGGCCACCTCCAACAATTTGTTCCTTCCGGTAGAGGAATATCCGTGACCTTGACCTTGGAGGGCAGCGGAGCGTGGACGTGGAGGTAAACAGTAAGAGTGAGAGAGTAAGAGAGAAAAAGAGAGTGAAGGAGAGAGGAGTCATCGGGCTAAGTAACAGGTGGACAAAATACCAAACAGAGCAGGTCATGACGTCTTCGTTGATACAGTCAATAGTTTTTCGATGTGGTTAGTTGGTTTTCGATACTTGATCATCGAATATTGCAACTTATATATTGCATCAAAGTTACCAAAAATGCTGTATTGTACAGTGGTAGAAATCTTGAGCAGTTTTGAATTTTATAAATTTCTTTTGATAAAACAATATGTTCCGATCGTAAATTCAATTCTAAGTCAACAGCTTGTCCACTGTGTTAGAGAGGGCGAACCCATGTTGATTGGCTTGAGTTCTTCAACCCAATAGATTCAACTTCCCAATAGAAATAAATGTGGTATATCACAATTCCATCTCCTTAACCAAATGAAATGATTGTTACAGGAATATTTTATATTGCCTGCTTATATCTAATTACTGTAATGTTGCTTATCTCAATTGTTCAAATTCTTTAATATAAGACTACACATCGAAAGTAAGTTTTTTACGATTTAAACTACAATGAGGCTGATTCATTAAAGGCAGTATTTAAAATCAAACTGCCTGCCTAAGTTGACTCTGGAACATAGTCTTTGAACTAGCTTCTTAATTAAACGCAACAATATCGTAAACAGCCCATTTTATGCTAAAAAAACATTTCAAGCTAAAAATTTATATTTCAACCGTTATATATTTAGTGTTATATATAACAAGGGAAACGACAGATATCGCAGCTATCAGAGGCAAGACTGATTTAGCAGAATTCTTAAGTTATCCTTTGCTACCGACCATGTTAATATTATGTAGCTTCTCAAAATAGTTTACTTTCAAGATCGTTCCTATTGTCCCATTTCCAATTATTGTTAACGCGGACACTCATGACTAACTATCCCTAAATACGTATTGGACTAGAAAATAAACTTACCTTTTGGCTGTCTACAGATTTGTTAACCAAATATAATGATAGATTGGCCCAGCGGAGTGATGTTGATGCTAGTTTGAATTTAGGTGTTGTGTAGATGCCTGATGTTGACAAGCTAAACTTAACAGCGTGCGCTATCCTGGGACTTGTACGTTTGTGTTAGGGTTTATCCTGTGGTTTGAGTGTTTTTATGAGTTCTGGATGGGAAACAACCAATGACTGACTTTGAAACTGACCGGGAGAGAGGCAATCATTGATGTTATAAAACGTTTTCCAAAATCTTTGATCATTTCATCGTAAATATTGCTTTTCTTGGTTTATATCTAATTTAAATATATTCTTGCTTTATTAAAATATTTTATTAGTTTAACCTCGATTTATCACAGTCTAAAATTCAGATTGAAGAAAAATCAAACTTTTTTGCTAAACTTAAATTCAAAGTCCCGAATTCACTAGAGAACAAATCAAAAGTAATCTATATTATAATATAAAAACCTTAAAAGAAAAACGAGGAGGAAGAAAATCGAGTAAACATCTAATGAACATAGAATTAATTATAAATTTATGAAATATACATAGGATGAATATCGAGTTTCCAAGAAAATAAATTTTCCATAAATCTCTTGGAAAAAATAACTTAATATTACTGTATTTTTAAGACAAATTGTTTTACAACGAAATTTTTGATCTCAATAATTTGTCCACTATCAAGGAATCACCAGTCCCGGATATTTTAAGGTCCGGCTCGAGAAAACCGAGAATCTACAAGGTCTTGAAACTCATTCCGTCGAAGGTCATCGTCGAGTAAAACATTCTATGGGACAATTAGTAGACTTCAGACTGTCAAAGGTTAGACGCAGCGTTAGTCGCGTGAGGTTGCTTGTTCACGGCGTTATCTGCGTTCAATGCTTGGGTTCGGACCGTTTCGCTGGAGCCACTTCTAAAATATGTTTGGAATTTAAATGGGACCAAGAGCTTTGATGTTTTTTTTGCAAGGACGCAAGGGACATAAATATAAAACGCACGACAGTCAATATAGTGTAAAGATTTGGGTTTTATTTTCACCAATAGCTAATTATCCCTGACGAATAATAGGTGCTGGATTTTAGGATTACCTTTGAAACTAAATGAAATCACGCGACCATGTATTTGTTTTGTTACAAACGTTTTAACAAGTTTAATAAAACATAGTACATTTTCAAAACCATGTCATCCGTACATCCAAAACGATCCAGGAATTAGGCTCAAAAAGCTTAAACGTATATAGGCTCAATTGTGACAAAGAACAATATTTAAATCTTTTGATTTCGTTTCTATCATGTCTTATCAGAATTATATAGGTTTTCAGCTAACATAAATTGTTATCTTTGTAATATTGTGTCCAAACTTTATGTAGCAGAGCGAGTCGTTTTGTTTATCTTGAGAAGACATAAATCATATGGAAGTTTATTTGCAATTGATCCGCTGACGTCACTTTATGATTATATCCTTACCAATATTATTTAAACTTCACTGCCGACATTGTCATTGAATGTTTATTGCCTTTAGGTTTTGCTATTGTTATTCTGTTTATATATTTATTTTCATTCATATCACAAAGTAAATTATACTAGATATAAATGTATTGTTTTTTTATGAAAAGCGCTGTGAATCGCCAATTCGGAAGCATATCGTAATACTGGTGTCAAAACATTTTATAAAAATTGCTCATATTGTAAAAAAAGGAGAGACGACAATTTTTCAAAGCGCGATTTTTAAAATTATACGTCATCTAAGATAACACTTGTTGGAATCCTTTGACAAGTTTTGTTTAACAGGGATCAATATTTGAAACCACCAAATAGATTTTTAATGAAATTGAGATTTATTTATTCAATTAATGTTGATACCGGAACGATTAGGTATATTAATGATATTTATTAATAACGTATGTAAAACAATTCCAAAATCACTATTCGATAGAAGTTATTACATGAACCTAAATGTAACTCCCCTAATAGTCACTTATCTTTTTTTCCGCTGAAACAACCGTTTATGCTAATTAGGTGTGGAGGCACGAAATTTCAAAACTAAGAATGACGTTTTAGGAAACAACCCCAATGTAGTAAATACCAACAACTCCCTACGAGACCGAACAAAGACGATACAAAGTAAAATACTCTGTTAAAAAATTCAACAATTTTAATTGGCTATTACTAATCAATTTTAAAATGCTGCAACAGATTGTAATGACAAGTTTTTAACCTACTTTCCTTATTGGCTAAGAATGCGTTTCAGGAATGACGGGTGTAGATCAATAAAACGTATAGCCTATGGTGGGAAGCTGAGAAATCTCTGCACTATATACTCCATAACTTGAGGCTTCAGGACTGTAGATTTATCAATCTTGATAACGATTTTTTCGGCAATCATGGTGTAACAGGCTCGTGACTCATTTATTAAATCCAATATTATTCTCAACCCATAAACGTAGCTGTAGTCGGGCAGACGCCCGTAATGTTAAATATAATATCATAGTCAAAATCTTTATTTACTTAATGCACATTTGGTACAATTAATAGTGTCATATTTATGTAGGCTATGTAAAGCACAATCTCATGTTGCTCTAAATATCAATAGGAAATGAATCACAGTTTTATTGGTAAGCCTAATCTAAGGTTAAAACTAGAGTTGGGTGCAAAGTTTCTCTTCAAAATAAAATAGCTCTATTTAAGTATTCTTTCACCCTGATTTTAAACCTAGAATTTTACATATTTAATATTTTTGGGTTGTAATTTGAAACTATATTTCCAATGAATGCAGGTTTTTCTTTTCAAACAAATGATAGAGTATCAGGTAAGTACGTAAGTATCTGCTGTTGATACTTAATATATATAGGTTAATATATAGGTTTTATTGCTTTCAATCGTTTCATTGGAAAACTATATTGGCTGGGATTGATAGAGGACGTCTCTTAAGACTCAAGTGAGTATGCTACTGTAAACTATAACAACTTCTTCTATAGTGGATCTTACTAAGAAAAACGAACAACTACAATTGATTTTCAATTTCATTCTGAAGAGAAAATTTTTAAGCAAACTGTAATTAACTGATTAAAAAAACATATAACAAAATCCTCTAGTGGTAGCTCAGTTGATCTATGTCTCCTTTAAAATTTCTCTCTTACTGGGTAGTGGATTGCCTGAATCGTAAATAAAATACTTTTGGTTGATCCTAGGTCAACGTCACAAGGCATTCCATTATGGATACCTCGCATAAAATTTAGAGTTTACTATAGTAAGAGAATTGTCAGTTTACCTTCTGTATAAATTATTGTTAAAAATACAAGTATTTTCAAACAGGAAATTTGTATTTCTAATCATGTAATGTTATAGTCTTTAATTTTATCATTAAAAAATTAAGCTATTCTTTAAATTGGTTCTCTAAAGTAAAAATTTAAAAACTAGTTTTGCTAAAAATCTGAATCACCAAACACCGTTTTAATCTTTCCTTTTCAACTTAAAACGTTTTCACACCTCAAAACCCCAGAAATCAAATGGTAGTCGCTGTCACGCAGCGGACATTGTAGATTGAATTTGTATAACCATCAATACCAATCGGAACTATGAGAAAATTCCATTTAATCTGCGGCATTGTTACATAGCGTTGCTTGAACACCTGCGCGCTTCTCATTTAGCTCACACCTGAGTCCATACGCTACATACACGAAGGCGATGAAGACTCGAATACATCTGTGAAACGCACCGACGTGATTTATTCCCTAGGCTGAGTCGGAAAGACAAAAAAGTATTAAAGACTGAATAATGTGATTTGTTTTAAATTCATTGCTTACGGGGGTAACGTCAAAATTCATTGAGTTAAACCTTTGATTAGTAAACACAAGCGTCATTAATATCCGGATCTGAAATATAAAATCTCTTCAGGTGAAGCATTTTTCATTTCATTCAGTGAATTGTACGTTTTTCTTTTAAATTCAAAAATATTAATCCGCTTATAATATATCTTAACCAAGCAAGATTTTTAGGTACCGCTGAACGGTAGAAATAATTACTTGGATTTGGAAAGAGCTCGAGAGTGGTTGGGTTGCAAGACCAAAAAATAACCAAAGATTTCAGGAAACTGTCTAAGAATTTTTATGATCACTAACCTACCGCCAAATACGTGTATATAAGAGTTAATAACTCTTACGCTTACGACAAAAGGTAAAATAAAGGGTTTACCGCACATGATAATATTTCTATTGAACTCCTGTTTCTACAAGGTAAAACAGCCCATAAAATGTAAATATTTGTTCATCCCAACCGATGATTCTCATCCATTCCCCGTCAAAACAGACATAAATCAAAAGCTCCCGAGTAGAACGTATTCCCCAGTAATGACCAGCTAAAAATAGCGGGGAAGAGTGACGTCATTTCCAATTTCGATATAATGAGCGGGTGAGCGCACAAAACGAGCAATAGACCCGCGACCCACAATTATCAGCGAACCGGCAACAGCCTGCCAGGGGGGGAGGGAAGGTCAGGAGAGGAGATGTCCTGCGTCCTTCGCCAGGAATCCGGGTGTCCTTGAACATCCTGGGGTAGAATCACCCAGAGCCGTGACGTCATGAGCGGAGCGAGCGAGGAACGACATGTCCGAATTTCTGTCTAGAAATCTGAAATCTACTCCTGACAGGTGAGTTTTTCAGTGACACCCAGGGCGGACGACGTGCCTCGGCGGATGTGTAGTCAAATTTAAACTAAGAATTGTGACAGATTTCTTAATTGATGACAACAGCCTTTTTTATATTATCATCGTAACTTTTTTATGACTCGGATAAAGCGAGAAACCACATAAACAATTTAATTGTAGATATATGATTTTGCCGTTTTCGTAATAGCCGGTTAAGGAAATGTGTCCATATACATAAACTTATATTGCACCTTGCATAAGTCTTGCAGGAGGAAAAACAGGGATTAGTTATATCACACAAAATAAATTCGTTCTTTACAATCTAAGATCAATGGTAAATTTACCACATTGATGATTTTTTTCATTCAGCTTTTTTTATCATAACAACGTTTATCGATCTCTTAAACTAATCTTCCTTTTGATAGTTCGTTTTAAATAATAGTCTAAAATCAACAACTAATCTAACTACACAGATTGGGTAAAATTTACAACCAAACTAACCCATGAGCATTGTAAGGCTAAATTTTATAAATAAGCATGGGTGAAAACTACTTATAAGGCATTCAAGACTTTGTTTGACCCACATTGCCAAAATAAAAAAGCGACTTAAAGGATGCGTTTTTACTGTATAAAGTTTTTTATCGTTTTGTTTTATTGCATGTATGCACAAACCTCGCACTATTTCATATGTACATTGTGCTGAGGTTTATAGTCTGGAAACAAATTAATCCAAAGTAAGGTAATTTCATCAATCTTTACTTAATTCAAAATTACTTCAATAATATCTAACATGTATTGGGAAGGAAGCATTTTATATGACGAGCAAAACATGTTAAGACCAACATAACATGTTTATATGTAAACATATCCCTATTATTTTTTCAATTATTTTTTGCTTTTACTCATAGACATCAATCTAATTAATTTTTTTGATATGGTTTTAATTATATATAACTGACCGTTAAGAAAGCTGGTTGGTTTGATTTCCTATGATTAGCCTACAACATAAACTACTTCCGTTTTGAAAGTTTTCCGGGTAGTAAAATTTCAATTTTGGTCATTAATCTCGCATCTCCATATCACTATAATTTATCTTCGAGTTCGTGCGTAGGCCTAACGATCGTAGCCAATTATAATTATCGAATGGTGAATATAGCCTTTGTTTTTGAATAATTTGAATTTCCAAGACAAATCGATTTCCGTAAGACCATCGATGGCTTGATGTGTGATCATTTTGTTCCTATCAAGACCTAATAATTGGATAGAACAGGTGATACGAACGTCATGAACACCTGAAAACATGGTGACATTGAAAACACATTTTAAATCTTCTATCTTAACAATCACCGTTGTTCAACATACGAAGTGTTTCCACTGAGCAGGCAGAGAAACAAACTGGTAGAACATTAAAAAGCACACACGCTGTTTTAATCTATAAATGTAGAATACTTATCACAATAATTCATATCACGTGCATGACATTAGGCTTCATGCATAATTTTGATCACCTCGATTCACTAGTGGCGCAGATTTTTATTACAATTTCCAACGAAATTTACTAAATCGTCTGTTTAACCGATCGATTGTTACAATTGTCTTTCATAGTATCCTCGCCTCTATTGGTTAACCATAAGAAAGCGATTGAAGCCCCCTGCAGTGATGGTTGCTACACTACAATGAGCTCTTTAATCCTTGCTAAGATTAGAATAGAAACTGCCCTAATTAGCTTTTGTACTAAACACTTTCTCCCAATGAAAATAAATACTGTCTATTTAAGGGAAACATTTAATCGGGACGAAAAATTATGATATCTGATAAAATTCATCGTTTGGAAAAATTATGTTCTGTTTGAGGTTACCTATTTCTGGGTAAAGAGTGGGTATTTGGTGTACTCTTTAGATTGATTTTATTCTTAATTCTTCATATCATGATTTATTATTTGAAGAATAATTACTAAAACTAGTTTCAAGTGCAAAGCAGAGAACTTAAAAACAAGTTTCAGATTAACTTTCAGGTGTGTACAGGTAAGGTTGAAAACTTTTGACTTCTTGGACGAGATATAGTTTCTAAGTTCTCTGAATTACGATAGTTTAAGAAACTAATTGTTGGTGTATATTCATTTGTCCCAATAAAATGTCCAAAAAAGTCAAAATATATGTAAACATTTAGAGGAGAAAGTAAGTATTATGTCCAAAATATTCTTATGGAGGGGTTGCATGTAAATATGTTTGAATTTGTTCCTGTTTCTAAACCTCTTGAACATCTTCAAATGTGTTCACAAATTTAATTAAATACAGTATTTCTTAAGCAGGACTTAACCTCTTGCTAATATGCGTATAGTAATCAAAAGAAAGTACATTAAACCATTCGGTACAGTAAATGATGACGTGAGAAATTACTGAATCAATATTAAAACTGATAACAACCAGAGATAAGGCGAGGAGTGCTATCATGATACGAAAACTTATCGGTTGGTGTTCCTTCAACATTGCTATGTTCGAAGGAAATAAATATAAGAACAAAAGAACATAATGAAGTCATAACTATTGCCTACACTCTCAATTGTTGCTCGACAAACAACATCGCATGTCAAGGATTGACGAAGAGTCATGTCTAATTAATTTTATTACAGCTGTTTACAACCACTTCCTCTAGCTGGTTAGTAAAGGCCAGAATATTACGACTTTGAAAAAAAACAAGGTTTCACAACGTAGCAATCATGTGAATACATCGCAAAATTAAATAAAACACTAAGTTCTCAAAGTAAACACGATCTACTTACTACTCCCAGAGGCGATGGAGCCCCTGGCGCCTTTCTTCGGGAACAGGGAGGTATCCTGGAATAAAAAAGGGGCGGAACACCTCCTACTGTGCCCCGTGTACAGACCGTCGACAGCCATCGTTGACACAATCACACGACACCAGCTCTAGCACCGACTACTTCCACCGCGCACCCGGTCACAACTGTAGGCGAGCTACCGACTGCGGTGAGGTTAGGTTAGGTTTATCTAACTCATGATCTCCCGCGACTCGGCGACCGGCGACCGACTGACTCATCACCGTTGATTGCACATCTGTGCTGTATGCGTATGCTGCATTCTGTATGCTTGTGTCGCAGTGCACACTTGTGTAGTGCACACTTGTGTCGCGGTGGAATTTACCGTGATAAGGATTAAGGTGTGGAAAGGATAGACAGCAATTAATTGTGGTGTTCTTTGGGGGTAGACGATTGAAATTAAATACGTAGTTGAAATTAGTATGAAAGGGAGTATTTTTTGTATGTCTAGAGATTTAATTTAGGTCGGAAGTAGATTTTTACTCAAACCTCCGGGATAAACTGAGGAAATAATTTTTTTGCAATCTTCCTTGAATACAATTCTAGATTTAAATAATATTTTTACGAAGTATAACTTTAATTCGTAAGTTTATATTACATTTCTACCAAAACGAATTATTCTATTTATCCTAAGAAAAAAATCAAAAAAAGAATTCCAACATTTGCGAATTTGAAATGAAAAAATGTCTTTATTAAAGGGTACAGTCTGCCCTTGATTAGCACAGTTCTGTCCTTAGTAGTCTTGAGCAGAAAGAACGAAACAGATAATTTTCTTTCCCTGTTCAAGAAAAACTGCAAATGTTAGTTCTGTCGGATACTTGAACACCTCCCGTAAACTCGCAAACTGAAGGAAAACGGATGAGCTCTGATAGAGCCTCTGCAAAAATTGCAAGCAGGAAATTTGAAACAGAGCGATTTCCTAGATTAAACTGAAAGTTTTACATTAAAATATAATTTTAGGATATCTCAGATCGATGTCCTCTTCAGGTATTGGAATGAAATTTGTAATGTTGTAATATTTGGGGCGTAATGCATTTTTTGGTAGTATAGATAACAATTCTCAAAACCGTAATTAATTTATTGTCTCTGGCATATTAATGACAACAATGCTCAAATATTAGGAAAAATGTCAATCACAGACCTTCCCACAATTACCTGTAAATATACAGTGTAAATCACAGTTCTGATCAATGAGCTCGGGCTGAGGGTGTTATAATTAAATAAATCCTCTTTTTTCTGCACAATATATAAGTACGATATTACATTATAATGGATAACAATAAATAAATTCATTATTTTTCCGAATAATAAAAAGCTAGGCTGATCATATCATGACAGTAGTACTAGAAAAATAGGGACCCTAGGACGTCATGTCCGTGTATGGGTTTCTTTATGAAACTAAAAGAACAAGAATTAAGGCCCAAATCATATGAAACCGGATATGCTATAAAAAATATAAACGATTAAATTTTATTCCTTTACTCCATACACCATAAGTTCAAACAAGAAAAGGAAAATCTAAAATGGGTTGAATTACAATTAGTTTTTCTGTCATTACTTCTGCTAACAGGCTACTACTAATACAAACAATACAAAAACAATCAAAGGAATACATCCGCAAGTACGTAAAATTATCTCTTTTCTTTTAATTGTAGTTTTATTATGAAATAAAGATTTACTGCATTTTACTTCTCAGCTCTTCAACATCATCGAAATTCTCACCTACTTAAAAAAATCGCTACCTACCTTGTATTTTATCGCTTTAATAATGTTAGGAAGTTTGTAAAAAATTGCAATAAAATAAAACGTATGAGTAAAAAAGGTGGAATTCGGTCTCGGCACATTACAGTAACCTGCATTTCTTAGCCTTAGCTTCAATCACTACCTTTCAAATTCTCGTGAAAGAGTTTAGTTGCCTTATAAGGAAAAAGTGATCTTAAAAGAAATATATTTAATGGTTCAAAACACGAATCTGGGTTCAATACGTAACGATGTTCGTGCTTGTTTCTCCTACAAATAATCCCCACAAATAATTTTTGAAGGGTGGCGATTGATCTTAAATTTGTGATATAAGTGCCTCCCCTAAAAACTATCCCATATTTAAGTTTGCTATTAACCATGGCAAAATGTAAGCTTCTTAAAATATTGATTGGATATATATTTTGTAAAAAAATAAAGAAGCTTAATAGTAGCCATTTTTTTTATTTGAATTTAAATGAATGTGATTTCTAAAAAGATTCGCCGTCTAGCATAAGCCCCAGATATTCTGTACTATTACTTGGATTTATTGAGCAATCATAAATGTGACAGCTTCCAATACACAAGTATCACATTTGTGTAACAAATTATAGAAAAATTGTACTTTTTTTACTCAAAGAAAAATTTATGAAAATGGTTTTATCAGTACTTAAGTACTATTTAACAAACCTCCCACTTGATAGCATCCAATTCCTGGCTAATCGTCAGCAAAGTTACTTTTCCATGTAAACTATTATTCTGTGCTTCTTATTCTGTGCTCGCCGGTTCGGACTTATTTTGGCTTTTACCTCTTTTACCAATGCCAAAATCAACTTGGAGATAATAACAGACATGGGGTAAAAATCAAATTTATTTACTTTTTTCTTTTTATAACCATCAACAATCATATTCTGAAATGACTTGAATTCTTTTATTACAATATTTTACAGATTTAATTACTTAAGGTAAATGTGCAGCAGGCAGAAGTGCATCTCTTAAATGCAACTATACAATTTTATGACATATTATGATATAGATCAGTATTGTTATCATAACTTCGTTTTTCTTACACAGTTATATTAGCGATTTCTTTCAATTATAGATGAAAGGTGACAACCCTAATTTGGTATTGATATAAACAATTTGGTGTCTAAATTTCATAATAATATGAGTGCAGTTTTACTCCAGAATTGATTTACGAACAAAAACTAAGCAGCAACTAAGCAGTATTGTATAACAAAGTGAACAATTTTTGAAATAGGCTTATAGGCTCTTGGGCGATTATCTGACTTTTAATGACTGAATTTACAACATTACTGTCATAGAACTGTGAATCTAATTTCATATCAACGATAAATTCATGTTTTACACTTTCCTGCAAACTTGCAGAATAAAACATTATTCTTACCACATACTTCATTCATGCTTTAACGTATTGCTCTTTCTTGTGGTTGATTTTTCGTAGTTTTTTGTTCGTCAGATCCAGAAAGTAGCAATGGAATAATTTCAAATTTCGTTTTAATCTCTACTGGTCAGCTCAAGTTTTAGGCTGGTCTAGTCAACTTGTCTTTTGTTATGCGGGGTTTTTGTATCGGTTGATGAATAATAGTAATAATAAGGCTAAAACATAAAATATAACAAACAAAAACTTAAAATTTTCTTTAGCTAAAAACAACAATTTTTCATTAGCTTAATATATTGTTTTTGAATTTATTCCTATGCGATTGAGAGAATCACTGAAGTAATTACGTTATGCCAATCAATCGCTCAATTTTTTGTTTTAGTTTCTTTAAGAAGTATTTATATCAATACAGTACTTGTAATATACTAGAGGCTTGAAGGGGCTAATAGCCCCTAAGCATAATCCTTATTTACTATACAGTATACCCCCTCTTAACCGACCTCGTTTTGACCGACGATCGGATTATCCGCCCTTGCCGGTCAAACATTTAAAGATCGTTTTAATCGGCCCCCTTTGTGAACAGTTCGGTTTAACCGCTCTTTTCTAGGAATTGCGGCATTTCCGTTCCCATACTCGGCGATGGGAACGTTACGTCTAATATTTAGTTTATTGAAGTGATTTGTTTTGACCGTGCTTTGGGGTTGTTTGTGACATTTCTACAGTAATCATTTTGAAAAATAGGTTGGTAATTATAGTATATTTTCTAAATAATCCAAGAACTGCTTTATAATGATGTTAATATAGACTCCTAAATTAACAGAGCTTTTATTTTTAGGTGCTTAAAGGATTACCCGTTTTAAACGACCTTTTAAGTTATCTGACCTAGGTCCGGTCCCGTAAGGTTCGGTTGATAGGGGGTCTAGTGTAGTACAAAATACCTTCTTAGAAAATAGGAATTTGGTTCCACATAATTATGATAATTTCTAGCATTTCTGGTTTTAAGTAAACAAAGCAGACCTTTTTACATCCCAATGGTTTTTAAATGACAGCTAATTTACGTTATTTCTCATTTTATAGTAAGCTTAAAGCAGTTTCAGTATTTTCCCCGAGTCCCTCTGGGATGGTCAGCCCCCCCCCCGTCATCCTTCGACCTTCCCAACGCCCACAATTTCGGCGTAAAAAATTCCCTTACGTAATTATATATAATTAGATCATTTGGTATTAAATCTGCATCGTTATAACATAAACTAAACAAACGTACTTAACTTTTGTAATTTTAAATTATGAAAAAATCAAACCCTTAATTATTATAAATTAAAAAAATCTTAAATTTAAAATCTTTTTTTGTAGTACATTGAACGTGCATAGTTAGCTTCATTTTGAAAAAAATCCCGCATGTCAACATCTACCATATGGCTTTGAATCAAGCATTAGCACCACATGTTTAATGTAAACAAAGCAGACGCTTTTCAATCCCAATGCATTTTAAATGGAATATATTTTTCGTTATTTCTCATTTTCTGGTAGATTTGGACATAATCTGATATTTTTCCCGATCCCCTGGGACCAAGATCTTTAATTTGAGCCATCTCCCATCGTCCTGCGAGCTGTCAAACTCTCACAATTTTGATTTAAAAAAATCGCTTAGAGAATTAGTAATATATAGATTTGGAACCTGATCAACAATATGAGTGTAAATTTAAGTTTTAAAACAATAAAATTAGAATACCTTGTCGAATCTACTATTACTTCAAAAAAAGATTGGATAATGTAATTTAATGTTATTATTTATATAATCCAATCCATGGTATCGATGAATAGTACAAAGTTTTAAACTTGAATTTACGTCTCAACCTCTTAAAAATCGATTATTACGTTGTAAATTTAAGACACAAAATAAAGAAAATTGGTTTGTATTTTTAAACATAAGTCATATTTTGACAGTTAGCTTTATATATTTTTCATGTCAAGCTTTTATGATTACTTCATTCTGATTTGCTACCAATTAATTTTAAAAGGCCAAAACCGTACTTTTAGGTGTTTCCAATAGTATTAGTTCGAGTCAAAAAGCACATCCACATGGAAAGGCTTATTGAACAATACATGATAACCATCCATAATGACGCGATAAGCTGGACATAATCTTCTCCACGGAAATTGTCTTATTTACACCTAGCTGTAATATGAAAAAGAGGTGGTATCTGTACTTTGTTAGTTTGTTTGTATAAAGGGGTAAAAACGCAAAAACTACCGAACCGACTTATTCATATCATATACTAGCTTATTCATATCATATACTAGCTGATCAACCTATTGGGAAAAAAATCACCTGTAGGAAAAAAGAAAATCGTCCTTGGATTCATGATTTAATGTTTCATTAATTATACTTCATTAGGTTGTCATGGTAACTTCATAAGCTTCCCTACATTTTAAAATTTAAACTTAAAGGCCATAGGACTTTTTTATGTATAATTTAGAAAAATTCCTTCTTAGCGGATGCCTACGCCCTAAGAGGAATGTCCCTGCAAATTTTCAGGGTTGCAGGTGAAGTAGTTTGGGCTATGCGTATATAGGTGGGAGATATTTGACAAATATATAGTAGACTAGCAGTTGCCCGTGGCTTTGCTCATGATAAAAATTACAGCTGATCTTACTTCTGCTCTTTGAACTGTCAAATTGTAGTACTCACAGCTGTTTACATTTCGGTATTTGAATGTTTACATCCTTATAAAATGTAAACATTGAAGCTAAGGACAATCACGGGGCGTAGCCCGAGGGGATATTAAGGAAGTGAATAGGCCTATATGTTTCCCAGGTTCAAGATCTACCTCTGTGTGAAATTCAACCCAGTCGGTTCAGCATTTTTTGAGTTCACTTGCCCCATACATACATACAGAAACCACCTCTTCTTTATAATAGTATAGATTGTACTAATCCTTTAGAACAGCTGATCTTCATCAAAAGATCTTTCATCATCTCCCCTCACAGGTTTATCCTATTTACAGGATGAGCGTCAAAGACTATTGCCTTGTACCTTTTAGTAGCACTCCACAATGATAGTCATGTAGAACTCAAAATAAAGTAGGTCGAATCAAATTAGAACTTCAAATAATTGCAGTCCATCGAAACTTGACAGATACGGTACATGAAGCCTTTAACTTAAGCGGATTATTTTATGTACCCAAATCAACAATTTCCCATTATTAGTGTACAATGGGAAATTGTACACTAACAACTAACTATCCTCTGGGAGCGATAAATTCAATAGAACTTCAATGGTCCCCCTTTTTATATTTTATTTTGTGCCTCTGGTGTTTTATTTTGTTGTTTAAATTGATTCTATTGTCCATTACAATATAGAAAACACAATATACCATGTGAGGGCCATTCTCTCCTCCCATACAAACACGCTCCTCTCAACATTTACATAGACGGTTGGTAGGAATCTGAGGAGTCGCTACCAACATTATCCAGTTGTTTCATCTTTACGTCATCTTTGTTGACAATTGATCTTTTTTACATTAAAATGGCCTTTGCATCTGGTTTTCAATATTCTCCCTTTATTTTTGGTATCTAATTCAACGAAGTACAAAGTAAGACGTATTAAATTAAACCGCACTCCAACAATACATGCGGCAGAGCTCAGTACGGTAGCGTGTTCGTTATCAAGACGGAGGCTGATCGTAAATTTTTAATTGCTCATTGTCTTTCATTTCCATCGAGCCAATTGGAAAACAGCATCAGCCAGTTCGCCTCGCTGCGGGCGACAAGCTGTTATCAGTGGTGTGTACTCTCGTTATCAGCTGGTGCATGTCATTACCGCCACTACATGGCCCGTTGAGGAGGCTACAGCCGAGCCATGTGACCTGGCCCAGACCACCGTTCAGACAATGTAAATTTTAACGTTGTGGGGGTACGGACAGCCTGGGTCAACTGATTTAACTCGGATCATACATTTGCTTAATTTTTTACTGAGTTGTGAGCTTTTTAAGGGCAAAAACATTTCAACTTTCTTGGGTTTTGTTGTTCACTTAATTGGTTTTCTTGGGTTAGATCATCTATTCCCGTTATTCATCAACTAGAACGATAATCTTTGTGTAGAAACCGTAGACCTCTAGAGCCTTGACTGACATCTACGGACTCATTTTCTTTTCTTTTTTGAGTGAAAAAAATAATTCTTTTCTCAAGAAAAGAAATCTAGGGTCACAATGAATAATAAAAACTTGTGTCCAAACTAAAAGCACTTTATAGAAGAATGCAATTTGTAAGACTTCTTAGGAAAGGTCCTGATCCTTAATTTTAATGAAGTATCAAAGCCATGTGATCGAATTACTCCAATCCTTTTAGCGAACCATACGGACTCAAAAGATAAGAAACATACTGAAATATTATGTAAGGTATATTGAAACAAATGTTGTATCTACTTGTAAATGTACCGCTAAAACGAAGGGATTAGCATGCATTCTGACCCTGGATGTATTTCCGATTTTCAAAATTAATTCAACCAGATGGAATGCTAAGCTTTGGGTTGCTAAGTATTTTCCAGGTTTTGATGATCCGCGTAGAGAGATAAATAAAAACAAATAGAAAGAACTCTTCCCCAAAAACAATGAAGAAAAACTTTTAGAATGTTAGCTCGTAACAGTAAAGTTCATATTCATAGCTGCCGCATGTTGCATTGAAGGATAACATGTCTCTCCATGTTATGATGGAAACTCCTTGTATATTCCCTTTTCGTGAGGGAATTCATTTCACTTATTAGACTATTAATTGGTCGGTAATATTTATGTTTAGCACTTGTTTGTTAAAACCTATTTCTCGCCAACTGTTTTATAACCATTTGTTAATTTAACTTTATTTACCGTTTGCAATAAACTGTTATTTTTTAAATTTATTTTAATCTATTTTAATAAATTAAATAAATAAAGTAGATTAAATTAGGTTTTAATCTATTTTAAGACAGTAATTTTACATTTTTTTGAGAGAGATTATCTTAATAGGTAATCGCTGTAAGGGCGAAAGTCATTTTTAAAATTTTTTTTAATACTTTTCTTGAAATGGCGACCTACCCAGGTAGGTATTTTAAGCCAAGTATGAATGACAGATGAGTGAAGAATGACTGTGGCGCGATCTTGTAGTCTTGTTACTGACAAAGGCCGACATGTTCCTTAGACAGGACTGTTAATTAAAAGCCCAACAGCCAATGACAACTAAGGGACCTACAGTTTAACGTGGAATCCGAACCACAATTTCCTCGATTAACAGTTTTACGAACTGGTCTAATTATGAGGACGGTCCTATGAACGTAGTATTCAATAGTGCGGACGTTAATCCCCACTAAGGAACACCGCGTCCACACGCTATCAATCACAACTATCCACAATTCGTGACCTCCAAGTAGCTGGATTATAGGACACGCCACAGTCCCAGTTACGTGTTTCATTTTCATTTCACGAACCTTGCTCTTTTCAACTAAAGCTAAAACTAAAGCCCTGGATAAAATATTAATATTAAAAGTGGAAACTAACCAATCCAACAAATGCTGTTGGGATTCAAATTATTACAAATAATTCCAAGATTTCGGCCCCTACTGGTAAACATTAAAGGATCCCCCAATTCACCAGCTTTGTGTGTGCGAACACTTTCATTGCTGAATGCCCTACATTTCCTGTTCGTAATTCTTAGATACAAACACTTCATTAATTCTTCTCACGCATGAAGCTCCGACGTTGCTTGTCGGATCGTGTTTTTACATATTTATATATGATATTTGACCTTGTGTGTCGGGTTTACGTAATAATAACGCTTTTCCTTTCAATGCAAATCAAGTGTACGTACTTTTCCAAAGTTAATAACTTTATTACCACGCATTATAGCAATTATTGGTTTAGCTTTCGTTATAAATAGGATAGCTTACCCCCCTGATCTCCACAGATTACAAAAAAACTTAATAGCACGGTTTTCAAACCGTTTTAGGATATATAATCAATTCAAAACTGAGAAAAAATCTTCTATGAAACTGTTAAGTCACTTAGTTTCTTAACTATATGTTTAAATATAGAATTTTACAGGCATTTGCCATCTGCAAAAATTAAGATGGATAAAAATAAGTTTCACTTGTTCCTATTTGTATATATTTTTGTAATTCTTCTTTTATAAACTTAGTTAAACGTGGACTATAACAAAATTTAGAATATCTTTAAATTGCTTACAATTTAGCAAGTTGTTGCCTATTATTTTAAATGCATACTGAATCCCTAAAAAATTTCTTGTACTATATATTTAAATAAAATAATTGGCATGTATTGAAAATAAATATACACTAGTTAATAACCTATTCTGTATGACTTCGTTTTGACCTAATTCCGTTCTATAAATATGCGCATCGACCTCCTTAGGCTGTTTGCAACCTTCAGAATTATTATGCATAATAAAAATAACTTTAAAGAAAACTTGGAAACGTTTGAGACTTTCGAAAGCGGTTTTAAAACTCCACGATGATAGGCCGGTTCGACTGGTTTCAACGTCGCGTCGCGTCGTTTGGAGTTACACAACGTAATTTAAAATTATTCCTGGAATTATGAGCTTTGGAATTTAATTCATCTGTTTATGTTTAATGAAATATAATTACCGTCGCGGCGTTTATGATGATAGTCTCAAAGTTAGAGATATTCTAAAAGTTAGAACTAAAGTTCAAATCACTTTTTATTTTTGAGGGAGAGTTTGAGTATTCATTATTGTCCCATGTCTATTTGATTCTTTCATTAGATAACTAATAGCCAAATTATTACAATAATATACTTAAAACCTGTCTCGATCGACGAATCAGTAAAAAGTTCATTTTTGTCTAGTTTTGAGAAGAACACATAAATATATTTTAGATGAAGCTTTTCCCAGTGTTCGACCTTTATTCAATCTTATTGCCTCAATATCCTCTTGTTAATGAACATTTTGATAGAACTACTATGAATTAACATTTTTAAATACAAATAACGTATATGTTAAATACGTATATAGGCCTACATACAATATATACAAATATACAATTCGATGTACAAATACGTATATATATATATGTTCATGATAGTGGAATAAAGATTCTGAATTAATCATCATATATTTAGTTTCGTAAGGCGATTCTTTGCGTCAAAACTGTGGGTGCTTGCCAAGTCGTAGAAAGAGAGGAGATGGCTCAATTTAAAGGTCTCTATTCCGTGATGGCGGAAAAATACTGAGTTTGCTTGAAGCTTACTAGAAAATGAGAAATAATGTAAAATATATCCCATTTAAAAAGCATTGGGAGCTGCTTTGTTTACATAAAACATGTGATATTGATATTTTATTTTAAACCATGTTCTAGATATTATCATGTGGTAGATCTAAAAGCCAGTTTATAAAGGTAGATCTTACTATATGAAATAAGAATTGTTTTAATTTAAACTTTCCCTTATTTAGGGGCTCATGCCCCTACAAGCCACTAGTTACGAGTACTTCGATATCTGTGTACAATTGAAATAACAAAATAACAATAACAAAAAACAATCCCTATTTCTAGTTTAATCGTTAACGACCGAATAATGATCGTGTTCGATATAGTTTAGAGTTTCGAATCAAGAAAATGTTGAGCAATCGATTTTAAACGTAGACATCTTAAACAAAGATACATCCGACTCAACAATCCGAAATACGGCCACTTACCAGGACGGTCGATCAGGCGCGAGCGAGGTGTGTGACGCATTATCGATTATCGATTATTCTATACACATTATCGATGTGTATCGAAGATCTCCGATCGAAATGTCGCACGCATGTCCGTAAATATCTGTTTTTTCGCCAATCATCGGAATTGAACGTGATCGCCAATTGAGTTCAGAAATGCTTTAAAACGTTTTCTGTGAAATTTTACAAATTTACACCAACTTTGATGGCAAACGGTATCCGAGTCCATAAACTTCAAATATATACAAACCAACGTTTTTTTTTATAAATATTGACATATTTATTGTTATGTAAGCTATTGTTTATTGAATATTATTTCTCCCTTGAAATGTTTCAAGAGAATGTCCCACTCTCCCATTAAACCTTCCATACTTGCAATTCCCCACCCTGCTCCTTCTTAAGTCCATGAAAACACATGTAATATTTATTTTTTAAATGGCAGTAAGTCATCAAGGTTAATCAGCATCGATTTTTAAATTACGATATTAAATAGGTGTATAGGTATATTTACAAGTAGATACAACATTGGTTTCAATAAACCTTATATAATATTTTAGTATTTTTTATTATCTTTTGAGTCCGTAGGCCTATAGTTAACTTATCTCTATAATAAACCCGTTCTAATTGTATTTGGCCTTATTTATGATTGCATACTACAATCCCGTGCACAAACTTAAGACGTAACCTGATAACGTTATTTGAATTTTATGAAGACAAATGACAGACAAATACTCATGTTTGTGTCCACGTCCTACCCAAGCATAAAGAAAAAAGATGACTATCAGGAGAGGATGACAAAAACTCGCATGCCTAGACTTCGACTGTCTGCTAGAAAGTGAGTCACCCAGCGAGTCAGACTCTACTTTGCTAATCCAATCATCGAGATCAGTTTGGACCAAACGATTGTTACGATGCGATATCAGTGCGTTGGTATTGATGGGGCACCTGGTCGATAAATTTATGCATTTTTAATGGATATTCGATGCAATGTATCGACTCCTCTTCCATCATGGCCGGTCACGTCTGGCTAGCCACTATTATATACGGTTGTACTTCCGCAGACGCCCGGTAAAACAATCGAATGAAAATAACTGATGCAAAATGTCGATATATCGGTACGTTAATGCTGAGAGTTATCCTTTTCGATATTTTTCGTGATATTTCGTTTTCGCTGAGATAATCGATACAGCTGATTATGATAGTTGTAATTTTGGTTATATTTTAGTGTTGCGTCTGGTAGTCTGGCTTGGTCAGTGAAGTGATTTAAATATCTCGTCAGAGTTGTAACCAAAAACTTATTTGTATTAAACAATCAAGACTTTAATATAAAACTAAACTTTAAATAACAAAAACAAATAACAAAATGGCGATTTCGGCACTCGTTGTAATCCTCACCTTAGTTGAACGTGCAGACAACTTACAACGCCACTGACAATGAATGAAATGCAAAATGGCGAACGATTTGAATAAGATTTTATTACGTGAATGAAGGAAATGCTGTCCAGTTTCTTTATGAATTTGAGATTTTGACTGGTTTGCTTAGGTTATTTTAGTTTCATACAGTTCTGGGTGGTAGTAGTTTTTGGTTCGATTGTTTGGATTGCAAAATTTATTGCAAAACGATATTAATTGAATGATAAAATCGATTATTTGTATCGATATTTTACACAAGCTATTTTCATTCGATTGTTTCACTGGGCGTCTGCGTGCAACCATGAAATTAATACAGTATTGCTGTATTTGGATTGCCGCCATGGCGTCTGCCAGTTGAGGGGGAAAATCGTTTCGTAGCGTAACTCTCGACAATCTTATGCTTATATGTCGCAATTGCACAAAAATGATATAAAATTACTGAATATACATTTCAAAAATTAAATATTGAGAGTAACATAACCAACAAAATTTGGAGAAACTCAAAATAATGTCATTATTTTATGGGCTAGGCCCATGATTCCTATGAAAGTCAGGCATTTACATGTTTCCAAACAAACATCAGTTTCAAGCGAATCGCATTAAAATAATCCTAAATTTTATTAAATTAAACTACATTTCAAATAAGAGGTTGGAGTCGTAGCTAAAACGAGGTGAGACAGTGATGTATATGTAGCAGATCTCCAACATGTGACCCACACAAACATGTCGGCCTTGCCAGAGGCAACATTTGTTCTGTGATAACACCTATCAGCTTACGTAACTGAATTCATCTTCGCCACCACCAGGGAAAAAGGTGAGTGCAAGTTTAAAATTGCCCAAAGTTAGGTGTTGGAAAGAGCGAATCGGAATAACTAAAACGTCTTTAGGCTAGTTTGATCAGTTATTATATACACTTAAGGTAGCATAACGAACATTTTACCTAAATGAATTCTTCGTTGCGTAGTTTAGGGTACAGGCAGCAAAAAACCTCCTTAATAACTCAGAACTTCCGTCAACGTTCCGTGGTGCTTGCTGATGATCATAAGTGTAATAACAAATAGGCAAATTGGAGACATTGGTGCAAAAACCAATTCAAGCCCAATTTTGAACCGTTTGCAGGAGATAAAAATAAACATTGCCAGTTGCAGCAGACCTGCATTCTCAGCGAAATTCAAATGTGAAAGAACATATGAGGAGTGTTTTTCGTTTTTGTATCCGTCATTGCGAGATATGACAAGTTTTTGTAAGCTCCATAAGAATAACATGGGAAATAAGTATGCAGGTTTGCTGCTACAGTAATGTTGAAACGAGGTGATTTTTATTCAATATTTAGTAGATATTAAGTAGAAGAATCCATACATCAAGTTTTATTAAGATATGTTGATAAATAAGCGAGATAGAGAATTTCCCATGAGGTTATTGGGACAACCTTCTGTGTTTACCATTTTCAATATCTCGGTAACCAATAGACATAGAGCCATGATTCAAGATACAAATTGTTTGTTTTTTGAGCTGAATTCAATGATGCTGACAATATTAGATTTTTTTTATTTGTCTATGTAAAAAACTTAAAAAAAAAACTATTTTGGGGGTTTTATCCCTCTTTATCCCTCCCCCTTCTGGTGGTCCGATCGGGCTCGTTTATGATCTTGTCCGAGTTTTTACCACTTTACATGTCTGCACCCAATTTCATTAAGATCGGACCGCTATCGTGTTAATAGAGAGACATATATATAGGCCTATATATAAATTCGAACTAATGTTGTTTTTTCTTCTGGGGGCCCAAAACAAAAATTTATCATAGTCTCGGGCTTAGGTCTTACATACGGTAATAGCTTATTCTTTTAAGGAAATTCGCTAAAATAGAGATGTATATTTTACCCCAATTGTTAAAAAATAGGAGCGTTTTTGACCCAAATAAGTGTTTACAAAAACATAAGAAAATGGTTAGTGATGCAGTACTCACTTTTCGCACAGATGACTGCAATAACCTAAATCCACAATAATTCAAAACACCGCCTGTTGCCATAACGAGAACTAAATTCGTTACAACAAGACGGCTCCGACGGCGCTGGACGGTCTGAGTTTTGCTCAAAAAATCCATTAACAAGACAGCTCCTTTTCCCGAATATCTCTTCTCGTAATGTTTGAAGCTGAACAGTTTTTGCACCAATCGATAGAGAATAGAGAACTTTTTACAATAGGTCTGTATCATTCAGTACCATAAAAATTGTACTTGTCTTGTTTCTCCACCAATGTCTTAAAATGGGAAAAAAGTAATCAAATTTCTCTTGCAAAAAAGTGCTTCTACGAGGGTAAAATCAAAAGAGGAGTTTTCAAGAAGAACAAAATCATCGATACAAACATGTTTTCTAGTTTTTAGATTCATTCATGAAATTAGGTGTAATTTGAATAAGTGTACCTTACTAAAAATGCCGGAAGGCAATATTTACTGACCTGCAGTAGCCTAGGCAAAAATTTTCACCACACTACAACGTAATCACATATTTTACTTAAGTCATACGGTGGCCGAAACCACCTCTTTTCCGCCAGAGGGCCGAAAACTTTTGGCTTTAGGGCAGAAAATCAGTTTCATTTGCTCGAAACAACGTGTGGATTTCACATACGGCATTCAATAGGTTCCAACGACAGGCTGTTTGTGATCATATTATTTTCGTAGCTGTGTTTGCTTAGTAACCATGACAAACAAGTTGTTTCATCGCTCAAAACCTTACAGTTTTGTTTTCAAGTGCGTCAAATAGATTTTTTAATATTATACAGTGTGTCCAGAAATTATAGTAAAATATTTTAATATATCATAGTGGAGGTAAAAATAACAAATAAAAGTTTATAATAGACAACATGCTCAAAAATCCAGCAATAGGATCATGGCACAGGAAAAACTGAACTGACTTACAGGGTCAGCTGGGTCTGCTGGTCCTGCTGGACTTTTGAACTGATTTTTTGATATGTTGAACTGTCCTAAAGTGCTTCGTTTTCCGCCTGTGTGTCTATTTGTGATTTTACATATTTAATTATATCTCACGAACCTCTTAACGTATAAACTTCAAACTTGGTACATGGATGACCACTATTAATAACTATTTTGTTAGAGTGTCAAATTTCTACTTTGTACCATTTCAAAACGGCGACTGTTTTTCGTTTTCAAAGCTAAATATCTTAAAAACTGTACATTTTAGAAATCCTATACAAGGGACAAAAAAGTTGCAAAGTTTAATCCCTTTAACGCTGATACTAAGATTATAATGATCAAACAACTAATAATGAAGAAATTGTGAATTTTCCGAAATAAAAACAAACAAATTTCCAACAGTTCTTACTTAAGAACCATGTTTTAATTCAGAAAAGTAAACATTTCTCCGTTAAGTAGTCCAATCATCAAAGTATTAATATTTGCGTTAATTTAATTATGTTGGCAACTTTTTTGTCTCTAGTATGACTTTTTCTGAAATTTGTGGTTTTTGAGATATTTAGCTTTTAAAACTAAAAACAATCGTCATTTCGAGATGGAATTCGCCCAAAGTAGAAATTTGATACTTCTTACAAAAATAGTTCTTGATTGTGGTTATTCATGTACCAAGTTTTAAGTTTATACGTCACGAGGTTCGTGAGATATAATTAAGTATGTAGAAAACACAGAAACACAGACGGACAAAGATGCACTTTAGGACTTATGTTTATACCCTACTTTTTTCTTATTTTTACCTCTACAAAAATTATAAAATATTCATATCTCGCTATGTTGGATTGAAATATGTTTTTTTATTTGTAATTCGCTGAGTATGTAGGTCTGCAGCATCGGGGGTATTTAGTAATTGGAATCTACAGAGAGTTGATTCAGAAACGCATTGATCTCAGAATTCCAAGTGTACGCGCCTCATTGATTTCGGGATGAATTTGTGAATGCGGCCGCTCGCGATGAATTGGATTTTTCAATATCCAAGGGGACTCCGGTCCCCTCGTGATTGTCTTCTCAAGATCACAATACTGTAAATGGAACAAACAAATAATCTGACGACCGTTAGAACAGCTCAAACACAACGAAAAAACTATCTTCGCTAAATAAATTTATATGAAATGTTCCAGTGTAAAACATTTTTTATGTAATTTTGTCTCTAAACTGTAAATATAGTATAGTATTTCCATAAAGTCTGGGGAATGTAGACTTTTTTGGATTTAATGACATAATTTTGTCTTTGTAAAAATTATATCGTAGTATTTCTATAAACTATATGGTAATGTAGACTTTTTTTAGACTAATCAATCTTCTTATTGATTGTACTTGTTTTATCGTATTATCGTATCATAATGACCTGAACATAAAATTAACTCTCGTACAATCCGAGGTCCTTAGCATCAATGCCAAAAAGATCTTGAATTTTAAGTATATAATGGTAGTAGACTATGAAACAGTTTCTTTGTAGAAAACGTATTATAACTTTTATTTCATTAAACTTAAACCAAAAGTGTGGTAAGACTAAAAAATAGTCATATTTTATTTTTAGGTAAAAGTTTTATTTATTCTATCTTTATAAATTAATGTTCATTTTATTTGCTTTAAACTATGAATTTTCAGTAACAATTTTAAGTATTTCCATCAAGAGTATTACCTTGGGATTGTCCTATGTTAGAGATAAATTAGAACTATTTTACGAGTTTCTTTAAGCACGACCTACTTGTAGATAGGAAGCTTCACAGTTACATGTGCTTATCTATTTGTATGCTCACAGCCACAATGTCTTTTCATTTTCAAAACGAGGCAAATATGTTAACTAAAACTGAATATTTTCCTGGATTTTAATATCAATTATTTTGTTCTTGACCACTCAAAAATTACAGTTTAAAAGTAACTGGAAAAATAAGAGTCCAGGAAAATATTATTCCACTTTAGTAAGTATATTAGCGAATTTTGTTATGGGACTAAGCTATTACCGTAGGTCTCATGGTAAGAATTAAGCCGGAGACCATGATATTTTTTTCGTTTTGCGGCTCCCAGAAGCAAAAAACATTATTCTTCCATATATATAGGTCTGTCTGTTAACACGAAAGCGACCATAAATATAGTCCGATCTTAAAGAAATTTAGTGCAGACATATAAATTGGTAATCACTCGGACTAGTTCGTAAACCAGCCTGACCGGACCACCGGAAGGGGGGGGGTAAAGAAGAATAAATCCACCAAAAATGGATTTTTTTTACATAGAAAAAATTTAAACTATCCAATTTTTAGCAGCCCAATTAAATTCAGCTCTGAAAAACAAACAATTTAGTATTTTGAATCGTTGCTTTATGTCCATTGGTTACCGAGATATTGAAAGTGGTAAACACAGTACGTTGTCCAATATTAACCTTATGGAAAATAAGTCAGATTCTATATCTCGCTTATCTCTGAACATATCTTACTAAAACTCGGTTTGTGGCTTCGTCTAGATGAAATCTAATGAATGTTATTCTAAATACCCGATACTTCTATTTTTTTTCAAGCTAATGTGGATACTCATTCCCCATGTTATCCTATAGGGACAAAATCTATATCCTCCTTATTTCTTAACATATCTTGATGAAACCCATATAACACTTTAAATGTCGTCTCCTTACAATTCAAATCTATTAACTATTAAATTAAAACTTCCCACTTTAACACAGTTGTTGCAGCAAACCTGCATACTCATTCCCCATGTTATTCTGATTGAGCTTACTAAAGCACGTCATATCTCGCTATGATGGGTTCAAATATGACATTTTACATTTGAAATTCGCTGGGTATGCAGGTCTGTTGCTATGGGGGTATTTATTCTCATAATTAAAATGAAAAGACGATGTGTAAGTAAAAAAACACTTAAGCACGTGTAACTATACAAATAAATATAAGCACGTGTCTGACTATTAAACGATTTTAATTGCCCATTCAAATTTCTTACAGCGTTTTAGAATACGGTTTTATAATAGTTCTCTATAACAAGAGTTTTAAGTATTTTTTTTATAATATTTTACAAAAACATTAAAACTCTTTAAGTGTTAAATTAACGTTATATATGAAATGTATGTTAAACCTTGGTGAATACAGAATACAGGTAAAATAATTATGCGTTTAGCGTTTAGGTATTATAAGTAATGATTCATTCCAGCAGCGTGGAACAAGAAACATCCACCCAACATTCTTGAATCAAATAATCTTTATTAAAGGAACAGTTTCTAAAAAAACAAACCAATATTCTTGTAAAGTAATGGAATTTATTTTGAAAACATATTTTCATAATTAAAAAAAGACATTGCTTATACGATTATATCTTGGCTTAGAATTATTTGTTTGCAATCTCTGTTTATGCAAATAATTTTTTTGCCTCTGCAAAGATCATAAAAATGATACAACTTAAAACAACACACAAACAAGACATTATTTCATGAATGAGTGTATTATAAATTGCTACACAGATTTGCGTCTCGGTCAATTTATTTTCTGGCAGTCTTATTATGGTCCAGGCAACGAATGCTCAAAAAAGGTATAGAGGGAATTGCATGGAACACAATTTTTGACTTTGCAGCTTTGACCTTCAGACCCCCTCCCTCCCCTGCTCAAGGGCTACGGACGGGGACTTTTAATATGTTCACCTTAATACAAAAGTTGACTAGTCCAAAGACTAGACAAAAGTTGTTGACTAGTCCAAACAAAGCTGCAAAGTCAAAAATTCTGTTCTAAAAACTTCCCTCTATATACCTTTTCCTTGCCTGGGCTATTAGCGAATGACCTGTAATGATGTTAGCTCAGCCAATGGTCCACGCCAAATTCCACCCTTCAGGAAAAAAGCCTGCCAAATTCAGTTGAGGCATAAGTGGTTATGGAGTTATTGTAGGAACAAGATAAATAATGATTTAGTTATTTTGATTATTTATGGAGGATGTATAAAAAATAACATTTCATGCGTGCTAATTTAAAACATTTTAAACGTTAATTTTAATATTTAACATTTTTAAACGCTAATTTTCAATTACTGGCCAGACACCTTTAAATCAACCGGATAAAATTCTAGGAAAAATCTGTACAATCGACCTTCAGATCGTCAGATCGGAAAAAAGTATTTTTTTCAATTCATTATAAATTTATTCAAAATGTTACGATTTTTAATCAAATCAATAATACCAAACTACACCGCATCTAATTTAACTGTGTACCCATAATATAACATACATTTTGAGTTTTTTTTTATTTAAATATTAAAATGACTTCATTTAAGATATCGATTACAAAATGTTCATTAGGATTTTTTACAAACATGCAAACATTATAATATTCTTAAAAAAAAATTAATCCACGGAAAATTATGTAGAATTAAGAATTTTTTTTAGCATTATTACTTTAGGAAAAACCTTTTTAACTCTAAATAGAGCCCTCCTTTTTGCTAGTAATCTCAACGTGCTGTAGTTTGCTTATCTTAAAACAAATAGTAGCTTCAGTGTTCTTATCTCAACTAGATTCACTTCTGCTTGGTGTAAATCAACCGCAACATCTTACTCAGTACTTGACATATTCCACAGAACTAAAAGTAAAATAACGCTCTCCGTCAAATTTATATTATTCCATGCATTTCCTGGCTTTTTATCAGCGTTTCGACTCCTAAAATTCACTTTCCCCACCAGGTAAGAGGTTATCTATTCCCTTCTTATTCAGTTAAATAATGACTCAGATCTGCAGCCGATTATCATGTGGGTTATTAAGGTTCCAGCTACTAAATTGAGGGCATAAGACCTACACCCGACACTATAATGACACTTCGTTTTTGGGCCCTCAAATATTAAAAACGCCATTCGTTAATATACGAGTCTACAAGCATGATAACAATTACAAATGGTCCGGTTTTAATGAAATTTATCACAGATATGTATATTAGATTTTCTTTTTGGATAATCTTTTTGGCAAACAGCACACACACACAAACACACACACACATACACACCCAAAAATTCTTACACCTCAAAAAATCTGTATAGCACAATTGCTTTAATTTGATTGGCTAACGAGATAAAGGTGACCATTCACGTACGTGCTTTGCTTTGCACGCCTTGCATTGCTCGCCGTGCAATTCTTCAACATTGGTCTAATGAGTAAAAGCACGCCGTGCCGATACGTGTGAGGGCTTTTTTACTCACAAGGTATGACGTGCAATGCGAGGCGTGCAAAGCACGAACGTGAATGGTCGCCTTTTAGTGGTAACCACATTACAAAGAACCAATGGTGCGCAAAGTTCAATCGTTTCACCCATTACCCTTGTAAATAGAACAAACTATACCTTGCTTACTTCTCAGTATTATATCTAAATAAAACTTGGGATGTGGCTTCGCCACACACGTTATAAGAATTGTGAATACAAAAGACAGCTACAGTATTTATCCTAAAACAGCTATTATGAAAAAATATAAATATACTAAGAAAAAATACAAATATAAAGAGAATAATTGGACGAAATCTATATCTATAAACTAACAGTCGGTAAGTGTACAAATTAAACTAACCAAATACTGATCACATTAAAGTTAGTTATCATAATGGCACATTATAAAAATGAAAAGATATGAAAATTGGTATTCAATCAAAATAAAGACTAAAACATTGTTTGGTAAATGAACTATATGTATCTGCAAAAAAGGCCGAGTTTCTGTGTTTACTTATATACATTCTTAACATTTTCATTCCTAAAAGGTAAATTTAAATGATTTTCAGAATTGCATCTAGGAATTTCTTTAAATTGAGAAAGTCTCAATTTACTTCTGGGAACATAAAATTAATTTATTTTATAGTTAAATTAACTCTATTGTTCAAAAATGTGTATAAAAACTGCATCAAAAAACATATCTTTTATATGAGAGTTTTTGAAACTGAAAACTACTCCTAGGAAGACTTGTAAGAAATCAATAATATAAAATAATTTTATTTGAACAAAAATTATCCGATTACCTTAAATTGTATGAACTTGATTCTTGAATATGTGTTCCTTATATTTAGCAGTGAAATGTAAAGTTAACGTTGTAATTTATTGCTCAAAACATGCATATTGATAACAATTATTTTTAACAATTATGAAGTTTAGTTTAACAATTCACCAGAGTTTAGTACTGCATTGACATTAATACCAAATTTTTCGTAGTTTTTTGGTTCGAATTAAAAGTGTAGCAAAAAATTTAAATAAAAGTAGTTCTTGTGGGACGAAGGGACGGCAGGGTTCTTGTGTGACCCCTGAAGGACGGCAGGAGCTGCAGACTCTGAAGAGGAGTATAAAAACTAAGAGGAGTATAAACTAACGCAAATTACTCTTGTATTTGTAAAGATATCGGGAAAATAAAAAATGAATATTGAAAGGAGTTTATTTCTTTTCATTTTGATACGTAGCTTATTGTCGTACGTTGAAAAATAACGTCTGGATATGATATTGCGCGATGATGTAACCCGCGAAAATCATGAAAACACCCTTGTGTGCGGGGAAAACTAAAGTTTTCGATCGAAAATGAAAACATTATATATAAAATTAAAGAGGAGAAAAAACCCTACAAAATATTACCATTTTGTTCCACGATTCTAAGAAAGGTAAATGAGTAATTACACCTAAAGTTCAGCCGATGATTTTTAAGTCATTGTTAATCAGGTAAATTCGACTATGACAATTAAAAGGCTAATTCCTCCTATATTTTTCGTATATTCGTAATTAAAGTACTTAAGGTACTGTTTTGTAGAGTTTGTTCTCCTTTTCAATTTGATATATTTCGTTTTGATTTTCGATCGACAACTATGGACGAAAAGCGTTCCCAAACACAAGGGTGTTTTCATGATTTTCGCGGGTTACAACATCGCGCAATACCATATCCTGACGTTATTTTTCAACGTAAGACAATATACTACGTATCAAAATGAAAAGAAATAAATTCATTTTAATATACTTTTTTCTTTTTCCGATATCTTAAATAATACAAGAGACGTTATACAATTTGCGTTGGCGTTCAAATAGTGGGTTTTAGCCAGTTGATATTTTGAGCCAACATAACTCGGAATGTAAAAAGAAAATGAAAAATATACTTCACGAACTTAGTGTTGAATTTATTTGTCTTCAAAGTGCAATAATATATATGAGCGACGAAATTATATCAGCCTCTGAAGCTATATTTTGGACATAAAAGTGGAAAAGAGTACTTTATATGCTAGTTAGTCAATAATTTTAGAATAACTAACTGGTTATTTACTACGTCACACTACTTTTTCCAATCATCATCGTGGAGTAATTAATTCTAGTACGTATCTCGACCGCGAGGGCAACAACGAATTGCCTATAGCCTCCTCTTAAGTTAAATCTGCCCGCACATTTTTATTTCTTTATGAGTAAACAAAATCTTTAAGATACAAGAAGCTTCAATATTTTAACTGTATCGTTGATTTTGGCAACGAGATCGTCAGTAACGACAAATGTTTGGCCACTCCACTCTTCATCGTGGACATTAGTGCGACCATCTTTACAGTTCGGGAAAAAAGGAAATTCAAAATTATTACTCATCTCTCTGAGTGTTTACCACAAATTTCACGAACTCTTCTGAACACCATTGAAACCTTTTGCCGGTTTGTGAATGACGATGAACTTAAAGATGGCGTCAGCGGGTAGCTACGTGCACTGGCGGCAGAATTCTTTTCAGTACAAATTAAAAAGCTTCTCCCTAGATATGACAAGTGCCTAAGTATTGTGGGAACTATATAGAAAAGTAGTTTAAGGTACGCTCTTGAAGCTGTATATAATAATAATGCTGTAAAAGCATTGAGAACATTTTTACTTCCAAACGGAACTTACTTTCCGAACGTATCTCGTATACTGTATATATCTACTATATATTTGTCAAATACGACTCACCTATCATCGCACAGCCCAAACTATACGACCTAGGACCTTGAAATTTTGCGTGGACGTTCCTCTTAGGGCGTAGGCATCGGCTAAGAAAGGATTTTACATGATTCGTTGTATAAAGGGGTTTTTTGCGAGATCGAAGTTTTCAAATTTTCCCATATAAAAGTGTTATGGACGATCTTTTGTTTACATTTTCAATGTTCATTCAATCAAGCAGCTGGGAGTTAGCTTCACAAATGTACATACGCTGTTACAGTTGAATATAAATTGATTTCTTTCATCACGGTTTTATTATTCTTTTGTTGATTATTTTAAGGACATAATTATGTACTATATAAAAGTTGCATTTAGTTTAGTTTTAGTACCTAATCTGTTTAATCTGTTTAAATTCAGTATATGGAACCATATTCATTTCGGCTGCGGGAGTTGTAATTATGCCTGTTACGATGACTTGCGTTTAACCTAATTCGACCTCTATAGTTTAAAGCCTGAAGAGCGTGCTGCCTTTTGTGGTTAAGTCTTGAAACTAATTCCTCGCCAAACTGAAAGAGGGGGATACGGTAATTTTTTAGTCACCAACAGACTGTGCAGAAATAGCCTAATATATTCTTTGATCTATTTATATAGAAATCCTTAAATTAAAAAATCTCTTGGTTTTAAGGTTTTTTTGCGGAGTTAAAGGTTTGAAATATGCCCGTATACATGTAATGGATGATCTTATGTTTACATTTCAAATTTCATCAGTCAAGCAGAGGGTAATTAGCTTCACAAACGTATACGTTGTTTCAGCCGTTCAATAATTGTATTCCTTTCATCATGGTTTTATGGTTGTTTTGTCAATTTATTTAGGTCAAACGCACCATATAAAAGTTACATTTAGTTAAGTTTAATCCATCATCAATTTCTGTACCTTATATGTTTAATCATAAAATGTGGCTCAATCTTTATTTAGGCAACGGGAGTTATAGTTTTTCCCTTAGGAAAAACTATAACTCCACTAACTAAAACTATATAATCCGAGAGTGCCCTGGCTTTGTACGGAAAAAATAAGTGCTACAGTCTGTAGTTGACCTTTCAAAATATATTGAAAATCGCCCATATGTTAAGATGTAAACTAAGTGACTCAAGTTTGCAACACTGTTGACGGATAGCGCCACAGTTCCTAACATTCAGCTCTTCGATCATTGTACTAATTATTTTATATCATATTTGACAATTCTGAGCCGTATTGGCAACTATGCATAGAAATACTTTAAAATTGACACATTTTACGTTGAAATCTGTCTTACCTTTTTTAGTCATGACTGAGAAAAGAAAACCTACTCTATCTACTGTAATACGAGTATATAATTGTTTTTTTAAACCTAAATACATAACGCCATATCACGTAAACAGACCTCTACATTAAATAATACTTGATATAACCTTTTTTCATTCAACCCCTTCAGATTCGTCAAATCAAGGTTAGACTACACTATGATTTTTATCGTGAGCGAAGCCACGGGAACTGCTATTATTTAATAAATGGTATTTTTTGCTTCTGGGGCCCCAAAATGAAAAGTTATCATAGTATCGGGCTACGTCTTACCACGACACCTACGCTTGACTAACAGCTTCTTTTTATAGGGGAAATTTGCTAAAAGAGTGAGGTTAAGGAGTCCTTTCAAATAGTACACTTTTGGAGTTTTATACAGTTTTTAACATTTATGATGTCATTAAAAGCTCACTGCATATTTCACTAAGCAATAATATGGGTACATTATAAACAATTAAATTTGTTTAAAAAACGTTAAGGTGTAATAAATGACTGAAGCGTTACGAAACAAGCAGAGAAAAGGAAGGTAAGAGAAAAATATATCTTTCCAGAAAATGATTTGATTATTTCATTTCTGAAAGTAGATTGGTGCATCCGGTAATACATTATTCAATAGCTTCTATTATCTATATTAAAAATTATCAGCACTTGCACGCAGGCGAGAGTTCCTATTTTAGAAGTCTCAACATTCTATTATTCAAGGTTTAATCAACGAATTGCGCATGCCATTGCCCCCACACATCACGATTCCAAAGTAGTGACGCAAAACTAATGCTGAGTACATGGAATCAACTGCAACCTGCCAAGACATACTGTACTTCATATTTGCAAATGCGCAATCTAATTGTCAATCTGCATAGATTGTTGATGGTATTAAAGTTAATCTACAAAGCCTAACTCGTCCTGGTTTTATGTTGAGATTTGAGCACGAAGTAATTAATGACCTTCCTTTAGTTTTAAATATCAATGATCTTATGAAAAAGCCTGTGGAGAAATATCGTATGATTCTAAAATCCGCTAAATAAACCCATGGGGGAATATGAATTTCACCACGGGATTTTCCAGGGATCTTCTTCGGGTTACTGATGGAATGATTTTTAAATATGTCTCATGATTTGTTAAAGATCTTAATCCATCCCATGAACTATGCACAATGAAAATTCCGTAAGCTATGTGTTTCAGTAGTTTAAGATGTACTGACCTTAGGAAACAATAAAGATACGATTATTGCGTAGCAACATGATGTAAATACTGATTCAGTACTCTGTACAAGAAGGATAATTTCTCATGAGGCCTGAAACTATTGATAACCGGATATAGGTGATGTTGGAATACATAAAGACAGGCTAACCATGTATATTCGCTGATGACTACTAATCAAAAGAGCTAAGAAATGTGACCTTAAAATTACTAAATAACAAGTAAATAGTCTATTAAATCATATTGTGTGCCTATTTGAAAATAATACTTTACAAACTTCTTAACTAAGAATATGAACTAAAAATCAAACAAATATTGCAAATTTTAAAAACTAAATTGCTAGGTAAAAAGCGCACTACGTGCATAAGTAGACTTATCTAAGTAATCTCTAAAGGACAACCACAAAGAGGACAAATTATACAGCTTTATGAAAAATAAAAATTAAAACGTCAAACGTTTTGTTTCTTTAATGCAGAAAACGACGAGTTACTTTTAATACAAAAAACAGTGATGTACTACGTAATTACTATTTATGACTGATTGGTTGCGATTTAATATTCAATGGATCGTAAACAATTCTAATGTAGAGGAATATTAATTGTCTACTGTGGAATATTAAATTATTAGTAGAAAACATGGTTTTGAAGTTCCATCAAAATTCATCAAGGTTTTTGTTTGGAATTAAATCCCTTTTGTTATATAGTTGTGAGCATTTATTTCTATTTTCATTTCAGACTATAAAGTAACTGGATTACATAGACCGATACCACAATTTATCAATTAAGTCTCGTTTTTTTGCATTCATTAGAAACACCAAGTTAAAGATATTACTAAGATCTTTTAACAGGACTCGTCCAAACAATCATATTAGAGAAGGTCCCGGGATTTGAGCCAATGATTTTGTTAGGAAGTGACGAAAAGAAGAGGACGCCAACAAACGGTCTGTTCTGGGTTAATGTTATACTGAGCTAATTAATTACAAAGATGTCATAAATATTTACTGTGGTTTCAAGGCTTCACCTGCCTCTGAGAAGTTATTTGTTAATTAAATAAAAAAATCCTGGAGACAACATGAGTTAATAGCAATTACAGCTTAACATTATTTTTTTTAATCCAGTTTAGGCCTGAAAGTAGAAAAACTGAAAATTTTTGTTTTCTCGGTAACACATCACATCACATTAATTAGTTGACTTATTTAAAAGACTTGTAGCAGTGAAATGAGAGAAACAAACTGATTATAAAACACATAAATCTCTAAACAAACGAGAGTTTTGACTATAGAAACAATCATAGAAACAAAGACGTGTATTGTAAATGTGATTATAAATTATCGTCATCATATATTTTTTATTTAATTTATTGTTGATTTGATAATGTAGTGATTTTGATTGCTATAATCAACATGATACATACAAATCACTATTTATAAATGCAAAGCCCTAACTGATTCACTGACTGACTCACTCATCACTAACTCTCTAACTTTTTTGTAGGTAGAGAGCTGAAATTTGGTACACAGATTTTTTAGGTCTTAAATAGTATGACTAAACAGTTTTCACGCCGGTATCTCCATAGGACTCCGCCTCGCAGGCCTTCACAGTCATATTTTGCTAATGTAAAGATATTGTTTACATAAACGATATTGTTTACTTGAAAAGATGATATTTGGTAAATACTCAAAGGCATGACAAGGTCAGCCTGGTCCAGCTAGTTTAAAATCAATTTAAGCAATAAATTTAATAGCTTTTCGACCGAAAACATCAATGTTTTACGATATGAAGTGATCACAAATAAAACCGAAAAAAATTGTATGGTTCTGTCTATGAATTATTAACAAATATTTTTAATATCCCATTTAAAAAAGATTGAATTTCATTTTTTGACTATACTAATGCCAAAAACTTCACCACCACTACTCAGGTTATACTATTTTTAAAGCTAAAATTAAATTTCTTGACGAAACGTGAGGGAACTTAATATCAGAAAACCCAACGACTGAAAGAATGGAATTATTCAAAATTACGACATGTATTCTGAGAGAGAAACGTTTAGCATTCAAGAGAAACGTTTATGCCTACGTAGATTGCGCCTGCATTTCGGGAGCTGGCATTACAAGAGACAGGGGATATCAAGAAGTAAACTTATGTACAGCTTTTCACGATAAGTTTAACGTGTTTTCTAAAGTTAAGCATTGAGTTTATTTCGGACAGTATAAATGGAACTAATGCAAATTAAATGTTTACATGAGTTTGTGTTTTTACCACCATCTTATAATGAGATGAATTGTCTCATAATAACTTTACTTTGTCATTAATTTCGAAGTGAATCTATAAATGCCACAGTAGTTTAAAACTGGAAAACGTTGAATGATACTTTCAGTTTTAATTTAGTAACAAACATACTTATACCGCGAATCTGTAAATATCCGCAGCAGTTACAACACCAAAATTTTAGTGTCCGTTATAAATTAGAATACAGTATACCTTTTTAAAAATATCATTGTTGGGGTTAAATTTTGTTTTTTTCTTTATGTGTTATATTTTGGATGTTATTAGCGTAAAATATTACATTTCCTTTGTTAGGAAGAACAAACCTAACAAAGATCAACATACCTACCTATTTATCTAACCTACCTGCTTATTTTATGGTATGTACAGATGAGTAATACGTTTTTCATGAGATTTAATAGGACCAATATTTATTTTACAATTTAAACTAAATTAATTAAAGATAATTCAAAACTAAGTAATCTCGACTTCCGTTAACTCTCCTATAAACCATTCCATTTATCGCGATTAAAGCACTGCATCTTCATCAACTCAATTACACAACTCGAGATAACATTAACCTCATTAAGAGATAAAAACACGTACCTCTGTATTATCAGCCTGATTAGGCCTCTAACTTCGTGGGTCTGACTCAACATGTGATTATCTCCGTGTTGTGGTACCACTGTGTCCTGCAACTACCGTCAGGTTGGCGAGACTGATGCCGGTGTAGCGTGTAGTGGCACCCCTTCCCCGCCATGTTTTTAATGTCATGTCACGCACTATCAACGATTTAATGTAGGTTGGCTTGCGGTAGGTGAGGAAATGTCCGTGTCCTCGAGTAACCTTGGCAGGAGCGTTCTGTAGTCTGGTCATGATTTCGGTGCCAAGTAAAAAGTACTTGGGTAGTTAAAAGGCTCAATGAAACTATTCAAATTCAATCTTTTTTCTGGGTGAGGATTTCAGGTTTGTCTGCCGAAATAGATCGGTTGAGTGCCAAAGAGAAAGCTTGCTCGCTTCGTCGAAACGAATGTTGCCAGGTCGAACCAAAGCAATACTCCAATACTTAGAGAATTGCGATGGTTTGAACCTGAACGCAGCTGCCGTTAGAATCAGCTGGATTTTTGTCTCTAGCCAGACTATCGATCCCTTCCATGCTCATCCTTCATTTAAATTAGCATTTAAATATAATACGCCTACAGGGCGTTGGCGTCCTAAAATACTGATTTAGTGATATGGTTCATCTTCAAATGCGTCGAGTAGGCTACAAATACAAGATGATAGATACGAGGGACAACTACAGGAGAAAAAACATCCGAAAAGCCACAAAAGCCTTTGGAAACGAACTTATTTGATTACGCTTACCTTCAGTTAAGTTGTGAACTACTGCTTGTGATCGATGAGGGACAAATCACGACGCTATCTCATAATCTATACTTTTTCTCTCGATCTGATACTTTGTTGCCATCAGATTTTCCGTCTGGGCGCAATTCAGTATAGTAGCCCAACCTAATTCCGTAGAGCGCTATCTCAGGGGACAGTCGCTCTTCGGATATAGGTTTGGTTACAGCGTTGTTCATTGTTTTCAAGTACTTCATTAACGATGTTTTAAAGTCAAGTATTTCCAACACTCCCAATTTTTAAGTTGAAGTTTCTTTCGTTTCTATAGAATCTTAAAAAAATTAGTGGCACTTTTTTAAACCACTTTGACCTTTGGCGAAAATTAATTGACAACCCTAGAAACGTAAAATGCATAAAGTTTGAGTATGTAAATCAATTTTCACATGAAGAATATACATTAGGAATTCGCAGGCACATTGAAATTGGCCGTAGGAGGTTTGCATACTTGGTGTTGGAATATTTTAGGACATTAATTTGGGGTCATAATTGTGGTTTTAGGGGTTCAAAATAACTATTTTCTTTTTCAAATATTTGAACGGCATATCGAGGAATCCGAAATTCTATGGAAGTAGTAAGGGTCTCTTGGGCCGCTGCTAAATTCATTGTTCAATCTTGCAATGTTATTTAAGGGACAAAACAACTTGATAATATTTGTATTAACTTGATATTTGTCTGCTAGTGACATATTCAATGTTTTTCTTCGTAAGTTTTGAGCTAGGAGAGAATGAACTAACACATTTCACAACCATTTTTATTTTACGGATAAAGCCAATATGAAATTTGCAATTATTTCGGTTAAGAAAGTAACGTTTTTAGTAACTACCATGAGATTGATTGACTGTTTCCATAAAATCGTATTAAATTTCTGTTTTTTGGCTCCTTACGTTTAGCTAGTCCAAATAATCAATACGTTGGATGGAAAATATACTGGTCATAAGGATACAAAGATTAATGTTCTGTTTTTGAAAACTAACTCTGCAGTAGTAGACGAAGAATAATGGAGCGATGCAAAAATCATATCACTTTTAGAGAATCTTGGATTCCTAACCACGTCGCGTCGTTCTAATATTTGAAGGAAAAATATTTCTTTTAAGCTACCCTTTAAGCTCTTGAAGTAATAAAACTACTTGCAAGAACTGTTACTAAACTACAATGATCATTAAAATAAATTTGGAAACATCAGCAGTGGACTAATTTTAATTTTATCAGCTTTAAGAGCCTTCCCAAAAACTTACATAATTATAAGGGAATTCATTGGGGTGAGATATTTTTCTTTATAAAAACAATCTGAATTTACCTTTTTAATAATCTGTTTACAGTTTAAATCGCAAGTAAATTAACAAGCTTCTTGAAATGTAAATTGTATTTATATATCGGCCAATGTGTATGTAGAAAAGAGGGAAAGGAAACAAATCCTCAAGTAATGATTGGTTCGTGTAAGCAAAACCATTTTTTTTCAAGTAAAATAGATATATTATGGTAATTGTATTGATTTTTGTTTTTTATATATGGAAAATATCTCAATAATAACTTTAATCAAAATTTACCTCTTTTACACTCGTCGTGCATGTCATTGCTGCCATCGCTCCTAGCGGCCTCACAGCTGTGGCACGGACGGAGGCGAATCACATAAACTAACTCTTGACTCAGACGCATCTTGGTTCAAACTAAATGCATTTCACAAAAACCGGGCGTAAACGTTACTTGTAGCAACTTAAGCGTGAGAAATTCACAGAAAATAGTTATAAAACTAATAATTTAAGGTTCTCTCTAACAACTTCATTCGACTACGAATGAGAGAGGCCGCATTGAAAGGGAAAATGTTCTAAAGTAAATAACTGTATTGACTTTTGTATTTCCTGATAGCGGTTTCCATTTACATCATTCCAATGTTGAACGTAACCTTGCGATCTGGGACAAATGGAAACAACTCTACTTAAGATTTTACTTAGTTTGATTATGAGTTGCAATAATTTATCCATCAGATATTTCGGGATAGAAATATAAAATAGATACGTATCGTAACAACGATTTTTTTTATAAACTATGGCTTCTACTGCTACTATTTTTGTACCGATACAGTTACAGGATAATTAATTATTGTCCTAAGTTCACTGAAGATGCAAGTACGGGAAACCGATAGATCCTCAACTAAATAGAAAGCTTAAATACACTCACCTCCGTTGTTTCCGGCTTTGAAAATTTAATCTGGCCGGAAATCTCGGCCCAGTCCGCGGGTTACTTGACACTAACGGCCGCGTCATTCGACAGTAAACACCATAAAGACTATCGGGTGCAGACCTGCGATAACGAAACCACTGGCTTCTAAGAAGGGGCTTTAAAGTTTAAATATCACGGGAACTGATTAACAAAGTAATTACATGTAAATTTACTTTATCACATTTCATTCAAGTCATTGAAGAGGTGGATTATAAAATGTTTGAACTTCTTGAAGCTCGTTGTGGAGGGAGGCACTGTGAAAACATGTTCTCACTTTGTGATTCAAAGATAACCAGATTGATTTTGAGCTTCTGAGTACTATTTTATTATGTTCTAAAGATAACTCATATGCCATTTAATTTATAGTTCTTAAATATTGTCCAGAAAACTCTGGTGTCGTTGGGAAAACCTCAGCGTCAAGTCTAGCAATACATCAAATTATTATGCATGTAAGACAAAGGAAGCTAGTGACGCCCCAAATTGGAGTTTGGTATTTTTCCATGAGATTCAACATTTGTCTAAAAGTTTTAAGCAGAACAGTTTTTTTAAGGCTTAATGTATTTCGAGTTGAATCCATTGAATATGTGTTGGTCTAAAGTAGACTTTCTTCATAACATTCAATAGGAAATACTCTGCAGTTCGGGTCTTTGGCCCCTGATGGTCACTAGTCCAACCATAACATAACCATCTTTTTGTCGAAGCCTCCAGTCCTTAATGTCTTTGTCCGTGTGGAGGCTTCTGGAAGAATATTTCTCCATGAAACCGATTTGAGCTGGACACCTCCACAGACCCATCATCTCCGGTAGCGTGACGGTCAATCGCGTTACGTCACGTTCGCCTAGCTCCTCTGACGTCACGCTGGAGGTAAAACAAAACTGACCTTGACGCCTCGGATCTGGCCGACCGCGTGAGCTAATGGCAGGGACGAATCTACAATCTACGTTACGTTACGTTACGTTACGTTAGTCTCGCTTCTCTTTCGGTTTCATTATTATCAATAGGCTTTCTGATTTTTTTAAGAGTAAGTAAATCAGTTCAAATTTTCTTCTTTGATCAGCCATTTTCTTTGTCATCGTCTACTCATTACTTGATTTTCGTAATTTATTGGAGTGAAATGAGGTTTAGTGATTTGAACTGAAAACTAAAAATTGTAAAGGATTTTTACCTCACCTCTAACACGTTTTGATACATGTAAGCCCTTAACAAGTGAATAAATTAAGTCATACACGTTTTGCTGACATTTTGCTAAATATTTTGAATTATTGGGATCTATAACCTAAAAATAGCTTGAGGCTAAGCTTAAGGTTCTCTTATCTCAAAACTAACGTACAGTGAGAAAAGTTTCATTAAATCGGCGATTTTAATTTTTAATTAACTGAACCTTCTCTAATATCAACTTTTTTCCACGCTGAATTCTGTGTGTTATTTATTATTACTAAGACCCTAGTTCTCAGCTTTACTTAGCTAAAATTGGAATTACTTAGCTTTACTTCAGATTTATAGGAATAAATGTTAAGATTCTAGAGCCAACTTAGGTAAATTAAATCGCCTAAAGCTAATGTTTTCTTCCATTTACTTCTAGAGACAGTCCTAAAAGTTGCTAATCAAGGCCAATTACAGTTTATAACATTTTCCTTCCATTCATTAAAAAGCAAAATATAATCAAGCGCATTTAAATATCAACACCACACTTCAGGAATCACACCGGAGGCCGGAGACCGATAAGGTCACCGATACCTCTGCATTATTCATTCATTCTGTATCATCAGGGGTGCCAACTGATGCTCGGTTTTCACGCGGGAAGGTTGGCACATCATTGAGCCCCGGCCAACAGCACGCCTTGCATACAGCTCGGCTGATTACTCTATCATTACCCCCTCGCAGGTTTAGTTCTTTGCAGATAGATTGTCATAAACCCTACGTGGCTCAGCTGTTTTTCATGCCCAAGGAAACAAAATGACGGTGGGTTCACCGTGTACAGTTGGGTTTTTTTGTATATGCGCTAAATTAAGACAGTTAATTGGAAGGCACAACCATGCATAAAAGGGGGTTTAACATCAAGCAACCGTCAATGAGGCAGTTTAATCTATGTTCCAACTAAATGGTCTTATCAACTAGTAAATTAATTGGCCCTATTACCTCTTTAAAGGGGCTTAAGTTGCCACTTCATCAAGTGACAGATATCATGCGCGTCATTGAAAGTAATGACAAGAACAAACTTTACATGCGATTAAATTCGCAAAGTGATTTGCGGTCGATTATCGTGGCTTCATCGCATCTGATCAACTCACCATGAAAGGTTGAAGTAATTTCTATGAGTCCATTATGAAAGATAAACCCGCCCTACCACTCCTTATAAGACAGGCTCAACTAGCATAGAAATATAAATACAATAGGCCTACACAGTAAAATATTGGTTTTGCACATAGAACGAAGCACATATATTGCTGACTGAAAATCTGAGATAAATCATGAGCAAAATTTGAGGAAATTTGGTAAAGGCTGGAAACTGGATCGCGTACTGATTATTATATTGTTACTGTATGTATTTTACTGTGCATCCCCACAGTAATTGGTTAATCTCTCAATGCAGCAACTTTCTTGATGCTAAAAGGAGTCTATATCAAACATTAATTAAATACATTTGTTTCTGTGAGATTCGAAAGGAAAATTTATTTTTGGATACGTTCAATTTTGTACTGATTTATTGTTCTGTTTATTTCATTTACAGTTTCATTCTACAGACAATAATTTATTTTAATTCCTCATAAACTATTATCAAGAATTTTAAAAATATTAAATCAGAATGTTAAAGAATTAATTTAACTCTCGTTTAACGAACGATTAATCGACTCTCACTGAATAAATTTCCTTTCAAATTGGGATTTGGTTTTAGCAAAGCAGGGTAAATGTGTATGATTCATTGCTTTATATTTCTTTGAGAACAAAAGGATAAGGGAAGACGCCGAATAACATATTAAATTTAGTGATTAAATTGTCCCTTTTGGAAAATAACTGTGATGACTGTTATGCTAATTTTTGTGATTTATAGTTTTAGTAGAATAGCTTTTTCGTAAAGACATATTAGTTTGGTGTTAGTGGACATGTTAGTTTTGTTGACATTCGTATTTATTATATCTACCCAAATTTCTTTTTGTTTTTAAAGCCTTTTTTCCAAAGTTTTTAGAAGATTTCTACCGTGTAAAAAACATTACAAGGACACACTTCATTACTCATCTGTAAATCATGACAGAATCACATACAATAGTCTGTCAGTAAACATTAACTGTGGCATATTAAAATCCCCAATAATAATCGAAAGCTCTTTAATACTAAAATAAAATAATTCGTCACAGTCATTTAAAACGAACATAAATCTATTCTTTCCGGGAAGATAACTAAATACAAATAAAGGCATGATCTTTTTTATCTTTCGATTGAAACGCAGTATTCTTAGTAATTCCAGATCGTACCTGATCGAATTAAAAATATGCATGAAATTAATAAATTTATATTTTTGAAAATGTTCAATAAACGTTGACTTTTGTGAATATATATTCAATCAAACTTAGTTAAAACGTAAAGATAGAATCTATTAGAACAAATTAACAACAATGTTCCATTCACCTTAAGACTGTTCGTAACGACACAGTTTAACTAAAATATAATTTTACAAGTTTAACTAAAATTCTCATCTACAGCCAAAACTATAATTTTTAATTGAAAGTATAATGTTTGAAACAAAAATATTAAATGTACTATCAAACTTAATTGCCCCTTAAACAATACAAGATACAAACTCGACGACTCATTTTCACATGAACTGCCAAGGCCTGTTAAGCGGAACTGTTTCGCACTATCTACCGCAAAATCTTCCCATTGTAGACGTAAGTGTGTGCTACGCACCCGTACACCGTTATCTTCTTGTAAACTGTTCCCAAAATTATCTAATCCACGTCGCCTTGTTCAAACGAAGGAGGGATTTCAGGGTTAAACTGTTATCTAAATTGCATGATTCAGTAGCTACCGATAACAGCTACCAAGATGAGTAATTGTTAGATTTTTTACTGCCCACGACTTTTTTCTTTTACCACTTCTGACTCATTCTCAGACAACATAGGTGATTCACGCTATGCTCGTTTATGTTTTTGGTGTTATGTCTACGGTTTTGGTTGATAAGTTCAAGATATACTTATGTTTAGTTTTACTACATTTTGGGAGAGACTGATTTGTCTAAATAAAATAAATGATCCTCCTTGTTAGAAAAATAGCGTCAATATAAGTACCTAAATTTAATTTCCCTTGGATTCGGATTAAAAACTAACAGGTTTTTTTATCTCCATCGATTATCCGACTGTATGAAAACTTCTTCTTTGTCTTATCCGTTGAATGTGATGATTTATCTTGGACAGGTTTATGTTCTTTAGTACAACCCGGCGTTGTACATGATCATAACTGGTTATTTGAAGACCAGTCAGAGAGGCTACATCAAACACAGAATTACATTATTTATGTTCCTGGTTGAAGACGTATACACCAGTCCACAAACCACGCTACCGTGGTCACGACTAGAATGCCACCAACAAATGGACCAGTCAAAGTTCAAATGGTGTAGTAGGGAAGCCACTAGCAAAGTCAATTTTTCAATTGTTGTAAAGTTAAATGTGGTCTGAATCATCTTTGTACGTCCAATCGTTGCATTTTTTCATTATGTATTAATATTAAAGATTCCGATTAATCAAAATATCTATACTCCCTATTGATATTTCAAAATTACTTTAGATACTGCAGATATATTTATGAAATGGCAACCTGGTAAGTATTATCGAATGCCAAGTATGAATAAGAGGTGATTGTAAGAAGGCTGTAGCACGATCATGTAGTCTTGTATGACTTAGGCCGACATGTTTCTTAGACAGGACTAATAATTAATAGGCCAAAAGCCAATGGAAACTAAGGGACCTACAGTTGAACGTGGAATCCGAACCACCAATGAAACTACCATCAATGAAATTACGAACTGGTCTAATCATGAGGATGGTTTTATTGGATGAACGTAGTCGTTGTATTCACTGGTGTGGACGTTAATCCCCACCAGAGAATTTAGCGCCCACAAACTATCCGTTAATAACTATCCAGAAACCGTGACCTTTAATTAAGATTACAGGACACGTCACCGTCCTAGTCCTGTATCAACATTATCCCGTGTGTTTCTCGCCGCCGCGCGCCGTGTGCCACCCACTCTGCAACCTGCAACCGGTTCCCTCGTCCCGCAACCAGCTGAGGCCGACGCTGAGGATCGTCTGGCGCTCTCGGGCCAAGGTCAAGTCAAGGTCAGGGGGTGGATCTGCATCTGCGGACGAAGCGACAAGACAAACGACGTTGCCTTGCAGCTTTCTGGAAATGCTGTTTTCCCTGAGAATGTTTTCATTGGCTACGAAACTTGAAGATTTCTCTTTCAAGGCAGGGGTGAGTGAGGTGAGGGGTATACAGGGCATAGGTATCTGTGCATTAGGGGGATAAAGTGTAAGACTGTCTCCCGAGATAAATGTGAGCCTCGGGCGACAATTTTTTTAATCACTTCTAATTTAATTTAATACTTTAATTTAATTTTTAAATTTAATTTAATTTTTAAGTAATTTGAGGCGACAGTTCAAATTACTTCCGTAATATCATCGACCACATAGTACAAATAGGCAGAGCATCCCTATCTTAATAGCACTGCAGCAAATGAAGCAGGGGCCGCCATATTCTTTCGGTATAGAAACACAAAACGACGCCTAAAACCGGGTAATCTGACAGTGTTCATGTTTCAAATAACTGGTAGTTTATACTATTTAGCATTGAGGCTTAAGGTTGAAATTTTGCATGTGAAGAGTCCTTTAGTTTGGAACGGTAATAGCATCAATCATATTTCCAAAATAATACTTTTTCTATTTTAAAAAAATTATATAAAGTCACAAGTGTTATTCGACCTTAAAACATTACTTGAAAAAAGTAGTCGGCTGCTACATTTTTATTTTTTGGTCAGGTAAAATAAAAACGGTGGAAATTGTTGCTAAGGAGTGAAATGTTTTTAATTATATTTTTTGAAAAAAAAAATAGCTGCCGTAGTTTGATTGATAGCAGTTATTGTGGGAGAGTTTATCCGTGCGGCGCCTGCATAAAAACAAAATCGATCCTAAACTGCTGGTTACAAAAATGTAGTCGACTACAAAAATACAAATGTGGTATCAAATTAAAGATCTGAATCACACAATTACTATGGTACCAATTATAAATGGTTTAGAAGCAGTTTACGCATCATAGGAACGTTACAGGTGCATTCCGCGGCGGTAATTTCTCTTAAAAAATGTCAGGACAAGCTTCTAGGTTATAGAATTTTGCGATGTGTAAACTGCCTCTAAACAGTTTATAATGGGTACCATAGTGATTGTGAGATTCAGACCTTTAATTTGATACCCTATTTTTAATCTTCCACGAATTTGTTCCGCCATCTTGTCACCGACTAAGGACAATCTCTTGCTTCATCGCGCGAGGGCCCATGCTCATCTATATTTGTACTATGTGGTCGATGCGTAATATACTCACTTTCCCCCACCTTGACGAATAACTAAATATAAAATAAATAATTGTTTTATTGGAAAAACACGATTGTAACAAACACAAGTTGGTTGTATTGTATTAGTTGGCATAACCTTAAAACCTCAATTGACCCAAAGAATTGGCTGTTCCGGTTCTGATTCTGATTCCTGCGTGCCACTGATCAGAATTGAGCGCTTGTAATATGTTAAGCGTAAAAAAATAATAAAATTGCATTTTTCGTAAAAATATGAGAGAGCTCATTTGTTTATTATTGACTATAATATTTTTTATATGTTTGCTTTGTCTTCCATCGGGAGAGAAAGTAACCACATTACTCCTGGCGAGAGACAAGTGATATTTTAAGCGCTCGTTACAAGAAGCACAATGCGAATAAACTTAGCAAGTGATGGGAAAGTTTAAGTGTTATCTTTACTTAAATTTTTACGAGTGTTCTACAGTTCCCAAATTCACGATAGGATAGTGATGTAAATTTATTCATACACAAAGCGGATACGCAACAATTTTGATTAATTTCAGAACGACCGTTCCAGTAGCGCTTGCCAAGCTATCAATGCCTTACATTTTTAACAGTCAAAAGTTTTGAAATATCAAGCCAGTTAAAATAAATTTCTTAAAACAATCAATTAAAGTTTATTAACCCAGTTAATTGATACGATTTCTTTTAAAATAACTTATTTTTTCAGGCTTATTCTGGTTACGTGGGTTATTCGTAAATCATAGATTACCCTCGTTGAAGCCACGTGGACAAAGAACCCCATAATTTATTATCTGGAAGTGGTTTTCTGACCACAATTACTCGAAACACGTACACACTGGATAAAAAAACACTTATTCTGCAGGTTCAAGGACAAGTAATACGTGAGTAATTGACGAATCACGAATTTGCCTTGTTGAATATGTTGTTATTTAGAATTAATGAACTACCTTATCTTTTTATTTTTCACATGGAAAAACACATCCGCGTCAGATAAATAGTTTATACAATCGATTTAATGAATCAAACTCTTTTAAACGATTGATTTACAACACTTTAAAGTGCAATATCCAGGGATATTTACTAACTCAGTTTAAATATTCATCAATGAAAATAGATGAGAAATACCCCCAATTAGATAGTCTCGTTCTCCCTTTGCGAAATTCTCAACCAATGTCCATTTCAGAGGGAGGGATCCTTTAAAATCTCAACGCAACTTTTTAATCGGAAACTAGATTTTAACAGTGGAAGGTGACTGCAACCATAAACGCCATAGTCCATTGAATACACGTTACAACCGATTGTTCAGGGAGGATAATTTAAGAACAATAGTGATATTATTGCTGTTAACTCAGCAATTCAACCACGTGATGACCTCATCCTAAGAATCACGAGTTGCAACAATGTTAGTAAGAGGTGCATGAATGAACTGGTACAAGAGGATCGAGGCATAACAGATTAATTCATCGGTATAGGTAATTCGTGTGTGGAATAATAGTCCACGCTGCTTTAAATTCTGTATGTTCTCATGTACTTTGGCATATATGTTTGATATGCTCATTCCTCAGCCTGAACGTTTGTGAGGACGCGTTTTGTATTTAAGTCTGATTTTTCTGTATTTAAAAAAATTTCCCTGAATTAATTATATGCTTTCCATTCTACTAGCATTCAACACTGCCTCAGTTGTAGTATCTAGTGAGTTGTCAACAAATCTCTCGAAACATAACTCCCAAGGATAGCACATTATATCATCAGTTTACCCAAAACAACCACAGTGCTTCGAGTAAACTGCTGGTTCTACGAAAGCAAAAATAATGGTAGATTGATCATATTGCATCTTCTTACAATCTCAAATTGCTAACGTTTAGTGTGTTTTCTAATCAGAATCGCTTCAAGAGTAGTAATTAAATTGCACAGCTAGTAATTTGCATGGATTGTTATCTGAAGATTTGTGTTCTCTAGATTGAGGGTCTTGGCTCTTGCCACTCTCGTACTCTAGATGATATTGTACTTTTAAATTCAACCTATTAAATAAATCTTCAACTTCGAAATCCGTTCTGCATTATTTTGTATTTGATCGAGTTTCAGGAGTTTTCATATCATTTAGCAATACAACGAAACCTCAAGAAAATTTAATTTATGCTCTCCGGTTTTAAGAATCTGAAGAACATTATTTTGAAATCTAAAGCAATGACTTAAGCCTAACTATTTTCTTATTTAAAGTACTCTATAACGTAAACGCTTTATACCTTAGGTTGATTTGACTATGACTACAGTACATGTAATCTTATCTATTATGCGGAAGAAGTCAACAGAAAATTTAATTTTTCTATACGCCCGTGGATCTAGAATATCGTTTGTTTAAGTATGACGTCGGAAAAATGTATATGGTTACACTTAAACATTTTCGTAACGATAAATAAATTATTGCTTACGTACTTTTTGCAATCGTCGATGTGATTTTAACAGCAGGCCTAAAATGTTCAAACAACTGTGGATTCACCCTCAAATCTCGGGTTGCCCGTTCCTATTCCCCCTTATTTTATTACCTCATAGACAGACAGTTTACAGTCGGTGCAATGCCACGTGTCCGGTCCATCTTCTTACTCGAACTTCCGCCTGTCATCAAAGTCCATCTTCACCCGGTTCCGCCTCGTTAAGACTGTGCTCGGCCCCGACCCAAATACACGATGAGCTTCCGACCTTTGACTTACATTTTCAAGGCTTAACGTAAAACGTCGATTAATTTAATCTTAAGGTCTCGTTCCGGTTATTCACCACGTTTTCTCGAATAAGAATAGGGCCTACGGTTTTAATTTTAAAAAGTGGCCAAAATAAATTTGATAACTTTTTTTGTCAGAGAAACAGTAATTTCTTCTCCGTTCCTTTAAGTCACCACCAATAAACTTCACTTCGAACTGTTTTCATTCTGAGTTACTATTTAAATATCTGATTCTAGTGTCTTGTAGGGGCGAAACCCCTTGAAAATGTTAAATGCAAATGTTGAATCTATTAGTTAAAATAATCGAATATTCAATATATTAATACGCTACGTTGTTCTTTAAAATTATAAATCGCTAACAGCTGGACGGATTTTAACGTTTGAGGTGTTAAAATAAAGTTATTTTTACAATGTCTGGAATTTCTGGTACGTTTCATAATTTTACTAACAACATTGTGAATAATATTTAACAACTTCTTGAATGTTATATTTGTCATTTTACTGTGCCAGTTAAAATTATTAATCTCACTAACAAACATGATATTTACAAAATTCTGTTACCTAGCAATTTGGTTTTAAATTTCATTTCAATTCGATTATTAATATAAGTGGATGATATCAACTAGTTGTACGTAAATTATATAAAATTTTGATTTACGTGCAACTAAATTAGGAGGAGAAAAAAGATTGATGAGTAAAACGCCTACAACATGTATGTATTGTTTTTATAGTCTTACCTAATCAACAATATATTCAGGATTCACTCACAATCATATTCTTTTCATGAGGCTCATTCGAGCAAAGTTTTATTCATTCACGTTTGAAATAACAATAAATTACTTTTTTGATTGCGGTACTAAAAGTTACGAAGACGTTTTATGATGAAGTATGCATCAACACATAATAAATCAGCACATTTTATATACACTTACGGCGCGGCGTACGTCCCAACATACGTGTGGTTTTTTCAATATGCTCATTTCACTGTTAGAATTTAACTCTTCCAACTCCTAAACTTCTCCCTTGAGAAATATAAATTGTACTTTTGATTTAGGCCTAATCCCGCTAAACCTTAATCTTAGTTAAATTGGAGGAATCTACTTTTCTTCTAGACTTTGATGTTTCACAATACTATATTAAGTTTTACAAACATAATAAGTATCAATGTAAGTAAAACATTGTAATAGTTATGCTAGCGACTGAAACTACTCTTGAACTATTCCTACTGGTTTTGATGTTGATTTGGCCTTGTACAGTTATGCCGAATGATTTCAGTTTTATTTTGACACTACTGAACCAATCTCGGTGAGATAATTTTCTATCCAATATGGAAAACTAATCTTGACCAACCATATTTCTCTTTCAAGAGCTAATTTGTTGGAGACTGAGCCCTGACATCTCTGATCAAAACATGTCGATGATGTTGTGATCTTCCTTTTCCGCTTGCCGACTCAGAAGGATTTTTGTTATTTTAGATGTAGACATCAATTCATAATTATTTCTTTCGGTTTCCTTACCTTAAAGATAGTGTCACTTCTGACACGAAATCCAAAATCAATATGTTTACATACATGAATGCATTGGGAGCCTCTTTAGTGACAATACATAATACAATAATGTTGATACAGGAAGTATGATAAAATCAAAAGAGCCATAACATTATTTTTAATTGGCCTATAGGTTTACATAGTTAATGAATAAATAACCTATACAAATATATAATTTTGAAATCAAGTCATTGGCTTGCTACCTATGAAAAAGTTTCAATAAAATATAAAACACCCTGCCTCGAGTCTTACGGTATTCTAGATTAATCTATCACTCATTTTCTTAAAATGCCACCAAGTAGTTGAAGTCTTACAAAAGACACTCAATGAATGAATGAATGTAGAGAATAAGGTTCCACCTAAGTAATATAGAACGGTAGAGTCAATATAGTGAATCTTTTCGTTTCTATTGAGGCGAGCCGAACAGGTTGGCCAACATAATAAGCTGCAGTAGTCTCATAGTCTCATTGTCACAGAGACCGAGAGACGAGTCGAGCAGGTTGGCCAACATAATCTGCAGTAACATGAAAGTGCCCAAAACAATGTTTAAGTGGCCACACTACTTGTAAACGTGGTCAACTTAATTCCAGGAATTTTTTTTTGTAAAGATTCTTACCATTTTTAGTTGGAAATAAATCAATCATTTATTCAGTAATCTCATGGTCTCATTGTCACAGAGACCGAGAGACGAGTCGAGCAGGTTGGCCAATATAAGCTGCAGTAGTTTCATAGTCTCATTGTCACAGAAACGAGTCGAGCAGGTTGGCCAACATAAGATGCCGTAGTCTAAAAGTCACATTGCCACAGTAGAACAGCTTGGATAAGCTTCATCAGTAGCCTCATTGCCACAGAAAAGAGCCGATCAGTTTGGCCCAACATTAGATGCAGTAGTCTAATAGTCACAATGGCGCAGAAGAGGAGCTTGGCCTACATAAGCTGTAGTAGCCTCATTGTCACAGAGAAGAGCCGAGCAGGTTGGCCAACAAAAGGTGGTAGTCTCATTACCATAGAGCAAGTTGGCCTACGTAAGCTGCAGTAGTCTCATTGCCACAAACATTTGAACAGTTTATCTCTGCCCTTGCCGCGCTTTCCGAGATTTACACTTTATTTACTCGGTTTCTATTTGTTACGGCACAACTTTAAGTACGTCATACCCTATGCGTATTATTTTGTCTATTTAAAATGTAATGGTTTTATCCAAATAAATTGCTTTTTTGGTTTGTCAAGTGTACTTATAAAATTTATTTAACCTTTACTGCCTGTCGCTATGGCATCGGACCTGTACTGTAAAGATAACATGGTTAATAGTCATATAGGTAAGCCATAGTGGTGACCACTGACGACTGACGAGAAGACACCCGCGGCTGGGATCGAACCAGCGGCGGTTGGCGGTTGGACGAACATTTTAAGCTTTAACAATTAGTTGTTCATTTCCAGAATCCTAATTTTTCTTGGCTCTAGTTACAGTGCTCCAAGTACAGACTATGTAATTCAAGTATATTAGCATATTAGCATATAACTAGTATATTAATAGTGGACTCGACAGATATAAAATAACTAAATCATTATTAAATCCAACTTTGAACCTTCCTGATGAGATTAAAAATCGTGTAGGAAAACATATAAGGATGAAATATCAATGTCCACTTATGCAAATAGTTTGCAAACAACATTCGTTTCTGACTTGGAGACGATGCCTTAGATATAATAATGGTCTCGTGAGCTCAATATGTAAATGTTATTCTAAACGTGCGGCAGAGTCATAAAGAACTGTCGACAAGTGACTGAATCAAACATTTTCTTCTTGATTCCCTTTCAAGCTTTGAATGTATATAGACGAGCTTGTTGAATAATGAATTAAATGGACATAATACCTGTTTCTTTTAAGATGTTGGCATGACTACTTTACTTTTATGCAAATAGTTCTTCTTGCAAATCCTACTTCTACAATCTTTAATAATAAGAATAAATCTTGTTTGCCATGAAGCAAACAAACCATTCAGTTGCTTATATAATGTAGAATTAATTGTGAAACTTCATTGCCAAGCAACAGCAATGACATTTAATATTCTAAGTGCTACTCTGACAACTAATTAAAGATGGTCCTGTTTTTATTAACGTTGACTTTTGCGTTTCCATTACGTCTAAGCTATTGAACCAGCTATTGACTTTTTTAGTAGATAGATAACTGATGACTGAGTAAAACATAAGCACACTCCCTTGGACCTGCGCATGCAGTCCTCTTTTATGGATAACATAAATAATATGCAATTTTGTCAGTTTGTTTGGTTCTCATAGCAACTATTGTCACTTTTCCAGGTGTTAAAGCTAAACCAATCCACATGAAGAATCCCAAGAATCCAACATATTTTTATCGTTAATTTTTTATTTGTCCGTTGTGCGGTTTGTTGCCAAGGCTGTGATAATAACGAGTTCTACCTCTACAGGCTATTTTGAATCATCTTCTTTTAAGTTTGGTGAGAGACCTAATTTAACATCTCAGAAATCATAAAAACAATATTTATTTACTAAGCCAAATTGACGAAATACTAGGCTAGTGTACCATTTGCCATGCCATACATTTATATTAAAAACTAAAGAAAGATTTCTCCAGAAAATAACACCTCATACCATCATAAGTGGTATATCAGTGAGACATTCTCTAACAATGAAGTAGCATTTATCCATAAGGAAAGACTTTAGGTGTCTTTTAAATAAAGTTATTTTTGAATAAAATAAATTCTATTTCCAATTTCAAAAGAAACATATTTCTACATGTATTTCAAAACCTTACAATTTCTCATATAAATGTGCACATTAACCTCCTCTATTTTACGTATTTCTCTTCTACAGCGCAGGCAAAAATATTATGATCCAAATGTTTATGAGGTTATTTTTCTTGAATCAGATATACGCTTAGAAAATCAAGGAAAGTAATGATTATTTGTTATCAAATACATCTTCATTTTTAAAATGTCATAGGCAAAAAATTTAGGAATAAAATTATATCAACTTTAATGGTCAAAGGCAAGTAACAATGGAGATACAGGCTCTAGAGCAAAACGCTCATATTTTCCGACTTTGGGGGGGTGGGGGTGGGGGTGAGAAACGGGGATTTCAACGCGCGACCAGACGAGCAGTGTGTGCAGCAGGTTTCACTGCGTAGTTGGTGTCAGAGGGGGAGGGGGAGGTCACTGGGGAGGTGAATACAAGATACAACATTCCACCAAGGGTCACCAGGTGGCGCACCGATCAAGAATTCATGGTCGTCGTTCCTCGATTCGATAAAATAACAAATTTAAACAGATACGGCCAGAATATTTCCAAAATCTAAAATAAACCGAAAGCGGTTTGAAATAAACCGTCAAAAGATGACGATAAAAATGTATCAACGTCACCTCGTTATAAATACTATCGTCAAAAATATTAAGTCAACATTAATCACCTGAGGCAAACTTTAGATAATGTCCTATACTATAGCAAGCATACTAAATGCAATCCTATAAGATATGCAAATCCTATACTAAATAAGATAAGATAAATTCTATACTTAATGCAAGCATCATAAGGTGTGTTATCATGTTTGCATATTAAAAACGGTTCCGAAGATTTTCTTGGAAGTTTGGAAATAATTAATTACTGGCTCAAAAACTGGTTTAATGTAGGTTACTTAGCCAGAAAAATCTATCTAATAACGTAATAAAATAGATTTTTATAGTCAAAAAAATTTTACATTGGGCTAAAATTTGACTATATTTCTCTCGAAGTGGCCGAAATTGTAAGTGAATATAGTTTGACTGACTCAGCTCCAAAAAGAAGAACTGCTGCTAACTGACTGCTGGTTGACTTACGAAAAGTAGTGAGTAATTTACATTTCAGAACGTAAGTGATGGTCTACATACTAATTTTTTCTCACTTTCAAGAGGGGACCTAACAATAACAATTGATTTGGAATGCATGAGTTCAAACTTCGGTTACTCCTTGGTTACTGTGGGTCAGTGGGGGATTTGGCACTCGAAATGGCAAAAAAAATTTTAAGATTTTTTTTATTTTTGCTTATTTTGATTCTACATTTAATTCTAAACAAGAATATTACAACTGTTCACAAAAAAAAACTGTTCTCAAAAGTATTTCTTGGTGTTATTTGCAATTATATAAAGTGATACATGCTCTCATTTGCACAGATTTTCACACATTTTTTATTTTTTTATAAATCTATGATAATAAACAATTAAAAATATATATTTTGGGTTTTTGCAGGGCTACTAAGACTTTGGCTTTATTTATAACAAAAATAGTTAGCCTAAGATCCAGTATATTCGTATAATCAAGATAGTTACCTAACCAATAACCTAACCAATAGCTAACCTATTGCCGAACTTTGATCGCGATTATCCGCTAATGAAATTGTCCATGTTTTCAGGAAGAAAATTGGATATAACTTCAGAATCATATAAGATAAGAAGATGAAATTTTTTGTGGGTTGTCATGACACTAGTTGCTAAGTATTCTTGTATTTTTACCCATTTTTACTTGAACTATTACATTGTTGTAAATAATTTTTTTTTATAAATGACAATTTTATTTTCAAAACAAAATAAAGGTATAGATGGTTTACATATTACATATTCTTGATTATGAAAATACAAGAATTTTTTAATGTTCTTAGTACCTTTAATTTGACACCAAAACCAATAAAATATACACAGTAGTTTTTATTTTATATCAAATTTAAAAATAAGCTAATTTTTGAAAAAAACGGGGTTTTTAATTTTTTTTACACTACGCAAAAATTAAAAAGGTCCAAACTACATCAAAATATTCTAATTAGATCATTACAAACACAATAAAACCCTAAGAAATCTAGTTAGGTCATAAATAAAAAAATTACCTGTTCGAGTGCCAAATCCCCTTAACAGTTTTATCCCTGGAGAAATAGCTCTCACATCGTATTTTGATGTGATTTTTTGAAGACGAAACAGAAAATTCACTGAGATTTAATATCCGGCCTCGCCGCACGCACGGGTCCTTACCCATGTGAGATGTTTTAAATAAATTTTATTGTAACGCTGCTTGTTCCATTTAATTTTGTAAATAAATAATTTATATTATTTGATTGACATGAAGAAGAGAGTAATCAGTGGAAAGCCAGCGCAATATCATAGATGGATACAAACTATGTAGCATGAAGCTAAAACAAAAAATCCAGTGTCCGTAGTCAATGGTTTAGATTATGCTATCAAAAGATCCTCCCTCACAACTCGTAATTTCCACTTCCTCCTCGCCATGATCTGATACCGGCCGGACTCCACTTCCTCGGACGTGGGAGGTCACTTCACAAACTTGCCGCTAATTACAACAATTAAAGATGATGTTAATAACGGGTTTATCGGGAAAAGATTAGTTCCCGCGGCGGCGGCGAGGTCGTGTGACGTCACGACAATGGATCAGCTGTTTACTTCCTGCAACAGCTGTTTACATATCAGCTGTCGGCCGCACTTGACCGACTAACGCACAATCGGCTGTTGTTGCGATCTGTCGATGAATATTCGCAATCGATACATCGGCCTTCGCACGTATCGTTAGTGCGATCGGGTCAATCGATCATGGCTCGGCCAATGCGATTTCTTATTGTGATCTAGAGATTGATTGATACTTAACGAGTACTATTCATTACAGGGTGTTTCTTAACTCTCTCTAAATACCGCAGATTTATTTCTACCATGGGTCAAATAAAAAACAATAGATTAATGTATGCCTAGATTTTTGTTTCCTATAATACTTTAAGATTATATTTCAGTTTGAAATTAAGTTTTGTAAATGCTCTTTTAATAAAACTTCTCAATAGATAAAAAGTTATATTGCATGCAAAAGTGTAACTAATATTACTTCCTGTTATTTCACTGCGTTTCGTAATGATTAGCATAATTAATTTAAATATTATGTTCAGCCTCGAAAAAACCAAGTGATTAATTTTCTGATAGATTATGAAACTAACTACAGTAATAAATTCTAATGAGGGCTTAGTAATAATTCTGATTTAAATAATAAAAATACATTACAACATTTCAAAAGCCATCATGTTATTTTTTTGGCATGAAACTCTACTTTTAAAAATGTTATGCTTTAACCTTAACATTTTTTGTTTTCCAATGAAAGTCAATTGATACACATTAGAATGTACAATTAAGATTCAAAGTAAATATTGTAAAAAAATAAAATACCAAAAGCCTTACTTACGGAATTGCAAGGAGTTAACATCTACAGTGACGACATACAGGCTGAAACAAAATTAAAGAGGTTTAGGGTAACGTATTTCCGATTTTTTAAACCTTCTTTAGAAATTGTATACTGCTCAAACACTTGAACTTACACAGACAAATAAATAACTGTAAATTCATTAACATTTGTTAACTTAGTAATTAATTTAAGACCGTAAAATGTAACCATGACTATGGTATACTACTTTAATTTAAAGAACCCTGAAAGGGTTTGTGTAAAATAACGTTGTAAAATGTTTATTACAGAAATATAGCATGTAACCAGAAATATGTATGCTATTAAATATAAATATCACTGCACAAAAGTGTCGAGCTTAGGTCTAGTCTATCTCAGACTTTCAGACAACAATCATAAAAAATCAATTAGTTTTTTTAATTGTATTAGCCATGATAAAATAAGGTTGGAAGATAAAGTGCCAGACAAGATGACAAGTTTTCTTTTATTTTCATAAATACTTAATGATATACAAAATATTAATTCTTTACATACATTAATTGTTTTATTAATCCTCTTTCAGGTTGCTTCTTAAATGCTAGACTAAACATAAGAACAACAAAAATAATAATCTCAATTATTTTGATGCAAACCCAGTAAAATAATTTGGTTCTCATACTTTTCGAATAAAGAAACCATAATCAGACAAAATGCTTTTATCTCATCCATCCCACGCTCATCCTTACCAATATTCCAGTATGTATACGCAGCCCGTATATAAGGTATATAGGCAGCTACGGCATATAACATGTACAAATACATTTCAGTGGATAACGCCTTCATTTTTCCGGTGGCAAATCAGGTGCTTATGTGTGCTGCAGAGTGTTGGGTCGATTGCGAAGGCGATTCATCTCTAATGCCATGGTTGAGGAATTATTGATTTATGGATAAAACGTTATGTCATCTCCTATTTTCATTGATTGATACCCCAATAAAATTATTCGATTGAAAATTAGTTAAATCAGGTATTAATAGGTAAAGGTCGAAAGCAGACATTTCCTTTTAACTCCTAATTTTAAAACAATATTAGAACAATAATATAGAATTAAATAGTACAGTATAATCCATGGTATGGCATAAAATAAGTGCTAAATGTAATAATAGAAATACATTCACCTCCAGTTTTCATTAAGTACTATTAAATAAGTATTAAGAGTATTATATAAGTATTTTTACTATACTATTAAAGTACTATTACAATATTAAAAAATAACATTTAATAAGTCAAAATTTACTTGTAAACTCGACATAGTATCCGGTTTTATAAATTTGCATTGGCATTAAAAATAGTTAGGGAGAATCTGAATTTCAATAAAAACAAAGAATATTTTTTACAAGCCATTAATTAATTTAGTTTTTTTACTGTACAAACACTGTTGAAACAACAACTAATTTGACATTGTCTAAAAATACTATAATATTAGAGGTAACACAAATTTCCAAAACCTCGTCTGCAAGTGTATCTTCACTGGGAAGGAATTTTTTACTTCGATTATTAAACATGTTACAAACTATCTTCCAAAAAAGAGATTAACCTACTTTTAGAACTGAAAACTGTTTCTGATTTTCTGCAGGTGTTGTTATAGATTTACTAAAAAGAAAAGATGGTTTGAAATTTTTTTAACCTCCAGTAGGATAGAACATTTATGCATGGAATGTATCCAACTATTTCTCTCACGATACATTTCAGTAAATTTCGTCTTTTCTCCCTCTCCGATTATGTCTCGGCGGAAATTAAAATAAACTTGGATGTATTTAGGACAAAACTAGTTTAACTGTTTACAAATATTTAGCAAGAAATGTTAGGTACCATTTGGGGGAGGTAGTTAAGGGGATTTTGGTTGTGGATAGGGGTTGTTTGAGGAGGGAGGTGGATAATGGGCTGAATATAAGTCAAAGGTATTTGTTTAAAAATATCATTACCAAATATTTGAAAAATGCTCACTTGTTTACTTTTATTGGTCAGATTTAGCCTCGAGAACTATTTGCAAAACACTATGGCTACATACCTGTATATTCATCTTGGTCCAGTTTGTTCTGACTGGACGAGATGGAATTTGGATTTGTATAAGCTACAATCAAAAAACTAAATAAGCTACAAAATTAAAACAACATATCTTAATAATTTTGCTTGCACGCACAATACACTTAGTTACGCATATCCAGAAAGCACATTCAACACTAAAACACAGCACATTTTCACACGACCTACTTTCACGGCAACGGTTCGACAGCCGGTATCACTGCACTCATTATTTTAATTGTGAAAATTCAGGATAAGACTTTTTTTTGACTGAAGTAAAATCCAAAACCACATATAGGCCTAATCTGTCAGGACTAGACCAATAAGCGGATTATTTCCTGGGTATATGCGGCATAAGTAACTGTTACAATAGGCTTACACACTGTGCATATAAAAGATTAATAAAAAGGTTTCAATTCGTATATTTTTTTTGCTTTCATTGGAGACTTCATAAACTGTTTTGAGGAGAAACCGTCAAATCCACTAAAATTATTGTGGGCATGCAAAGAATCGAATTCGCGTCCTGTTGACTCGGAATCTAACTTGTTAACCTGATTTATTCGTAGTTCGTCCTTTCGCCGATCTGACCTATCCTGAGTCGCTGGTCCAACCGTTTTATAAATCAACTCATTCTAAAATTAATTCATTTATTTTTTCCTCTCTGTTCCCTCTTTTTCTTCTAATCTCCTTCCTTCGCTTCGTCAGTCCCTATGCTTCCTTCCTCTTCCGTTCTACCTTTCTCCTTCATTTCTGATTTACTTCTTCCATCCATCCTACCATCCATCTATTCATTCCAATCATTGTTAACCGAGGCGAAATCGTAGTTCGGATCCCACGTAAAAATGTAGGTCCCTTATTTGCCATTGGTTGTTGGGCTGTTAACTAGCAGACCTGTCTAAGGAATATGTCGGCCTTAGTCAGTAACAAGACTACAAGATCGCGCCACAATCATCCTTCACTCATCTGTCATTCATACTTGGCTTAAAATACCTACCTGGGTAGGTCGCCATTTCAACTAATGTATCATCCATCCATCTATCAATTCATCCATTCATTCACCCATCAATCCATCCTTTCATCCATTCTCTCCGTTATTAAATATCACAAATTTTCCCATCTGAGTCGGAGCCGAGATTAAGGTCACCAATTGAGCCAAACCGAGCACCAATTGAGAGACCGTAAATATCGGGGCAAAATATTCTACATCATCTACATATAGCAGATGATATTCGCAGTCAAGAGTGCATGCGACAAGCACGAGATACGAGACAATGAACAGTGATGTGGTCCGCGTCACTGACAACCCAACGCTAACATTAACATCAGCCCACGAGCGGACAGGGCCATGCCGTTTGACGCGGACCGTACAGCAGTTACGGCAGCGCCACGTCACCGGTCACCTGGTTGTTGTGTACTCTCGTTGTTTAGCTTCAAGGAATGATGACCTCACGGAGCCGTAGATGCCTCAATACCGCACGTGCTCATGGCTCCACATTCCGTCGCGCCGTCTCGCCAAAGAACACGATTTTTCGTCGTTTTCAAAAAAGTAAAACTCATTTAGATACGGTGAAATTACAATTTTTCTCCTGGTCTGATTGGCAGAAAACGGTCTTTAAGAGGGTTCCCTACCTACGGCAGTTTTCGTTTTTCTGCGACACTAGCGGCGACTTTTAGAGCTGCGGTTCCATAAGAGCCCATGTAATATTTGTGCACTTTTCGCCCCGCAAGCCGGTGAAGGGGTAAACTTGGTGTCATTTAGAGTCTCCAATTCTAAAAATAAAATTTATTTGGATACACCATTGTAAGGTCAAAGAGTTGTAGAGTGTTTATTGCTTCTCCAAAATCGTTTATGCTCACTCTTTAAAAAGATACGTGGCATTAAAGTTGGTCAACTTCAACGCAATGTATCTTCATATTACGTAAACATGAACGATTTTGGATTCCCAATAAACATTCTATAAATCTTTATCTTTGAAATGGTATGATGAATTAAATGTCATTTTGAAAACTGTAGGCGCTAAATGACACCGCGTGAATCGTGTTAGAGGCATATTTTGGCGTAGGTAGGGAACTCTCTTAATTAGTCCGATCCCTATGGAGCTTTTTGAAAGTGAATCCTCACATCACTCGTTTGCCACTGTTGCGCTGACCCCTTGTATCGTTGCTACGTTGAATCGAGTAAAAACCAACAAGCTATTGTGTTTCATTATTCATTGATAATATTTGTTTATAGTAAAATCAAACCTCCATGAAAAATATGTGCTTTGTTATAGAAAATCGTACTCTCGGAACTCAGTTATTTTTAGGATTGGGTTTGACATCTACTGACACGACATCGTCACTGAATCTCAAAGTGAAACTCGTAAGTCATTATTATCTGAAAATCTCAAGGCTCTCTTCATTCCTACCATTTACAATCTGCATAGTTGAAGGTGTAAAAATCAATGATTTTATCAAAGTTTAATACTCTGAGCAAAAATCCATACTCTGAAAACACTAGGATAATTAGTTCATAATTCATTTAGGATTGGAGTGCGTAAACAAAAACTGCAAGCCATTTGATATTATATGACTTGGCCTATTGAACAGTCGATCGGTGGGTCCAGGAAACCTGCCTGAACCAGATTCATACTCCATTGCTGCTACCGGTCAGCGAGGCCAAAGTTCACACTACGCTGCACTATCATTCCACTACAGAACAAATACACAAAATAGGCCTACGCTGCTGGTCAGTTATCAGTCCGTTATTATGTCATGTCAGTTATGTCATGCTGGTTATTCTATTTAATAACAACACTTGTACTTTTCAAATACTTAAAATAAATTGTGTATAAAAAAATATGTATAACTATTTATTCGCTATAAAAAAGTTGCTTGTAACTGAAAATCTGAGCATCAACGAAACAAAACAAAATCCAAAAAGTTAAGCCAAAAAGATAATATCGCATGCTAAACTTTTTTTACATGTAACAGCAGAGATGCCCGCGGCTTCGCCCGCTAAAATTGAATTATAATATGCAATATGCATTTTTTAAATTAAGTTAATGTCTATTAATAATAGTGGCCTTAGCTTAAAAATTATTACACCGTTTAAAATTGATTTCAAACATGATGAATAATATTATGAATATCCTATTTCCTATCATACGTACTATTTTTCTGACAAACGTAGTGCGTAAAAAAATTTCAAATCACATTATATTAGAAGTTTAATTTTAACATCAAAATTGTTATGATAACAGTTATACAATCTTAATACAGCCTCTTTTGTAATATATAATATTTTATATGTTTAGAGAATTTACATGCAATTGTTGATTAAATGCCATTCGAAACCCCTCAGCTGCTGTACAATTGTGGCAGTAAACGTTCGTTAACGGACAATCAGTGTGGCTGGGGATTAGAGGGGTTAAGCTAATCTTTATTGCAAGAAGCACTTCGTTCCTGTTTGTCAACAACTTTATAGTTCAGTTGTGATGGCATAGAGGTGCAACAGCTTTGTTTGTTTAAATATTTATACATTTATATTTATTGTTACCCCTCTTATTTTAGCTCATGTTTATGATTAGGTAATGAGCTTATGGAATTTTCTTTAAGATATGAACACGCTATCACTCTTTTCTATATACATTATAAGATTCCTTCCATTTGTTACAACAATTTGGCCCAGATTTTTATTTTTATTCTTCTGCGCTATAATTTTGTATTTGTAGAAGAACAAGTTAGAGACGACGGACGTATCATGTTATCAAGGATACCCCACCACCAAAAACCCACCCTCCTCAAAAAATCACATAGAACTCTATTTATATTTTTTTTTGGAATCCCCCCCCCCATAGCCCAGACCATCAGATCAACCAGATGTGCTGCGGATCTGGTCGATGATTTTGTGGTCCTCCTCTGCGATTGCACTTATATGTAAGAATAAAAAATGAATAGTGGTGTGCAAGTACTCGAGTAACGATTTTTTCCAGCCGAGTTTACTCGACATGACTCAAAGTTTCTCTCGACTGAGTAGTTACTCCCGCCGTTTTTACAACACCGGTACGCGATATTGAATTTTAGGGTCGGTTTTAACAAAATTGATCCCATCTTTAACCCTAACCTGTAAAAATCCTTTGCTTTCCACACGTTTGGCGAGATTTTTAGTTATTATCAACGAATTATAATTATGATATGTTTCTAGAACTTAAAGTAATTTCTTATTCCTTCTCTTTGTCTATGGCTATGGTTTTTCGTCTTATTTCTGAACGAAAAAACATCATATTAGTTACTCAATTTGCTTTAAGCTAGTGCATAAATACTACTTTACCTGGGTGAGTCAAAGATATCATGTAGGTTTATATTTTAACCAAACATCGTTAAGCTCTATGAAGGTTCTATTTTTAAGAGACCATTTTGTAAACATAGGCAGGCCTAAGCTAGTTCAAGTGATTTAAGTAAAATGTTTCATGATATAATTTAATATACTTGCTCGTAATTCAGGAACACATTTAAGTTAACATTAAGAGTAACATAACTGTATTAAATTTTATTAGAATTATAATTTTTTTTTGGCATGACTATAATGTAAAAGTTCGAAAACTATTATCTAATTTTTTTAATCGACTCGAAAAAAGCTTGAAACTTGAGGGAGTATTTTAAAAGTCAACTCACAAAAATAGCAACTCGCACAACCCTAATAATGAACATTAATATTTGTTTCTACCAGAGATATATTATAACGATCATATAGGCCTACGATTGCACCGTAATTTCACCAAAATTAGTGTTATTATATCAAAATTAATAAGGTAGACAAGAATACACCTTTATATATCAAATAATGTCCAAAGAAAAATCATTTAGGATTAAACAAATTTAAAATAATTAATTATATTAGTCATATTCATTCCTCTCCAGAGGTATCTCATGCCAAACATAAAGATTGCACAGTAATTTAGCAAAGATATTATCAATAAAATAAGGTAGACAAGAAGGACATCTTAATTTATCAAGGAATTCCTATATAAAATCGTATGAGATAGTGCACATTTGAAAGAGTATGTATATTCATGATTCATTTGTATTACCTCCATAGTTATACCAAACCGATCATACTATTGTGCAATAATTTACCTAAAAATAGTGTTAATAAAATAATTCCACAGGATCCAAAGGTCCTATTAGTCACTAACCAACACCATCCGTAAGTTGTTTACGAAAAATACATAATCTTCCTATATTGTATATTACTATGAATAAGTGTTGCTTAAGCATGCCTTATAGTTGAGTAACGGTACCGGTACACACGCGGTACCGCAAGCAACACGTACACTAGGTTACGTTATCTCAGTTATCTCCCGTGTTATGGCTGCAGTGAGAGCTCCAAGTACTCACGGTTTTAAGATTTCTTTGTCTTTTTAGAGGCGATTAAATTTTTTCAAGTTGAACCAATGTTACAGTAGTGAACTGTATGCTTCCCGAATCCGACCAATATCAGCTCAAATAACATATAATTATTTGACAATCCTCTAATTCGGTTTGTTTAAGATTTTTTTTATCTAGCCTCAAGAGTATGATTTCGCTATACATAATGAAAAATAAATTTAAAATTTTACTTTAAAACCAATATATTTTAAAAAAGCACAATTTTCACAAAAAACATAATAACCAATATTCAATAATCAGTATATAAATTAAATTTTTGTTGATATTGTAATCAGACCTTAAACAGTAAGTGGATGTAAATCGCTTTTGTTGAAGGAATTTTATTTTTTCTAGAAGCAGTCAGCCACTGTTTTAGAAGTTTTAGGGGGGAAATTAGAAGCTAACTGCAGAAGAGCAGCAATTATTTTGAATGCACACTTTTAAAATTCAAACCTAAATTTTAATCATTTTACTGACTATATTCATATCACCAATAAAATCCCATATAAAAATAGCTACATATGAGCCTGTCTTAGTTTGACTACAAATGCATTTAAATCATAAAAATGATGCATAAAAATCATCTACTTAAAACCGCACTTGTGAAAATAATAGTTGTTTGGGCTACGAGTATAAATTAATTTTTCTCGAAAGTATTTACATGTAGATGCCAGTGTACTAAATTGCAAACGGCTGAATTCAACACATATCAAAAGAAATAAAGCAATCGATGTTCATTTTGCAAGTAATTGCTAAAAAAATATATAACTGTACAATTCCTCTCGCAAGGAAGCTCAAATGCATAACGCAATTGAATGATTTGAATACGGGTTTGATTTGTTTTCCATCCAAACCTAAAGCAATTAGACGATTCCATTCGGTCGAAGAAGATAATTATTAGAACCGGTTTATTCCAGAAAAACTATGACAAATTGAAAGCTTGGTCTTGGACACGAAAATTCGTGATGATTTGAGCTCTAAATGAAGTTGATAATCCGCATAGAATTTTTCAATGAAATCACCAAAATAAAAATTGAAATTCAGTCCAAAGTTTAAATTTGCACTGTAATGGAAAGTATGAAATTGTGATTCGATCAAATATATTAAATTTATTGTTCAATAGCTCTTTTATGTATATAAAATAATTGTTAGTTATAATCCAGTAAAATAGTTGTGTAGAAGCATTAATGTTTTTACATTCTCAAAAAGTATATATCTGCTTGGATTAAAATCAGAAAATATTTGAGGACCAAAACGTAAACAAGGATGTATTTCGAATTTTTTTCGAGGGGACACATTCGGCTCTCTCATATAAAGTTGTTTTTTTTCGTACTATTTTAAGGTATGGGGGGTCGACTTAAAAAGGGATTTAAAGGTAAGGTAAGGTTTTAAAAAGGGGCGATTTATTTTTAAAATATAAATCTCAGGATTAATATAAATCTAAATGTTCAAATTGTGAGGTAAGTTTGTAGGATAAAACTCATAATTCTAAAAAATATTATGAGTTTTAGCGAATTTCCCCTATAGGGAAGAAGCTATTACCGTAGGTCTCATGGTAAGACCTAAGCTCGGGACCACTATAACTTTTCGTTTTGGGGCCCCCAGAAGCAAAAAACACTATTCGTTCGAATTTATATATATCTATGTGTCTGTTAGCACGATAGCGGCCGCAAAAATGGTCCGATCTTTATGAAATTTGGTACGGACATGTAAAGTGGTAATCAATTGGACGAGTTCGTGAACCAGCCCGATCGGACCACCGGAAGGGGGGGTAAAGGGGGATAAACCCCCCCAAAAATGGGTTTTTTGAGTTTTTTACATAGAAAAATAAAATTTATCAAATTTTTGTGGGCACCATTGAATTCAGCTCAAAAAAACAAATTATTAAGTATTTTGAATCACTGCTCTATGCCCATTGGTTACCGAGATATTGAATGTGGTAAACACAGTACGTTGTCCCAATGTTAACCTTATGGGAAATAAGTAAAATTCTATATCTCACTTATTTCTCAACATATCTTGATAAAACTTGGTAAATGGCTTCTTCTAGTTCAGATCTACTAAATATTGAATTAAAACCATCCAGTTTTAATATACCTGTAGCAGCAAACCTGCATACTCATTTCCCATGTTATTCTTATGGAGCTTAACAAAACATGTCAAATCTTGCTATGTTTGCTTGAAATACGTTGTTTTGCATTTGAAATTCGCTGAGTATGCAGGTCTGCTGCAACGGGGGTATTATTCAGTGCTGAGAGCTAAGCGGGTCAAATTGTCCTTTCGGTTTTGGATTCAACCGTGTATCCGAAACTGATCAGAATATTTTATGACTATTCGGTAAGGTTCATCAGGTATCCAAGCAAGTCGGACAGTTTTCATATCTAGGAAAAAGTATATGTAATAACGTTTAGAAAATGGTATGAATCAATAAAGACGCCAATAAAAGTAAAAGCTGCTGTGACGTAATTGGATTAACGACGCTGTCAAATGTGATCATAAATAAATAACAATCGATTTCATATGCGACATACATCATTGGCCAGGTATGGACTCTACGTCAGGTTGAGATCGTGTTTATCGCCGTTTAATGTGCGGCTTTATCAAGATCAGAATAATAATGCTTACATGCTAATCAGGTGATATTTAAATAACTCACGGTAGATAAATTCACTTTTAGTGCTAATTAAAAAATAAGGATTATTAAGTGATAATTACATTCATAACTCCTAAATTTAACGTCTATTAATTCACAAATCTGAATTTAATGTCTATTTGTTAAAATTTTTTCGTTTCGACAGCGATAAAGAAGAATGGCAAAAAGGGAGAATCATCGCATCAAATACCATCGCATTAAAAAAATTGCGCCACGTACAAACGTGTCAGTAAACCTTAGATAGCGAAAGCGCCAAAATAAAAATCCCCTTTCGCATGTTCAATACTTTGTTCTATAAGACTAATTCAGGCCGCTGGTCAGAGTGAATATCCACCCAAAAGCTTCAGTCTGTCAGTCCAACTTTCGGAGATGGCTGACATTTTTTACCAAACTTCCAATTCCGGTAAATCGTAATGATCTTTTATTTACACGCTCACTAAGTTACGGTTTGGTTGAAGCGACCATAACCATAGCGACCATAACCATAGCGAATAACCATAGCGACCATAATCATAGCGACCGTAACCATAGCAACCATAACCACAAAGACCATAATCATACCGACCATAACCATAGCGACCATAACCATAGCGACCATAACCATAGCGACCATAACCATAGCGACCATAACCATAGCGACCATATACTCTTGACAAAAAACTCTACTCACTAACCCACTCCTCACACCCTCCCATCACCAATCCTACCAACTTTATTGAAAATCCTCCAAACTCTTGATTTGGAACGCTTTTCCTCAGTGAGAATGAAGGCAGCCTTGCGGATTCAAAGAGTTTGTACAATATGTGATTTTTCATACATTACCTTTCTTTTGAAATTTTAAACAACAAAAACTAACATATACTTCTAATAAGAAATAAGTAGTACGATATTTAGGGAATAGGTAAACTGCTCCCCCTTGCCTGGCGCGCCAGCGAGGCCGTGGTGCGAAATGTTTGCCTTGACTGTACTCTTTATTAACTGACCTAATATCCTAGTCCCTCACGCACGGGTGTAGGTAAATTGCTCCCCCTTGAGAATCAGACTAGTTAGAGTTCAATTGTGTAATATAATGTTAAGTAATAATTTGAGGTAACAAATAAATTACAGCAACCCATTTGTTATCCAAACAATTTGCCACAATGATTATCTTTAGAAATCTCACGAAAAATTAAACACTGTTTAACGTTGTACCACTTCGGAAATAACATAAAGTGCATTATCAAATTTGGTTTGCTTTTGAGTTCAAAGCTGAAGATCCAATGCACACATTGGTAATCACTTATAATACTTAATTTAAAACTTTACAAGTTTTAGGGAGATATTAAACAATTGAAAACGTGTTTTAATAGTAAAATATTGTATTGTCTTTTCTATTCATTAATATCCTATACATTCATCAAAAAAGAAAGCACGCTACGGTAGTGATTCATACTTTGGTTGTGATTCGGTGATCCATACTTTAGTTTCACAAAGCACGTCGTTCTCTTTCTTTTAAACGTAAGTATTTTAAGTGGAATACAGTACCAATGTGTGTATTGGATCTTCAGCTTTGAACTCAGAAGCAAACCAAATTTGATAACGCACTATATGTTATTTCCGTAGTGGTACAACGTTAAGCAGTGTTTAATTTTTCGTGAGATTTACTTTATATCAATTGAATCTCAATTGTTTAGTGAATCTAAATCAAATGTATGCAGCAGCCAAGGGGGAGCAGTTTACCTACACCCGCGCGTGAGGGACTAGGAGATTAGGTCAGTTAATAAAGAGTACAGTCAAGGCAAACATTTCGCACCACGGCCTCGCTGGCGCGCCAAGCAAGGGGGAGCAGTTTACCTACACCCGATATTTACTAATTAATTAATAAATTTTGCAGCTACATATAATTGTATATGGAACTGTTTGGGAAAGTAAACTTTGTCTATATCAATGGTAGTACAAGAACAAATTATCATACTAAATAAAGAAAATTATAAATCGATCTTTACATCCCTAACAAACCTATTACTATAGATCTGTTACTGAACGATCAATCAACTCAATGTTAGATAATGGAAGACAATGAAACCATGTGCACTGTTTAGTTTTCGTATTATCATGTCTTATCGAATTACATAAGACTGGAATAACACACGATAGGCCGGAAGTAATGTTTTGGAAACTTCGTTGGAACTCGTAATATAAACAATATTTAAGAGAATCGCTACAGTATGAGGTTTTAAATAACGTTTATCTTATTCCATTTTAAGTTCAGCGTGAGCCTGTTAACCTGAGTCTAGTATGGATCCGATCAAATTGAGCGGCCTAGCTGTCTACAGACAAATTATTTTTGGTATTAGGCTGGGCCACGTTATCTGACTCGGATTGTAAGTTTATTTAGTTCAGTATGCTACATGGAACAAGTATTTCTTTGGCCAAAGAATCTTTAATCGCAATCTTTTTTCATATTCTATTCTACTGGTGTAAATGCTTTGTAATAATAATAAAACTGTGATTAATCATGTTGACAATTAACTGAGTTTATAGTTTTACTTTTTTGGTACATTTTCATTCCATAAATGTTTCTTGGTTTCTTTCGGACTCATAATGAAGTTAACCACGATATTTACTAGCTAGTAAAAAATAATGTCTTTTAGAACTATAAGAGTTGAATGAACATACAGAATGAAAAGAATGATAATAACAACTGAGAATAAAATTGTGAGATTTGGCCGAAATCATGCGATTGAAAATTGTAGAACGCCATATATTTGGTTTTCATTAAAAATCACCAATTGACCTAAGGATAGACAACCCTTCTTCCTAAACACTCTTTCTGTTGGTAATCTAAAAATATCTTTCTTTTAACCTTATTTTCGAATATCAAAACTAAACTAGCTGCCCTTCGCAATAACCAAAAGCGAAGGTGTACCAAGCTTCAAAAGAAATCTAACTTTAAGCTCAATAAAAATTGTCAACCCATAAAGCGGTAGGATAGGCTAAAAATTATAAAAAGAGTTTCATTTGCATAAAACGACAAATATTCAGTATTGAAATCTTCTTACAATTTCTGGTTAAAATCTTCTCACAATAAAAATCCAGAACACCAGAAAAAAGTCTCCAAAATTATAAATGCTTAATATAAATTTGCAAAACATTCTCAATTTATTCTATGCAGTTATATGCCGATTCAAATCATAAGGCCCAGTCCATTCGTAAGACTACTGTTAATTTTAGCATTGGGCTTATGGACGGCATGGGCCTTATGTTTTGATTCGAACTACAGTTTTGCTGTTTGATATTTTTACAGTTTCAAGCAATACAATATTGTTCATATGAAATAATATTTAATATTTTAACCATCTGCTTATAACGTGATTAATGGTTGTTGTTAAACACATTAAACCTATACACAGTATAGTTTTTCAATGTGATAACAAATTTATAATTTTAAGAGTATATATTTTACGAGTAAGTATTGTATGTGTCTGTTTCCCTCTTCTGGTAAGTAAGTGTATTTTATGCAAATAGACAAATAGATGTACTTTCTCTATACTTGAACGTGGCAAGTCCAGCGAGACAGTATAAATCATCAAAACGTAGTCTGAAAAAGTACTTTAAGGCCCAGTTTCCTAAACTCTACTTAAATACACAGGATCAAATAAATTTAAATTTGTAAGCGGAGTTTTCTCTCAGTGACTGAACCCAAGATCCTTTACTAAGGTTGAAATTAGACATGGATTCCAAACAAGATAAATAGAAAGGTGAAAGTGAAGACGCCAACACCGAGCTCAGTATTGAGTGCCACGAGGAATCTAATGTTCCAGATATAAACCAATGGAAGTGAGTCATTTTTAATTTAAATTATGTTTAGTAGTGTACTGATCGTTTCATGCAATTCGCTATGTTTTCACAGGAAAGATTAATGTTGTTCACTTTGTTATATACTTAGACCTTTTAATAAATTTACTCGAAAAATACCAAATCAACACATGTAAGTTTATACAGTAAACTATCAATTCCTCACAAAAGATCTGCCAGTTCAGTATAGTGTTCTAAAGGAAATTCAGTAAAAATCTCATTTAAAATAGGTCAATCCAGAAAATCTTAACAGATTTGTAGGTTTTGTATGGTTGAGAGAAAGATAATATTAATTTAATCTGAGGTTAAACGTAACTAAACGTCAGAGGAATGAGTGGTCAAGTATCTAATGAGTGATAATAATTTAAAAGCAGATCACAGTAGACCTCTATACACCTATTTCGTTTTTGTTATGCTTTGTCATTTTGAAAAATAAATAAATTTAAGACAATGCATTCGTTTAAAAGAACAGAAGTGTTAAATAAAATCAAGGCTTCTTATTCCTTTCAAGATATTATTCTAAAGACTAAATCAACGATTAATCAGCAACACTTTCTATTACCTCTAACAAAATAAACAACAAAGTAATATTGTACGCACAGTTAACAGTTTCAAAGCTAATAATGACTTAAACAACTTTCTGATAAAACTTTACCTGTAAACCACTGAAGGTGAGGTCCAAAGGCTGTTTAAACCGTAATATTCGTCGAAGACAACCTCCAAGGCACAGAATGTTTACTTAAAAGCCGCCTCACTCACACTAACCGACCGCGGGCATCACGGCTACTGTACACGCTAGTGCTGGCAGTCCGTCGACCGACCAGCACGAGAATGACAGATACCTGCCCGGCTGTTTGTAATCAGCTGTTCAACAATGGTGAGTCCGCTATAAAACAGCTGACTGAAGTAAACAGTGCGAACGCTCTGCCACTGGTGACATGGTTAGTGGTTACCCATCAGTGGGGTTGGGGTTTAAAGTGGTTTGAACGATTTTGAAAAACAACAGACCAAAGCGAACCCCGAGGGATATGAACAGGACCCCCAAATGTTTGTTGTTGAAACCATAAACATGAGAAATTAACTTGAGAAACTCTTGGTACTCTTGATATTACTCTATCTTAAATGATAAAAATAAAAATATAGCTTAGGTTAGGTTATGTTAGGCGGCTACGTTATGTTTATTAGAACCAATATAATCTCAACATTTACCAACAATGGTGTGAGACATAGTAATAGTAAATATTATGTTCAACTATACGACCCCTCATGGTGGTATCCTCCCCCCCCCCAAACAATTAGGGCCCCTACGGTAGGCCCTAATGTTGCTAAGTGTATTCAGAGAATGTTTGGTGAAGGTAATTTTACCGACATTTACAAGAGCGACGTGTGGAGATATCGTTCAGTTGTTGGAAAGCTGTCAGTTGCCTAATTTAAATATAAGGGAACCACTGTTTTAAATGTACTGACTATAGAATCGCTTTCAGGCACTGAATCGCACAGATAACTGTTAACTATTGTTTTGTAACAACAAAAAAACTGCACGTAATTTTGTTTCGTATCTCATTGGTCAATCATTTGTGGCACTATTTAAAGGGTGTACTAATTCATACATTACTTTTAGTTAAACACAGGGTGTTTCCAAACTATATGGAGACGTTTCGTGGATTCCTTGCAGCAAAAGGGACATTTTGTCACATAATTATGGTTCTCTGTGCTTCCTTTTTCTTTCTTTTCTGTATATGAGTATTTTATCAGATATTAATTTATTACTTTTAAACGACGAGGTATCGACTTCAAACCCGGCAAGTTAGTAGAGACCATAATAAGTAAGACCTACTTTTGTATGGACTACAAAGTTTTTAGTTTGTACTATTTTAAAATGGTGTATATTTTGACTTTTGAAATCTTAGTAGCTAATTAACAATTCAAGTCATAAAACCAGGTTTCATGAATTAAAATCAAATGCGAAATTCAATTGACTTTACATAAATGCATAATTTAATCACGGTTTCATCCAAAAAGCTGAAAATCTTATATTTTTCTGAACTAACTACGAACAAACAGGCCAAAATTGGCCCAAATTCTTGGTACAGTGGTACCAGTGGTTAGCTAAGAATAATCAAAGTTTCTTAGCTATTCAGCCTGATATAGCACTGTATGGTAAATCGAATTTTGCATCATTTTAGAAACTTTTAATGATTTTATGACCTAAGGTTTTGAGTCATTAAATCTTTTTAAAGTAAAAATTGCCACAATTTGAAAATGTTAAACATTTTAAGTTTTATACTCTGTACAAAAATAGTTCTTATTATTTCTTAATATGTACTTCAACTCGTCTAAAAGTGATGAATTACTATGTGAAAATACTAATTTGAAATACTAATTACCTAATACTAACCAAATACTAATTTGAATTACTATGTGGCCTCTACTAATTTGCTGGGTTTGAAGTCGATACCTCGTCGTTTAAAAGTAATAAATTAATATCTGATAAAATACTCATATACAGAAAAGAAAGAAAAAGGAAGCACAGAGAACCATAATTATCTGGCAAAATGTTCCTTTTGCTGCAAGGAATCCACGAAACGTCTCCATATAGTTTGGAAACACCCTGTGTTTAACTAAAAGTAATGTATGAATTAGTACACCCTTTAAATAGTGCCACAAATGATTGACCGATGAGATACGAAACAAAATTACGTGCAGTTTTGTTTGTTATTACAAAACAGTAGTTAACAGTTATCTGTGCGATTCAGTGCTTTGAAAGCGATTCTGTAGTCAGTACATTTAAAACAGTGGAGCCAAAATTCTTATATTTATTTTAGACGACTGACAGCTTTCCAACAACTGAACGATATCTCCACACGTCGCTCTTGTAAATGTCGGTAATATTACCTTCACCAAACATTGAATACACTTAGCAACATTAGAGCCTGCCGCAGGGGCCCTAACTGATTGGGGGGGAGGATATAGAGAGTCGGAAAACGAGGCACCCATAATTCCTTTACACCGTATATTTTCTTACCACCGCATGGAAATAATCACATTTTCGCACCTGTAAACAGTGCGCAAAACGGTTCATTTCCGCTTTCATTTCATTCCCACTCACTAAATCAGGGTTAATTGAAATGTAGAATAGGTTAAGGTGGCACACAAGAGAGATAACAAACATCAAACACCACAGACCAGTTTCTATTGGTCAGAAATCCCATGACACTCGCCGTATTCTAAATTCTAGTCGCCTTGTTGTAGTTGACTATGCCGAAGACGGACATGTTGGTCTTTTTTTGAACTTATATGTCTAGACCAGGGTGCTCCTTGATGGGGCGATGTACTCGTCAACGTGCCCAATCTTAGTCAGGTCACGGGAAAGGGTTGCTGTGTTATTGTAACCAGAGGTGTCTTTTGATAGAGAGATATATAGCCAGAGTCAAAAAAGTTAATTAAGTTAAGGTTGAGCTATGTTAGTTTAGCTTAGTCTGAGAGACCAGGCTGGATGGGATGGCTTAAAGCTGGCCCAGAAATCTCCAACTTATAAAAGCATTTGTCTATCAAAACTGTTTGAGAGTTATTTTGAATCTATTGAAATTTTCAATTTGTTTAATTGAAACTGGTGGGGACTGATAACATTTCTGCCCAGTGTAGTTAGGCTTTTTTTCGTAGAGAGCTAATCTGTGCTTTTCTGCAAAAATGTGCTTATTTCTAGTGGAATATCCATGTTTGTTGCTATTGTCGACAATCAAAATATTTTTTTTAATATAAAGGATCGATTCGAAGATAAAGAGGGATGGAACTGTGAGCACATTGAGGCACCTAAAGGCTTATTGGCAGTGGACGTTATTTTTTAAACCCATGAACCCATGATTACCCTTATAGATTTTGTATGCCAAACAAAGATTTTTTTTCAAATGGCCTACACAATTACCCCACAGGATGACAGAATATAAAATGTGAGTTTCGAGGAGTGTAACTACCTCCGGAGAGGTAGCGGTTACCCAGCCTACTTATTAAGAAGCTAAGACGGCCAAGGGACTATTTGTCCTCAGATTAAGTCGCTCACTTGGTAATCCCAGCAGAGTGTATCGTCCAATCACACTCCCAGAAACACTGCAGTTTGGATCTCTAAATCTTGATCGCCGGCAGCCAGGCTACGAAGGGTATTAAATTTTGTTGCTTTCTTTAGACTTGTCTGGAGACACAAGAAACCAGTTTTGGCAGGGTTTAATTTTAAAAAGTTTGAGGAAAAATACGGTGCTATTTCATTTCCTTTAATCAATGAGTCAATTTCTAACTGCTCAGGGTTTTTGGATTTTGTGAAAAGGGTTGTGTCGTCTGCAAACTGAAAAATATTTTCATGTGAGATTGTTAAGGAAATGTCATCAATGTAGATTAAAAATAATACCGGGCCAAGAATTGATCCTTGCGGGACTCCTGAATATTGTTTTTGAAGATCATATTGAACAAATTTTATTTCTCTTTTATTTTCATGACTAATTTCTGTGAGTTAATGCCTATCAATGAGGTGCGGCTCAAACCATTCCAAGGCTTCCCCCTCCTATACCGATGTTCTTAAGTTTTTTAATTAAAAGCGAGATGTTAACGCAATCAAAAACCCTGGTAGGTCAGCAAAGCACCCCAGGACAGATTCCCCTCCTCCAGTGCTTGAATTGTTTCATTTACAAATTCAATCAAGGTTGACTTTGTAGACTTTCCCCTCCTAAACCCGAACTGTCTCTGATTCAAAATGTTACTCATGTTAATGAACATAGTTATTTCATGTTTTGTTCACAAACATTTTTTCGATTAATTTAGAGGCTGCAGGTAGGAGTGAGATTGGGCGATAGTTGTTCTTGACCAAGTAGTCTCCCTTCCCAGCTGTTCTAAATCAGCTGATTTCATTGTCATCGTTTCTATCTCAACCTCCGGTTCTTTCCAATAGAATAAGCAAACATAACCTCAATGAACCTTTATTCACAGGTTAGTTAATAAGTTAAACTGTTTAAATAATGGTGGTAGGAAAAATATTGTGTGTATTACGAGCACAAATAGTCATTGCCGCTCTCGAACTGTTTGGCCGCTCTCAGCTAACGATTCGTGCGGCTATCTACAATTCTCGAGCGGCAATGACATACTTTGCGCTCTTAATACACAAATAACTATTTTTTGATGCAAGGAACAAATCCAAAAAACGTCCCGATAAATTATAGAAACAGCCTGTATATTAACTTAAAACTCGCAGCGAGTATAAAAACTATTAGGACCTATTAGGAATGCAAGGTAATAAGAGGCCGCCACCCTCTTTTTATTGAATAAAAAAAGTACCTATACTTAGAACAGAGGAACAAAGTTCCATATTATACAAATTCAAAACGGCAGTAATTTTGAGAGAGATTAAAATTCCTTAATCTTAAATACGCTAATTTCATAAAAAATTAATAAAATCTGTAAATTCGTACATTTTTATTTAAGAACTAAAATTTTGTAGCCTTGATTGTCTCATGGTCATTTTTTATATTGAATTTACCATTTCAAAATTACAAAGTATTTTTTACTGTGCAAAGCTGCAAAACATAGTTTTTAAAATCTGTATGCAAGATAATTATTTGATAGTTTTTTTTTAATATTCGCTTGTTTCACTATTGAAGTTGGTTACAACTTTTTGTAATTGCCCCTTTAATGGTTCTGTATATGCAATGAAATGAGTTTTAAATATTTTAAAATAATTTTTCATCCATTTTAAAACATGTTAGGAATAAGTTGATGTTAAACCAGTTTTAAGGATTTTTGTGGCATTTGGAAATTGGTTTCAACATGAGTTTTAAAATGATTTAAAATCAATATTGCAATAATATTTAAATAATTTTGGAATAGTTTTAACATACGATCAAAGTATACGTTGATCGTACTTGTTTTAGTACAAAACTAAGCGTACAGTTTTTTTTCGTTTACACTCTATGAAAAATAAGGCAGTTAAATTTGTTGCGGGGCTAAAGAAGCTCGTTTCCTCCCAAGGGTCTGTGGACAAGAAAAACAACTCCCCAACTCCCCAAAGGCTTGTGGTGCCAAAGCTTCTGACGTCAATGTTGGACTTTTTTCTGGTTTCATCCCAGCTCTATTGGGCAAAAAATATAGCCCAATTACAATTAATTATTAATTTTTGCTTATTGGGTAAAAATATAGCCTCAGCCGTAGTGCCAGTAATATGTTCCCTCTGATTGGTCAACTTAAATGTTTGTCCCTGCTGTTGGTTACTGTCAGCGTAACCTGATCACAAATGAATAGACAATCGACTCATTGTTTTAAATAGTAAGAACCAAGATGACACTCTTTTTATGACATCTTTTAAAGGGAAACAAGTTTTAGGTTTTGGTATTTTAAGTAGTGAGCAGAATATATTGAGCTGTATAACGAAAAATGTAGTTCATCACATGGAGAGTGGGTCATTTCATATTCAAGACCTTATGTTTTGAAGTGCGAGATTTAGACCAGGTTTGAAGTTTCAAGCACTTCATGTGGTTGAGAATATGTAAATCTGTCATTCATACTTGGACATTTCCTTTGATTTTTGAGGTTGCAATGTTATTTTACAATGTTTACATTTCTGTTGTAACAAACAACACTTTTCACCTAGTTATTCTCTGTTTCACGTTCACCTTTCAGTATGGAATTTCCATAAGCCATGTATTTCAAATGGCAATTTAAGTTTTACTAGCCAAATGTTATTATATTCAGCTAATAATTTTGAATAATATATTTGAATATTAGTAAACAAATAAACCCATCTTAGAAAATATAATTGAATCGTCCCACAAGGCCTGTGCTGAAAGGTGAATTTGTAGCAAACTGTGATTTCAGCATACATAAATGAATGAAACAATAGCAATGTTTTAGGTTAGTGCACCAAAAAAAATCACAGCTGATGACTTTTTGTGACAATTCTAAAAAAGGAGATATTGCAGTCAATTTAGAAAAAAAAACAGCAGCTTTTCATGCCGTACAATAACGAAATGTTTTAAACACTGTAAGCAAGTACTTAACCAAAACAGCAATATTAAAATAATACCCCTGTTGCAGCAGTCCTGCATACTCAGCGAATTTCAAATGCAAAAGAACATAGATCAAGCCAACATCACAAGATTAGACATGTTTTTATAAGCTCCATAAGAATAACTTGAGGAATGAGTATGCAGGTTTGTGCTATAGGTATGTTAAAACTCGGTGATTTTAATTCAATATTTAGTAGATTTAAACTAGAAGAAGCCATTTACCAAGTTTTATCAAGATATGTTGAGAAATAAGCGAGATATAGAATTTTACTTATTTCCCATAAGGTTATCATTGGGACAACGTACTGTGTTTACCACTTTCAATATCCCAGTAACTAATGTACATAGAGCAATAATTCAAATACTAAATTATATGTTTTTTTTTGAGCTGAATTCAATGGTGGTAACAAAAATTGGATTATTTTTGTTTTTCTATGTAAAAAACTCAGAAAACCCATTTTGGGAGGGAGTTTTAACCCCCCTTCCGGTGATCCGATCATGCTGGTTTAAAAACTCGTTCCAGTGATTATCACTTTACACTTCTGTACCAAATTTCATGAAGATCGGACAATATTTACGGCCGCTATCATGTTAACAGACATATATATATATATATATAAATTCGAACGAATAGTGATTTTTGCTTCTGGGGGCCCCAAAATGAAAAGTTAATATGGTCTCGGGCTTAGTTATTACCATGAGACCTACTGTAATAGCTTATTCTTTAAAGGAAATTCGCTAAAATGTATATATAAAGCCCAAACTGCCCATAACTTTTGAGAAAACCATGAGTCTGACACACAACAACCCTAAACTTGTATGAAAGGTCTCGTTGAGAACATCCCAGGAAAAATATTAGGTTTTTGATCAAATTTTCCCTAAGGACACAAATATAAAGGGAAGGGCTAAACAGCTGATACATTCGTTTTTATTTAAAATTTTGTGATTACCTTTTCCAAGCGAAACGGGACACAAACAGTTAGTCTAAAATACCGTCAAAACAATTAAGCCAATAAGTAATTATTTTTAATTCCAAAGTGCTCTTTTATGTACGGTTGACATTAATTTATTTTTAATCGATTGGCGGGATTGATTAACCCATTTATTTTTCCTAACCAGACCCTATTTGCTCTGACGAATCCACTGATTGAAATATTTTGCATCTCACACAACTTGAGTCGGAATTAGACACCTAATTTTGAACCAATTTTAGGCAAGTAAATAATATTGCATTTTTTTGCTAATCAATCATTTTGGCCAATAATTCTTTTACTGGCTATTTTAAAAGTATAACCAAATTTTAAATTAAACAGCAAGATTCGAATAGATGTAAGAAATGCTCGCTCAAGATATTCTACCATCCAAAATCTGTGGTCCAAAATTATCTAGGAACAATAATATTCTTCTGTTTGCTAGAATGATTTCCTGTATAAGTTTTTCACTTTTCATTTACAAATCAAGGCAAGAACAAAATTCAACTCAATAAATGATATAAGTTGCACCAGTGAATGACCAGCACACCCCAATGAATGACCGTTTTACTAAATAACCCCTGTATTAATTATTTTCTTTGGGCTAGTTAATTATAAAAAGCATAAAACCAGCCTTGGAATATTATTCAACAATTGGTTAAGACTGGTGGAATAAAAAATACTTTTTAAACATATTTAATATCGATATTTAACCATCCGATTTTGACATTTCCTGCTATAGGGACTATCCCTGTAAGACAGCTGTATTTAGATTTATTCAGTATTTGATATACTTAAAAATGTGTTACCGTACAATAAAGTAATATTTAACACACTATCCTACAACTTAAAATAAATTCTATAAATCTACATATTATAACTAATTATTATTGAGGGTGGTCATATAATGGAACGTATCTAGGACTAAAACCAGTGAATGACCGGGGGAATCCTTAGCGGTCATTTACTAGCTATGATATATCCTGTCAGGCTGTTTTCAATAACATAATTGTATTTTTGGAATTAAAAATAGAAAAACAACACTAGTAAATCTTTATACAACTTTGTAGATTTCATAAAGTAGGAGAATAAAACAAAACATTTCTAAACATCATTTATTAGTTGTATATATGACAACATTTTTTTAGAAACAATATATAAACAGTCTAAAAATTTAAGACCTAAATGTTTGTACAAAATCTACAATTAAATCTAGCTGCTATAGTTCCATCATTACTTATATTTACAGAACATATTAGTTGACAACAAATGTAGTAAAATTTAACAATAACAATTGTAATGAAGGATTATTTTAAAAATGCAAAGAGCACAGAGTCATGCCTTGTAGAGGTAATCATCAGAAAAAATATTATTTGTGAATGGTATAAATAACTACAAGAGGATATTTCAAACACTCTGTTCGTTACCATTTGAATTATTTGGAAATTCCATTTTAAAGAAAGCTTCCATCAAGTATAAAATACACCAGTCAATATTTTGAATGTTGACCAATCTAATGTTTAAAAAATGCAGTCCATTATTTCAAACTCACTGAACCATGCGGCATTGTAAGACCCACACTATTAACACATAGAAAACAAGCCCCGAGTGTAGGCTCTGCCTGGTGCTGGCTGAGGGCCAACGGTCACAGTGTTAAGTGTAAGAGTTGTACAAAATGTCCTAAAAATAAATTAATAAAGAGAAATAATAGGTTAGTTTTAAAATTCAGTAATTTACGATCTCAGCATAGAAAGCACTGCAAGGATTCTGAAGCTAATGCGTAATCAGGTAAAATTGTTAGCAAGACAGTCTTCTCTATGTAAGAGTATGTTACCTCACTACCTATTCATTACCTTAGCCTAACGGAAAAGATTTTATGTACATCAGTCCTAGAAAAAATTATATCCTCCAGAACTTACAAATTACTCTTTCAAGCTACAAAATTGTAAGAATCACATAAAAAGTGAAACAAAATACATGATAGACAAAGATTAAGCAGTATATTCTCAAAAATAAATATTCAGTTGTGAGTCCCCATATGAAAATCACAGTAAATATAATCTTAAAGATAAAATTAGTAGGATACAACAAATATACTAAGACAAAAGTGTAGATGAATTTTATGCCATTTAAAGCTTTAAAATCGATGAAAAATAAATGAAAGTAAACGTAATTTATTAGCATGACACATTGATGTACATGAAGATCATGACTGAACATAAATAACAAGTTACACAATTAGTTACCAACAATTGAATACTCTGAATGCCTTTACAGGTTCTTAAATAGTTGAGATGTGATCATTATAAACATATATCTTTTAATAAATAACATTTACTTTAAGATCTAAAAATTATAACACATAAGAAAAGAAGAGCATTTAAAGCTATGCATTTATTTCATTATTGTAGTTCATCGCTCCTCCTATAACTTTCCAGTCTTATAAAAATCTAAATTAAATTTAAGCACTACCACTTGGCAAACTGCGCCTCAGTTTGAACTTTCCACCTTTGATTTCGGTCATTAGTATATCAACAAGGTCGGTCTTCTGATCTTCTTGAAAGATTTTTGCTTTCCCACCCCCTGATTTCTTCTTCAGGTTCAGTGTGTTTGTTGAAGTAGCTTTCTCGGCCTCCAGTTTAGCCACTCGCTCTTCCTGCTTCTTCATCTGGCTGTTATCCTGGAAACGAACAATTTTTACCATGAAGTGAAAGCAAAGTAAATAAAAGATTATGTACTCTGCTTCTTCATCTGGCTGTTATCCTGGAAACTAACAATTTTTACCATGAAGTGAAAGCAAAGTAAATAAAAGATTATGTACTCGGGGTGAGGAGTTTATAATTAGTTTGTTTTAGCTCATCTGGCTTGATATGTCAAACTAGTTAGTCATTTAATTTGAGTACAATCAGCCTAGAAAATCATAAGCGAAATCAAATCATAAGGCCCAGACCGTCCATAAGAAAATTGTTAATTTTAGCATTGGGCTTATGGACGGCGTGGGCCTTGTGTTGTGATTCAAACTATATCAAAACAATCATAGCAGGAAAGTGAGAAATAGTATTGTGATCTGAATATATTTTATGCAACTTTATCAAAAATTGTCAGCTGTGGCCAAGGCAGAAAACACTAGCCACTTCTTAAAATAAGGGTGATTAATCCAACTGGTGGGTAAAGCAAGGGTGGATAAGGTGTTCTGCTGCATGATATTTGCTAAGTGGGACAAAGCACATCATGATAACATTCTTGTAACAATTTTTATTTTATATATTTTTAATATATTTAATTTTAATTAAATTTAAACTCACTATGATGGCCTGTTTGATCTTGCTGAAGAAGTCAGCCAGCAGCGTCAAGCACTCTTCCAGTTTGAACTTCTTCGGATCCTCACAGAAGTGTTCAGCCAGTTTCTTCTCTGCTGCCTTCGCCTGTTCCATGAGCTTCTCCAACTTGTCCACATCTTTGACAGCTTTCTTGAGGAACTCTAGAATCACAAAAAAATTACTACTTTGAAAACATTTGTTTTATTTTTGTAAAAAAACAATATATTGAAATGTAGTTAACACTTGAGCAGGCACTTCACTGGTAAAAACAACAGAAGACACATGTGAAGTTTTACTCCGCAACACCAAATCGCACAAATTTAACCCTTTACTTTTGTATGTAACAAAATATTTTATTTAAACGTTGACAAACTTCATTAGGAATCCCATTTCATCATTGAAACCATTAATTGTTTAACTTAGTAAGTTTAATATTTCAATTGAACATATTAAGTAATTTTCTAGTATAAAATAGGTATCACTGTATGTTACAGGAGAGGGCACTCCGAAAACTGACACCGAATCACTGAATTGCAAATAGCAAGGTACCAAGGGGGTGGGGGGTATAAATAGCTTGGGGGATTCCTGGAATGAGATGTGTGGGGTACAAAGCCGGACACGACTGGAGCCAGTCGTGGTGGAGCCACTCATTATGCCTGTTTATTTTAATTAAAAAAAACACATGCAATGGAAAACTCTGCAAGTACCCGCTCGAGGGTTAAGGAGTAAAAACAAAAATTTAAAAAAGTGCTTAATTTTTATATTTATCTTTGGAAGAACCAATCTTAATCACAGTTATTTTCAATTTTTACTGGGAATTGGGACACAAGGGCTCTAAAACTTATTTTCCTTATTTTTTAACCTACTGGAGTTGAAGGAACAGAGGGTCCACTCTGTTCCTACAGAGAATAAAACAAACGGAATGGGGCAAATTTCAATCGATTTTATTCGAATATCATAAATAATAACACAAAAGAATCACCCATTTTGATCTGCTATGTACAATCGCGAGCAGCAAATACAGCGGTGAATGAGTGCACTGTTGGCGAAATTATTGTTTATTAATTGTTTGGGTTGTTAATCAAATATAATATCATATGGTAAAGTAAACACAAATTTACACGTAAAAGACCTTGAGAAACGTAAACAAAGCTTTGACAGTTCAACAAAAATATTTCATTCAATAATAATTTCTGATGATGTTTAGCAGAAAATTTTATGAGTTTACAGTTTTTGCCGCCCTCCGTATTTCATGCTCTCTTCACTAGTTTGACTAAAAGTTGCATTGAAACCATTTTCATCAACTCCAGTTGAATTTGTCATCGGGTTATGAACTATGTGTTACATAACAGAAGAGTGGGCTTTCAGATAGTTACAACTCCTTGGTTTGGGCATTTCCAAACAAAACGTTAGAAAGGTGCTAGAAAGTGGGATGGAAACACACAAAAAATACCTTTGAACTTCTGTAGAATTTCTTTGGACTGGGCAGATTTCACTTGCTTCTCCAGTTTTCTTACGGAGACTGCCAATGTCCGCACCTCCTCCTCCAAATTTGCCAGTGGGTTCCTGAAATAAGAAAATAATGAAAACATGTTTATACAGAAATGTTACAATTGCATTTTATATTCATTCACAACAGGTTCCACCCAATTCTTTTCATTTCATGACACCCAATTCATTGAGGACATCCAGTGTTATCCTTGTAAATAACTGATACAATAAAGAAACGGTTAATTTAGAATTTTTTTATACAGTTTTATTAATTTTTTGACCATCCTGATTGACAAAACAACTATTGTTCATTGTATTGGTAAACTGAAGTGTTGCCAATCAAAGTCTCACAATTAATATACCGAGTTAGCAGCAATGTTTGTAGGCTACATAAGCTAACGATGATATAAATAGTGAATATTAAATTAACATGATACAGTAGAGCACCGATTATCCGAATGTTGGTTATCCAAACCGTTGGTTAACCGAACGCCGTAATAATTCATATTTTGAACATGATTTTCAAGCAATTCAAATTCGCATGCCAAAAAAAGTGTCAGCGCTAAAGCAAAAATAAATTTTGCACTTTTTCTCTAAATAAAAAGTATACAGTGTACTGTATCTATGTATGATATATTGTTCTTTAAAAATTTATACCCATGTATTCTGATCGATTTCATAACAAAATTAAATGAATAATTTTTGTTTGATCATTTTTTAGCCTTTTTACTAGTAAGAATTACATTGCATATACAATTTTTAAATTTTGTCTTTTCATGTTCGATTATCTGAATATTCAGTTATCCGAACACCCCTTGTCCCCAATTAGTTCGGATAATCGGCACTCTACTGTATAATCAGCCCAAACTAATAATGAATCTGAAAGAGGGAGTCAAAGAATGACATGGAGTTAATAGAAATTATTAATTATAGATTAATATTAAGAGCTTAAATTTGGAATGTTCCATTTTAGACTTCAAGCACTACAACTTAGTCTATAACACATACTTGGCGATAGCGCGAAGATTGGCCAATTCATCGGTGAAGGAGAGCATGTCGCTCTGATGTTTCTGAGCGACGTCAACCGCAAAATGCAGAAATGTCATACGAGGCTTGTTGGCTCGCGTCTCCAGTAGCTTGGGCAGAGTGTTGAGCTTGAACCCCGCAGCATTCCCTGCGTAACTCCCCTGCAAAAGATGAAAGAATCAGCAAGCTGAGAAATGGTCACTTATCGCTATATTAAATCTGATAAATGACGGCTCTGGTGTCAATATTCATTGATTTTTTAAGGTCAAATTGATCATTAAAACAGTTCTGAATTATATATGCCTTGTTTCTTGACCTTCTATCAAATAAAAGTTTTAAAATTCACAAAATGATAAGTGACCCAACAGCTATGCTACCAAGGCATAAGAATAGAATGCACTCATTTGAATGCAAAATATTGTACTAACATGCAATGTACAGTAAAACCTCACGAACTTGACACTCCGAAACTCGACAGTCTGTGAAACTCAACACTCCAACAGCTGTCAAGGAATCATCAATTAAGCATTTTTTTCAAAACATTTAGTTTTAATTGTTGAGTACTTGACATTTCTTTGAAGATCGTTTTCTCAATATGTAACAATACTAATGTAGTAATACATTTACATGTGAACTAAAAACTGTTTGTTTATACATTAAAACTATTTAAAATTTTCAATGTTTTGGATAACTCAACAACCCCCAATCTTGATAACCTATGGGTCCATAAATAGTTGAGTTAGCAAGGATATACTGTATAAAGTTTAAAAAGGCTGACAGTAGTCCAATTTTTTATTGTTACTTTTTAAATATGTACCTCATTACTGTGATTTTTAAATAAAATTTAATGGTTGTCAAATGAGTATATTATTTGTCAGCAAAACACTTCTGTCCTAAAACAGTATATATGTTGGGCTATTAACTGTCTTGTCTAGGGAACATGTTGGCCTCAGTCAGTAACACAACTACAAGACACGCCACAGTCATCCTACAATCATCAAACCTGGCTTAAAATACCTACTTGGGTAGGCTTTAGTTTGAGTTAAAGAGCACCAAATTCATAAACATTTCAACTTAATCCCTTCATTTCTTTAAACTTCCTTTAATCATTTCTTTTGCAAAAGCCAAAATTCTGCCTAACGGTTTTGATTAAGGACTGCCAACAACTAACGTAATTGGGCTCAAGAAGTTGTGATTTTTTTATTGTAAATTTAAAGAGATTTATACGATTCAATTATTTTTACCAATTCAAATAACCAATAACCAATAATTAAAAGTAGTAAATTACTTTTCCGACTAATATTTACCACAAAAGAAGTTGAACGTCAACCATCCTCAGATACTTTTGTATCTTTTTTTTCAAAAATTTCCAACTCTTTTTGTTTGACAGCTCGAGTAAAATTGACTTACAGCGTTGAGGTAATTCCCCAGCTGCAACAGCAGAGCCAGGAACTCGCCGAGTCTGTTGCAGTGGATGAGCGAGTCACAGGTGGAGACGACGGCCTCTAGCTGCGGGGCCAGCTCCGCCACCGCGGCGGGGCACTCCTCCTTCTGGCGGGGCAAACAATACAGTTCAACTCATCATTTCCAGATAAAATAATAATTAAACTCCCCTATTGCAGTATTTTGAGCATTCTAAAGATATTTTAGCGTTTCTAGTTTAATGTGAATGAATTGGATAGTTGGCTTCGCCCACCCGTTGTGTAGAAGATGATTTTTTATTTACTAAATGAAAACTTTCGAGTTGATAATATTTAAGTTATACTGATGCTTGTTGTTCAGTAGTAGAGTCAAAACCAATTTTATTTATTTTAGCAAAAATCCAGAATTTATGTTTTGAAAATGTGGTCTCAGGGTATTTGTGGGAAACATAAGCAGAATTGAGTGTGGCAAACAAAATCTTTGGAATAACAAAACATAACGAATAATCCGACTAAATAATAAGACTAAATCTTCTACTCACTAAGAATTTCCCTAACCCATAGAAAAGTTTAAATTGTGCAAGCAAATGTTCACAGATGTTTACATTATTTCATTGCATAAGAACCTTTTAATGCCTTTAAACTAATGTTCCACACATATTGTGTATCTGTCCGACCTGGCTACACAATATCTGATTCAAATACTAAAATCAATTAATGTACGTGTAATCAAATACTGTGGTGAGATAATCTGAAAAATATTTTGCATTCAAATAGAGATATTTTAAATCTTGAAGAAAATTTGAATGAATAGCTAACCTGAAGCATGGCCTGAACCCGCAGTGAATAGTCCGGCAGTTGGATCAGCTGCGCGAAGAATCTTTCCGCCGTCTCGAGTGAAGTGATGTCACTAAGGTGGGACTTGATGAGGGTTACCTAGGCAAGGAATTTTAAATTTCAATTACAAAAGTCAAGGAACAAAAATACCATTAAACTTTGTTTGTGACATCTATATTCATATACAAAGGTATTTCATTCAATCTATATTTACAAATTAATTTATATTCCAGTTAGAACACACCATAATAGTTCCGTTCTGATCTTGTACAGCATTGGTGGAACATTACCGATTTGTGGGTTTAATATTGATTTTTAACTGGATAAACACTTGTAAAAATGAATAGAAACGCTGATTTGGAAATATTTGTATTAAGGGTAAAGCATTCCAAAACTATTGATTGGTGACAATACTATCTATTCCTGTACAGACAGAAGCACAGTAGGCCTACATGTTACATGATACTGATTATTCTTTCAAAACCCAAATCAATATTTTTGGCTGTATAACGTAATTTTAGTGGCTTGTAAAATTGAATTGTGACTCTCTCACCCTCCAACCACATAAACAAACCAACTAAAAATACTCAAGGAAAACTTTCCGCTGTTACCTCTTGTTCGTCAGGCAGTATCCTCAGCAATCCTTTCAGCCTCTCCGCTGACAGCCCCTCACAATTCTTCAGAGCCTCGAGGACCCCGGCAGCCCCGGTCTTGAACTGCTTCAGGAATATGTTAACGGCAAGGCTGCGTTTGCTGTCCAGCAGGCATGTCAGTGTGGGAGAGATGGAGTCGAGACTGGACTGCGACGTCAGCGATCTCGAAATGGTTTTCTGGCAAAACAGTTCGTCGATCTGGCTGTAGTCTATCGGCACTGAAGGCACTATGGCGCTCGCCCATATTGATTTACCTGGTGAAAACAGTAAGCATTAGTACTGTACAAACTATGTGAATTAATCAGCAGAAGTAAATAATAATTAATTTATTAGTGAACCAGACGGTATGAAAGGAGTTGAACTGCTTAAAAGGGTGAAAAAGACGTGACCTCGCGTTATGTTTGAAAATTTATTTGAAATTTTAAAGAAGTTGTGAAAATGTATTGGATTTATATAGTAAGCTTTTTAAAAAAAAAAATTACTGGTTCTGTTTGAAACACTTTCACCTCTTTCTGACCTGCAGTTAGAAAATAATCTTATTATACATATAACTTAACCTCTAGTAGTACAAGTTCCCACTTACCTCACTACATTTAAAAAGATATATTTCTCAGCTTTCTCCGTTCAGACTAAAGGAAACTTTACAATAAAAATCACTTTTTTGGTGTACTGAACTTTTATTGCTGCTCTTGTGCAGTTTATGTGGACTGGATATACCTTTGTAAGATGATTTGCAAAATTGAAATAAACATTACAAACATTCTACACCAACTGTGACTTATATTAAGTAAGCAATCTTATATATAACTCACCGATAACCTGGTTGGGCACTTTCGTCCAATTGAGTGTTTTCATCTTCTTGCTTGGCTTTGGGAGTGTGTTGTATTTGTGGAACCCCATTTCACCTCCTGGAAGCCTCCTGTTTGGCAGGGTATGATAATTGGGGTTCGACCTGAAGTTCGGTTGGGCAAAGCTTTCCGCATACCTCTCTTGCGTGATGAAAGGCTCGGAAAATACTCCTGACATGGGGGGAGGTGGGGGAGGCGTCAGTCCTGCTCCGTTCATCATGGGGGGAGGAGGAGGGGGCGGTGTTCCGTTCATCATGGGGGGAGGAGGAGGGGGTGGTGCTCCGTTAGACATAGGTAATGGTGGTGGTGGGGGGGGTAGTGGACCATTTGATGGAGGTAAGGGTGGAGGTGGAGGAGGTAACGTGCTATTGGTCATCGGAGGTAACGGAGGTGGCGGTGGTGGTGGTGGGGGGAAAGAGCCTTGGGAAGGTAGAGGTGGTGGGGGAGGAATGGATGTACATGGCAAAGGTGGTGGAAGTGGAATATTAGATAAATCGTTTGATGGTAGCGGAGGTGGTGGTGGTGGTGGTGGGGGTGGTGGAGACGGTATCTGCTCATTACATGGTATTGGAGGTGGAGGTGGAATTGACTGTGAACTTTCTTGAGTAGCTGGTGAATGAGGCATTTGATTTCCACATGAAGACTGAGATGAAGAAATTGAACAGTTTGATTGTGATTGAGGGAGAGGGGGCGGAACAGGAATTGAGCTTACATTACTTTCTGCAGCTTCACTACAAGGTGTGGAAACAGTCTCACTTTTTGAACTTAGACTTTTAATAGAGGTTGGCGAAACTTGTGTTGGCACATAGCTTTTGATTATCGGTTCTTCAATGGTAATACTGCTGCTTCTCTGCCTGACCAGAGTCTGGGGAGGAGTGGATTTTATGATTTTGGTAAATGAAAGCCTTTGATTTTGGCTCGTCGGGGGAATTTCTTCTGTGGGCTTATTGGTAGTGTCTATTAGCTGAGATTCTTCTCGTAAAAACTGTCTTTTGCAGTTTTGACATATTTCTAAAGACGGACTCGGAGACAGGGAGAGATCACTGGTAGAGTTTGAAATCGAAACAATCGGTTGAGGAATATCAGGATGATCGATTGGTGGGGAGTTAATAGCTGGAAGACTGAGCGTCGGAGTGATCTTTGCTTCATCTACTTGCACTCCGATGGTACAGCTTGCTCTTCTCTTTGTCGATGCATATCGATTTCTTGGTGATGTCTGGGTTCCGAAATCTCTTGTTCTTCCACATTTCTTCACTAATATTTTACTTCCATTCGTATCAGACACAACTTCTTGTAGTGACTCCCAAATGCGATCCCTACATAACACATAATATTGACATTAACTTCTCAACAAAGTATTCACACAGCTTTCTTACTTAAATCCATTAAAATAAACCAATGTTTGCAAATAAAAATCAACAGTGGATTCCTAAACTAAGAACAAGCCTATGTATTCATGTAAACTGTTATTAAATTAATGACATACTATAGTAGATTAACAGTCAAATCCTCAATAAGAAGAAAACTCACTTTTAAAAATTTTTGAAGAGATTATGTGTAGGGCCTACTGGATTTCATTCACTAAAACCTTTTGGTCAAACTTTAACTCAGTATTGGTCTGATTACAATGTTATGACTATGATAACAAATTTTATAACTGATAAACTTACGAGTGAGGGTCCGCAGGGTCAAGTTGGGACAATGCAAGAAGCAGCGACTGCAACATCAGGAACTGTGGGGTGTTCAGCACCTGAGGAAACAGCCAGTTGGTCACATAGTTAAATGGATCATAAACATAAACAGAAGGTAGGAATAATGATTCATAGAAAAAAAAACCATAAATAAGCATCCATAGTAAAGACAAAAAATACAGGGTGTTTTTTTTTAACAAAACCTAAAAGTTTATTTTGTAATTGAAGGATTATTCCCCCCAAGATCCAGTATTTGACCCCACCCTTATTTTCCTTGGGGATATATAAAAGTTAAGGCCTATGAAAACAATTCACAGGATACTAAACACCTCATAACAAACGTATCAAATTTAATACAGGAAATTCAAAGAAGTACTTCAAAAATTGTGTTTAGGATTTTGATGAAGAGAACACAACTTTGTATAAATGACTATGGCGGATTGTTTGATCACATAATATAAGCTAAATGTTATCAGAATTACATAATAGGTCGTATAAAATATAAGGACTAACAAAACAATACTCATTTCATCTTTATATGTGCATTATTCAATCTTAAAAACGGGTGGCGTTTAAAAAAAAACACCCTGTATATTTAGAATAGAAGCTTATTCAGCAAGCAGAGAATATCAAATGGTATCCTCAAAATAATTTACATGCTCTTTGATTGTGCACTAATATTGCGAAAACCCCTGGTGATGCTTGATAGATACATCGGAGCTCCATGTTACTTCAAATCATCAGTGATTCTAGTCTAAAGATGTTTAATCAAAAGTTACTTTTCCAATTTATTTCTTTCCTTGTGTTTAGTGTTTATTATGTAAAGACAAAGCCGAGGTATTTCATAAAAAATAAATGTCAAATATAAAATATGACAGCTTCAGAGGTGAAAAATGCCATTGGTACACTCTCCAGTGTGAAACCACCAGATCTACAGGGCATATTTTGAAGATTGCTACGATTTAATAATGTCTTCAACCTTAACAAAAACCATTTTGATTATAATGTTTTGGGTCATTGGAAAAAATTTTGATTTTCATTTAGAATTACAGCCTAGAAAATTATGCGAATGCAATGCAATTCAATTCCCCAAATAAATTACACATATGTTTCCAAAACTTTTCCCTGTGGAGTTGTACACAAATTGAACTTTGAGCCCGTATAATTTGACCAGGAAATCCGTTTTTCACAAATGGATGCTGCCAATAACGAGTTCATGCCACATCCTTTAGTTACTAACAAAAAACATTTTCCAACCATCAGCTAAGATACTGATAAAACTAAAACAACAGCCCTGGTCTTTTTGACTGTTATGTGATGGTGGTGTGTCCTGTAATCCAGATCTTGGAGGTCACGAATTGTGGATGCTTGTGAGCGATGGCCCGTGGACACAGTGTTCCCTAGTGAGGATTAACGACCGCACTATTGAACACTTCGTTCATAGGACTGACCTCTTAGTTAGACCAGTTCGTAATTTGTAAACCGGGCAAAATTGTGGTTCGGATCCCATGTTAAAATGTAGGTCCCTTAGTTGCCATTGGCTGTTAGGCTATTAATTAGCAGTTCTGAGTAAGGAACATGTCGGCCTTAGTCAGTAACAAGACTACAGGATCGCGCCACAATCATCCTTCACTTGTCTGTCATCCTTACTTGGCTTAAATAAAATACCTACCTGGGTAGGTCGCCAATTCAAGAAAAGTATATAAGAATGAGTATATAAGGTATTCGCTCACATTTTTATAGACGGAGTCGAACAGCTGGCAGGCGGACAACGGTTCCAGCTGTTCCTCGTCCTTCGCCTGGTGTTCATCGAACACCTTCAGCTGAATCTGCAGAGACTCATCGTCTGCGAACCTGAGTGATGACAGGACCTTCTCCAGCCCGACTCCTGAATCACCAGTTAATTTGTAGTGCATCACAATGTCTGCAGGTCATTGTGTAATAAATTTATGAAAAGTTAACCCTGTTATTCGACTAGACCGAATATTTCTCTAATATTGTTGCTGTTAGCAAGCGTAACAATTCAAGTTCATGATTCAATAAGATAATTTATTGTAAATTTAAACCATTTTCTTAATATAATGATAATATGTTAGTGTACCCATTGATGCAGAAGAAGATGGTAAAATAACGCCACATTACCCAACCCAGATTACAAAAATATGAAAAGCCACACACTGTTGCCCTGATATTTGTGCCCCACTTGTAGTATTTGTAGGTATTTAGATATAAATAATTGCTTTTCATAAAATAATTCACAATCATCTGGGGAAACCACATGGTCTCTTAATACGAGATAAGAGTGAAAGATAAAACTATTGATGGTTAAAATATTGTTTTATTTTTATTTTAATGAGCACATGTTTTTAACACATTTTTATAATGGCGAACAATTTATTAATAGTAATAAACAGATTATTTCAAGACCTTTAATAATATTCCACTGTCCAGATAGAGCAAAGATGAACTCTGGAAGGTGAGTTAGAGAGATACCTTGATCAAATACATTGCATCTGGTCTTAACATTTTTTACTGATTACACTCAAGTTACCAGGACTGCCTAAACTCTGTTTTGATTTATCAAGCAGATATTTTAAATCAGAATAAATCCAAGCTTAAATTTCATCATATAAATTTGATTCAACCACTAATCAGTAGCAGGGACTGAGAGATTTTACAGGATACTCACCGAACAGCTCAGTCCTCAGGTGGTTTCTCTGCAGGACGTCCGGGGCCCCGAGTATGACACAGTTTACAAAGGCCAACAGCGTAGTCTTGTAGGCGACTGTGTCCGCAGTCTGCAACTCTTGGATAACCAGGTCAAACCTGTACCTTCGCCCGTGGCTCATCTGCTAACAAACACGTACGGGACTGTAGAGAAAAGAATTTACTTTGATGGTGTCAGGTAAGACCCCTTTTATGCACGGCTTTTTCCGCCAGGTGGAAGACGCTTGATGGATTTCATTATATTGAGTTGTACGGAACTATTGTACCAGAATCTCACAGCAGGGTTTCAGCAGAACGCTGCTCAAGAGAGGAGGAGTTACAAATTGTAGTGTTTCGTGGCATATTTTGGTCCGAAACACTACTGCCATATGAATGTGACCTCTGCTTATTTCTTCTCTGTGGTTGCTGTTAATGACTTTTTACTAGAGGTTTACTTTCAAAGCCCTTCTTGAAATGGGGCTGGGTCTAGTGATTCAGGGTGACATTTGCCACCGTAATCATCACAACCTCTACACCAAAAGCACTGACCAAATGATTATAGCCTCCTTAAAAAATCCAATAACTTACGGAGTAAGGGGCGTCAGCCTCAATACTATCATGATTATGTCATTACCTTATATAAATTCGTAAATCATTACATGATTTACAGGTTTATGTAAAGTGCTGACACACGATTTACAAGTTGGTGTAACGTAACGACACATTTTAATAGTTACCATGAATAAGTATACTATAGTTCTGGGCAACCTTACTGGCAGGTCAGTGAGTGTGCTGTATTCTGAACTGGCGTGAAACATCTGTGTTGTTTTGGCAATCAATCATATGTTTAAGTTAAGACGCACTTACAATATGAAAGTTTATGCTGCAAGCTCATATGCAATGAACATTATATCTAAACAAGGTCTCGTTGAAATGTATTTCAAACTTACACGTAAAATGATGGTAAAAGTTCTCGCAGAGTTTGCCGCAAGTCTAAGAAGAGGTTTTGTTTTCATTAGTAGTGGCAATACTTAATATTTCGTTTTGTATTGCACAAGAAAACTTTCGGTAAAGTATTGGAAGACAAATTTCATAGTGTTGATGCGCCTTAAAAAAATAAACAGTGTTTTGACAGATCGACACAATCATGAGTTTTAGCAGATGATTTGTAGTTTCCACAATTTGCCATCCGCCAGTAAGGCTGTCCAGAACTATATGGTCTCATCACTCCTCTAAGACTTACTTCATGGTTTTCCAGATATAATTTATGAACAGAAACAAAGTTATCGAATGACTCATTTTTTTAATAGTAGATATGTGATAAATTTTTACGATTCTTGCCCGTAAAATGTTTGCGCCCTATAGCGCGTCGTATATATTTTTTTCCTTTCAACAGCTGCAGGCCCTTCTGGCCACGGCGCCCCCCCCTAATTGCGGCGTCTAAGGCGACCGCCTCAGTTGCCCTGCCGTTGGGGCAGCCCTGACCACGACATAAAAAATGTTAAATAGTGAAAGATATTTTTATGAAATTTGTGAATTTGTTTTTGAATTTGAGGAAAGAGACAAAATCACAGCCTTCTATACTTCTGTTTTCTGTTTTTATTGCAAGCATATTGTAGTAAATCAACAAACAAGGATGCATTTTTTCTGTTTGAGTTGTTACAGAAGTAGGTGCAGTTACTACCAACCATGGTTAAATAGAAAACACTAGTGGCTTGCCCCTTCGGAATAGTGTGAAAATCTGTTCGGTGGAATTCGCTAGGTTTTTTTCACTCAGTGGAATTTCATATTAACAGGTTGGACCCGAGCTACAATTCAAATATATTTGCATGAAGGCATGAGATGGTATATTCCAACTGATGAGGTATGGAGGAACTGGGGCTATTCTCTTAGAGTGATTAGTTGCATACTAGAGGCTTGAAGGGGCTAATAGCCCCTAAGCATAATCCTTCTTTACTATAGTACAAAATACCTTCTTAGAAAATAGGCTTTTAGATCCAAAACTTATTATTATATCTAGAATTTGGTTTTAAGTAAACAAAGCGCAGACCTTTTTACATCCCAAAGGTTTTTAAATGACAGCTATTTTACGTTATTTCTCATTTTATAGTAAGCTTAAGGCAATTTCAGTATTTTCCCCGAGTCCCTGCAATGGATACCTTCAATTTCAGCCCCCTCCCATCACACTGCGACCTTCCAAACCCCCAAAATTTCGGCGCAAAAATTTCCCTTCCGTAATTAGGCTATACATTGGTATTAAATCTGCCTCGTTATAACATAAACTAAACAAACATACATAACTTTTTACAATTTTAAATTATGAAAAAACTCAAACCCTTAATTATTATAAAATCAGAAAATCTTAAATTAAATTTTTTTTGTTATAGTACATTGAACGTGCATAGTTAGCTGCATTTTGAAAAAAATCCCTCATGTCAACATCTACCATATGGCTTTGAATCAAGCATTAGCCCCACATGTTTAACGTAAACAAAGCAGACGTTTTTCAAACCCAATGCATTTTAAATAGAAGATATTTTTAATTATTTCTCATTTTCTGGTATATTTGGACATAATCTGCTATTTTTCCAACCCCCTGGGACTGAGACCTTTTATTTGAGCCATCTCCCATCATCCTGCGAGCTGTCAAACTCTCACAATTTTGATTTTTAAAAAATCGCTTACAGAATTAGTAATATAGATGGTCTATAGATATTGTGAGTAATTTAATTTCTTTATGCTCTTACCTTCATTGAGATGAAACTAGGCTATTGGTACCATAAAAATAACTATTATAGTTAAAATAATGAGGAAAATTAAATAATTGTTGTAATTAAAGCAACAGAAATCAAACAACCAGAAGTGAACTGAAAATCTGATATTATGATGCAATTTAAGACGTTTGGAGTAAAATGTGGACTGAAAAAATCAATTATTTCAACTAATAACCAATGATAGTTTTTCACAAGCACTTAAAAAATTATAACATTAGGCACTTAAATTATTACTACATTACTCAACACTGGCACTCGAATGTAAAACATACATTGAAATGAATTACTGGCACGTTTGATTTATTTGTATAAAACATACACCGTAGCTATTACATTTATTTCAAGGTTAAATGTCTATTGTTTGAGCTTTTTATATTAGGTTTATGACTCGTAAGATGAGATACTCTTTCTATTAATTGTTGAGAACTGATAAATTTGAAAACCTTTTAGCTTCATGCACAAAATATTGAAAACAACTGTGATAGTTTTTTATGTAAAAAGAGAAACTAAAAAAATAAAACGTAGTGCGGGTAGACATTCCAATGAAATAAAAAACAGAGATGGATAGATGAAAATGAGCGGAAAAAAGAGTCTTTGAGAGATTCAGTTTAAGCTTGAATTTAGAATGTAGTACAGTTAGAGAGAGGGTACAAAGGACATGCCTGCAAAAACTGTCATTTTCATTTAATAATATTTTTATTTACGTGTTTTTTTTACTTAGGTAAATGATTTTTTTATTTCAGCAAAAATGGTATATGTAAGGTTTTATTCGAAAATAAAAGATCAAATTCAATAGTAAACTTTGCAACAAAGATGTTCAGCATAATCTAGTCACAGGCACTGCAAACTAGGCGTTTACCTCTGGTATGTAACAAGTAGAGGCTGGACACTAAGAAGTCAAGATTCTAGTTTGTTATCATGGTGACTAAAAACAGATACAAATACTGGAAAATGTGATTAGAGATATTTCTAGACATTATAATGTTTGTAAATTGTTGTATATCGTGGAATATAGACATTATTTCAATATTTCATTTTATCCCAATGAGACTGTCCTACCTTGAAGTAGTTGAGGGAGTCGAGAGCGAGAGAGTGTCCCTCGGACGAGTACATGCACAATGCACATAGCAGCTCGAACACTTGCAGCTTCACACTGTTGTTGCGGGACACCAGAACTGCAACAATCAACCACAGTATAGGTCGAGTCAAATGGCCTGGTTCAGTCCGTCCTAAGGCTAATGTTAATTTTTGCACTGGCCTTTCAGACGGCCTGGGCCATGTTATTTGATGCGTACAAAAGCAGAGTGAAAACGGAAATTTAAAATTTTTCAAAGTACGAATATGTTCAGTTTCAGATCTTGTATAATTTAGTTTACATTTGTGATTTTGATCAACAAGGATATATTATTTGGTACTGTAACTTTGTAAATAACATTTATTAATTGACACTTGCTCCAGTATTTGTAATGGTTTTAAGTAAATTTTGAAACATTAATGCATTGAGAAATATACAAAATATTCATAATCTGGCAGAGCCCCCCCATTGAAAATAGCAAGTTATCTACATATTCCATGCATAGATGATTGATTCTGCACACATTCTGCTTCAACCTCAGTTACGGTGAGTTTACAAACTCTACGCATTGGTCATTACAACAATTACTGCTCTGATTGAGAAAGCAGCCAATCATGACTGGTTGCTCAATATAAATTACAGCAGGAGGCGTAATAGAAGTTGACACCATCTCTTGCTACATGACACTGCATTAACCCAGGGTCAGGAGAACCCACTCGTTATGATAAGCAAGAATTTATGTTCCACTGTATTCTTTGTTTTCCAGACCACACATTGACTGGGCTTTATTCACAAGGACTTAATACTTACATCTTAATTTTAATACTCTCCTACTTGAGCGAGAGTCAAGTATTTACTTACAATTGTACAAGCCTAAATTAAAGAATCTCTTCTTGCTTCAATGAGACATGCTCTAGATTGATTGTAAACTTTTTTAAACTGCCAGAAGTTGTTGGAGTGCACCAACTGCACTCATAACAATCATCGTAAGAGAGATCCCAAATTTTACATTTCCTTACCTATTCTGATTATATAAGGTTGGATTAGATGGCTAAGGGATAGAAATATTTGAATTTAGAGCAAAAGATAGCTATTATCTAAGAAGCCAACCACCAGAATTGGGTATTTTTGGGATGAATATGAAAGATGAGTGATGGTATAAAAGCTTTGTCACGGTTTAAACTACATGACCAGTTTATTCATTATTGGAGACTTTGGCCTATTATGCATTGCGCCATTTTCTAGCAATGGGGTAAATAATTGAACTTAGTAACAAACACCAAAATAAAAGGTCGAAAAAATCTCAAGTCACATTGTTAGGAGACAATTCTGAAAGAAATTAAAATACTCACTATTAGCCAGTTGCCTTGTGTACTCCCGGTGTTGGACGATGTACTCCAGCCCGACCTGGGAGTTCATGACCGCCCGGAGGCAGCTGACGCATTGCAGCTGGGAGACGGTGTCCGCAACGCTGCACACCCCCTGGGCCCCCAGCCGCTCCAGGCTCTCCAGCAGCACTCCCAGCCCGTCACATTCCAGGAACTCCAGCATCCATTTCCTGGAATAAGGGTGAATTGTTAGCTCCAGCATCCATGTCCTGGAATAAGGGTGAATTGTTAGCTCCAGCATCCATGTCCTGGAATGAGGTTCAACTGTTAAATCCAGCATCCATGTCATGGAAAAAGGTCTAATCTATAACTCCAGCATCCATGTTCTGGAATAAGGATAACTCGTTAACTCCAGCATCCATGCATGTTCTGGAATGAGGTTCAATCGGTAACTCCACCATCCATGTTCTGGAATGAGGTTTAATCGTTAACTCCAGAATCCATGTCCCGGAATAAGGTTCGATCGTTAACTCAAACATCCATGCATGTCGTGGAATAAGGTTCGTTCGTTAACTCCAGCATCCATGTTCTGGAATAAGGTTCGATCGTTAACTCCACCATCCATGTTCTGTGGAATGAGGTTCAATCGGCAAATCCACCATCCATGTTCTGGAATGAGGTTCAATAGGTAACTCCACCATCCATGTCCTGGAATAAGACTCAATGGTTAACTCCAGCATCCATGTCGTGGAATAAGGTTGGATCATTAACTCCAGCATCCATGTCCAGGAATAAGGTTCAATCGTAGACGATGAACACAACCTGATACCCTTAATGTGATGAGATTTTGTGTCTAATGGATTTTTAGGACAGTAACTGATGTGAGAGGTCTTTGGTCAGTGTACAAACCATGTGATAACCAGGAAAGCACAATATATTGTATTTTACACAACAAATAAACACAATTAATTATTGAACTAGGAACTGGGAGATGTAGGTATGAATTCCAAATGAACTGAAACAAATGGTTGGTTGTAATTTATAAATAAGACCCAAAATATACCATATACCAGACCAAACAAGCCTGTGTGTTTTGTAACAGTCTATATAACATTCATTGATCTATAGCTAGTTTCATAGTTTGTGTCCATCTCTCAGTCACACCACTGATCACATGTTATGTGTAATGTTTTATTTAAATTTCCCATACAAAACATTACTTTTGGAATGCTCTTATTTTTTTATGGTAACTTTTTAAAATAGGGAGGAAGCTTACACTTTTCTACTCTTCATTCATTATGATAGCCAAAGAACCATGGTATAACCACAAAACGCTTATAACAAGGTTATGATAGTAAACAAACATTATGACAGATCACATACAACATGTGACTTCCAAAGAGACAAAGAGGAAGAAGTGTTTAAGAGTCAATATTGTATTGATATCTAATTGAAGTAATGTAAATAACAAGCTCATTTAAATTGTTTGAAATATTCATTGATACTAGATTACAGGTACAAGTTACAACTTCTGTGTATAATACTTTGTGTATTGAACCGGAGTAAATAAAGAAATTTTAAAAAATTGTTTGCAATGACAACTACAACAAGTTCATAAATAAACACATGGCCTTACCAAAAAAAATTATCAGCTGATTATTGAAATATACATCCCAATAAAATCTAAATTTTGTACCAAACTTTAAATGACTAGGGCTCTTTATTATGTCTTTATTATATCTCCTTTATGCCTGAGCAAAATTTTGTTTCCCGCAAAACTTCATGCTGAAAGTATTACGATTATCATTAATTTGGTAACCATTACAGACCACAAAATGTTCATATTTAGATTTTTTTATTACAGCACGAATAATTCTCACTGCTCTATTGTCAACAAAGAAAAAAAGTTCTATTCTCACTTTTGTTTTTTATTCTTTTATAAACTTACATTTTAAGAATTCCTCTTTCTTCCTTCCAAACAATTCACTTTTGGAAACTCGCGTTAGTCACAAGTCCTTACAAACGCGTTTTAGTAACTGCAGAACTTCATTTATGTTTCCTACGAAAACCTTGATGCACACCGCATGCACACACGTCGCGCCAACTGTACGAAGCACTGTGCAGGCGATTCGATAGAAAAACTCAGCTGTAAAGTACTTTATATTTTATCGTCAGACACAAAACACGCCTGAATGATGCACTTGATGCAACTTCAACCCGTCATTCACAAGTAGAGACTCAGGACTCAAATTGGCTCTCGAAGCCGTGCCGGCCGTTGGCGCGACAGCGGGGAGGAGTGAATAAGGCTTCGTTACTATTATGTGTAGGTGTTAAGGTGTAAAAATAGCTTCCTGTTTTCTGTAAACATGTCCTATACCTAGGGATTAAGATAAACACAGGCTGCGGAAAAGATAAGGAAACCATAATATCTTTACTTTTAAAATCGATGTTTGAGTTTGAATAATGGATTAAGACTAAAAATAGATTGTGTAAGAAATGAATTTGTGCTCTAATGACTCAGGAAGAAAGGCTTCGTATTTATCCTAACTCTATTGACTAGATTGAGATTGATAATGAGTATTCAAAGAGGTACTAAATTTCATCCCCAGTGCTACTGCATCTGTTGTAATCCTTATACAAAACTAATTTATGTATCACCTAATTAGAACATAAATTCTTTAGCACCTTATTCATATCACTTTAATTGATACAAGTAAAGAAATGTTACATGGAGCTGGTAAGAAAATATGTATAACTTATTGAGGCTTAGTGGCCAATCGAAACGAAAACACCGAGTCTTCATGGGCGAATTTCCTGGCACACCCTGTTTCTTGTAAACTTTTTGCATGGAAAAAAACTTTCCAGCAAAATTTTCATAATTTTAATACAGTAATATCATTTCAATCAAATTTTATTTTGTTTTGGTTTTTATTTACTTATTTTTTACCCTATCCTTTTGTTACAAATTTATTGAAGTTTCACTTAATAAATTGTGAAACTTCACAATATTGTGAAATTGTGATAGTGTCACTTAATTAATTTTGTTATTTCCATTTTAAATTCCATATTTTTTCCGACAAATATAACGCATCAAAACTGCTTGCAAGCTCAAATAGGCTTCCGAACAAACTGCTTTGAAAACAAAGATGAATTTTATAGTGTCTCAAAAAAAATGTGTTTCATGCGATGATCAATAATATTATTCTATTAGTTTTCATTTTAAAAATTACAAATGATCGGTACCTTTCATGATTCGAAGAGCTAAAAAAATGTAAGGGGGTTGTTGTTAAATAAAAGAAATGGCTTCTTGAAATATACCTTAAAATTTGGGAATATGAGCATACAGAAGTAGGTGAGCTGGCACCCCCAAATATTATAACCTAAATCCGCCTATGCGAGTCTTTATCACTAGATTTGTTTTAAGTTAAAGTTTATTTTTCAAATATTGTCTGCCGGAAGGCGTGGGTCGATGCGGAAGCGCCCCGTGTTTTTGTTCTCCCACGACTCGCCTCGACGCTCGACATCTCCAGTTCGCACCTCATCTGTAGATGTCGCGTCGTGTCGTCTGTGAGAGAGGCTTCCTCCGCTGGAAGTTACTCCACAAGTTATTTACGACCAACCGTGGGATTTTTGGAAGTTCTCCATCTCATTGGAATTTGATTACGTTAACATGCTACAGTAAAGTTGGTGAAATTAGTCAGTATATTTCAATTAAAATTCTACAAAAAGGAATTTCATTCATTTTTACCTTGACTAGCGGTTTAATTAATTGGTTCGTATCCTCTAGTTGGATTCTTGGGTCAGTGACATTCAGCGGTATTTAGGGGTGACATTACATTTATATGCCTATCTATTTTACCGCCATCCAGCTAGATTTCAATTTCTTTTTCGTAATAAATTACTATTACTAGTACTGACTAAATAAGGAGTATAGCAATGCGGATTCATCTCCAAGCAGTCCCAAATTTATGGTTGACAAAAATTCAATGATCCTAAGTAAAGAAAGAATAAGTTTATTTTCTAGGAAAATATAACTTTTATTGGGTAAGTTCAGTATTGATGCGTAAGCTTAAAAATTCGTAATGATTAATTAAAAATATAGTCAGAGGTTTGAGGATCATCGGTTCTAGTACAGTAAACCTAATAAAGCAACAAAAATGTACAATAAAGATCATATTAAACATATTCATTTCAGGACCAACTAATACGTCAATTCCAACGCCATCATGGATTCATTTTCTTTCTCATTGGTGATCTCAAAGTATTTCCTAAGCGATCTCTATAATACGTCATAGAGATCGCTGTTCTATCCCAGTAGATCCGACATGTGTGCAGGTTTACACCCCCCCCCCCCGGGACGGAGACACAGCACTACACGACAGCTATCATCCGCCGCTGACACCGATCATATTTGTTTAACAACAGTCGACAGCCGCGACATCGACATCACATTCCGCGGCTATTCCTGTCGCGCGGTCCTCCCATTCACTGGATGTCTGGAGCTGGAGCCGGTGATGGGAACATCGAATACTTTTTACATTCGACTAGCGGCTGGTCGATTGTTCACTAGTCTATTCGTTTATGAGATTCGATTAGTTGCTATATCAAACAATCGATTAGATTGGTCGTTAAAATTAGTCGTATGAACAATAAAGTTGAAACTCTCACATCGGTGAAATTGCCGACTAGGGGTTGAAAACGATTAAATATCGAGTAGTCAAAACAATCTAATAGTTGAACAACTAGTAAGTTAACATAAAATAAATGTTTCAAAACCAGTAATGATTGTGTTTGAACAAAAAGTCCCAAATGAAGCTGTTGGTTGCAGTCAAATAAACTGAAACGTTAGACATAAAAAATGTCTTGAACGTCCTTTTCAAAAGCTTTTTAAAAGGTTTGAAAAAGTGTTAGGGGAAAGCTATGAGGAAAAAATGGACTAAACTTTATCTGTAAAGACAAGGTCATCAAAGGGAAGAAAGAATGCGCAAAACCATCAAGGGCTACCGTGCGAAGAACCATACTTCAAGGCCTCGAGTTAAGTGTATACAGGGTGTCCAGCGAGTACTGTGCCAAACTTTACCAGGTTACTCAGCAGGTCAAAACAAACAAAAAATTTTATATTAACATATGGTCTATCACGCTTCGTTGTCCGTCTGTCCGCCTGTACGTGATTTTTACATAACTGACTATAACTTTTGAACGACTTGACGTACCAATATCAATCTTGGTAAATGTATGATGACTAACAGGACCTATCTTTGTATGGAGTATCAAGTTTCTGCTTTTTACCATTTCAAAATGGCGGCTGTTTTTTATTTTCAACGCTAAATACCTTAAAATTGGTAAATTTTAGAAAAATTATACAAGAAACAAAAAAGTTGCGAAATTTAATTCAATTAACGCTGATAATAAGATTATGATGATCGGACAACTAATACCGGAGAAATTTAAAACTTTTCTGCATAAAAACATGGTTCTTTACAGCATACTGTCTGAAATTTGCCTATTTTAAATTGTAAAAATTAAAATTTCTCCATTATTAATCGTCCGATCATCATAATCTTAATACCAGCGTTAATTGGATTAAGTTTCGCAACTTTTTTGTCTCTTGTATAATTTTTCTAAAATTTACCGATTTTAAGATAATTAACTTTGAAAATATAAAACAGCCGCCATTTTGAAATAGTAGAATGCAGAAACTTGATACTCCATGCAAAGATAGGTCCTGTTAGTCATCATACATTTACCAAGTTTGATATCAGTATGTCAAGTCGTTCAAAAGTTATAAACAGTTACGTAAAAATCACGTACAAGTGGACAGACGGAAAACGAAGCGAGATAGACCCTATGTTCATATGATATTTTTTGTTTGTTTTGAACTGCTGAGTAACCTGGTAAAGTTTGGCACAGTACTCGCTGGACACCCTGTATACATTTCATGACTGGCTATTAATACGTTGTACATATTTTCATTGATACATGCTCAACAAGGACCAACAATCTCTATTGATCGATAAAATCGTGAAAAACTGTAATCATCGTGTCCGGGAAACATGATCGCCAAGCAGTTGATGTAATCGACTAGTGGTTTTTGGATTCAAAAAGATTCAATAAGATTTATTGATATCATTAAACATTAACAATAATGCAATAGACACAAGTCATGTAGAAGGTTATGGATCACAAAATTGGGCCATCTTTAAAATCAAAGTTCATTTATTCGTTAACACTGTAGAATGTTATTTTATTGAGCCACTGTGACACAGTTTTCTTAAAGCTATTTTTTTACAACCTTATATCAGATGGAAGTTTATTAAAAAGCTTAAGTTGCTAGTAACAACGACTTTTCAAGGTTTTTGCTAGCCTAACATGAGGTATTGGAAGAGTATCCTTTGTTCTTGAGTTGTGATTATGTTTACTACATTGACTTTCAAAGTTGTTGACATTTTCTTTGACAAAAATTAAATTACTTATAATGGTGGTAAAGTTAAAATGACATGATTATGAAAACTAAGTTTGCATGACTTCCTAGAAGACAGACCATCAATTATTCTCAGAGCTTTTTTCCATAAAAATACTTTAGAGAGTGGAATAACCCATAATAAACTGTTATAAGAAGTTCCGTGAGCACGGAAGTTTTAAGTTTTCTCCAATAATCAAGGATCGTCAAGGATCAATTGATCTATATCGTCAATCTATTCGACAATTGCATAACACACATAAACACAAACAAGGGTCATATGATAATTTGTTTGTTTGTTTGTATGATCCATCTCTGCGAGGCCAACCTGGAACACTCCGGAATCTCTGGAGCCAGTTTGGTGGTCTGTGGCGCGGTGGCTCCGCCACTCCAGAGGTCTTTGGCGATAAAAGCGTCAACGGCAATCGAAATAGGCGTCGCTATTTGTTGGACACGCCGCGTAATGAGGTACAGATGCTTCCGCCCGTGGATCATCGCTAGAGGGTTGTTTGTCATTTCCCTCTCCAGGTTCAAGTTGACAAGGTTATTCTTAGTCTAAAGAGTGGCCAGAGAGTCTTTAATGGGTCGACAAAATTGTTAGAAAATGTTTACGGTAGTTTATTAAATTTACTTGTTTTTAAGCTTGGATAAGGCACTAAATTATGCCCCAAGGGGTTTCTCTTTTGCGAATTGTGAGAATAAAAATCTATTATTTCCCGCTGCAGTCCTTTTCAGTGTTCTTAGATCTTACATTATTGGCTCCTAATTCAATTCTTGGCTTCGCATATAGATTTAGTTTTTTTCAAATTAGTAGTTAAACCTCAACTAAAAATTCCACATTTTATAGAAATGCTGAGTAAAATATTTTTTAAAATTCTAAAAAATACTAAATGAATTTTTATTTATCATCCTACATTTGAAAATTGTAATATGAATATATTCACAATATTCATCGTATTATTGTCTTAATTTTAATATAGATAAAGTAATAAAAGTGTAAAATAATACTTAAGATTCATTCGCTCACTTTTTATTGTTAAATTAAGAAAATATACAATATAACCTATAGGTTTTAATGATTTTTTTATTATTTATGATTATTTTGTTTTCTAAATCTATTATTGCTTCCTGTTCATTCCTACAATGTAAAATTGATCCACGCACACCGGACCTTGCCCTTCAAACATCGAATACCGAAGCCTTCTCTATACCAACTGGAGCCTTTCTGTAATCCAACTAAGACCTTCTTTTCTACAACTCTTTACCCTCAAGTTTCCTATCCAATCACGAGACGAGAACGTGTCCCCAGCTGCCAGACAGAGCCAGTGCCAGTGCCAGAAGTGCCATCGCCCTACCACTGCCACTGCCACTCCCACTGCCAGGCCGGAGCCGCGACCCTGGCCGTGGCAACGCTCTGTCAAGGACGGAGTCAGGATTTCCGACGCGCCGCCAGAATTGCTGATATCTTTGTGAACGGACGCGGTGAATCACATGGGTATTCGAGGCTGATTTGCAATTCTAAAATTCGATTGAATGAATTTCACGCTTCGTTCATTCGGTTTATTTAGTACAGGTGGACCGAGCCTTGCTCGTTGATTTTTCATACTCCGTGCGATCTTCAATCCGCATCCTCTCTTAACAGATAGCTGAGTTTGCTAACAGCACTTATGATTATAATTTGTTTATATTTCGTTGTTTTTTTTGTATAGCACCCCATATTGCCCGAGTTCAAATAGTTTTTTGTATCTATGAATGTTGGCCTATTAACAAAGTAAGTGTTCTAACAAAATGAATATGATATTTTGTATTTTATATTTATGGTTTAAAGATTTTTTTTACTAAATTATTCCTGGTCAACGTAAAATATTCTTGGAACTATTCATTATTTAACTTTAATTCTTTTTATATAACCTAATAAAACAATACTTTTCGGTGTGGCTGTATCTTAAAATTATTACGGTAATTTCTATTGCTCTCTTTGGTTACTCGCAAAATCCACAGAGGCTTACACATTAATCAACTGGACTAAAAAAATATGGGCTTAGGAATGGAGATGTTCATTCAACACATATTCAAGGAGCAAACAATTAAACTGAATAGCACAAATTTTATTTTTGTTCATTTTGAATCAAGAAGAGAGTGGACTTGGTGAGTTAAGCCTGGCGGATTCCTGGGAGAAAGAGCCGCCCCTGGGTTTGCATGTTGGACGCAAATGACCGTTTATTTTCTCCGAGTGAAATTGGATTTGGTGGAAACGATTCACAAAACTTGTAGTCTTAATGCTGTTCAAAGTGTTGGTAAGTACTGGTAGAGCTATTCAGAGAATGAAGTAATTTGTTTCTGGCCACAGTTATATTGAAGAAAAATGTTTTGGTTGGTTGGATCCTGGTAGTTATTGGGGCAAAATATTTCTACAATTTTAGCATCCTCGGATTTCCAACCGGTGATGTTAAACCCATCAGGACGAAATAAATAAAAAAATTACAACCTTGTAAGTCCTAAATAACAAAAATGTAAATCTATGCATACATTATAAAAACGATTACTGGGTACATGATATTTGGTTCAATTGCATCGATGAACAGAAATCGACCTAAAAATGTCTCTTATTGCTGATGAATAATGAACATTGCATTGAGATAAATAATTCCCCTTTACCAAATTAAGGAACAAATATCTATTAGGATGGGTCTATTTCTGATATGGTATACAATTTTTTTATTTCTCCTCTTTTATATATATTTGTCCTGATTTGCATGTTTTACCCAGTTAATTTCAAAACTATTTTCCATGCAACTTTGTATAACCTCGTGAGGAACATGTTGAAGCTTTTAGTGCCCCAAACTCTAGCAGATTTATCTGTTTTTTAGAATGACAAAAATGACATCATTCGATGATTTAGTGTATTTCGTTCGTTCGCGATTCCCAAAATCCGGTTAAAAATCGCCTTTGATGTAAATACTCAAGCTTCAACATGTTGCTCCCTAGCATTGCCGGTTATGTATTTGTTTCATCACTATCTTTGCCCTGTTGCCACAGTCTGGAGACAAACAAACGTGATAGCTCCGACCCATGCGGAAGTCTGTAGTTTCACCAGTTTTTAGACCGACCTGTCAATCTCTGTTTCGACGGTTGCCAAACGTGGAATCCCCTTGTTGAGGGCGCCCACAGCGCAGCGCCGCAAACAAACACCAGATAAAAGCCGTGTTTGCCCCGGAATTTGCCCCCGGCTCGAGCTGTCGCCGCTATTTTTACCATATCCAACAATTCGGCCCCAACTTATCACACCGGTGTGCCGGGACATCCAGCTGTCACCACGCTCCGGCGTGTTTGAAGACGATAAAGAAAACACCGGTTTTTTAAACTATTACAAAGTGCACAGAGAAGTAATATATTTACTATATGTTTACTTCTCTGTGCAAAGTGTTTCTGAAAATATTTCCCAATTACGGTGAGAATAGTCCGAACTATCGAGATTTGGATATGGAAATCTGCAATGGAATTCTTACCCAAAGTATTTTAATAAAAATGATGACACTGATAAAGTAATTAAAATAGTGCGGTAGCAGTGATAAAACCAAACATTTAATGCGGTGAAAATCATTCTATTGTTGATTGAAGCTATTGGTTACCTTTATATTGATTACCATGTAAGACGCCTTACTAACATAAAATATGGATATTGTAAGGCAAAAATTAGTGAAAGATGAGTATATGATAATTAATTGTGGTAGTATCTGACAGTCTTGTTACTAACCAAGGCTGACATGTTCCCTGGACACGATTGTTAATTAATTAAAATACGACGTCAACAGCCAATGGCCAATGGCTCCTCTACAGTTTAACGTGGGATCTGAACCACAAATTTCGTCATAATTAATAACGAACTGGTCTGGTTAACAGGATGGTCTCATAACTTTGTACGTTTTCGAAGTCAAAATACGCTTTGAAATGGGACATATACACAATTTTAGGATGTCAGCTGAGGAAAGCGCTCAATTAATCTAGTTTTTTGTTGCATATAATTGGTCAAACCGGGTAAACTGCAGATATGTGCGAGTGGCAAGCCATAAATTATGTAAACCAATCAGGCGGTTGTTAAGAGATTGAACTAGTGACTGATGGTCTACTTGTTTGTTAACAGTCGAGTGTTTACATCCCAAGACGGATAGTCAACTTCCACTGATGAGATTGGTTTTTGCTTCTCCTCTCCATCAGAAGTGATCGAAAAAATGTGATTAATGATTATTCTTTCCTGCAATTCCGTTAATTATTGTTGGCTATGACTTTGAATTTTTGAATTTCCTCTTTTTTGTTTATGCTCCTATATTTTGTTACACTGAGAGAAATTTCTGGTGTTGGGCTCCTTAAATCTAGTGGGAACAACATTAAATAATGTTATTGACATGATATGCAGAAATCTAGTGGGAACAACATTCCTAGTCTAGGGTTCAGTAATCTTGTGTTCGTCACCAGCCAATCTAGGGTATGTTTAATGACGTCACATCTGCTACGTCATCGTTAAGTCCTCCCTGTAATGTTGGCCCAATTAGGCAGTACTAGTGTTCTGCACCAATGAAATGTTATAATCACCAGAAAATCTAGGGTGGCGGTCTTGCCTGTAACGTTGGCCCCACTAGGCAGTACTAGTGTTCAGCACCAATGAAATGTTATACCCACCAGAAAATCTAGGGTGGCAGCCCTACTTGTCATGCTGGGCCCACTATATCGAACTTGTGTTCTGCACCAATGGATTGTTGGACCCACCAGGAAAACTAGTCTATTAGCCCCTATCTGCACCAGTTTTTAGTAGGGTGTGTTAATAAAAAAATATTATTTGTATTACAAATTTGACCTGGGAAAAGTTGCTAAACTTTAATAATTGACATGTTATAGCCCCATAAATCAACTTGTAAAAAAATTGTTAGGTACTAGATTTAAACAACATTACGCTTAATTTACCAATGTTTACTTCCTAAATGAAAACAGCTAATAGCTATTTGGAAACATCATTAAAGAAGTGAAAATTGAAAAATGTATCATCGACTTTATGACACAATGAAAAAACAGAAATAATAAGAAATCAATAACCACATCAATTTAGCAATGCACTTTGACTAATTTTTAACATAATGTGTTATTAGCGAATTTCCCTTATAGGGAAGAAGCTATTACTGTAGGTCTCATGGTAAGATCTAAGCCCGGGACCACTATAACTTTTAGTTTTGGGGCCCCCAGAAGCCAAAAACACTATTCGTTCAAAATTATATATATATATATATATATCTATATATATATATGTGTGTCTGTGAGCACGATAGCGCTCGCAAAAATGGTCCGATTGGAATGAAATTTGGCACAGACGTGTAAAGTAGTCATTATTCGGACGAGTTCGTAAACCAGCCCGATCGGACCATTGGAAGGGGGGGTAAAGGGGGATAAACCCCCCCAAAAATGTGTTTTTTGAGTTTTTTATATAGAAAAATAAATTTTATCGAATTTTTGTTGGCACCATTGAATTCAGCTCGAAAAAAACAAACAATTTGGTAATTTGAATCATTGCTCTATGTCCATTGGTTGCCAAGATATTGGAAGTGGTAAACACAGTACGTTGTCCCAATGTTAACCTTATGGGAAATAAGTAAAATTCTATATCTCGCTTATTTGTCAACATATCTTGATAAAACTTGGTAAATAGCTTCTTCTAGCTCAGATCTACTAAATATTGAATTGTAACCAGCCAGTTTTAATATACCTGTAGCAGCAAACCTGCATACTCATTCCCCATGTTATTCTTATGGAGCTTACCAAAACATGTCGAATCTCGCTATATTGGATTAAAATATGTTATTTTGCATTTGAAATTCGCTGAGTATGCAGGTCTGCTGCAACGGGGGTATTTTTTAACTACCATGATGAGGAGACCAATATTTAACTTCACTATTGACAGAGAGAAATTTGTTCTTTAAAGTTAGTCTTCCACAGCTTTACAGGCAAATGACCGATCAAGGTCATAAAAATTCAATGCTTTTTTAACTTACTCAATTAATCAGCACATTTTTACTAAATCAGTGTTACAATTAAAGAAGCTTGATGAATTATGGACTTATAAAAAACAAAAATAATGAACGATTTGCTAAAAAAGTTAATACTAAAAATAGCAGGCTATCCTTTCAAATAGATTTCAGCCTGTCGCCACATTAAATCTTTCCAAAGTTCTATAATTTAGTACTTAAGGCCTGGTCACACTTAGCGATTTTTGCGAGACAATAAACCGCCGCAACAAAAATATAGACATAAGAACACATTGAAAAAAAAACTGTAGCGGCGTTTTATTGTTGTGCAAAAGATGCTAAGTGTGGTCAGGTCCTTAAGATAAAAAAAAATGTGTCTTTTGATGTAGTTCGTAGGAAAGACTTTTATAAACGACAATAAAAAAGGTCTAGGAGAGTTTAACAAAAAAAGTATACTCGCACACTTAATAAAAAAAGTTTATTTCTTTCACAAATAATAAAGGGAATAGTATTTACGATATTAATACGTTGATACTAATTGAGGAGGTTGAATTAACATAATAAAAATATAATAAAACAATTTTTTTTACTTTGTGTTAGCTTATAAGTTTTCTTTTATGATGAAGAATAAATTTCACATGTTTCTTCAGCAATGCTGGTTATTTTAATAAATGTTTATAAATGTTTGTAAACTAAATCAATGACTATTGGCATCGGCTCTCAAAAATCTACATTCCTAGACATGAGAATAATTAACTGATATTAATCTTAATCTAATGGCTCTCTCACAGTTTTGTACATGGTCAAGTCTGCCAGAAGTTTGCTGGTCTCTTCACCCATGATGATCCAGGCCCATATTATCACAAATATCTCACAACACAATAACAACTTTCTTTCTTTTCTTCTTTTGTTATTCAATGAACATGTGGCCACGTTTGTAAACAGTTTTTCAAGTTTAAGTAAATAAAATTAACTTTGTTATTTGTGCAACTAACTTTTCAAAATCTAGAAATACGAGTACAGATAACGAGATGCAATAAGTTAAAAACACGTACAAAATTAAATTGTAAACACTAATATTATTGATGATGATTATGATAAACAAACAGATTTCTTTGTAACTGGTAATTGTAAAACATGTTTAGAAATAGGCCTCGTGCTTCATCAATTTTGGAGCCAAATAACTTAAAACTACTGAACATAAAACAACAATAACACCACAAGTTATGATTAGCTATTTTAACACATGACATAACCACACCGAACGTCTCCAGAGTCACAGAGCATCTGACGAGTGAATGCGTGATTCAAGTCTCCTTTTTGCCTAGAAAAACTAGTAACTCGCACTAGCCGATATGGAGGTTTTCCATTTCCCAAGCTCCTAACTGTTGGCCAAACCAAACAATCTGTTCTCAACACATGTAATCAGCCTAGCTGGAGTGGATGATGACGTCATGAAAATCTTTCACTACACAGTCTTGAGGGTGCAGCATTGCTTCTGAAGTAAATAACAAGAATCTAGTGTTAAATCGATTCACCTTCCGCGTCTAGTGTAAAACACAAAACTAACGGTTGTGGTCATGTTGGCCCCACTAGAATCTGGTGGGTCCCTACGTACATAATGCTGGTACAACCAAAATCTAGATTTTGTTGTTTTCACTATACATCTAGGGTAAATATTTTTCTCAGTGTAGACTTAGTACTTGATGCTGACTTATTACTCATTGATTTCGAGATTGTGTGATACAAAACTTCATTCTTTGAGTATTTTTCGATAACAAAAATCCTAGAATGCTCCTTCAAATGTATTATATACAGAAATAAAAAATAAGACAAATATTTTTTCACCACACTAAGACGAAATCACCTGTTTTACAAACGTCAAACGCGGACCGAAACACACTGTTTGCCGCCACAGGACCGAAAACGTTTAGGGCCCTAGGGCCGAAAGTCAGCTGATCGTTTATTTGCTTGAAACAAAGTTAGAACATCACATAATTATACGGAGGTTCCAAAGACAGGATAGTAGCGATCATATGATTTTCATAGCTGTGTTTTGTTTCAAGTGAGTCAAATAATAATCAGTTTTTTTTATTATTTAGGGTATATTTCATTGTGTAGTGTGGTGAAAAATAGCGTTCGCACCTCGGCCGAAAGGGTTTTGCAGCTCTCGATCGTTTCAAATTCGAGACGAAGTCGAGAATTTGAAACAGATCTCGAGCCTGCAAAACCTCATTTTCGGACCTTGTTGCGAAGTATACTATTTCAACTGCGCCTGATTGAATATCGTAGCGTTATGCATTGCATCGCGCATTTAAGAACTTCGAGCTACTTTAGCTACAAGACAAGGTGACTTCATATAAAAATTTCAATGAAATACTCTACCTCATTTAGAATAATAGGCCAAAACACAAAACGTGATGTGAAAAATATCGTTAAAAATTTAAAAAAAAATTATTTATTTCACATGTGGTATCGTTTGAAATTCACAGAATTAAAGCAACATTTAAATTCTGAAACAGAAATAGAGAAAACTGTTCAGTGAATATCTCCATCGCCGAATCAGAAGGAATCCAAACATCTCTTCTGTCAGGAATCACTACACACGGACAGACTTCTGTATCAACATGCAGAGCGACTGCGAAGACAGCGTAACTTGATTGTGGCACATTCCTGGCTTCTGCTTCCTGGAGTCCGACCAACTGGAGGGGTCAAATACCTGCATCTCCGCCGACTTCGTCTATACATTCACTACGGCAATTATAATAATACTTAGTTTGATTGGTGTGTGGAAAACTGCGTACATGATTAATACACCAAGCGACCGAGTGATTTTACTGTACGAAATATATTCCAATTTATTTGCAGATGTTTGCAGTTGGGTCGGTCATCATTTTTTGTATACAAAAAAATAGATATGTTGGAACAACAAAAACATTTGCAGATATACAACCTGTAAATGTTTTTGCTCGGTTTACCAATGTTTTTATTGTTCCAACAAATCTATTTTGTTCTTTCCACCAAAAACATTGGTAAACTGAACAAAAACATTTGCAGGTTGTATATCTACAAATGTTTTTGTTGTTCCAGCGAATATTTTTTTTCTGTGTACAAGTTGCTCAGAAGAAAAGATTATAGGGTATAAAATTAAGAGTTTTATTACAATTGTATTTTATAACATTTTTATTCCTCAAAATCACGTAAACGAACTCTGCAAGTCAAACAAAAAACCTCAGCTCTGTATACATTGAAAATCATTCATTAACAGGCATTAATTTTGGTTTAAAAAATGAAATTATTTTCAAAGGTTTAATATTTTAAAATCTGTTTTAGGTAAGCATTGGGTAAGTAGATGTAAATATTCAATTAAGGTCTCGAATTGTATGAATCTGAAGCAGGTCTACGTTTATTTTCACTATCTAACGCCACCTTTACAAGGTAATTAGTAAAATCACTACAATACTTACAATGATTTTATTGCATTTCGCCCTCTTCCTGCTCAAAAAATGTATTAAACCCAACCAAATTTCTTTTTTTCTCCATATCACTTTTTTCTTTTTTTCACTTTCCACTCTTCTCCTTCTTTTCTACATACGCAAAGACACTGTTTGATTCTACCGCGGCTCGAGTAACACTGATAATTTCAATGTAAGATAGATGTTTGGAAAAAAACTCGCTTCAGCAAAAAGAGTTATGTAATTGTTAAATAAGAACCCATATCGCATCTACTAGCGCGACTGTGACGTCATCCTCGGGTGGGGTTGTATTACGTCAGGTAAACACTGTGAAGGTTGAATGCTGCCTAACGTGGGAAATTGGGTCAGATTTTACAGTTTAAGGAGAAATATAAGACAGACTGAACTTCATCCAGTGAAACTTTAAAAAAACTATGAATGTAAATTTGAAATACTGTACTATAAAATTATTTTTCTTCAGTAACCTATTCTAAATAATATTTTTGGACGCCTTAATCAATTTATGTTAAGTATTACGTGCTCGGTTCTATAAGAAACAGTCGGAAGTTTATCGCTTTGAAGAAAGTTAATACGAAATACTCGTGTTATTTACCTACATTTTTGTAGTGGGATCGCTACTGGGTCAGACCTAAAGTATTGAAAGGACTGTTTAGTGTTCATTTTATACTAATACAATACAGTATTTCCCCATTGAGATTTCCAGTGACCGTAACGTCGACCAATGACAGCTATTGGACTAAAAGGCATAGCGTGTTTGTTGATACCCTTAAAAAGACTCTAAAACTCCAATAATAAGAAAGTAAAAAGGGGGTGATCTATATAAGCCCAAATTACCTCTAACTTTTGCGAAAACCGTAAGCCTGAAACCCATCAACCCTATACTTGAGTTACAGGTCTCGGTGAGAAAATCGCACAAAAATTCTCAAAGGGTGGAAATATTAAGAAAAGGCCTGAACAGCTGATACATTTTGTTTTTATTTATAATTATCTATTTACTTTTTCCCAGCGAAGCGGAACACCTTCAGCTTGTTTGAATACGACGAATGATTTTCGGTAGATTCTTTTGTGGTAGAATACTGAACTGTCCACTCTAGTCTACATTTTTCTACACAAGTATCTTTGTACTGAAGAAGAAGAAAAAAATTGCTTTATTTCCAAATTGTTGGGATGCACAGTACAAAGACAGAAATAAAGCGCAATGTAAAAAAATTACCATATGACCGCTTGTTCAGGTTGGCAATACTGCTTTGTACAGAATCTTTGTACTGCCCTCTGTCCAGGCGCGGGCGAGTCTCACCATCAACAACTATCAGTGTCCACGAGAGGTGTCGTCCCCGCCATACGTTCCCGCTCAAAACACGCGGCCCGCGGCCGGAAGTCCAAAGCAACGCCGTCCTGATTTATTTCCGTCTCCGCCGGAGTCTGGACGGCGGGCGGCTCCAGCACGAAATATTTCTCTGACCTTTGAGCCGTGAATTCTCCACGAGTGTTATTTTTGGCCGGGTTTCTCTTTGAACGGCTGGCCACTCTATGACGAACGACCGCTCCTTCCAACCTTTCGGTCCTGGTCTATGAGCGGACGAAACGATGTAAACAAGTTAAAAAGCGACACATTTTATGTCCCGAACCACTCGTCTGCTCGGCGGACATCTTTCTTCGCGATTATGGATGGAATTGCACTTTAGAGAAATGGCTATTAAAAAGTTCATTTTTTAATTTGTTCCTTTTAAATTGCAATGTAAAGTTTTACCAGCGACAAAATAAAAAAAAATTCAATTCGTTAATTTGAATATTGTTAGAATGATTTGACACGTGCATTTTCATGTTACTTACAGATACAGCGACAAATAACTGAATTTAAATGGTGTAAAACTACAAAAATATTACTGATCCTATTTTAAATAATTAATCAGCCTTGAAAAGGTTAAAATAGAATGTTTGCATGCAGAGATAATTTTTTATTCTTCATAATATTTTGTTAAAGTAAACTAAATGATACTTTCCATGAGCAAGCCACCAAATACAGTATATTTGTTTCTTACGAGAATAACTATTAAATACAAAACTAGGCTATTTTGATACACGATCTGATAGGCAATATTTCATTTTATTAACGAAACAGAAACCGTTAATTTACCACTTGACAAGTTTGTAACATTAATACAGCACGTGAAATAGGTTGTTTTCGCGTATTAATAATATTATTTATTTTCGTCACTACAAGCAGACAAATTATCAGTAAACAAAGGTTTATTGCTCATGGCATTCCTGTCTCCCCCACCCACTTCAAAACGCCGCATTATCTTGCTCAACACGCGTCTCTTTCTGTTTACAATAATCATAAACCTGAGATATCGACGGTTCCTGGAAATAAATAACTCCCTCGCGTCACCAAAATTAAACACTGTAAACTGGTATCTAAATAGTGAAATCAAAAGTTGAAATAAACTTAAACGTTTACAAGTAGAGATTACTTAGGATGGCATGAAACATTCCGTAAAGATTTCGCGTTTTATCTATATGGGTTGGCTAATTTATGTCTTGTATTAAATTAATTATATACTTTGCATTGATTGAATTGGGAGTCTTATAGATAATAAATATTACTTAATAGATAATAGATATAATTGAATAGATAATATAATCGAACTGGGAGTATTAATAGATCAGAAATATGCGGAATAAAGATAAGTGTGTTTTTTTAAGACAATAAAGCACGCCCAATTTAATTTTAATAGCCTATTTAGTACTTTCTTTTTTGTAAACGAAGATATTTTACATAATGAAGGCCATGCTTTATTAAGATAAAAAATGCGGATTGCACAAATTTATTTTGTTTAAAAACAAACTATTTTATAGAAATTTCGATAAAACTAAAATAATTTACGCACATCCAGAATGAACCAACTAAAATCAAACAGGACTCAAATCTTAGTTTTTTCACATTCTCAAACAACCTCGATGCCCCAAGTTCGCCTGTCTCGCCATGGAGCAAGGAGCGGAGCGGTCGGCGAGACAGGAAGCACAGAGCAAGCATAGCTGAGCGTGGCGGAGTACACGCTCGATGTAATGTTGTGTACCTTGCCATGCATCATTATGTAGATGCAGACTCCACATTCCACGTGACCGGTGGAGCTGCTGCTGGAACCGCTTTTGGATTCGATCCGTTTGTGGATCTGTGACTTGCAACTGTGACTTTGGAACTCTTCCAGGCCATGTGCATGTCTGACAGGTCGCGGTATGGTTTAATGCGGTTGTTTTTGGACAGTGGAGTCTGGATGAGACTGTGTTGAAAATGTTTCTATTTACCACACACTACTGCAAGTTATTGCTTTGGCTGGCAGTATGTCGTCTCTATGATTTCTTCAAACTTGTCTTGTTGTGCTTTCTGGCGCGCACATATTTTATTAATAATGACAGAGTTTTACTTTCTTACACATATTCATGAGGAAATACATATGTAAAAAATAAGTATATATATTTTTGTTTCAGTATAATGAAAAGCAAATATGTGAGCAAGCTAAATACAGATCGTAATAGCATGGCAATCTTGTGCTTATATGCGTGATGGCTGTTATAAAATTCTTAAAAATCCCTAATCGCTAGTTGTTTTCATTTTGAAACAAATCCTTAGTTTACATTTACAATACGAAGTTCTCATGTTATGATAAGCTGAATCATCAAAGCTTATGGTGGAGAATTTGAACATTTCAAAATTAAATTAGTCATTATAATATCAAAAATCACATCTGTCTGAGCTATTAAAATTCATTTACAGCTATCTGAGCTATCTAACGAAAGCGGGGGTTTTCACCTCCTTTGACCCTTGAGTCCATAATTCAAAGAATCGCCCTATCCATCCATAGACACATAACAGACAAACAAGGAATAACTTATGGCCCATTAAACCCATAATTCCCCATCAAGCGCGCCTCCGAGGGCCGGCCCTTGACTTCCGTCTTATCTCCTCCCCTGCCCGCAACTCAAACCAATTGCCGAACAGTAAATTCATTGAGGGTTGTGAGTCAATCAGCTGTTAAGTGACAGTGACGGGCGCAGCGGACTACTGTCGTGCCGACAGGAAACCCGACACACTCCAAGTACTTCCGGTCCGTCATATGGTTTATGCTGTACGTGTCTATCAAAACAAATCATTGGCTATCGTAAATCACACTAACTAGGTCTATCAAAACCAATGAAGAAAGTAAATGGCGTGATATTCAGGAAAACGAAAGGCGTCTACGTCGTACACTCGTAAAATAACCCAAAACTCATCCGTTATGAAATCGCAATCGGACAAACTCTTTCGCTTTGCAATGTTTAGATGCACCTGTCTTATGCACAGAGAGAGAATATACTCTTTCCTTTTGTCCAATCGACGATTTATGACCAACAGTTAAGAGGTGACAACTTTATGTTTAATTGTTCTTTAAAAGAAAGCTTTTAATAACATTAGCCCTAAAAAACCCTATGTAAGTCAGTTCGGTATTTTTACACGGGACATCAAGTACCATCGTGTATTGTGTTGCTTGTAATCAACATTGGCGTTAATGTTTAACACATTATACGTTTATTTTATCACTTGCATGTATGTGTTCTCCTAACCACAAACGCGCTTATACAGAACTGGGCCACGCAGCATACTTAAATCACCCCTGTTTAGTTGTAAGTTGGGGCAAACAGTGTGGTTTTGGCGCCAATCCCACCGCCCGGTCTCGGGTCAGGGTTGTTTTGCATTTTTTAACATCGCCGAGAAGCTCTCCATGATTGTTACAAATTTATGAATACTTTCTCTCCTTTGCTTCCACTCAATGTTTCATACCGTTGTTTCGTGCGATTTGTAACTTGTGATCCTTAGTTGGATTTACAAATACATGTTTTAGTTTTGTTCGGTTTAGAAAACATTTTGAAACCGTTACGTAAGTATAGTTTTACGATATTTTTTTTGTAATTGCATTTTAGTCAACTATATATTGTTTTATTTTTTACACATTGATTATACCTTTTCTTTTTTCAGGGTGTGTTTTTTACAAAACAAACTTGTCGACATCTTATAATCTGTGTCACTGAGCTTTACAATAATTTCAAAAAATACAGTCTTTAAGTTTTTAAATGTCGTGAGGTATTTGTTTCTGATTACTCCACACCTTCATGAGAACTTGATTTATTCCAAAATTAAAACAAATCAATATGAAAAACTATTATCATAGACTTTAATGTTTCAATATTAAGAAAGTTTTTGCATGAAATATAAATATTGGTTTGTAAATTAATACCAAGGGGAGATAAAATTACTGCAATTACTGCTTTACTTTCAAAATATTGAACTTGACACATGCATCACGTCTTGCAAGACATGCATCACACATGCAAGATTCGTTTACCTTGTATAACCATTGATTACACTCATGATTATGGCGTAATCACAAAAATCCTTCCACAAATCACTCTCCTTTCGACTCCTTTCTGGCCTCTTTACGTAACAGGCGGACAACAAAAATCCAGATTTCATTGTCCACTAGAAAGTTTAACCTATTGAAATAGTAATTAACACTCTAACATTTGGCTTCCCGTCACATTCCTATCATAGATCCTAGACGCTAGTTAGCCGGTTTGTTCCGAGTGCCTTACAACAATAGGACCAACTACAATGTAAGCGTCGTCGAAGCTGTCCTCTCACATTCACTTGAGGGTTCCGACCATGAAAGCAATAATTTTCGAGTTAAACACCTCCACTAATTGATTTAAACCTTTTATGAAGAGTGACAGAGTCTCAATAGGTTTTAATCTCAATATAGGTACGTGAACCTCGTTGTGAGTTACTGAATGTAGAATGTTATCTGGGAATTTGTGGTCCTCTTTTAAAACTATATGTTAATAAAGGGTTACATTTTCATTGAATTTTCAAATCAAAATTTGATTATATCTAACAGGATTTTACTTAATAGCTCTTATTGTTGTTTGACGTAGAGCTCTCTTTGATGCTCTTACTTTTCTGAAAAAGGGAGAAATTATCAAGTTTATTTAAGGTGTTACGAGGAATTGTATAAACCGACTTTTCAAACAGTTCAAAATATTTCGTAGATTTTTGCGACTTTTAAAACGTATTGCGAGATGCGTATAAAAAATATGGCCTCTGTGGCCAAACTAAATCAAATTTATATATCATTCCATTGTAGTAAACCATCATTAAAACTGTTCGTTCTCTTAGCAACATTGTTCGACTCAAAACCCTTTCTATGGTGTATATTAGTCTTAATTAAGAATGTCCTTTTCAGCCAATTCGTTGTGTCCATCAACTGTACTTAGAGCAATGTTATTTTTCATTTGAGTGATTTTTAGTCGCCGAAACATGCTCTCAAAATCAATTGCATTTTAATTGACTTTGATTTTTGCGAACATTTGCCATCACAATCAGTGACAATATCCCAAAATTCGATAACATCCAATCCATCTATAGCAATACAAATCTTCCTTCCCGTCCTAGGAATATGTTTGCGGACACTTGCCATCAATGATTGTGATGGTAAATGTCCGCGAAAATCAAAATCAAAACATATACTCACCATCACCAACAGTAACTTCAAACAAAGAAATTAATTTCAGTTTGATGTATCTTTTGGTGTTGAAACCGAAAATACTTTCCTCCTCAACACTCCTACTGCTTCTGTTTAACGATCCACATTATCTTTTTAACCTCCATCACACCTCCTCTATATTCCCAGCGATAACCAGGAGTCCATAACTAATCCTCACCATCGACCTATCAGATCACCCCGGCACGAAGCGTATTTCTATAACGGCCTTGCTCGCATTTCTGCCAACATAACCAAAACTTTCCCCCCATTACATGGATAATCTTGACATATCCCGCATACCGGCAAGTGATGGTCTCCATCGGCGTTGTCCTGTATAAATAGATCGCCGCCCACCTGTCTGGTGGGAATTGAAATTTCTAAATCTGTTGGTGGTTTAACTTAATGTATAACGTTAAATATGCTATATTGGAAATTGGTTTGCAAATATTCTATACTGAAAACCATTTTAAAATCAGTATAGTAACCAGTAATTGCAAAGCAATTTCCACTGTTGCATGTTTAACGATGCAATAGTGGAAATTGGTTTGCAATTACTGATTTTAGAATGGTTTGCAGAATGTTAAAAGTTTAAAGATATAGGCTCTGCTCGTAGAGGACCATTGGGGTTTTCCAGAATAAATTCTGATTCATAACTTACAAATTTAACCATTGTTGAAATGGGTATAGAAAGCAAACAAACGCTCTTAAAAAAACTAATTTAGTATAACAAGTTTTGATGCTGTCTGAGTTATAAGAAAAGAGCAATCAAAATTAATCCTTTAACATTAATCATGTTTTAGCGACTAAAAATCTATAGAATAAAAGCCACCAGGGTTACTATTCGGGGAAATATAACAATATAACGTTGGAAATTTATTGAGTTATAAATGAAAGGCAATCAATATAAACCCATAAAGAACAATGGATTATGAGGTAAAGGGTGTTTGGAGCTGTTTTTATGCCAATGATACACAAGGAAAAGACTTGTATTGCTATAGGTGGATCGGATCTTATCAATTGTTTGGATATTGCAATTTTCAATAGCCTTAAAAAGCGCATTAAATGCCAAAAAGAGTACTGTTATTGAAAATTGCAAAATAGTTCATGCCAGGTCCTATTACCACGAAGTATTTATACCTCAAATAGATTAAAGTAGGCTTTTTAATCAATTTGTAGTCAATAAGAGCAACTCTATTGAATTACTCCTCTCAAATTTATTTTACTTAGCCATTTTCAAAACTTTTTTAGAACAGTTTGAACCGTTCCTATTTAAGGTAGGCATATCACTTTAACCCCAGCTCTATGCAGAATAGAGAAAACTTCTCACAATTGTAATAATTTCACTTCGACATTTTACATGAAGGTGAAAACATGTTTAACCATCTCAAAACAATCCTCTCTACCTGGAAAGTCATCGCGTTGGCTACGCCCGCACAGTCTAGTTTCTACGTAGCCCTCGCCTACGTGGCGGAGGATGGCGGTGTGAGATTACGGATTATCTGTTATCTTGCACACGCGTGCTAGAACGCGGTGTCGTCTTGTAAGCGTGCCACTTCCGTGTAAAGAGTGCATTACGTCGGATCTCCAGAATTGTTGTTTTAACGCATTACTTCCTTTACAAAGAAGAGGTTTTATACAAAGTTCGTAGTTTGCTTTGTTAAGTAAAAATATCCCCCGTTGCAGCAGACCTGCATACTCAGCGAATTTCAAGTGCAAAACAACATATTTCGATCAAACATAGCGAGATTTGACATGTTTTTGTAAGCTCAATAAGAATAACATGGGGAATGAGTATGCAGGTTTGCTGCTACAGGTATATTAAAACTGGGTGGTTTTAATTCAATATTTAGTAGATCTGAACTAGAAGAAGCCATTTACCAAGTTTTATCAAGATATGTTGAGAAATAAGCGAGATATAGAATTTTACTTATTTCCCATAAGGTTAACATTGGGGCAACGTACTGTGTTTTCCACTTTCAATATCTCGGTAACCAATGGACATAGAGCTATTATTCAAAATACTAAATTGTTTGTTTTTTTGGGCTGAATTCAATGGTGCCAATAAAAATTCAAAAAATTTTATTTTTCTATGTAAAAAACTCAAAAAAACCCATTTTTGGGGGGTTTACCCCCCTTAACCCCCCCTTCCGGTGGTCCGATCGGGCTGGTTTACGAACTCGTCCGAATAATTACTACTTTACACGTCTATGCCAAATTTCATTCCGATTGGACCGTTTTTGCGCAAGTTATCGTGCTTAAAGACACACATATATATATATATAGATATAGATATACAGATATATATATATATATTTATGAAAGTGAACGAATGGTGTTTTTGGCATCTGAGGACCTCAAAAAGAAAAGTTATGATGGTTTTTGGCTTAGGTCTTACCATGAGACCTACGGTAACAGCTTCTTCCCTATAGGGGAAATTCGCTAAAAAATAAGGGGGCACCCCTTTAAAACTATTAATATGTGTATGTAAACACTTTATCTTCTTAATAAGGATTAAATATTGGAACAATGACAATAGTGTTTTAGGATGAATATACTGTATTCCATACTAAGATCAATTTTTTCGGATCAGCGAAAGCACTGATTATGAAGAAGTAATAGATAGTCCAAGCAATGTTAAATTTTGAAGCCAAAACATATGATCAAATGTTACAAATATTAGCAGATTCTGATAGAGATTTTTGGTATTAAGGAAATTAAAAATGCCTTTTTATCCTCTCTTTTGCTCTCCTAGTTTTAACGTTTAAAAAAGAAATCCGTTTTTGAACCCCATACCATATCTTAGCCAAGTAAAGCAAAAATCCCCCATTTTAGGGATACATATCTTCAGCGGGTGATCACGCTCCTAGCGCAATCTCTAATGACAAGGCCGAACTAATTTCACAAGTGCTCAATTTCTGGCTTCAAAACAACCTTAGCATGAGCAGTCTCCTTTTAGGTATGGTCATTGACTTTGTATAGTATAAAGGCAATGGCAAAAGTGAAGTAGAAACGTGAACGCTTTTTATTTTACATACAATGCTCTTTTGATAGTAGTGGATGAACTAATGAACAAAAACAATATAACAATCCCTTTGACTTAGGTCTTTGATATTTTTCCAATAATGAATCCTGAATCAAACATTTTTTTTAGTTTCAATGTTATATTGAAAAATTTAATTTGAATTTGCGAGTCATGGGTAGTATGGTAGCGTATTCAAAGTGTATTCTATACTAAGAAATAATATAGCTTAGACCTACGTTATCATATTATTTTACCCAATTCTCATACATTTCACCTACAGATTAGGTAGGCTGAATATATATGTCATAACGTGTTTTGCTGGAAACAAATATACCTTACATTCACGGTATACCTTTTGAAAAAAAGTCAGACATGTGAAACCTGGTCCAAGGCAAGCGCATGTAGTCTTTCCGCTCCAAGCGTTCTGCCAATAAAAAGCCCGGGTGTGTCATACAATATCAGTCGACAGATCAGATATGGCACTGGGAAATGTAATGTTGTCGACGAGTGTCTAAATTATTAAAACCATTGGATGTTTTGAAGCCACGAAGCCAGAAATTTAGCACTCGCAAAATTAGTTCGGCACTCGTTTTTATAGAGATTGCGTCAGGAGCGGTTGCAGGAGTACGATTTCACGCCAAAGATTTTCATCCCTGAAATGAATCATTTTTGCTTCTACTGGGCTAAATTATGGTAAAGTGTTAAAAAGAGATTTTATTTTAAAAACGTAGAAAGTAGGAGTGCAAAAGAAAGGATAAAAAAGAATTTTCAATTGCTTAAATACCAAGATTCTCTACCAGAATATGCGAATTTCTTAACATAATGTATGATCAAATGTTTGGCTTCAAAATTTAACTTTGCTTATTGGACTATCTATTTTATTTCTTTATAATCAATGTTAAAACGGAACTAATCTAAAAGAACACTTTACAGCTAATGATAAAGCTGAGGTATGTAACTGAACACTACTTCAGTAACTCTGAAATACATGGGAAATTGACGCCCAAGAACGTTGTATAAATATAGTTGTTGTTGTATATATATATATATATATATATATATATATATATATATATAATATAATCTTTCAGACGAAATTAACTTGACACTCACATTCATAACAATATGTATGATTGACCAGGAAATTTTATTGCTGAGAACAAACTCCGGTAGTGAACTTCGTCTCTTAATACTCATTAATCATACAAGACAGGTGTTTACGAACATCAGCGACGCCTCCGCGCAAGTCACGAGGACAGTTAAGAAGCGCAGATTGTGATTCGTCTGATTGGCCGGGGCGACTTGACCGGTCCCGTTGGTACACACGCCACACGCTACACACGGCGCGGCGGGGCCATTAGCTCATTACATTCTTGTCTAATGAGGGACGAGGTACATGGCAGTATGCACGACCTCTGAGATTCTCTCCTTCCGTACACAACAGAGTTTTACAATTGCAAAATAACAGGATGTTTTCGGTTTATGTTTTTTTTTTAATATTACCCATTTTTGGGTTGGGACTTGTATATCAGAAGAGTTATTCGGAAAAACACTATTAGATATTTCCACTTGACTTACAGTATGAGTTATACAGTAGGCATGTGCCTATGCAAGTTCTTTTAGATCATTAAAAAAACTAATGGCTTGAAGGGGCTAAAAGCCCCTAATAAGGGAAAATTCAAACAATCCTAGTTTACTATAGTACAAAATTCCTTCATAGCAAACTGAATCTGCTGATATTGATATCCAGCCTACCACATGGTTTTCAATCAAGTATCAGCATCACATGTTTTATGTAAACAAAGTAGACGTTTTTCGATCCCAATGCATTTTAAATGGCAGATATCTTACGTTATTTCTCGTTTTCTGGTGAATTTCAAGAAATTTCATTATTTTTCCCGCCATCAAGGAATAGAGATCTTTGATTTGAGCCCTCTCCCATCTTCCTACGATTTGCCAGACGCCTACGATTTTGACGCTAAGAATCACCTTACGAAATTAAATATATGATACTGACAAAATAATTAAAAGGAAGTATACAATAATTAGCACATATATCCAAAATGTATAAGAACTCTTTTCCTAAATAATTTTTAATGAACAAAACTTTTTTATCAAAGAGGCTCAGAATAAATGCTTGGCATAATGAATTATGTCACAATCCAAAAATAGCGCCAATATATCACTTCACGACAGGATCTGACCTTTTGACCAGCCAATAATGGGACACCCTGTACATTATGCAGCGCGGGGCCACTAGTCATCTTTGTTGCGGTATTTTATGATTCATTCGCTTGAAGCTCTTTGATAAAATTGAACATTATACACTTACTCTTCTTCTCCAGATCAAAACATTTTGTGATTGCTTCATTAATTATCTCGTAAAGGTTTTAAGAAAACTTGTATTTTATTTTATATTTTATCTTGTGTATTTCAACGCCAGTGGCATTTTTAACGTTTTGATTGGAAACGGTCCAAACACGGGTCTTGTTACTATCTAACGGTGACCATTTATTAGATAGCATCATTAATTCATAGCCCAATGACAAATGGCGACTGGACCCAGTTTCGATCCTATCAGGAATCGAACCGGCGACCCTCAGGTTATGAGGTGAGCACTTTGATTGATTTTTAATTGAGTTTTATTACGCTTGGAAACTTAATTAAACCCTCTTAAAGTTACCCCAACAACTCTCTTAATTCGACATGAATCAACATAAACCAATATTTATGACATATTTATATAAATCAATCAACGACAAATAAAATGCACGATGGAACAACCACCATACTCATCGAAGACTAGAAACTGACTACCAAACAAAGCCTGAAAGCTGATCGAACAAGCTTATAAGGCTTTCATAAAACAAGAGTGGAAGTGGGCAAAACCAATCACGAGGAGGATGCGACTGGAGGATGTTGAGGACGTGAGTCATCTTCGGAGGCTGTAAACACGGCGTTGGGGAGACAAACACGTGACAGCGTGACGTCACGTGACACGGCGTGACAACACGTGTCGCCCATCCGCCGACGTGACGGTGGGTGCCGTGGGAGTAGGCTTCGGCCCACGAGATTCAACAAGGTGCTGAAGAATGAAGTCGGAATTGGAAGTCATTACGTTTTGTTTATGAATTGTTTTAATTCTCGCTTATACCTGTGTTAGCAAGGGAGTGTGGCTGAACGCAGCACATCAATGCGTTTTAGCCGCACTACCTAGCGGATGGTGGTGTACTGGTCCAAAGCTTTCATCCGATCGATTCTGATGAAATCCTGAGAGTTTGCTGCGAATGTCACTGGAGGTCTTGCTTGTTTACTCAATTCATTCGCCTTTAAATATATCCATTGCACAGGAAAGACCATCACATGTATATTTATGATCATCAGATGTATATTTATAATTTTACAATCATTACAGCCTTTCTCTGTGATTACAGATAGCGTCAATAAGCTGTTTATGTTGTACCACAGAGAAAGGATATATCCGCTCCTTACTCTGTGGTTGTACTGAAGCTAGACTCGATATTTATGTTGTTTTTAACCTTATGTTTATTTCATTTAACTAGCCACGCAACTTGCTATTGTGGTTAGTAAATTTCCAAGTTTATCTTTTGTTATTTATGCATTTTTATTTGTGGAAATAAATATCATTTATTCATTTATTCATATAGAGTTAGCCTACTCGTGAATACTGTGAATATACAAACGTTAGCATTCGGCGAGGTAACTTCGTTGCCATTGTTAAAAGTAAAAGGTAACAGTCAACAAGAGATCTAGTTGCAGGATAAAAAATAAGCCTCAAAGAGGTACCAGCCAGTTGTTCATAACATAATACGAAGAAAGGAATAATAAACAACCGACAAACATGTTAGATGACGTACAGTTTGTTAGTTTCTTTTGAATTGATTCTCTCTTTTCATATGAATACGTAAATGAAGTGAGCGAATTGGCTCTAAAAAAGATGGCCATGTACCTAAATGCAGACAAGCAGATCACAATTAGTAACCAACGTTTGCGATTGTTAGTTTTGTCACTGTCACCACAGCCCTAATACATTTGTTTAAGAGCCTATAAATGTATTCTCTAGCTTACAATATTCTTCCAACTGAAAAGCTGAACGAAATGGAATTAAATTAAATTAAAGTTATTATATTTACAACATACGTAATGCAAGGAGTAAGTGAGAGTGACTTTTAATTCTAATTAACATGTAAACCAGCAAACATTAATTAATAAATTAAGTTCACTGATTAAATTGTGATATTAATTATTTTGCCTCCACTTTCAAAGCGGAAAAATCAGTAAAATACAAATGGAAAATATTTTCGAAGGGTTTATACGAGGCCAAACCCAGCCTAGACCCTCCTGAAGGGCCACACATTGATTTGATTGTGGCGGATGTTTTCGTTCCTTGCAGCACAGCGCGACCAGCTGAGACAACATCCACAACATCCACCCTCTCGCGGGGTCGCCTCCCAGTGACATGTGCGACTGGCGTGGAGTCTAACAATATTAGATCTTACACAGTAGTTATAAAAAGGCCCTCCCTACTTACGAGTTTTCTGTTTTAGTATTAACTGAATTAAACATTTCTAATCTCGCGCTATAAATCTTTAAAAAGTAAGTACAAAGTTTTAAAATCGGTTTATAAGGGATTCTTAGCTTCTCAGACAAGTGAAATGCATTAAAAGAATATAGTTACAAATATATTGTTTCGATCCTCTAGATTAAACTGTATAAAATATCGTATCGTTTAAGTATATAATAAAGTATCTATTCCCTCCCTACATACGTATTTTCTGTTTCAGTATCAACTGAATTGAACATCTCAAATCCCTCGCCACAAAACTTAAAAAAGACAATGCAAAGTTTAAAAGTTGTCTATAAGAAATTCTTAGCTTCTCAGAAAAGTGAAATGCATTGAAAAGAAGATAGTTACGAATAAAATGTTTCCACTTTTCTTGAGTAAACTGCGTGTATAAATTATCGTAAATATTTAAGTATATATAATACAGGATCTGGAATTTCTTAATCATTATATCTGAAAATGATAGACTGTAAAGTTATTGCAGATACCCTACTACTTAACCACACAGTTCTGTATCCCAGCTTGAAAATAAATGCTGTTTAAAAAAATTGTTTGAATGAAACAACCTTCTTGTATCAATGAAAATAAGTGCTCTCCACTCCCGACTGAACAACGCCTGTAGGAAACCTACAACGCAGGCGTCCTTAATTTCAACGGACAAGACAATACATCACACTCTACATATCCTGCTTATGCAACGAAGGTTCCAATACGGCCTGACAAGAAGGATGCTTCCTCATCAGTCCATATCCTCCGTATCTCATCACAAGAGACATCGACGGCGGCGGCGGCACCTAGCGGATATCAATCTAACTGAAAACTTTCACGATCCGGCTCGTTGAGGTCTAGTTGATTTGAGTGTGATAATAGGTATGAATAATTGAGTTAACGATCAAAGCTTGTATTTTGTCATAGAACATAGATATATTATGGGTCTTTTCTTACATATCCCCGCATCATAAACTTTTTCTACAGCTACAAGTGATTGTATGATACTTTGAGTAATAATAATAGAGGTAATAAAGGTAAGGTTAATATTTGTTTGATAACATCACCAGCAATTTAACAATCTTACCAAAGTTAAAATAAACCAAGTTTACTTCAAAATGTTGATATACAGGAAAAATATTAAAGAAATACAGTTTATCGTTCTGGTGCCCAAGACACATTGATATGAGTCTGGTATGGTCAGCTCAGGTTATGCTTAAGGCTATAGATAAGATGTGTTACTTTAAGAATTGCTCAGGAAATCAAAATAATGTACTTCTCTCGGTGATGGAATGTGTGTGGTTTGTGTATTCAATTAACAGTCAGTATCAGGGGATTATGAATCAAAATTATCATTATGAGGCTATGTATACTTTTTTTAATGTGAGGACATAATGGAAAAGACGCCGAAATATTATTATTGTTTAAGAAGATCCCATACTGGAGATATATTAAGGAAAAGAAAGCCCGCACCCCTTATGAAGATGTACTTTTCTATTTCTATAAGACCCCAGTTTAAAGTCTTTGTGGTTACTTGCCCTATTTCCTTGCTTATTACTTATTTAAAAACTTTTTACACTTTACCGCCTCTCGATTGGAAAAAAGTACTACCAAATAAAACTTTCGCATAACCTTGATTTTGCGAATACAGTATATTGTCTTTTTCAACATTTTGTTTTTGAAAGTCAAAAAATATTAGTACTAAAACTATGTATGTAATGAGTATATTGATCATCTTTAAGACTGCCTTTTATACGAATCAGAACATAAAAATATACACGACTAATGTTAAACTGATATATTGAAAAGAAAACCTTAAAGTTGTTTTTAAGTATCAACAGTCAAAGCACGTTAAAGGAAACACATCAAAAGTGATATGTGTGGGAAAATAATGCATGAGACCCCATCGTCAAACAATAACATTAGTTTCATCGTTATTTTAAAATTTTTAGACTAAATAGGTTTAATTAAAATTGATTGATGATCTTTTAATTTAAAATAATTTTGTTGTAATTTACAGATTAGTGTTGAATTTGTTTGTGATTAATCTGATTAATTTTGTAATTGAAAATTGTTTCATTGGAAGATAATTAGCTTTTGAAATGTATTTAAAAGTTGAATTCGCAGGTGTTAATGAGATTAGAGATGTCTGGCTGGCATTGATCCAGAGACCTTAGGAATGAAGCTTTGCATAACTTGAGCTCCACTTAAGTAAACTGTCGCCGACCTAGTTAATAAAAATAATGTATAATAACTGACGAATAACTATTTATGCCATTTAATTAATATTTAAAAACAAATTAGCATTTACCACAAAACGATTTTTAATAATTATTTGTTTTTGTAAAAAGCTTATAGAATAACCCTGGCTACAAAATTAGAGATATTTTACTGCTTAAAGAGAATAATTGGATAACCTTGAAACAAATTCTAAATGAGGAATTACGCAAATGATTTTAAGTAAAGGGTGTTTTTAACGCAACCTAAAACTTCATTTTATCAGTGACTGATCATTCCCCCATGATCCCCAGGTTTGACCCCCTCATATTATTTTCTTTTGAGATACATAAAAAGTAAGGCCTACGAAAACAATTCACAGGATCACAGAATATTCATAACCTCAAAACAAACATATCAAATTTAACAAAAAATTCAAATAGGTACCTTGCAAAAAGTGTTCAGGAATTTGGTGGAGACAACTTTGTATAAATGTCAATGGCGGATTGTTTGAACACATAATGTAGGCTATGAACAAACTTAAATAATAGTTTGTCTACAATACAAAGGTAACCTAAACAATAGTAATGTCATCTTCATATGTGTATTATTCAATCTTAAAATTGGGTTGCGTTTAAAAAATACACTGTATAAAGGTTTTCTTAACTTAGATATTAATTATTGATGTATAACTGAGCTTAAGCCAGGATCAGAATATTCAAATAAAATAATGACGATATTTCAGTGATCATCATTTTATCTTGATTGGTGAAAAAATTGTCATATTTTTCGATAACTCATGATACAGTTATAAAAATAGTAAATGTAAGGATTTGACTAAATGATAATCCTCACTTGATGGGGATGACTTTGATTTTGCCTAAAATATTTTATAGTTATTTAATTATTTAATGTATGTTAAGTTGAAAAATGAAAAATAATAGATTGTGTTTCACTATTAAATTTTCGTCATTTGGTTAAAAACAATATGGACCCGGTTTCCCCAAGACAACACGAACATGAATGGCGCATTCCACAACTCACAGCTGACGCAACGAGGGGGCGGCCTGGCGCCTTCGTATCTCCATATCAATATCACTGCCGCGGGTCGGTGCGGCCGTGATATGACAGAATCAGGCTACTATCACAGCCGGCACGGGCCGTGATAGTGACGTCACACCGTCCAGATTGGAGCTGATGATTTAAAGGACGCCCGAGGAGAATGCGGCGGGAGTGATGTGAATGTGGGTTCCCGCACGTATGTAGCTGGGAACTGGTTGGTCGAGCCGTCAATGAGTTGTTATGATGACGTTGGTATGTTGGCGTTTCGTCAGCTTTTAAAGTCCTCGTATTTGACTATTGAGTATTTTGTATAAGTAGGTCAAACCCCAAAGATATATCGATTTGTTCTAATCCAACTACGCAGAGAAAAAATACCGCAAAATGAATAAAACAAATATAATTTAAAGAATGTTATTGGTTATGTACATTCGAATTCGTTAACTGTTATTTAAAATTCGCACAACAGTAAATATAAAGATGAAATAGTGATTAACTTAGACGTTTAAAAAGGATACACTCTTTCAGAGGGTATTTGGTCTTTATCAGGACCGAACCAGCAATCTTCGGACACGCAAAGATAAATTCTGTCAATAATTAAATAAAATAAATATAAATTAAAGAGTCGATAATTTACGTTACAATACGTACAAGTAATTCGAAGTTGTTAAAAGGTTCTTTAAATTAAATTAACGATATATAGTGATTATGCAAATATTTAAATTAAACATGTTAGTTAACTTATGAAAATATAGTGAATACGATTAAGCAGCACAAAATTTCAGACCAGCATTTCTTATAGATTGAAACAATGCCTTGACAAATCTTTAAGACAAGAACTGTCAGAAGAAAATAAAATTTATGGCTTCAACAGGACGGAATAGTTAGGTAATTATTCCATCGAAGTTTATCACTCGTACAGTTTAAAGCAACAAACAAAATGTTTACGGGGGCAGAACAATCTAAAACTAAAGATGCAATAAATAATAATGACATTACTTGTAACAATTCGAGCCGCCGAGGGCTGTGATTTATCATGCTCCCCCATAGTGGTCAATAAATAACAATCCATCAATTTTCTTAACGGACCCTAAATTAGGGCCACGCCTACAAGTTGGGTTAAGCGTTATAACTCATCGATACAATAAATCCTTAAGACTTTTTTTGGGGTCCATATTTATTTAGTTCAATGTCGAGAGATGACTATACTGATCCAAACTTATATTCCAAATATTATTCAAACTTATGTTCCAAACTGTTCCAAATATTGTTATTAATCAAGAATAGAAGAAGAAATAATGTACTCACGAAACTACAAGGATAAAAAATAAACGGAAGTACGTTGAAAAGGTCTCAAGCATCAAAAAGATTATTTTACACCTCATGCAATTGAGGTGAGTAAACAACTTGATCAACGCCTAATAAGTATCAATGAAGCTTCCCAATATAAATTAAACTTTATAAGCTATAGATTTAGGTAGCCGAATGGAATAAAACATCCAAATCCAATTAATTATGTACCCGGAAAGGTTTTCACGAGCTTACAATATTCAGCATTGGGTTTGACAAAGGACTTTATAGATATAGTTATAATTAAATTATTTTTACTATGCTCTCTGTGCTTAGACTTACCTGAAGTGGTGTTCCAAACACTAAGAAATACGAATGCCATCGTAACCTGCACTCTTAGATCACGCGGCACCAACAGACGCGGCTTTAAATATCAGGATATTACCGGGGTCTCAAAATCGGCTGCCATAGACGCTGAAGTTATTACTGAAGTAACTCACGTGTTAAATGAAACACGCCACCAACGTCGACGGCCTTACTGAGGCGGACGTGTAGTTATACCGGGCGAGACTGTAGTTACAGCCGACGTAACTGTAGTTACTGCAGCATGCGAGGTGCGATCTGAACTAGAGCAGATCTGTGCGAACGTAATCCGTACACTTGTGTTACCGACTTCTTGGCGAATTTCTCAAGAGGGGGAATACACGATGCTTTTCAGAAGTCAATACCTATATACTCTCTTTAAGTATCCTCTTAAAAGTGTTAGAGAATAAAGGGTGTAACTCTAGTAATAATGTGGCCTTACCAAGAATTGAGTCATAACTATTTACGCCGAAGTCCAGCAGAAAAAATATCACTGTGAGGATAATCTATGTTTATCTAATAAGTTAGTTGTTCCTTAAAAGATATGCATTCAACTGGTGAATCTGACAAACAATCTGTCAAATATTATCGAAAATCATTATTCTATCGACATGTGAAATTATGTACATGCGCAAACAAAGCAAATAAAATCAAGTAATTTGTACTCTTATATTAGTTTTTTTCTTATTTAAAGCATTCTAGGATCACTAACGCTGAATCAATCAAGGTTTACAACAATACTTACCAAGTAGACTATTCCGTCTCTTAAGCAAAACCGTCAGAACCCTAAACCTTTTTTAAACCTCCGTAATCTTTTAATTTGCGGTTAACCATCTCTCGCGTCAAGGTTTCTCTCGTGAACCCCGTAAAAGACCAACCCACAACCACACCCGCCCGATCCGTGGCAAAACCGCACAGTAAGCTTGCGGCGGCCTCGCGGCCACTGTTAATGTGCAAACAAAACAAAGCAATAAAACGCATTGCGGGCAATAAACAATGTAAGGAGTGGCGTATTGGTCTGCGTGTACTGTACAAACACAGTAAACTGATTCCCGAAGTGTCGACTGGGCTGGCCGGCCGCGGCCGTGAGTCGGAATGAGTTAAGCCTATCAGAACCTCGGGTGCATAATGAGCCGGAAATGTAGATAAACAGCTGCCTTGGTTGGAATAGAAAATAATGTTAAACAATGCGTACGGAATAGTAGATTTTGAGGTGTAAAAGCTTTCTGAAGCTGAATTTTAAGAATTTGATGTCATAGATTCGAAAATATCGTTTTACAAAACTTATTGTTATACTAAAAATTTATAGTTTTTTTTTGAGACAACACGTGATGTTGCATATGCTCTTCTATACAAACCAGACGCAAAAAGATGTTAAACACGAAGTTCTGTGAAGAACCGTACTGATTCCTAACAACATTTTATAAACGTTACGAAAAATATAAACATTGTTGACTTAGATTGACTTATGCAGACTCTTAACTTACTCAAGAGTCTGCATAAGTCAATCTAAGTCAACAATGTTTACATTTTTCGTAACTTTTAAATTACTCTTCATACGACATCGACCAAACTCAAAGATACTTATTTCTATCATGAAAATCAATGTTACATAATACTATAATCATTCTAGGATATCGGAGATCGTGGGAAGCACCCAATCCTACAGTCACATAATGACATCTCCAACGAGTAATATTTCCTAGAACAGTAGTCTACGTACTACATAGGTCGCATAGACAAACGCGACACGCGAAGAATCAACGCATCACTGCAGAGAATTGCCAAGTGGGTAGAACTGTAGATGATGGGAACCTACGGCGAGGACAGTTCCAGGCTCCAATGACTCCATGGAGGCTGATATCTGCTGACTGTGGCTCCCAGGAGCAACGTTGACGATCGTTGAAGTCATCGTTCATCTATATGCAAAAACCGCTCAGTCTTTTTGAAATCACAGGTTTATTGTTGAAATAATGGCTGATTTTTACAGGGGTTTTGTTTCTAGTTCAGAAATAGTAAGCAAACGTTAATAATCCTAAGAAAAGGATTGCTGTTGCTGGTTATAAATATGGTTTAAATCATGACAGATGGCCTTATAAATTGTTGAGTGATAAAAAAGCTGTATTTGGTGACCTTAAAAACGATACAAACTTTTGTTTTGTTATCCAAATCCACAATTGTTTTGTAACTCCGAGGAATAATTTTAATGTCAAAGACACTGACCATTAAATTAGCAAAACATAGATATATTGTATAAATCCAGAGAGAGAATCACAAGTTCAATGATGTCAAGCAGCTCAATTTTCAACTCGGGGGTAAAACATTCAACAGATTACTTTCAACTGAATTTATGAGATATTAATCACTTAGAATTAATTGCGTCGCTATATACATTTTTGGTAACCGTAAAAACATTTTGCTATACGAAAATAAAAATGTTCATCAGCGTTAACTGTCACTTGAAGGGGAAGTGCTTAGTAAATTTTAATAAAATTCCTATCTGATTCCTAAAAGATTTTTAGATACAATCTCTGTGCTAGAAAAATATTATTATAATAATAGAACTTCACCGTAAAATAAGTTTAATCAAAGTCAAGATAAATGACTAAAAATAAAAATAATGTTTCTTATGTAATCGATTGTGAAAAGCTTGTCTGATAAAACTGACCAAGTGAAGAACGGTCGACTGCGAGGTAATCAGCAGAAGGAACAACCCACTTGGTGTGATTATGTACTTCATTCGGTCATTTAATGTTAGTTGATTCCGTGGACCTCTCATTTACTAATAAATTTGAAGACGTATAATTTCAATAATGAATGCTTATTTGGAGGAAATAAAGCACTATAGGCTCATTGGGTGGGAATGTAATGATGTATAATGCAACTATTTGTTCGAAATAGGGGCTACGCAATATAATTTGAAGATATTATAAGTTTAGGTAACATTATGAAAGTTTGGAAGAAGGCCTATACTATTGCGCTTATAATTAAGATCATACAGCCAGTGATATTAGGTAATCCACACGTGTACTTCAGATTACGAGACAGGCGGTGTTATTAAAATTAGGCTAACATTTTTTAATATTTGGGATTGATACTTATAACGGGCTTACTAGTAGCATTCGTAAACTCGAATTATTCTTTAATTTGCACATCCCAAATAAAACCTTTATTTCTTGAATGATAGTTTGGCAACTGAAGTTTGGTATTTTAAATTGTGATTTATTTGCAGAAATTACACTATTTTCCAATCTTGACACGTGATTTATTTGATTCAAAACCATTTCCTTCAGCTTGAAAGGGTTGCCTAATTAATATTTACTGGTTTCAGTAAAACTTTTTTTTTATTTCCTAGCTTGTAGCAGACATGCTAATTTGTTTTACCGATCTGAAAATTAATTTTAAACTTTATAAATTGACATTAAAGTCATATACATTTATTGAATTTAATCAACCAAACAACCCTCTTTTGCATTCTTATATCTGCCGCTTTTTCTACCTTCTGTCAATTAATTAATAATATAATTTTTTTGTAATACCTGTTTTAGTTCGCCCTCCATGTAACATTCACAAATTATTAAGTTTTAAGGTTTTACTCTTTTTTCTGTATGGGTGATAAATATAAAAGTGGTATACTGAAGGAACGCAGTTCATTAGTTTAATATAATTTTAAAACTACTTGTCTAGTCTTAAGCGTTATTGAACAGTATGCTTAACGAAGGGGGTTAATTACCAGAAATAATCGAACGTGGAAAATCTGATTAGTAATATGAATTGAAATGAAATGAAATATGGAATCTAATCGCCCATGTAAACTCTTCCTATCTTTGATTTTTGGAATTGCATTTCCAATTAAATTATAAATAGATATAATTCCAAAAATCAAGGATAGGAAGAGTTTACATGGGCGAGTAGCCTGTGTGTAGAACCATTGCGAATCAGAGACAAAATAAAAATTAAGGAATTAAGGAATAGTCAACTTAATTAATATGGTAAGTGTTATTGAAATTTACAATCAATCAACAGCGTATTGTGAACGTAATAAAACTCGATTGTAAGGTTAAGCTATCATAAGAGTATCTAGAATATCAATTTTTGAGAAAGCAACAAAAATAAATTAACACTGCTTGATAGGAGAAGGTAAGATAGAAGAAGGTATATTCAAATTATATTATATTACATCTATAACTAGTGAAATGGTTATGAATAGTCAACAGCAGCAGTCAAAGAACGCAAATTAACATAAATTATACTACCTTTTCAAACCATTCTCTGCGTTCTTTGACATTCCGACTTAAATTAGTCAACAAAGAACAAGAGCGCTATTTTTATCACTTAAAAGATTAAAAGCAGTTGAAACATACCTTAAAAAGGTGAAACCCCATTTAGAGAAAATAAACGAGGCGGTAAAGAATTCTCTTGTCAAAGGAAGATCCAACGCCATATTTGAAGTACAAGAGGCGTCTCTCACCCCTACACGGCACATCTGGGTTGTTAAAAAAGGACAGACAACCCTATGTCTCTCCACGCCCCCTTGAGGGAGCGCTGAAGGAATTGTATTTTTTTACACATTGAAAGGTTTGAAATACAAATTACGTTATCTAAGTTTCTACTGATTGCGTAATATTTCACAGATTGTGCGATTTTACCGAGCGAAACTATCTTGTTGATGTATTAGAGATGAGTCATGCCACACGCCAGTCGCTGGTAAAATATGAACTCTGTGAGTCATTTCATGTAACATTGAATAAGTAGGTATGGTAAAAATAGGTAAAGGAATGTCATTTTCATGTAAAAAAATAAAGAATGAAGTTTAAATAATAAAATTGATAAAGAACTTATTGTTTTACATTATTCTGATTATAATTTGTATATATTCTGAATAATACTATTTTAGGTTAGAAGAATGATTATCATTCTGCGGACGAATAGTCTGATATGTTGAGTAGGTGAGATTTTAAAAGGGTTGAATAAAATACGTCTTGCCACAGATTACACAATCTGTGGTCTTGCTTTTAATCATAAATACCCAATTACAACTCGAATATGCAGCTCTGGTTGGACGGATAAACAATCATTGACATCTTCAGGACTAATTAGTTTCTGATAAGGTAATAAAATCAATTACACTGAGAACAAATACTACTGTATACTTAACTATCCTAACGTTCTCGCATCGAGACATTAACAATTAATTTATATTAATTAATTTAAATTAAGAGCATGACAATTTATTGTTCCAACACAAGCTGATAATCAATGCAAAGTTATTAATTTATTCCATAGATACATTAATTCCATTTTTAGATTATTTATCTTGTTTAGGCCTATTGTACTTATAGAAAAAGTCTGTTGTTTCCATAACTTTTTCACATACGTCTTACAGTATTTGCTTGACGAGGTATTCACCAATCTGAGCAATACTCAATTTCTGTTAAATTATTAAATATATTTTATTGACATTAAATTTTTATAGTTGAGGGTGGAAATTATGGAAAAGCAAATGAAAACAATTGAAGATTTCTTTTACCTTGATTAATTGTTTACCACATGAAAATACTGTATTTGTGTGTAGTCTTAAAACCTGTAGGAACCATTGAGAATGTTCTCGTTAAATACAGCTATGATATCAAAACTTTAAAACGTTACGAACACATGTAAATACACGTGAGGACAAATCAAAAACACGACCAAAAGGTTTGTTTCTGAAAGGTCTTTGACCCTATGACATGGGATGTGTCAGCACAACGGAAAGTATATATTAAGATTTGTTTAAAGAGACGATTATATGAAAACAACCTAAGATACATCTCGTTGGAATGTAGATAAAAACAAAAAGGATAGCAGTTTAATCCCAATACCAGTTTGAACCACGAGCAGTTTGAATCCATAATTGTGCGTTGCGTATAAATTTATATTTAGGCTATTTCAACAGCTTAACTAAAATTATTAATCTTAAAATATCTATCGTAATGTTATTATTACTCTTAATGTTGTTATTGACTCGAAATGTTATTTTTAGACAAAATTAATGTTTATCTCGGTCATCTTGAGATACCCCTGCAAGTCCTAGTCAACAGCCTGCTTGTATTATAGGCAAGATTTTGCTCTTGTTCTATATCAGTTAAGTTATCTATTCATAAATATCAATCCGATAAGCTATGAACATAAATCCTAAATTAATTGATACAACAACGACTTTGTAAAGCACTAAGAGTGATTCGCTGATAACTAAAAAAACAGTGTACTCATTGGCATCCCAATACGATACATCGTGCACGCCATGCGTCGAGTATTCCATGAGTAGGGCAATTATCTGCTACGTAAAAGCTTGCTTACATAGATTTTAAGTTAATAGATAACAATAAAATTATATTACTGCATTAATGCATAACTGCCTAAAACACTCACATGAACACATACTCAACAGGTTATCTAGTAAACTTTATTCTGTAATGATCCTGGCTTATACATTAAAATGACCAAAATGTTTAAAATTTAGCAACAGCTATCTATACTGTTACACGTATAAAGAAATTTTTTGTTTCATCCGAGAATATAGTTTAAATTTCATTTTATTTGACAGAGAAAGAACCGATAGGAAACACATGGGGGGTATCATCTAACTGCAACAAGGAAGTTGCATTTGAAGTTTTATTGAATTCCATTATTGTCAAACATATTATTTTGCATATAGATAGTTTTATTTTTTATAATAATAATTTTATTAACAGTTTGAAGAATGTAATTAGTAAAAAGGTTTATTATCCATGTACTATTAAATAGAAGCATGTAACATAACAGTCATATATCATTTTATCAAGCCCCTAATCGTCAGTTAAAAATGTTTAAGTCAAACTCCTAAAAATTACTTCAACTCATAGTCTCAGAGTTGATAAGTGACCACGTTTTTTCAATAACAATTAAAAAAATGATTTATTTATTAACCAATAAAGAAGTAATTAACTGGACGATAGCACAATAAATATCCTCGATAAATAAATTTCTCAACACTAAAACTACGATGTAAAACGCTAAATAAATAGTTAATTATTTAGAGAGTACATTTTGTTTAAAAACCTACCCCATCTCTGAATCATGGTTGCGTTGCTTGGTGAGAACCGTCATGTCGCGTCGTGCACATGCTAGGCCTAGTCTACCGGCGCGCCACTACACTACTACTGACTGGCTGGAGCTGCGAGATAGTTCAGGGTGGGGGGGGGTGATAGTCCACACTGACCCTCCCCCCCCCCCGCCCGCGACACACCTTGCACCCCTACACTGGCTGCATGCATCGAAGTAAATAATACAACTTGTATTGATACTTATATTATTGTATTGCTTTGTATTGATGTATTATTTACTTCGATGGCTGCATGTGACTGTGTACATATGTAGGATGACGGTGTGGACGCAATGGTGTAATATGTGTTTTGAGAGAATGATGAGAAGTTGGAACATGTAAAAATGTTGTGTATGTGTACTGCTGCATGTAACTGTGTACATATATAGGATGACGGAGTGGACGCAATGGTGTAATATGTGTTTTGAGAGAATGATGAGAAGTTGGAACATGTAAAATTGTTGTGTATGTTTACTGCTGCATGTGACTGTGTACATATGTAGGATGACGGTGTGGACGCAATGGTGTAATATGTGTTTTGAGAGAATGATGAGAAGTTGGAACATGTAAAAGTGTTGTGTATGTGTACTGCTACATGTGACTGTGTACATATGTAGGATGACGGTGTGGACGCAATGGTGTAATATGTGTTTTGAGAGAATGATGAGAAGTTGGAACATGTAAAAATGTTGTGTATGTGTACTGCTGCATGTGACTGTGTACATATGTAGGATGACGGTGTGGACGCAATGGAGTCATATGTGTTTTCAGAGAATGATTAGAAGTTGGAACATGTAAAAATGTTGTGTATGTGTACTTTAATAATTTTATGCACTCAATTGTGCTGTGAGTGTAGCTTGTTAGATAAAGGGATGGACTGCTCACGTAGTGAAATCTTTATGAATTAATTGTTCGCTGCTTTGACTATATAAGTGGACTAAGAATTACTACTCGGTATAACCTGTAAACACAGCTTTACTAATCCACAAAATTCATTCATTTAGGAACTAGAAAGCAAATTGTTTTATAATTTATGGATGCCGGGAGTAAGTGAATTGAAATTTGTAATTTAGAAATGATAACATAGTGGTCCTAAAAGGTGGTAAAATAAAAATGTTTTTGAATGTGCTTAATATGTTTAATACGTGTGATAATAAAATCAACGACCACGCTAAAGTAAAACTTTCACGTCTTCCCTCAAAGCTTTTACACCATGGTGGCTACGCAACCCTTAATAATTGAAAAAAGTGTATACAGTATTATAAATTATCATGGGAGTGCACATTTTGGCACATCCCTAGTTTTAACTGTATGTAGTCAAAAACTATTTTAATTTAAATGATCATTTGATAGAAAGTTCAAAGATAAGTTTTGTAGTTTTGCATTACAAAATATTACTCAATCATGCATTAAAACAAATCTCTAAAACAATAAAATTCTATGTAATAATAGTAGTTTATGCAACGATTGTATAATGAATGCCTTTAAGCCACGAGTGAGATGTAAGTTAGAACACGAGCGAAGCGAGTGTTCTAAATATCTCACAAGTGGCTTAAAGGCATAATACAATCGTTGCATACACTATTTTATCTACGACCAACAATATACGACAAAAATTCCCCCGAAGTTAAACAAAACTCATGACTTTTACTAATGATGGAATAGGTCAACTAAAATTTGAGGTTAGGCAAATAAGCAGACTGAACCTTGAATCGTTGTGGAACAATCAGCTGATGGGATAAGTAAACTCAAACATGAATCGTAATGCAACAATCAGCTGATGTGCGAATTGCGTAATTGTTATTATCTACGACCATTGCAATAAGCACCAATTATGGTATTACAATAAACATTATAATGATATACATTAAAACACCAAAAACCAAGCAGTACTCTAATGACGACTTTAGAGTACTGGAGTCACTTTAGAGCACTGGTTCTAGACCAATGAGAGCTCGGCATTTGACGGAAGTAGTGTCATAATAACAATTACGCAATTCGCACATCAGCTGATTGTTGCATTACGATTCATGTTTGAGTTTACTTATCCCATCAGCTGATTGTTCCACAACGTTTCATGGTTCAGTCTGCTTATTTGCCTAACCTCAAATTTGAGTTCACCTATTCCATCATTAGTAAAAGTTATGAGTGTTGTTTAACTTCGGGGGAAATTTTGTCGTATATTGTTGGTCGTAGATAAAATAGTGTATGCAACGATTGTATTATGCCTTTAAGCCACTCGTGAGATATTTAGATCACTCGCTTCGCTCGTGTTCTAACTTACATCTCACTCGTGGCTTAAAGACATTCATAATACAATCGTTGCATAAACTACTATTATGACACTACTTCCGTCAAATGCCGAGCTCTCATTGGTCTAGAACCAGTACTCTAAAGTGACTCCAGTACTCTAAAGTCGTCATTAGAGTACTGCTTGGTTTTTGGTGTTTTAATGTATATCATTATAATGTTTATTGTAATACCATAATTGGTGCTTATTGCAATGGTCGTAGATAAAAATGCTTTATGAAATCAGTGCAGTATTATCGAGAAGAATTAATTATGATAAAATTATTTCACCAGCTAAAGGTCATTTATTATTAAAAATGTCCCAAACAGAAAGAGAGTGACTCACGGACCGAGTGAATGTAAAAACTGACAAACAACAGATCTAGTGGAGGGGAGGGGAGGGATGTTTGTACAATCAGCTGATCACAACAATGCGATGACGTCATGGGGTGCGCTGGGTCAAAGGTACGGTCCAGACAGCTGATTATAACCGAACGGTATGTGGGATTGAAGTCATGCCGTCTCATACCTACACGCCTGACATTAGACCTTCCTGCTTGTGGATTAACTGCGGTAATCCTTGATACGTGTCCATTGAATTCCAGAGTAAACTGGTTTAATGGGTTACCCGAGATAATGGCTTTAGAGTACGTTATTGAGATGAAGCATTAGGGTTATCTGATCCGGTTAGTGTTATTGGTAAAGCATTAACGGTAGTTTTATTTTGAGATTTTTTCACTTTCCAATTTCACCAAATTTCGATACTCAAATTGGACGAACGTTGAATTTGTTGTCTGGCGAGATTCGGTGAAAATGAGTTGGAAACGAAAAATAAAATGATATAAAAAATTAACTGTGTAAAATAGTTAGAAAAAAATGTTGCTGTAGATGTTTTGTGGTCATTAAATCTGTTGAGCTGCGAAGGTTCAATAAAAATACTGTAGTTGCTATAAGTAGGCCTAGTACAACTTCGCTCCATCATAAAACTCGGAGCTGGTTTCTGTAATATGTTAAGGAAAACAATCTCGGATCAAAAACCTTTTAAAATTAACCCTAATGTTAACATTATAGCTTAGCTGTTTCAGATTTGATATCTTAAAAGCGACCTTTCAAGGTCATTTAAAACATTATGAGACACGTAAAAAAGATTAGAGACTGTTTACAGGAAAACTTCAAAACGTGGTTGTAGGAATGGTCATCTATGTTCCTAACTTATTTGCATCGTCCAATTTAAAACCTCATAAAAACACTCAAAAAAGAATGCAATATTTCCAAGGGTTTGTGTAAATTACTCTTACAAGTGCAATGCGAAAAACGTTGACAGTAATTATTACTTTGTGCCACTTCAGAATTTTTCACTCAGGGCTATTTTCCACTATTTTTGGGAGGGGATACGATACTTCACGAGCCCTCTTGTCAATCCATTAGGGCAAAGGTTGTAAACATCTACCCCGTGACGCATGTAGACAAGTCAAGGGGGGGGAGGGGGGTCACGCAAACGGGAAACCACAAAGTAATTGATTAATTAACTTAAATTAACTTCTAAGCAACTGAAATGCGGTTCCACGAAATTAGCGCAGACGGCGCCGGCGCAACTGAGTGATACGTCAATTTTACTCTGGAACTGAATTTTTTGAAAGCATATTGAAATGACTTCTCTTTATACGATTTTTTGGGCGGTACCTGCTGGACTGAGGCCCGCTCGGTAGTTTATACAAATTAAAAATATTTATTTGCAAACGACAATTTATACATTTGTATTAAAAGTGTCAGTTTTAGTAATAATTGCAATAAATAATGATATTTGTTTTAAAACTAAACATTACATCTGTATAAAATCTAAAATAGCCAGCCAAAAACTCATCAACAAAGTAAAAAGCCCTTTCCACGAGGAATTTTTTAATGCTTTTGAAAGATGCAGGTGTTATCTTATTTTATATAACACAGGGGAGTTTGTTGTAAAATTTATAGGTCCAATAGTTTGTGGAAGAGATGCAGCCAAATCTAATCTGTGAGAATTTTGCCTGTGTAGGAATCTATTTCATGTAAAGTGGTCATGAATATCTGCGCCTAATTGGAATGAAGAATGTTTACATTTATAGAATATTATGACCTGGAAAATGTATTGCGATGCTGTCAGAATGCTTAAGGATTTGAAATGATCCCGGCAAGACGTTCGCCTATTACTCCGCTTCACTACTATGAAATCACTTGTTTTCGGTTTTTCGGGGTGTATTTTAGTTATAATTACAATAAATGATATTTGTTTTAAAACTAAAAATTACATCTGTATAAAATCTAAAATAGCCAGCTAAAAACTCATCAACAAAGTAAAAAGCCCTTTCCACGAGGAATTTTTTTAATTCTTTTGAAAGATGCAGGTGTTATCTTACTTTATATAACTCAGGGGAGTTTTTGTAAAATTTAGGACCAATTTTTTGTGGAAGAGATGCAGCCAAATCTAATCTGTGAGAATTTGGCCTATGTAGGAATCTATTTCTTGTAAAGTGGTCATGAATATCTGCGCCTAATCGGAATGAAGAATGTTTAAATTTATAGAATATTATGACCTGGAAAATGCATTGCGATGCCAAAGTCAAAATGCTTAAGGATTTGAAAAGTTCCCGGCAAGACGTTCGCCTATTACTCCGCTTCACTACTATGAAATCACTTGTTTTCGGTGTGTATTTAACATTTGCGAAAATTCACCATCTCATTGTTTACTAGGCAAAACCAGTGTTTACTACGCAAACGTAGTGTTTAGTAAATTTGTTATGGTTAACAAAATATTTGCTATGGTTTCCTCAGCTGTGCAGCTAAGTATCATTTAAAATATGAGTGACATATATGGTTTCGAGTACGCAGTGGCCCACTTTGCACTCATTTAATGGAATATACTATTTTTCCTTTTACTCTATGTGTAATTCTTATATATTTTCGCTAGAATTTGTTATTTCCAGACTTTGAAGGAAATCCTCGGAGCCGTTTCTGAGAGAAAACGAATGCAATATGATACCTATGACAATAATGAGGTTTAAATATAATGACATTAATGTTGAAGAACGAACTGATATAAAAATGAAATGCTAAAACCGCTCTAAGTTTAAAATAATTGAACACACAGTGAAGTGTTTTATGTCAATGATGAATTATAACTATTTTATCATAAGATTTATTGCCAAAAACAAAAACTGACAAATGGATTTGATTTAACAATGTTAATACTTTCAAAGTCAAACATAAATGTGTCTATTGTGGAAAGTTATGTTACTTTAATTACAGAGAAATGAATTGAATATTTCTCTGTATACCTATATACATTACGTTTACTTTAGTCGTGACAATTTAAAAGCTTTCTTCATCAAAATCTATTTACAGCGGCTTTAGTTTTAGAGTAAGTTTATCATAAAAAATTAAAATAAACCAAACTAATCAAGACTTACCACGGCTGCAAATATCTCTGTCCGATTTCGACGACAAAAGAAACTATTGTACTGACGACAGCTAAAGGCCGAAAAGGTAATATGACATTTAAAATCGTCATTGGACATAGCTGAACCTAGACCGACCGCGAAAACATCACAAGTGTCCTCAGCGGACAAAGCAGGAATGATTTGCAGATGTGATTGCATTAGAGGATGACGTGTGGGGAAGTAATAGAGGCATGTTTATTACATAGGCATAAATCATGCATTAATCGTTCCATAATGAAGAAGCGAAATGAATGGCCATGAAAACGAATGGAAAACAATGGCTTCACCATACGTAAAGTAGTCGTAGCCTAATGGTGTGGAGAAATAAGAAAGTTTGAGTTCGATATTTTCCCGAATAATTTAATTAATTGAATCAATTTTAATTGTATTAATTGTATAGTTAAGAGAGAAGCTTGCGCTTAGAAAATTAAGAACAGAAAATTTAACACAAGTAGATTGATAGCTAATAACTAAGATTAAACATATCCTTGTATTTTTATTGATGCTATAAGTATTCAAACCCCATTGCACTTATTTTGTTGGCAACATTAATTAAAAAATGTTTCACAAACTATTCTAGAGAGCTAAGAGAATCTACTACTTCTAAGATTCTTAAATTTAAACATAACGAGGGCAAAAATTCAAACCTTTACTGCTAGAGGTTTTTATAAAACTGTACAAATCGAGTAAATACTGTACTGCTGATGTACACTATGATGATTTTTCTCCCAAAAACATATGAAATATTAATGTTATGGAATTAAAGTTTTAACTTAAGCTTATTAAATTAGCGATTTCAAGAATATGTTGAATATAAAAATGATCGTGCATTAATCGTTCCATAATGAAGAAGCGAAATGGATGGCCATGAAAACGAAATATAGAAATTTGAAATAAGTTTAAATACTGCACAATAGTTGGGTTAATAATTTAATAAAGTTTTTAGGCCGGTTTTTTTCCAATTTTGTAATTTTAAACTATTTCTTTTTCCCTCTAGTCTTGATTATTTCATTCTTCATCCCTTCAAAACTCGAGCTCATAGAATTTTGAAATTAACATTCAAGAGATTTTACGTAGAAGCTAACATCTTGATAAAATAACATTTTCTAAGACATGCTTAAATATTCCCTCCCTTACTTTTTAAGTTACAAACAATAATTGTTGCTAGATTGTGTAACCTACACTTTGTAAATACGGCACTTCCCAATTAATACGGTAAAAAATTCATTAACTTTTTCTGTTGCCGAAATAACATTTAAGATGATGTTAAAACTATGAGACAAGAAGAAAAATCTTAACAAGACCAATCAAGAAGATAGCTGAAACCTTGACCACGAGAGCACTGCAGTTGCAGTTTTATCATTGCTTCGGTCATTTTTCATTAACACTTGTAACAGCCAATCAAGCCCGCTGCGACATGCACTTTATCGCTTTCAAACGATACGATGACTACCATAAGTTCTTAGCAAACAATTTAGGTTAAAATTAAATTTCAATGAACACTAATCACACATTAAAATATTTTTAGTTTCAATGATAGTTAAATATGGTTTATAGAATCGATAGTTTCAAAATAAACCTTTTATAAAAGATATTGTTTTTTAACGTGTCCACAAATTTCCATGACAAAGGTATTGTCAAGTATTGTAAACCGTTAACTGTGCCTAACTTCCAAGAGATCTTCAAGACATTGCCGTCTTTAACTACATGAAGGAATATATTAACTTTATTTTACTTACATTTAATATAATTAAAAAGCTGCCCTTTTTCATATAAATGATTGTATCTAAAATATTACATAAATGTAAAGGAGTAGGGGTTTTCTATCGGACAGCAAATCTCCAAAACTATAAGACCTAGAGAGTTTAAATTTGGCACATGTGCTCCCCTTGGATCTTAAATGCACACTAAGAAACGGTTTTACAAAATTCCCAAAGTGTTTCGCCCTATGGTACTTCAAAGTTTTAATGTTAAATTTTAGGGAAGGATATAAGGTTGTCATGGCAACCTTAAAAAGTATGACAAAGTACATCCTAAAAAAATACAGAGGACGTTTTTATGTTTTTCCACGGGTGAAACCGTGTTGATCAGCTAGTATTACATATTAATCTTGGGAAGAAGTAGACCATGTACGTTGTTATTTTACGTCTCACGAAAAAGTCATATAATCACTTGAAAACATGATACACGTCACAGTTGTGGAAAAAGTATTAAATAACACTTTTTTTGTTAAATAAAGAAACGAAAACTGTTGCCATGGAGTGAGCATTGCTCTACTGGTCCATATTCACAAATGTAGAGCAACGAGTTTGGTAACCTTTGCTTTGTATGGGAAAATAGGTCACAGGATCAAAGGGAGAACTCCTGACCTATAAAATGACGATTATAAAACTTTTGTTTCACCCGTTTTCATTTTATATTATAGTTGATAAAGATTTAAATTTGTCTGTTGATAGTCTATATTTATAATTGGTAACTGAAAAGAGAAATGGAGTTTGGATTGCTTTCGGATGATAAGTTGAACATTAATTAAATGTTAATATCTAATGACTAATCTAAACTTATAAGGAAATAACTTTTCATTAATTAAGTATACAATTTATAACTGATATATTTAATGATCATTTTTCATATTTTTAACATGTCCTGGAACAGTATTAGGTGTTACCGTATTACAATGTTATGCTTCAATGTTTTCTTTAAATTCGAAAATATGAAACTATTTTTTTCGTTTTGTGCAAATTAAAAGAAATATAAGTTTGAATTTAAAATTATGGGTGGGAACTTGGTTTAAATAGGTTAAAATCTCGGAATTCTTGCTTTTGTAATTCGTAGTGTTCTCTGTATACTAAGGGTCTAATTTTTAGCTGATCTGTCGTTCGAAACTTCTTAAAGGTCAATTATTTAGATAAGCAGTAAAAATTTCAGGAGATAGGTTTTTCTGAGTTTCCGAAATAACGTAAGACTTTAACATAAGATTAATGAGGTATTGCATATATTTTTATTTCAAAAAATACAGATATATTTTTGATAAAAAATATTTATTTATTAAAAAAATATTTTTGATAAAACATAATTTTTATCTGTTTATTTATTAGACGCATTTCTCTCCAGTAAGTTCACTGTTGAAACGAGGCCACGTTTGTTATAAATCAATTAAATATTCGATAAGCCGTAATAACTATAAAAGTGTACTGTTTTAAAAACAAGTCTATTTTGTCACAAATTTCTCAAGCTCCTCTTCCAAACTTAATTGATTACATTTCCACATAAAAAAAGTCCGTCTGAATTAGGTATATATATTTTTTACGTATTAAAAGAAGTAAACCAATGTACAATTCTCAAAACAAAATCAATAAATATATACTTTTAAGTCACTTAATTCTTCCAAAATACATACAGACAAATTAAACAATCAATTTTGAAACAATAATTTTATTTTTGAGATAAAAGAAAGTCTGGAACAAAATTATCTTTACAATCCTTGCATAATATACAAGCATTGCGAATCAGGATGCCCAGTAAAACCCAACAGCTGTAGGAAGAGATGCTAGATATGTGTAACTGGCTTATTGCACTTGCTTCCTTCCTTCCATCTGGTTACGTGGAATATGCTGCTAGGTGTAATTGGTTTAAGTATTGATTCAACGGGAGTAATCATAGCGATAGAATAGCTAAGGGAGAATTAATAAGAACATTCTTCTATCGCAGAACGACGTCCCTATATTATTTAACCAAACAATGAGAAGCACAAGTTAGATTAAGATCCAAAAAATAAAATTTTTATATTTAATCTTCTAATTTAAGTGAAATTTATTAGATTAGACTCTTTTTATGGATCCTTATTTTCTTAGAGGTTTAAATTCTTTTGCAGAAGAGCTTGCAATGGATATGCTTGTTTTACTTAACAAAGTTCCTTCTCTGTTTAAAATAATAAACGTTCTAGTAAACATCAATACAGTACATGCCACATTAGACGAACTTCTGTAAGCAAGGATCAGTAGCTCAGCTTGATCCCAAACATAAATGTGGGATAAAATTTCAGTCGTCTACTCGAACATTTTTTGTCAAGTGCAAATTTTCAAATGTTGTAGTCCTACAAATAATTCCCCCAGTCTTAATTTTAAACTCTCCCATTCTCTGTATATATGAAATTAACACACAATGTTTTAATGTTTCATTCATGTAAACCATGTAATAAATACCAAATTTTCATAAATAAGTTCTTCAAATATTACTAAGACTTCGAGCCATTCTGCCAAGAAGATACATAACTAAGATGCAACATGTAATAGAGCCGCGCCGACTTGAAATACGTGAGCTTGGATATTACAAAATTTGACTTATAAAATAAAATTATTTCATACTTTTTAGAGCGTTTGAAGTCGGTTGTTTTTTTCCCAAAAAGAAATTATAAGATGGTCTAACAGATGATATCTATTTTAACTTACCGCTATGCTGATTTACCTAACCCAAGTAGTTGTATTTAGAAGTGTTTTATTAAGTGTCTCATTATTTTAAGAAAACCTTGTATTATGAGGAATAAAAGTTGTCATAGATAGAAACTTTGTTGAGAACAATACAAATGAACGCAAATGTTACATGTTTGAATGGATTGGAAAATAAATTTTAAAAACGTTATTTAATAAGAATTAATACGAATTTAATAATTTAATTCGAATCAATAACAATTACTGGAAAAATTTATGAATTGAAAGAGTAATAGTATTATCACTAAACATAGCCCACTCATAAACAAGTACGCAGTATTCTCAATGAATGGTGTAGCAATTACCTGTGAAATCACTGATTTTAGCCCAAGCACACTTTATTGAGCTTGATTAAGTTTACCATTTTTATCTAGTCTAAAAATTTCATCTTAGTTTTCTTTGCGAAACTAGAGGCACAAACAAAGTAAACATAACCTAACATTTGTCTAACATTAATTTGGATAAAACTGAATTAGTTAGGCCTACCATAGCTTCATCAAATTTACTAGATATTGTATTCTAAGAAATACTTACAATATTAAGACGACACACAGCAAATATACACAAAACGCAAACAAGTAGTTGAACATATCACAACTATCGGATTGAAGAAGCATCGCCGACTTTTCCAGACAAAACGTTTACCAGTTGCTAAGCATCCAAACTTCAACATCGATTCTATTGCGCTCTGGCTGTCTAGAATATTTGTGCGTTAGGTTAGGTTTGGATCAAGCGATGAGTAAAATATTGTGTAAAAAATTTAAATTAGCTGAAAATGAAAAATAATTGACGTCGGTGAAAATCAGAATAAAAATTATAAATCTTTGTGCAATCCCCAAATAGTAGTACTCGAGTATAAGAGGGCGTTAAGAGCGTTTTTCTTAATTATGATTATAGGCTGGTTGGTTCGGCTTATTGGGAAGGATAAGTAATTTTTTACGGATGACAATTGGATTAAGCCATTATTTGTCCAAAATGAGTGGTTGCACATTTAATAATTAAAAGCTCAAAATCTTGTAAAAGAAAATACTAGATCAAATCATACTGAGGTTATAATAGTCTACTTAAACGACAGCGCTTATTAAAATATTATGGAAATATAAATTGTATAAATTTATGCGTATATAATTACCTAAATAGAAGTAAATAATTAAAATTGAATGGTTATGCAAGTGACAGAAAAATGAAAAATTAGATGGGGGTATTAATTGGATGCTAGCATTTAGGTTTGTCAATATTTGAAAAAATTTGAAATATAACAGTTTATAAAATTCTTATTTACGGTGTATACATTTAATTATTATTTGTATGTATAGTATTTGTATATGATATTTATATTGTTTTTTAATATATTTATTATTTATATGGTTGCATAGAAGTGGACAGGGCTGATTAGTTTCAAATCTTAACTCTCCATTGCACAACAATGTTCAAGAATGATCAATAACTTCGAGTACAACTGACATAACCCTCCTTGATCTTTTACTGTTTTTGAGTAAGCTAAAATAAATTAGCTTTGTTCGTGCATTCAGCAAAAAAGATCGTTCCGAACGTTGTAGTATGGTATTAGTTTGACTATGGAGAGTTAGTTATTGTGTGTAATATATATACATACAGTATACCGGGTGTTCAAAAAGTCCCGGATCGGCTTCGTAATTTTTTTATTATTAAATATTGACCTACGAAACTTAGAATATGTCTCTTGGACACAAAATATTATTTTAACAAGTATTCAGTGACCACCTATCTCCTCAGGGGGACGGCCCACGAGGGGTCAGAAGAAAATCTTAAATGTAAGCATAGGTTGATATGTACATCAAATTAAAGCTCTTTTTGAGTAGAATACAATGCCGCAAATCCGATCTCAATCGGATCATAGAATACAAAATGGCGGCAGTTTAACATTTTCTCAACTGTAATTTTTAACACCCTTAAAAATTAGATTTCAGACGTTCTAAGCGTCCGTTCGAGCTGCGGTTTGCGGCATTAAATTTTGCTTTATTACCCCTTTAAAATGATATACATATTGACCTATGCACAGCCTATGGCATAAACCACCTCCATGGGGGACGGTACCTTAAAGGATGTCTTGCATGGATGATGACCGGCAAAGGTAGTGCTGTACATAATTTTAAAGGGCATGAAATTCTCATCAAAATGCCGCAAACCGCATCACGAAAGGACGCTTAGAATGTCTGAAATCTAATTTTTAAGGGTGTTAAAAATTGCAGTTAAGAAAAGTTTAAACTGGCGCCATTTTGGATTCGGTGATCCAATTGAGTTCGGATTTGCGGCATTGTATTCTACTCAAAAAGAGCTTTAATTTGATGTACATATCAACCTACGCTTACATTTAAGATTTTCTTCTGACTCCTCGTGGGCCATCCCCCTGAGGGGGTAGGTGGTCACTGAATACTTGCTAAAATAGTATTTTGTGTCCAAGAGTCATGTTCTAAGTTTCGTAGGCCAATACTTAATAATAAAAAAATTACGAAGCCAATCCGGGACTTTTTGAACACCCGGTATATATATTTCAATTGGTAAAAATTGCACATCCATTAATATGAAATAAATTCACACATCCATTATTAAATTCACCATAGTTAAATAGTTAAACTCAATTGCAGTTAAACAAAGAATTTAGACCGAGTCAAATGACATGGCTCCGACCGTCCGCAGGCCCAATGCTAAAATTAATATTACAGTAATCTTATTGACATATAGAGCCACGTCATTTGGATCCGTCTATAAGCGGAGCGGTCTGCGGAAACCATCCGTTAATTCGTCTGACGCCGCCATTAATTTTGGGCGAAGAGGTTATGAGCTAAAACTAGATGAATTAACGGTTCAATTAAAGAGCCATTGAACGTAATTGGAACATATGGTGGCAAAGCGCAAAATGGTCCAATGGTGCGGAAGATAGACGATAACCCATTGAAACTCACATTAATTTGGGGTTAATCAGCATTAGAACCGTGAGACTGGGACGGGGAATGGCAGGTTTGAAGCAGCATGAAGTCAGGCGTTACTCCAGATCTAACAGTAAATGGATTTCGGTTGGAATTTGGGCTTGGAATACATAAACATAAAACAAGTGCATATTTTCGGGTTTCGGAGCTTAAATTTCGGGAGATTTAAATTTCATATACTAAAGAATCTCATGAGGCTGTACGAAAATCGCTCCCACTGAAAATAGCGCCCACTGAGGAATGTGTGAAAATCGCGCCCGGTCAAGAAATTAATTGTCTCTCAAGACATATGTGAAGGTAAAATAAACGAATAAAATAAATAAAAAATGACGTTGTTTTAAGCTAATTTTAAACACGCCTAAATGTCGATAGATTACTTTTACCATTTAGCCACTTAAAAAGCCTAAATTAAGTGTGATGGAAATCAGTTTATTTGTTTAATTTCTACACAAATATCCCGTTGCAGCGAACCTGCACTCTCAAAAATGCTAATGAGAAAATAAAATAATTTACTTAGGGTTTTTATATTTTTCAAATTAGATTCAGTGGAACTTTTTGAACATTTTAAAGCAGACATATTTGTTGCGGTATGTCTTGCCCCTAGTAGATTTCATCGACCGTCGAAGGAATCCCGTTTCAGCCAAAAATACTCCAGGTAGAGCTGCTGGGCGCGATTTACACCCTGGCGCGATTTTTGCTGGGCGCGATTTACAGGACACCTCTCAGGTTAATTATTACTAGTTTTTGGAGCTGAATAGTTTCAATGGGGTTTATGGTAGGGAGGGGGGGGTAATTATTACTAAAATGATTCATTAAATTTCTTGAAATGCAAATAGGTTGTCTTTGTCCCAGGCCCCCTTGTTTGTCTTTGACCAATGTTATCCTAGATCAAGCAAATAAAACATATTACAATAAAATAAATCAAATTAAAATACAATCAAATTATTATTGACAAAATAAACATATTACAAATAAAAATTGAGAAATATAAAAAAAATGGTAGGTCAATGTGTTAATAAAACAAAAAATAGAAAAAAGTCTGAATAGAAAATCGTTTATTTTCCCTGCTTTGTATAGTTGCCGACTAGCCACGAAAAAAATATTGTATTCATTCCTTCACAATAATGCAATAATTTCTATAAATAATCCAACATTGACGACATTTGCAAAACATTTAAGTTAGCAAAAATAATTCAGTCAACAAACATAATTTAAGTTGAATTCAGTTCTTGTTTAAGTCTTCATAAGTACAGTTAAACTCTTTGTACAAATCAACTTACTTGGAAGCCTTCTGCAGTCGTTTTTTAATGGCCGAGTAGTTTTTTGCCGCTGGTATGTTCAGCATCTGAATGCAGAGGTCGGGGTCCCAGGAGATCTCCTGTTGGTGGCGCTCGGCCTCCAGGGCGGCTAGAGCCACACGGCGCCACCGCCGCCGCGCCTCGGCGCCCCCAGCGCCCCTGGCGCCACCGGAGCCACCGGTCGCCTCCCCCTGTAACACACAGTCCACATTAGGATCTCCTGTTGGTGGCGCTCGGCTTCCAGGGCGGCTAGAGCCACACGGCGCCACCGCCGCCGCGCCTCGGCGCCCCCAGCGCCCCTGGCGCCACCGGAGCCACCGGTCGCCTCCCCCTGTAACACATATACATATCATACATGGCCCCCTGGTCAGTTAGGACGCTGCGGCTCTTGTTGCTTGAAAATAACATAAACTAAAAACTCAATTTAGTTTTAAATAAAAGTTTAATACAACATTCTTTATTTTTTTCGCTGTTCTTAAAATAAATATTAGTTGCATGGCGGAATACAGTGCTTGCTTTCGACTCCGATATTGCCAGTTCGATCCCGATAAAAGAAAAAGAACTACATATAAGTAGCTTTTTGATGGGTTGATTCTGAATCGAGCTGTCATTGACCAATCAGGGTTTTCTTAATGACCATGTAATTTAATCAATAAGTTTCAATAACCGGTTTTATTTATATTCACCCTATGGTATACTCTATCAATATTTCATAAAGGTGGTTGGCAATTCAACAACTGCACTGGATTAATTATTTGGTTTACTGATACTGTATAACATTTATTGTTGTGAAAGAAAAACCATTTGTTAAGTTTTAAAAATAACTTTAACAAATTTGGTGGTGACTAAAAAAAATTTGTTGCCTCTACAGTACTAATACTAATGTTTAATAATGTTACTCTACATTAATAATATTTTTTCTTTTTACCAATGATAATATTTTTAGAGGAAAGTAGCTTAAACTGTAGATTTTCTTTTGGTAACATCTAAATGTTACCAAAACATCTAAAGTTTGAGCCACTTTCCTCTCATATAATATTTTCATTGATTTAAAGACCTTTTTTTCATTGATTTCCTTTAACTCAATGAACACCCCCGCACGTGACGTACTGCCAGGGATCAGGGGCTCACTCGGACTGTATCCACCAATCCACGGCCTATTTTTACCCGGATTCCTCGGAGATTATGGCGGTCCTTTGAGCGGCTCTGTAGTGTGTTGGATATAATTAATGTGGCCGGCCACTCGCCCGCCACTGAGCCACTGAGCCACTCCACGCGGCTGATAAGCTCCTGTCACAACTTGGGAAGTGAGTTATGGGTTATAAAACATTCTTGGATTTTTTTATAGGTGCTGTTATTTTCGTTATGCTCTGCAGCATAACAGAGAAATATGTGCATATATGTGATGGAAATATGTTAAACTACTTAAATGTGTTGAGGACGGAGGGGTCTCTAACATCAAGTCATTTACTCAGCTGTAGTTTCCATTTTTCACAACCCGGCTAATGGTGTGGCCGGAACTGTAGGATATTATTATTTTAGGTTTAAAACTACGACATGATATGTCATGTGTTTGCTGCAGAAACATTTCTGCCTTGTTTGTAAATATTATTTGACAATAAATGAAATGAAATGAGAAAAACGTTTTCCTCACTTGGAAAACAAGTACGATGAAAAAGGCGGATTCTATTACCTCTGCAATTAGTGGATTTTTTGGGGTAAATCTTCAGTAGAAGCCCAAACTTTCCCAATTAAAATATATTTTCTGAGGTAATTGATTGATTAAGTAAAATATATTTCTACCAAAAAAACACTGGGATATATAAAGTAAATTACATTGGTTTTTCCAAGTTAATTAAAAATAACTTAATTGTATAATACATTCCTGTGATATTTATTTTTATATCGTGACGTTTATGCATGCCTAGAATGGGATGGTTTAAGCCTATAGGAATTCGAATGTAAAATAACAAGTTGAAAAGTGAGTATGGCATCTTAATAGAAATATTTAATTCATTGCAACCATCACGATCAACGTACACATCCGACTTTGGCCTTAATACACCATGTCATAGGCTGAGGACTTTTATTTCGCGACGGTCGCGAAAGAATCCAATAAAAATCAGGATTTTAATCGTTATACTATTCTAATCTTTTTTAGATTATTTTAAATATAATTTTTTAATTTTTAATTTTCTTCCTAAAGTTCAACACGACATTCTCCACTTGGGCAGTCTAGCTGGAAACGACAGCTGTTTAAACACTAGGCTATGTCGCTATGACCATCATAAAACACAGGTGCGTGGCCTCTCGGGTGTAAATCAACTGGGTATTGTTTACTTGGTTTATCGTGTGAAAACCATGTGATAACTTGTAACGGTGTTGATTCTTTTTTATAGATTTTGTTCCGAGATGAGAGCGTTAAGGACTATTTTGATTTACTTTTTGGGTCACAGAATTGAATTTTGTTATGATACAAAATTTATTTTTATTTTTCTCATAAAGCATTTTTAGGGCAATCACATCAATAATAAGCAATAACTTGGGTTAGTTATTCAATTTTTTATAACCACACTTTAAGCCTAGAGGGAAGGGATATTTGATGATTCTAATACTGTAGAATCCTGTTTGTAACGATGTGCGGCAGGTACATAAAGGCTACTTTAATGTATATCATGTCTAGTTAGCTATAGAAAATGAATACGACGAAAAAAATTAAAAAATATAAACCTTTTTAGTCCGCGTTATTGGTGGAACGTTTTTTTTTCGAAATATCCTATTATTTATATAGTAATCTTTAATTTTATCAATAGGTTTAGACAACTAGATAAGAACTCTTTCCGCCGCGCACACAGGCCTTTGCAGAAATTTCCATACAATCGACTAATTTGTATGGATATAAATTTGGTTTTTATTTGATTTGACTTTAAATATCTTCATATTTTCTTGACACGAATTTAAAAATTACAATTTAAATGCAATGATCTAATATTTGTTTTGATTGGTAAAATATTTTCCCTCCAAGTGTTCTAAATAAACTCAAATATAAAACTATTTAAACATCTGTTTTAAAGTACAACTCTTCTCTTTGTACTTAACTGAAGATATGTTCTTATGAAATGTAACTTTGTAAAACAATATGTTAACCTCTTCAAGCTGACTTTTTTGTTGTTGATAGAAAAATGAAGGAATCTCAATAAATTAATTCCAGTAAAAATAATCCAGCCAACATTTTTAACAAAATACAAACTATTCAATTTTCAGACGCCGAACATGCATATTTCGATGTTAACTGCCGTCTGGCGAGGGGCGCCGGTCGTCAAAGTGTTAGTCGGTTTTATGCGACAGTAACATTCTTCCCAGCTGTTGCGCGGCAGTAATACTTGCAGTAAGAAGGGAATTTACATACTGAACATCGCTTTCTGTAAAAGTCTTTACGTTTTGTTTGAAGGAACCTCTATAGTCCGGTCAAATTGTAAAATAAAAAGGGTGAAAATGGCAAACGGTTCGGGATTTCTGGAATTTGGATATATTGTTTGGACAAATAGAAGAGTAAAACACCAAGTTGCAGAAACTAGGACCTTGAGCGACCAGAGCAACAGCAAGAAAATGTAAAAAGTTATGGACTTTATTTTTCCCAAACAACTCAATTTCTAGCCATTGTGGGACAAAATAATGTAATTATTACATATTATGTAATCATCAATTTAAAGAGGTTAAAATTTTCTTCAAATTTGAGATAGTTGGTTTTTATAGGCTTGATAGTTTTTGAGCTACAGGGTTCTAATTAGCACAAAACGCAAAAAAAACATATTTTAAACTATATATTTTCTGAATGCACGTTTCTTCTGTAATGCGGGTAGTCTCGTTTTGTATATCATCATGAGAACTTCAAAATGTTTAATTTTTATTAGAATCGACAGAGCCATTTTAGAGAAATTTGGATTTTTCCCAAACCTTTTACCAGTTCACTTGATACTAATAATGGGTAAAAACCGATAAATTTTGGAAATTTATTTTTTGTCTAGTTTTGTTCTGTAGGTCCTTATCACAGAAAAAGAAAATATGTATTATATCTTTCTCTGTGGTCCTTATACACAAGAAAAAGCTGATAAAAAGTATGTTTCAACATTATTGTGGCAAAAAATACATATATACAAATTATATCACACTGGGATGCAGTAATTAGTGTTCCATTCAATCGCAGATTTCCGGAAGTTCATTTTGTTCATGTTTTTCAATGCATAATTCCAAGTATAGATTTCGAGGGAACCAACAATCTAAATTATTCAGACTTTAAATTGTGTTCAGTAGTTGTTTATTTTCACGTTTAGGTAGGTTTATAGGTGTAAGTACAATTCTGAAAAAGTTAATAATATGAAAACACAGTAATTTTTATAAAAATAATTTTGAAAAATAACTGGATAAAAATATTGGTGAAAATTGCATAATTCTACCTAAATATGAAGTTTAGGGCGTCCCCTTCAAAATAATGTTAAGTATAAGAAAATCCAAATAGTAGTTTTATGGAATATCAATTAAAAAAACATCGTCAAAATCGTCGAAAACCCCAGAAAAATGGTTTCCCGGCCAGACGAAAATGAATACAAATAAATCTATATTTTGTATTTTAGTTGCAATATTCTACATTAAAAAAATAGGAAAATGTTTTTTTAATAGAGGGTGGCAGCCTCTTTTAATAAATGTTTTCACTAAGTTTAAAATGTCACTCTTTTCACTACCTTATACCCGTATAAAATACTATATTATTATTTTTTAGATTTAGAGAAAACCTTAAAAGGGGGACTTCACCAACTTTCTTAAGACAAATAAAAATATGAATTTCATTTTGTTGTAAATGGCCGCCATTTTCCAGTATGGAGAACCGCTTTGATTTTTACAATGCAACACCCCGTATTTTATTGTGTATTTTTATTTTACGTTTATTTTTAAGAATTTTTATTAACAGGTATTTCTTTCTGAGCCCAATGGTTAAGGAGAAATTAGCTTAATGTTTGAGTTTTTCCCATAAGAAGAGCATTGCGATACTGTCGGTAGTCTGTATATCGATAACAGCATAGAAAAATATTTTTCTATGATAACAGTTAGGTTAAATGAACGTTCATACGTGAGGAAAACTGTCGAGTTTCACTCATGGAAATTTTGAATACTTTTGTAATCTAAAAGGAATGCATTGGATGGCGCGATTAAAATGGACACTATTAATTTTAAATTAGGACAATTAAAACATTAACTGCTCACATCTCCTTAACCAGTGTAAACAAATAAATGCCAAGTGATAAAAGGGTCTTAAAATAAATCGTAAAATCAAAATACACCATAAAATACAGGGTGTTCTGTAAAAAAAAATAAACTTGTCCTCCATATTGGAAAATGGCGGGCATTTACAAGAGCATGGAACTAATATTCTTTGATGTCTTAAAAAAGTAAGTGAAGTCCCCTATTTAAAGTTTTCTCTAAATCTAATACATTCTGAGATGCCAATAGTGGCACAGTTGAGTTATGTTGGTAAACTGAAAAATAGGAAATACCTCTATAACTTTGGAGGTAGCATAAGATCCAATGACCCTATCTTATTATGAACATTAATAACAGATAACACTGAAGTAACTGTCATACAGTAATGAAAAAAATTCATACTGATAAACAAATTGAAAAAGTATTGTTACACATTTTCTGACATTTCTGTATCCTAATGCCGGTTTACATTGATCGAGTTGGCGAGCGTGTTAGACTCGACCGCCAACTCGCCCAATGTATACCGACCTTAACAAATGGGCGAGTCGGATGGTGGGCGAGTTGACAATTATAAAATATAGAAAATAGCTGATCCTATCCTAGCAACTCGGCCGAGTTGACGGCCGAGTTACTCGACCAGTGCGAACCGGCCTCTATCGATATTTACGTTTCATCGAATTATTATCGATGAAGTCGATATATTATCGAAGCCTTCCAGCTGGTCGCGCTCCACTGACAGCTTCCCGCGCGTTTATTGGACTAATCCTCCCTTCATTGGTCTTTATTATTATCGCCGTTTGGCCGGTCCAACGGTCGTATTCTCGTGAGATCGCGACGTGGGTGGCAGCAGGAAGGAATGTTGAGTATTGTTGTCAGGATAAAATATATATAAATTACCGAAATGAATAAATCAATGTAGAACGGCTTAAACGTGCATATAGGTAAAAATTACTTTTTTTAAACGTCCAAAAAGGTAAAATTACTTTTTGCTTGCTTTCGATAAAGAAGGCAGAACGACTTTGAGCTTGCAAATCGATAAAGGTGTTCTACTTAAACACCCGAATACGTTCTGTGCATGCATACCGAAAAAGGAGGTAGAACGACTCTCTGCATGCCCATAGAAAAAATTTAGAACTACTTTTTTGCGTGTATATCGAAAAACAATTCAAGACTTCATGATAGTATGTTTTGCATACTTCAGTAAAACATCTATGATTGGAAGTGTCAGTCATTTGGGAAATCGACCTCATGACTTCCAACATCGAATTCCAAAACGTTTTAAGCGATGGATCATAAGCCACTCTAAATCTTCGAATAAAGATTAAGATTCGCGCCCGTCTGTTAACTGAGCTACGTTTCACAATAATTTCTGCCCATCTAAAGCTGCTTTTTCAATTAGATTTCCGCAGAATTTTTTTAATTCAATGAAGTGTTCGGATTTTTTTTAATTTCTGACTGATAAACAAAACTTAATATAACAGGATTTGTAACAATTATATGCACGTATTATCTTTGAACATTAAAAATAAACTTTGCATCAGTAATTGAATATATTTAAGTTAAGTTTCAGGCTAACAGCGCTTGTGCTATAGAAGTCCATCTAACCTTATACAATTTCATTTACTTGAATTTTTAACTTCAACTGTGGTGGTGAAATACTTTTAATAATTGTCAATTTTAAATAATTTTCGATTACAATAATTTTAAGCGTATTCTTAATCCAAAAACATATTTTAATATCTCGTTTCCGGCTACTTGAGGGCGTTTTGTTAATTCGTACAACCTTACTAAAGGATCAACACACATTCTATTAAAAATATATTTTTGATTTAATATGTAAATTCATTTAAAATTTTCTAAAATAGCCTATTAATATTGTGTTTAACAAAACTAAAAATGCGTTAACCCCTGCGGCTAGCTTTAAAGTAGGCCTAAACGTGATTTTTATCTTAAGAAAAAAGCTAATACTGTCTACAGTCGAGCTCGATATGAGCTGACATTATAAAAAGCTGGATGTTCCTAAATGTTCATAGATCCTTAAGAGCCCGCGCACGACAGTGTTACGCTCAGCTGTGCAGAATTAGTTTACTATAGAGTTCACAAATTGTTAGTGAGCATAATGTGACTACAGAAATTAGCACCCTCTTTCAAGACCTGACTTTTTAATGAAATTACATTTTGAGCCAATTACAATTATTAAATGAAAACTGAGAGAAGCACGAGGAAAAGAATGAAGTGTTAAATATTATTTTAAATTTAAATTTCATAAATTTTAATAACAACAATAATTATTCATTTGGTTAAGAAAACTAAATACGATTAAAGGCATTTTATGGTCAAACCGGTGACAAAAAGGCTAAGCGGGTATAGGATACAGGATACCCCGCACTAATTGGCAAAATACCGCCTTTCTGCCACACACTTACGAATAAGTGAAAATATGCTTCACTGCTTCACTATACATATTACAGTTATTTAAACTATCGAGTTCCTGGACAATTTAGGTCCAAAACTATTTAGGACGCTTTGGGACTGAATACTGATATAAACTCCGCTTTAAAATGGGCGTTCCTATCGCCTTCCTCGCGACCGAACAATAAGCTTGGGAAGCTTATGGTTTTGAGTAGCTTGTTCTAAAGAGAGGCCGCTGCCTATCTACATAAAAATCTAAACTCATTGTACTCCGTTTATATCTATTCAAAACTACTATCTAAAGTGTCATTTTGATAACTAAAACAGTTAAAAAAAAACTGAAAATTTAACTATTGATATTCACAGATAGTGAAAACAGTAAAATAAAAATGTAAATTCCAGATAATATTAACTTTCAGAATCAGAATCAGAAATCATTTATTAGTCATATTGTTTGAGAACAGATTAAAAGTAAAAAATAGTGTTTATGTTATAACCATTCAAATATGTGTTATAACCATTCAAGAACGAGTATTAACTTTTCGAAACCATTCATGAACAAATTTGAAAGTAATATACTGTATGGATGAGTGATTATTTACAAGTAGACCTACCTATTATCTGTATATGAAACTAACTTACCTAAATTAATTTTAGGTGCGATCGGTGGGGTCTTACATACAAAGTCTTCATCACAAGGACTTGAAAAAATTACAATTTCCGAAAACTTACCAGAAATCGAGCAGTAACAAATAAGATCTGCGTTATTTCCATTGCGTTAACATTATTTGATGCATAGGATTAGCTAAAAAGTGACATCAAGTATGGTTTATATTATTAAGTCATTAATTTTGGAAATTGATTTTGGAAAAGAGAACATGTATGAGTAAGATTTATTTTTTATTTTTAGTCCCCATTCTCTTGCAGTTTTTTTTCTACTCTCGTAACCTTCCCAGATGGATTAAAAAAAGTGGACAAATTGAAATAGACCCTTATTTGAGACCGTTTATAGTCATGGATATAGTATTGTAATTGATATTATAATTAATATCATAGTTGTTTTTAAAATTATAATTTCAACTTAGGTCTACTTTTAGTCCATAAATCTTTCAAAACATAAAAAATTAATACTTGATCATAATATATCTATAAACTTTGTTTTTTCCAACCACAAAATAAATTGATCATACAGGGTTATGCAAAACTGGAATATTTAAATTTAAATAGGTCTTTTAAATACTAATAAAATTGTAATGAAGCTTTGCAATTGTGTATTTGGTATAATGACAACATATTTAAGAATAACCGAGAGTTTGCGTGTCCAAGGGATGGTCCACAATGGAAGTCTTGCACTTCTTAAAAGTAAGCATACCCCGATGTGTACCTCAATGAAAATGAGATCCAATTCCGCAATCCCGGTTGCAAAAGGATGACTCAAACAGAAGTTACAGCTCCTCAAACAATCTATTATTTTACAAGTGAAATGTAAGGATAATACTGGAATGGTAGTAACTCCGAAATTATCATGCAGAATGTAATAAAACTTTGCATTTACGTATTTTCATAGCAATCAAAAATATTTTTTTATTTATAATTTGTTAACATTCTTAGAAGATTACCTTGGTGGATGTCTTGAAATTCTTCAAGGTAAAAATACCGTATGTTATGCATAATTTCTATGAAAGTAGATCGCAGTAGTGCAAACCCGGCAAAAGGTGGGTTCTATAAAAAATTAAAGCTCTTCAAAAATGTTAATAGGACATACGTATGTAAACGTTTATTATTGTGTCACATACACATTCGCTAAGGTTTGTTACATTTGTATTAGTATTCAAGGAGATATTAAAAATGTTCTAAAATTTTGCCCAACTTTGTTTTGGTCTAACGTTTAGAATTTAAATTCGATGTTTACTAATTTTAAGGTGTAGACCCATACCCTATAATAAACTGTTTGAAATATTAGTTTAAACTAACCAATGAAGTTGTAAATTTTATGAATACAACGAAGACATAAAATGTTGTATACAAAAAATTAAAGTTGATTATTCGCAAAACTTAAATCCATAAGTAAATTAATGTGTAGTATGTGTAGTAATGTTTTATTTTTGCCCACTCGACCGTAAAAAATTAAAAACTATGTTTTGCAACTGCGGTTGAATAAAATCCAAAAACGAGTACCAGCACTATTTTGTAACATGTGAAAACGCCTTCATTCCCCACGAGAGGTGAAGCGAGACAGTCATGTCATGCGGGTCGCAAACTAAACTGAAGGCGCTTACTCGCTCGTCGTCCTTGATTAATATATTTTACAAAATAATATATCACGACACATTAATCAGTATAGATTGTGGAATTATAGTTTTTTAAGCATTGCCAGTTTTTAAACGTTTTATCTTCGGCAGTTTTTTAACAATAAAGCATTGGTAGCTTTTAATTTTATCACTGCTATCAAAGCTATTTGTCCTTCTTTAGCTTCAATCTTATCGTAGATATTACCCTTCTCCCAATCTAAAAAAATATATTTTAACAAACAACGAAAGTACGGTGACGAACATGAAGGAAAAGAACATTAGCTTTGTACTAATACTGTAAGCTAATATGTCAAACAAGGACGTGGAACCAGGTTTGCAGGCACATATATAATTTAAATTAACATATTTTAGTTTAAACAATCAACACGAAAACTGAACTTCAAACTGTGTGTCATGGTGTGAAACCTAAAAATATATTTTATCATCTTGAAATTAATTGGTTTACTCAATTTTACACCTCAGTCTTTGAAACTGGATTGTTAAAAATACATTCATTATTGAATTAGTATCAAGATTATCATACGCTCCTAGTCAGTACGTCCATAACACTGTATTTCTCCGTTCAGTGTTGTAATAAAAACTTATATTCAAATGATTGTTATATTTAATAGCAAAATATTTAAAGCAAGAAGCAGACTTTAAACCAACACTGTTGTCAACTTATTTTGAATGTTTGCATGTTTTCTGGTGTTTTGTAAAACTATTTTAATGCTATAGTGTAACTGGCGATTGCTGTACTAAAGCATTGTAAATTGTATAAATAAAATAAATAAATAAAAAAATAAATATTAATTTAAAAGCGTCTGTCATCGTTATCACGTAATTATAAATTTTACAATTTGATTTTAACATTTTAAGTTCCTTCGTTAAGACAATTCAAAGAATTTGATATAAATTTGGTTTGTATTCTTAAACCTATCTGTGTTAATAGAACAATTTGAACGCACTAATAAATAAAATGTATTTTTAAGATGATTATTTTATGTTATTGTGGTAGTTGGTTACAAATCTGATTATGAACTGGTTAATTAATTATTAAAACCTGGAACTATTTTATTTGTTTCATCATTTCAAACTGAGTGTTAGATTGTTGAATATCTATTTAATTGGGAATTCTCTGGTTGAATGTCATTATTCACCGAGATATTAATCTTTTTATAGTTTAAATATAAAACAATGTTAACAGTACAGTTCTTTTAAGGGCAGTGTGCTAACGCCTGTAAAAACCCAATGAGATAAAATCTAACAGTTGTGTAGGGCGGGTAGCGTATATGAAACTGCAGGCACTGAGGTCAACAATAGCAATTATTGCCGTATATGCGGTCGATCATGTGAGTCAATATTTTATTCTATCTTGGAGAAACATAAATTGTAGTAATATAATAATAATTGCTAAGTGTTGCTGCACGAAGCTACCGGACTCCACAATACAGTTTTAGAGTTCGTCAACAACTGTTTAATCTATCTGATAATCAGATATTATTTCACCTAAAAAATTAGCAAGTCGCATTCGAATACATGTATTCACTCGATATTTTTAGTAAAAAAAAATCGAGAGTTACTTACTCTTTTTAATGCAAGGAATATAACTTCTAATCAAGCAATATAACAAGTTTTTTATGAGGAATAATTATTTCAGTTTTAAACCTCTGATATTGTGCAATGTTGGCTCCATTTTATTAACATATTGAATAATGACCTCAAAGATAAAGATATTGAATACCTGTCCGAAATATAATAACTTTTCTCCTTATACTATTTTGACCTCTACTCAATTTAATTTGAATGTTTCTAAGCTTCTTTAATAAAAATCTCATTTTTTTATATAACTGTTGAAGAGTTAAGAGTTTTCGCCGCTAGTCCTGCAGAAAAAAATAAATCAACCGCAGAATAGGAGCATTTAGTTTGGAGGACCCTCGTAGTAAAGCTTAAGGAAATCCGGGAAACTACATTTGACTTAATTTCCATGAAACACTTTTTCTCCTTCTTTAGTTTCAATCATTAGAACGTTCATTTAGTGTTTAAAATTCACTTTTGCGAATTCGTAAAACATCAGTGTTAAAACGACAGGCTGCAGAATGAACGTGCTTATTAGTTGCATTGGAGCAACAAGTTTCAAGAACGCTGCTCGGATGATATCACAGTTTTGATTTATTACCCCCAGATCTGAATTCCACCAGGCTCCTTGGTCGAAGGTCGAGTTGATTCCTACACTATAGTCGCGGGCACCAAATAGGGCGGGCGAGTGAGTGCGCTGCTGGCGAAATTATTGTTTATTATTTGTTTGGCTAGTTAATCAACTATATGATCGGATATTAAAGTAAATAAACATTTGCGCGTAAAAGGCCCTGAAAAACATAAACAAAGTTTTTACAGTTCAACAAAAATATTTCTATCATTACAGTTTTTGCCGCCCGCCCTATTTCGTGCACTCTACTCTAGGCTCCAGTCACGCTGCAGCACTTGCAAACCTGTTTTCCACGTGTGCACAGCACTAAGTATCGGGCAAGGGATCAAAAACGTACCTCTCAAGAAATTAAGGAGATGAATTACAAGCTGATGAGTCTGATAGACTTGGCGCTTTAAAACGAAAAACCGACAAAATACTCAGGAGGTAGTGGTAAAATAAATACGAGTAGAGTTAAATTCTAATGATATAGGTTGGACTTTGTACAAAATAATCGTAATAAAAGTTATTTTCTGTTAAGTCATTAATACAAAAAATACCATGGGGTAAAATAGTATCCTGTATTAACTAATTTACTATTTAAACAGTTTTGAGCCAGAAAAATATTACAATATCCAGTCTTCATACGATAAAATATGTTCAGCTTTTGTAAATTTGACAATAAAGGATTCATACTACAGCAACATCCTTCATAGGGAAAGGATGAATCTATTTGTTTTGAGGAGGTAAATAGATAACATAATATTGTAATACAAAATGAAGTGAAAAACACCTAAAACCTATGTATTTTGTACTTTTACTCACAATATCTAAAGAGGCATAAGAAAGCATAAAGAGCTTTAAAAGCAGTTTAATTTATCAGAAAAATAATCGAAACTATATAATAGGGATGACATAATCTAATGTTCGACTAATATCAAAGCCTGAGGTAAACCCCACAAAAAGCGAGTTACAGTGTAAGATATACAATATAACACTAAGTCTGACTACGAGATAATATAGGTCATGTCGAAATGAACGGGCCTTACCAAGCCTAGGGCGGGATCTTTCATCGATACCAGGGTCAGAGGCTAAACAATCTGTTTGACTCAGAAAGGTCACAATAGCCATTCGCTGATAGTAACCACGCGACCAAAGTATTATTTAAAAACGCTAATCATAAAAATGTACTCATTCACTGATTAATTAGTTTTAGCCCTAAACACATTCTTTTGTAAAATGTCTTCTAATTCCTTCTTTATGACTCCATATTAATCTATAAATTATTAAAAAATAAATTGATCTGTTTGCGATTCTTTGCTTAAATTTTTACAAATTCCCACAGATTTATGTTCTCTAAAACGAGTCAAACGATGTCTGGAATCCTAAATTAAGTGATCCTGAATAGTGATTAAAAACTGAGAGACATTGAAATAGAACTAAAATCGATAAAGTAACAAAACACAATAATCATAACCGGTCGTTGTTCACAAATAATCAGCTGATGGTGTAAACTACACTACTAGGTCTTGGTAAACATGGCCTTAACTTCTCTATCGTGTTTAAATTGATAGACTTATCAAACGGGTTTGTGTTAGTGGAAGTGTTCCAACTTCCATATATTTTTATTGCCCAACATGTTGAATGGAATAGCCAAAGCGCACCAAGGAGACGTCACTTTCTTTGAAAGCCTACTTAGAACTAAGAAGACATGGTTTTACATCACCCTAAATTGTTTATTTTAGTCGTTATTTTACTAGAGAAACTTTGATCTACATAATTTGCTGTAATGCTATACCAAACTTTTAATGGCTTTCAACAATTTTTGAATTTTTTTCAATTATGCTATGAAATTGCTAATGACTACTTACTGAAGAAGATACCAAGTGAAAACTATCCCAGGTATTTATCCCAAAATCCCAATCCCAAATCCCGACCCTAAAATCCCAATCGAATCCCAAAATTCGTTCCAAAAAAGTAAATTCAATTTAATTGACGAAAACCAGCGTGGATGTGTTTGGATCAGGGAATTAATTAAATTGTGAACCGAGTTTTAATTACACTACTTGACGTAATTAATAAACAAAGAAAGATACTCAATAGAAGTCTCGTTTGCAGTTTGAGCGGCTACCCGCACGTCGACATGTCCTCATTCATGACTATCGCCGAATGAAGTGATTGACTTGCAGATCATGAGCGTATTATTAGCCTTTGACTGAAGGCCTACCGTGCATCATTGATACCCACTGCACGCTGAACTCACCTTTGGTAGTAAATTGTTTGTTATTTTTGCAATATTTTTGTGATTTTATAATGGATGAGCTATCCTAACCTTTATCTAATGAATCTATGTCTGTAGAAGCAGAACATTTTTTTAAGTCTTGGAATTGTGAGAATTTTGAGCACAATATTGGTTTATTGAAATTTCCAATTCATGGAAATCATCTGAACTGGATAATGGAATAGTTTTCGCGTTTGAATACTTTTTTCCTAATCTGAATGGTTCAACATAGCAGTTTTTTTATAAACCCTTAAAAAAAATTGATTCGTGTTGAACGAGAAAATATTTAAAATTATCACCCATCATTAGTAAACAATATGTTTTGGACCTACTAAAGAACTTATTAACCAATTTAATTTGTGTGCAGTTTTTAAAAGGGTATCCCAACTTGGCTATCGGTATGAGCACTAAATAAACTAACGGCGAATTTTAAATTTGTTTTCAAGATGTTAAAATTACTACAGTCGATATTTTGTTATGGATAAGATTTAAAAAAATGAACGGGAAACCTACTGATTACATTGTCAATTCATTCAAGAAACATATTTAATACTTCTTTTAGCTTTTAAATTAATTATGAGAATGATATAAGTACGTTGTGAACTCGAAGAGATTTACTAAAATTAGATTACTGATATTTGACATTTATTGATGGTGATGTGATTTTATATTTTGGTTTTGATTTTTGCGGACATTTGCAGTCACTGACTAGTAAAAAAAGCTCACGTCGTTTCGGGATCTACATCTTCAGGTGGAAAAAGAACATAAAACATTACAAAACTCTCTTAACCCGTTGTTATGTTCTCTCTTAACTCTCCCATAACTCTTGTTATGTCTAGGTTCTTTTTCCACCTGAAGACGGGATTAGATTCCAGATCCCGAAACGTCGCGAACTTTGTTTTTTACCAATCAGTGATGGCAAATGTCCGCAAAAACCAAAATCAAAATAAAGATTACTGACTTGCAGCTTCGCTTGCAAATACTATAATCTGTGGTTTACCTGTAGTACTACTTCAAAGCATGACCATAAGTTCAGTTGTAAACAAAGGCAGTCACACAGCACAAAGTCAACTGAGCTCGGTCACTGTCAATAGACAGCGCCACTGTTCCGGAACTTCAGCCCTTTACTGTTCTAAAGTAATGTCTGTTTTAAATTCTGAGACGTAATGACACATCTACGTAGAAATTCTTTTAAACTGACACCTTAAACGTTAAAAAATTCGGTCCAGTCGTTTTTCAAATATAACGGTGAAAATAAACCCATCGAGTATTAATATACATTCTGTTTCATCGTCATGTAAATATTTGAACCGTTTACATGAAAAGTTTTTCATTATCAACGATTGAGAAAAAGAGGATTATATTTTCTTTTATTGTTATACATTTTACGACAACTATTCATATCAATGAAAGCACAAACAACCAATCGCTTCCGTGGCACCCTGCTGGCACTTCCTTCACCCTCGACGTTGTATCCCAATGTCTGGAGAGTGTCCTTTTCTTGTGTGTGTTTAAAATACCAGAATGACAGTGAAGTCATTAAAGACGGGTTGAACACTGAACAGACTCCAGATCGTCAATGAGAACTTGTAGGCCTTCTAGCTGAATTATTCAAAGTGACTACTGAATACTGATCCCCGTAAAAAAGAAAATACCCCTGACTAAAGGCAGGGTTAAAAATGCATAGGCCTATATCGTTTTTACACATTTGTTTGGGGAATTACTAAATTTTAAACCGACTTAATATTTTCCTGTTTTCGCAAGATGGTTTTAGCATCTAGCTAAAGTCCGAGATGAATGCCGTGGCCCGGGCCGGGCGTATAAGCCCAACGCGTAAATTAACATTAGACTTATGGATGGTGGCGTTGGGCCAAGTTGTTTGACGCAACCTATACTAAATTATGCTGCGATGTTTTTAATCCTGCTAATTATTTTTCCAGGCATCACGATAACAAAGGAATCAAATTAATTCGAATCTGTGAAAGAAATAGACTGTGAAAACAGTCGTACAATTTTAACATAAGATCTAAGATAGGGTGCCTCGAGTGGATCAAATAGTGGGTGCATAGTTTATTCTATTTTAAGATTATTCTTTCCTAATATGCTATGCTAATTGTTTGTTGTAATATTATTTATCACGAATGTTATGAGAAGTTATTTTTCTTTTGATTTACAATAGTTTAAAACAATTTTTCGACCGTCAATGTCAAAACAATTACTCGACTAAAATATTTATCTATTTTTAATATACATATAAAACTTGTTTCGCTAACTTCAGTTTGTTGCTATACTTTTTTAATTCCTGTATTATCTAGTAGAATAGACCATAGTAATAAAAAGTTCGATATTTTAAATATATTTTTCTTCATAGGATATAAAAATACGTTTCACGATAAATGAAGGAGTAATTTAAAGTTAATCTTAAATCGTTTATATTAAGATGATTACGTGAACATGAAGCTTAATACGTTTACAAGGCTTAAAATATTTGAAATAGATTTTGATGGGATTGCAAATTATAACTAGCTATTACAGGTACTCATGTAACTGTGATTTAAAAAGCCAAAAGATTTTCAATGGGAAAATTGTCAGAAAAAATAGTTTACATAAACGTTAGTTGCGAACCGCATCCTTGCCCGGTAAATATCCAATCATGTCGACATGCAACACTGAATCGCACATTCCCGGTCAAGGTGCGGTGACAAAAACCTCCATTGAAAGGAGATGAAAATTAAACGAAAGATTCGTCACACTTGATCGTCACGTTTAGTGAAAGGATACTCTACTGTATAAAACTGTTTTGTAAAAACAGCAATCGCACGATGTCACTGTAGTTGTCTCAATGTCACGTTGAAAATGATAGGCCTGTCTCCAAGTCTTTGTAAAAGGAATCATTTGGTTCGGTCCGTATAAGACTAACTTTTCTTTTTAAGTTTTCCACCAAAACACTAGAGCAGTATAATTTTTAACGGTTGATTAGAGTTGGACCAAAATGTTCACAGGATTCTGTTCAAAATCAACCATGCTATGCGGATTGCAAAGCTATCTCAGGAAAACTGTACGAATTGATGAATGTACAAAATCATGGTTTATAGCATGTTAAGCTATTTAAAATAATCTAGAAATTTTCTATCAGCTTTAAATTTAATCTATTTAGCTAATCAAAAAATATTTATTTACAAAACTAATAAAGTAAAAAAGCTTCAAATTCACTTAGCTTTGATTAACTAAATATAATTTCATTATTTATTTTTTGTAGCCTCCGAATCACGGTGATTCATAAAACTGGTTTAGTTACCTTATCTTCATCCTTGAGTTGTCATTTTGCAACTCAAGGATCACGTGAAGATAAAGTAATTAAACCAATTGTATAAATATAAATTGTAGATTTGGAGTTACAGGAATGGCAGAATAGCAGGAAATTTAGATTTATTTCCTGAATGCGTGATTCACTACACTCATATGGCTCTGACACCATAACAGTTTGTTCCATACGTGATGGAATCCATCTTCTCGATTTGACACTTTGGCTTTACACTTAATTTATCGGCACGGCCTGTTCCACTTATATACAGATCGCTATTCACGGGATCATTCCATTGCTACGGACTGGACATTTTGTAAACCTATTTAAGCTTTAAAATATGTTTTACTCTTTCGTAATGTGTTCGCGTTAAGTGTGCAGTATATGGGAAATCAGTTTTGTTAGCGTCAACCATATTTGTTGTCAATGTAAAATTAAAATGTTATGCTATGTTTATAAAATATCTTAAGGAATGAGCATTGATTTTGGACATGCTCGGTCAACCTGAAATAGAAGCTAACTTTATAACAATATTATGATGGAGTTTTTAGGATTTTAAGTACTTATGTTTTTTACATGACAGAGAAACGAATTTCTTCATGTGTAACGAATTTCGTTAGTTATTATCGCGGCAAATCTCAAGTTCGAGACATACTTTTATTCCGGCATTTATGTTATTAATTTATGTAGTTAAAATAATTATGTATTGGCAATACTGCTAAAATAATAGCTCTTAATCTGATCTCCTTGTGGAACCTAACTAAACCTAGTAACTATCAGGAACAAAGAGGAGACAGAAATTTAAAATAATGCTTACTTAGCATTTAGGAGATTTGTTTTGGAAATTGCGTTAAGGGATATAAGGAAGGTTTTTGTGACATAATCAAAGGAATCATCTGGTCATTAACGGACCAGTCATTTTTGTATCAGTTTATTTTCATAGATTCGCCTTGTGACGTGTTTATTATCATAATTATCGTGAGTGGGATAAACTTACAATAACGACTCACAATGGTAACGTTAAATGGCTGAAAGCTACTCCAACTGCCGTTTTTCTTTCAATTATCCGTTCACCGTTTTCTTTTAAGAATAATGTTGTTGTCGACAAAGGGTATTACAGTAAATAACGAAGATTTAGAATCGACAAAGGGTTAGAACAGTAAATAACGACGACGTTTGGAGATACGGTAAGTTGAACGAATTAGATAAATGTTCTTCCTTAAAAGGAAAGTTTTACACACTTTTTGATCAGTGCGAATAAGTGTAGATAAATTATTTAACACTGAAAACAGTTTGCATTTTTACATTTTTGATCGTAGCCCACCCGGAAGCTCATACTTTTAAAGATTTAAAGAAAATCGGATGATTTATAAGCCATCCATATGATATTAACATATGATACACCCAATTAACATATGATACATATGTTAATTGGTTTTTACTCCCGGCTTTATTACATCGGGGACATGCGGATATAGTAACTTGATGGATAATTTTAAGTTTAATTAAACAACTGCGCTTATTTTCTGGCATAACGGACTTAATATTTACCTTCATCAAGTTCACATATTTTCAACGTTATTGACAATATTATGCAAAATCACTGCCTTCATGTAATCACGTTACCTAATTAATTATGTATTACTCAAGAGCCGAGACAGGGTGTCATTGCTTTAGGCTTTCTCCAAAGAACAAAGGTCTCTCTGGCTCTGGCCGTCCCATTCAACCATGGATAGCAAATAAGATTAGGACCACCGCTGAGAGGTCGAGGACTATTAGAGCTGTGTTGTTATAGGACCCAACAATACGAAAGACCTTCTAGGACAGGTATTTGGACACGATAAAACAAAAAAATCCTTTTTGAGTTAACAGGAATTCACAGTAAATGCAGAAATTTATACAAACAATATTGTTATGAGGTAGGCCTACACTCGAGGAAACCCACAGTAATATATATTTTTAATTTATCTTACCCGCGTCCCCACCATTATGTAAAAATAATATTATAATTGAGATTTATTTTGAGAGTGGATTTAGTTTTGATAACCAATAAGAGAGTATAGCTCTGGTCGCTGCAATACTAGAAAGCGTTATCTTTTTAAAATAATCTCAAATCTATCATATCAGGTATATTTTTATTAGGGTCAGTGCATTTTACAATTTGTTAATATCGCGTTTTTTTTTAATATCCGATAAGTTTTATGATTCAACACGAGTAAAAATTATATCTAGATCTTAAAATAGCAACAAGTTTTAACATTTTCCTTTGCTTTTTAAAAGTAACTTGAAATAGAAAATTTGCTTTAAAGAAATAGCAATAAGTTTATGATGTCGTCTCATGTCATTTGAACTTTGTAGTTGGATAACTATAGCGTAAAATCACTGTTGTTATTTTTACAGTTGCATTGTTGGAATTATTGTAACCATTGCCAAGGTTGCCGTGTGGTTAATGAAAATCACAGGACTATAAACATGGTTTATGGTTGTATGGTCGCAATACGTAGCTCGTGAGCCTACATAAACACTACATAAACATCCAGTTTCTGTTTGTTAACGTAGGCTATTGTAAACAATGTTAAAACAAATATGCATTGTTTGAAACCCCTTTAAAAATTGGCGTTAATCCAAACAGATTAATTTATATTACTTTGTAAAAACAACATTGCAAACTAAACCAAACAAAAAATAATTAATTTTTCTGATGATGTGTAGAAGCACAGTTAAACTTACTACTATACCTTAGCATTACTTAAACATATGGGTGTTATCTTGTTCAACTTAATCGAAATTGTTATTGCCACTTTTGAGAAATTTTTATTTTCGTAGTTTTTATGACGTAAATACCCTTAAATATCAATAATTCTAAAAATAGAAAACACCTAGAGATTATACAGCTTTAATACATGCCAAATGTCATGAAAATCGGACTATTGGTGTTGTCTCTAGCTCTGTTGACATACACCCACACACACGGACACACACCCGGAGAACACGGATATACACCACTTCGAAAACATTTTTTTTAATTCAGGGAACACTAAAACAAATATATCCACTGTCAACACAAATTCGAAAACTTTGACGAAAAAGTACTTTTATACAGATACTGTGTATTGTGTATAGGGGTAGAAAGTAAAAATAAAAAAAACATTATTAACAGTAATAATAATTTTTACATATATAAAATATTGTTAAAAACTAATTGCCTTAACTGTCATTTAAAATTGAGGGGTCTTTATTATTTATTGAAATTCCAATCATAACAACTGTTAGAAATAGTGTCAACAATTGTTCACACAATAATGATAAGTGGTTAAGGTTCGATGAACTCGTATCTGCTTCAGACGATGGATGATAAATAAAATATGTGTCGAGTTTGGACGGTTCTGATGCATGTTTAGGAATCTATGCATCTTGCCTTTTTCTCCCTTAATTTAAAATAAATTAACATAAATCTGACAGGAAATTTAAATAATTAATCATCCTAAGAAAGTTAGTTAAGTTATATGAGTAGACAAATTTTTATGCAAATTCACAGACAAATTCGTCAGAATGATTTATGGATTCTACCAGTTTCTTAGTTTTTATATGAAACAATCACCTTACGAGTTTTTCAAGTGGTTTAGATGCACTGTTAATTCAAAGGTATTTTTCTATATACCAGAGGGATTATTAATTAATTATACCTTTATTAAGATGTGACAGGCGCATCTATATAAGAGTGTACTACGTTTAAGTGTATTGAGGATTAAATGAATAGAGCTTTTAAAAGTAGAATTATGATCAATGGGCACTTCAAGTATGCCAATAAAGCTGCATATTAAACTTAAATAGTTGGAAAAAATTAGCAAGTGATAATGGGCATTTTATGAACCATTACTTTTGACCTTGTAATTCCCTTCCTTTCCTATTGACTTCAATCCTTTCTTACGACTCATGCCGAAGGTTTCTTTCCTGACATTAAGCAAAAATCCTTACAACTAATAACAATTATTTGAATTAGACTCTAAACCTTCAAAAACCTTTTGCGGAATTCGTATGATGACCGGAATTGGCAAAACGGGATTTTGAGTCCCAGTACTTCGCGGTGTCAAAAATCCATTTATCGAATAATTTGCTCTTTCCCTCACATTACCGTAAAACTAATTTATGTTTAAAGTAAGAGCATGGCGCGATCTTCTAGTAAAAAATAACATTCTAGGCCAGACTAACCGCGATTACAAAAGTTCGACTGCGGCCCAAAGTACCTTCATAATTAATATTTCTAACTGAAATTTATTTAGGTCAAGCCGGACACATATCATAAAAAAATAAATAAAAAACAGTTACAACAAACCTGAACTGTAACAAGTCCAAAATTAAGGCAATTAAGTCAAGTAAATATTTTAAAATAAAAGTTATGCCATTGACTTTATAGCTAAAAGGAGACTGGTCATGTTTATGGATGTTTTGAAGCCAGAAATTAAGCAATCGCGAAATTAGTTCGGCACTCGTAACTAGAGATTGCGCCAGGAGAATGATTTCACGCGTAAGATGTTTTCCCTGAAATGGAACATTTTTTCTCCTAGTGGGCTAAAATATGGTTCAAATCAGGGTTATAAGAAGGACTTTATTTAAAAACAATCGAAACTAAAAAAGCAAAATAGAGGATAAAAAAGGTATTTTAAATTTCTTTATTACCAAGATTCTCTGCCAGATGTGCCAATTGTTGTAACATATGGTCAAATAAAATGTTTGGCTTTCAAAATTTAAAATTGCTTGGACTATCTATTTTTCTTCATAATCAATGGTTATACATACTTTTTATAATTTAAACAGTCTAGACAGTTACGCCAGCAAGTGACAAATGTGAAAGCGCACAAAAAAGGAAATTATGTAAACTTTACACTTGAATGAACGTAGTTTTTGCTGGAACGGCCCGCGCCGCGGCAAGGTGTCCGAACATCGGTGGCTCAACCGGATCCGGAACAATTCAATCAGTGTCCGAAGGTCCGTGGTGCGGCCTTTTGGGTTTCCCGCCTTTTCGTCACCAGCTGACGACAAGTTTGCAAGTCCCCAGGTGATTTATGACGTATGGCCGGCTTGACCTACATGCATGTAAGATAGTTATCTTGTTTATGAAGGTGTTTTGGGCTGTAGGTCGACTTCTGTATTCGCGCTAAGTCTGGCCTAGTGTTTTTATTTTACTAGAGGATTGCGTCATGCTCTTGTTTTGAACATAAGTCAGTTTTATGGCGATGTGAAGGAAAGAGCATAATTACAGACGTAAAACTGGTTAAGCTTTAGTATTAAAAAAATAATTTGAATTTTACAAGTTTTTCGGCATTTTAGAAGGAGAGGTTACTCAGAATTTACGGCTATTCGTAGGCTGAAAGACTCTGGAAATCAAGTCAAGGAAAACTTTAACTGATAGTCATAAATTTACAAAACTATTAGAAATTGTAGAGAAACGCAAAAAATCATCATTTGATTAATGTAAAGTAGGCCTTCGAAAAACACTTTCAAGGTAGGCCTATTCTACACTACCAAAACACCCCATTTGCATTAAATGGATTTAAATTGTTAATGCAAAACTTTGAACTGCGTTTTACTTTTTAATGAATTTCATAAGTTAAAAACTGTAGAATCCGCAACAAACAGACAGACAGACTTCACCGATGACAATGGAACCGTAGAAACCCCATCGTTCCTGAGACATCGTAAAACAAATTGTTGTTAAAATATGAGTGAGTTGAATTAATTTATTTTTGTTATCAATCATATTATGATAAATACTTTTTTACACCTAACGTTTCATTACAGTTCATAGAATTAGTGTTTTTTCTCATATTATTAATTTATATTATTAAAATTATTTCTCGATCTTTCTCCGCAGCACATCGACCCCAAAATATATACTTTTCTACACATATTTGATAAAAATTAAAGCCATTAATCTTTAGATTTCTCTTGCGGGTTAAAGAATTCAGAAAATAATACATGGAAAGCCTTGGTCCAGTATCAAAACGGGTGGTCATAATTTGATATAGTTTTCATGTTTTACCACATAATGCAGTGCTTGCATTTTTTTCCTACTGATATAATACATGTAAAAGTATATGAGTTTGCCATAATCGATGTAAATAAACGATGTTTGACATATTATGTAAGCCAGCTGTAACAACAGAAACAAAAAACAGGAGCAATACCAGCTGTTTCAATTTGTGAACGTAGACGAAGTATCAGCGAGCACAGAATAACATTCAGAATATTATTCTGTGCTTGCTGGGACGAAGCCACGGGTAACATCTAGTTATTTATATGTTCGCACTTTCTTGGCTGTAAGAATGACTTCTTCGCAGAGCAAAAGTTCAAGAGTTTATCAAGTCGCTTGTTCAACTCAGTAGAAACGATTCACGGCTATTCAATATAATGGTATTACAGTAGTTCATTCTGGCACTAAGAGGTAATAGATTATACCTAAACATATACATATACTAACATGTTTATTTATTTCCTTTCGATAATTTAATAAACTTATCACTCTTTTATTAAACCTGTAGAATTTTTAAAATTTAGGATAACAAAGGATATTTTAGATACTTTATCTTGTTACACTTAGGGATTTCACTTTTACATTACTGAGAATATTAAAATTTAATTAATGATTACATTCGATTGTGAATACTCGATCAAAAAACGAATGTTTGCCGGACTGACAGCGACTACCTTCTTCTAATGGACACAGGTGTAACGATAATTTCATCAATCTAGTCAGGGATTTCACGTATTTTCACTATTTGTCAATAGAGAGTGTTCCTTATCCTGGTTCCTTATTACATCTATTAACACGTCAACTTTTTTAAATAATGTTCACAACCAAGATGAATAGAGCATAACAATATTCAATTTGTTTCTATTCATCTTGGTACCTAGATTACTGTCGAAACAACAAATTCAAAGTGACTGATCCAAAACTTTAACCATATGTAGGGCGTAAACCTTAAGAGATTTTGAACAATATTTTCACAGGGGGTGCCTACGTTATTAGAGGAATATAAATGCAAAATTTCGTGCTTCCGTGTGCATTAGTTTAATTAGCCTGGTCGTAGATCGGAATTTCGCTTTTAAATTATGGGTAGCTAGATGATAACCAAACCCGGGGAAAGTAGACTTGACCGTAGTGCCGGACCGCCGGACCGTGGTAATCAGCACCATGTCACACGGACAGTACCGGACTGTACTGACCCCGGGGTGGCCGGGGGGGTGGGGGGGCAAGGCCACACAGACCGGGTACTCTATCCAGTTAGGCCTAATGCTGTTACACCACTCCGTGTCTTCGTAGCATGCGGGTACTGCGTTGCATCAGACATACCACAACGAAGCTGTATGAATGTGGGATGTGCACCAATATTCGGACTGTAAATAGACCTAAAAATAGCTCCGAGCCCTTAGTCGGCCGACTTTTTGTAAAATAATGGCGTTTAATTTCGACTTTTTTTCTAAAACTAGGACATGGTTCAGTGTACATTGCTATCTATGGACCACTTCATGGGTGTTTTCTACAATTATTCCATGGGCGATACGCCTACCAGTATTCTACAAGCAAATCCGACGCCCTCATTCGATATAAAATCTCAATAACACCTGTAATTGCTGACATGTAGTTGCTTAGGTCTAGTTTGTTGGTTTACAAAACACCCGCTGAAGATTAGGTGGTAAGTCTAACCATAATCATAATCAGTGGTTTAACTTTTTAAATCTGAATACTCCTAGGGTCTTTTCCTTGTACATTGGACAGAAATCAACTTGGTGGAAAGATGTCTCCTTTTATTATTACTTCTTTGTCAATTTAATAACATTGTGTCCCCATTAGTAAAAAAATTATTAACACTCTATTCACTGCATCTCTTCCCTATATAAAACATTTTTTATAAGAAATATTGAAACTAACATTTCTTAAACCTATTTAATAAAAATCAAAACAACTCACATTCAAATCAGGCCCCATTCTAAAACAATCCTGGCACAAGAAACTAACTAATACACCTCATGCTGACAAGTAGTTGCTTAGGTCTAATTTGTTGGTTTACAAAACACCCGCTGAAGATTAGGAGGTAAGTCTAACCATAATCATAATCAGTGATTTAACTTTTTAAATCTGAATACTCCTAGGGGGCATCTCCTTGATTGGCTGGGGTTCCACGAATGCAATATTCATAAAAAATCATACAAAACAAGATATCAATGAGATTTTTACCTGCTATTCTGAAGTTTAGGCCAATGATACGCAGTATAGGCCTGACGGCCTGCATATTATATTTTAACTTTACTAATTACTGTAATATTAATTATGTACTAATCGAAGCATAATTGTTTTCATTAATTCCAACATGTCCGGGCCAACGATATGCACCTTTCAGTTAAAGGTATCGTCAGACGCTGAGTCAAGAGAATTCCAGTGTAGTTCTAAAAGATCGGTGCTGTGTTTGGGAGACGGTGCAGCCAAAAGAATGCAGCTGGGCGGGTTTTCAGGTCACGACCGATTATTAAAAAAAAGTCTCCGCCCATTTACAGCCCTTAGCTTCGGGGCTGCACCCCTAACAAAGGAGGGCCGAAAAGCCACCCCTTCCCCAAAGGGCTCTGAACGGTTCTACTCTGAACGGAATACTGAAATACTTATATAGTTTTAAGGGAGCTCCTCAAAATTTTAAAAGATTTTAAGGTATTATTGTATTTTTAATATAAGGTAGGGTATAAGGTAACGTTCAGAATAAGGTAAGGTATAAAGATTCATTAACCTCGTGTTACTTGTGATATCAGCAGTCTGCGTACTGAAATCGATAGACATCAGTAAGCAGGGCCCTTGCTGGGCCCTGTTGACTTTACATTTAAAGTCAATGGTTTAGCTCTTTCAAACGAGATACAATCGAACAAAGTTGGATGAACATTGAAGCTGAGAATTAGCAGAGGCGTGGGCCTGGAGCCTCTTCTGCCTTGAGAAGGCGTACATTGTTTCATTTTTGACATTTTTTACCATCAGTAAATGTGGAATATCACGGCGTGCGGCCGATGTTATCTTATCAATTTCAAGTGACGATCTTATCTTTAACACAAGTGGCATATGAAAAGAACATGCTTGATCACAAATCCCTTTTCATTATCAACAGGTTGAATAATTCAATCAATAAAAACGTCAAACACTCCACGAAATACTTTATGTGTTATTAACCAAATAACCCAAAATGCTGGACAAAACAGTCCTTAAAAATCTGTAGCAATAGTTTTTGATTAATTTGAAATATGTTTGAGGACATTCATTTTCCTTGAACAATTCACATGCCGGCTCAAATACGCGATCAGTGCTTCATCCCGGCAACGAAGACTATTGATCACAAATTAAGATATTAAACAAAAGTAAAGATTGGCATAAAACAGTTCGAAAAGGCAGTGATCCACGATGTTTGGCAGCGTGCAAAGGCTCTATGCAAAACATTCTGATATCACCGGCCTCGAACGAGTGACCGGCGGTGATAAATGGATCGCCCGACCTCCTAGCAGACCGAACCGACCTCCGCGGCTGACGGGGGCGCATCCGCATTTTTTCTTCCAGGACGGAATTAACGGATTAATCTTTATCATCATGAATACTAATTATAACAGTAATGTACAACAGTGAGTACTAATTGTAACAGTAATTATAACTGACCACTCAATGGTTCAATGGTTTGTCAAAGGCGTGGTCAAACTCGAGATAATTAATAACTCTATGAAAGCAAACTTCCTCATAAGTTTGATAAAAGCTTAATCCGTGGCTACAATAATTTAAATCTATACTGGATAATGAACATTGAAAATATTTTAAGCAGAAGGGCTGACTCAATGACATGATTCATATCGGTGATAAGATTAAATCGGATTATATACTATTACTGGAACTAACTGCTTTAAAGTTTCCAGTCAAATTACAATTAAGACAATTTAAATCAACAATTGACTGGATAACCGAGTAGATTAAGTGCTCACCTCATAACCTGAGGTTCGACTGTTCGAATCCTGACCAGGAACGAAACTGGGCCCTGTTGCTAAATTTTCATCATAGTATGAATTAACAATACCTAAGGAAAGGTCTCCGTTATTAAAAAGTTCCGAGTTTGGGCCGTTTCCGATCAAAACGTTAAACAAATGACTCAAATGCCACTGGGATAGAAATACAAAATTTAACTACGTTGGCGTAGAAATAAAAAAATTAACTACGTTGTCCTTCCTTGAGAATCAAAATCTAACCCATGCCTTCTCCGGAGAGGGGATTCATTTTTGATGAGATTGCCTAAGATTCTTAATCTTAGCTTACAACAAAAACAAATGTAATATACAATACTAACTCTAAATAAATTACGCCACATTTGTTGGAACATCAGAACAAAAAAATCATTGAAAAAGTAGTTGAAAAGTTAGTTAAAAACCTCAGAAACACGAAATAGCTGTTTTTTTTATACGATACTACAGTTACATAAATTACAATCAAGCAATTTAAGCCGTTTGTAGTATTAAATTATTATTAATCCAGAGGATTAACCTCTGGATTAATAATTCTGTATTTCAGTAATTTAACCAATTATTAAATTGGTTAAAAAGTATTAGCCTAAATACCTTACCAAGTGGATAAATATGAGAATAAATTACAAACATTAACGGAGACTTAAAGTGTTTGATTAAATATTGAAGTGTTTTCGAAAAACTACAAAATACAGGGTGTTTCCTTGTACATTGGACAGACATCAAATTGGTGGAAAGATGTCGCCTTTTATTATTACTTCTTTGTCAATTTTATAACATTGTGTCCCCATTATTAAAACACTCATTAACACTCTATTCACTGTATTCAATTCAATTCAATTCAAAATATCTTTATTTGTTCTTTTGCATAAGTACAATAAATAGCGTCAAAATAATATAACAAAACTTAATGTATCGCTTCCCAATATAAAACCAAATACGAAAGCAGCAGAGCAGCCAGCAGCAGCGGCAGGGGAGCTGTTTGTTTCCCTAAATAAGGAAAAAAGTCTATTGAAACTAACATTTCTCAAACCTATTTAATAAAAATCAAAACAACTCACATTCAAATCAGGTCCCATTCTAAAACAATCCTGGCACAAGAAACTAACTAATACACCTCATGACAACAGAACACAAATATCAATTGAAAGTTAAAACTGGTACGCGAATTACATCCGATACTCAAATCTGAACACAAGTCGTCAACAACCACTACTACAGCGTCAAAGAAAGCCAGCGCGGTGTTCCTGCCGACCGACCACACCGCACTCTGGTGTCAAACTGAAGAAGTACAGCTGGAGGCAGATTAGACACTGCCTCACCTGACAGAGCCTTGTTGAGGCAGTCAGCTGGCCCATTGTTGTCCAGCTGATCTCATGATCTCGGACAGTACTATTGTTATTGTCGTCTTGGCTATTGTTTTTCTCCGTCACCGTGAAGTGGTAAACAGAGTCTAGTGTAACGTACATGAGGGGTTTATTTCAGTTCATTATTTTAATTTTAAGTAATTTAATTCATAATATCAAGAAGTTTTAAAAATTCAACTTGTTAATATTTCGTGTTTCAATCATATCAATTAATTTATTGATTATAAAATTACATTTGTTATGAAAAAATCGACATAAATGCTACATATTTGTATCGTAGCCGAACTACAGACATTAATCAAAAGCCATGTTTCATAACTGCCAAATATTATGTTTCAGATAATTATGCTTAATTGAGTGATGAGCAACACACGTCCAGACTTTGCAAAAACGTGTAACAAAATATTATCTGTCATTAGATAACTACATTACTGCATGTCAACGGGGAGTGAGATTCACATTAGTCCTTGATGTAAATTATACAGTAACATTAAATGACGAATATATTGAGTATGAATTGGTCACACAAATAATCTAAAATTAACAACAACAAAATACAATAAGAGTATTTTATTATTTAAAAATTATTTATCCGTATAAATATTAGTCATTAGAAACTATGGCTGGTTAGTTTGTGTTTTTTAAACTTGAGTTCTAACGTTTTCAAAATCCCAAACCTACAATGAAGAAAAAAACTTGATATCTCATGATAAACTTCAGCTGATTCGCCATCTGAAATGTTCTTAGTTTGCTCGTAATCGCACCGGCGAACAACACAATATAGTCCGAGTTAAATGACGTGACTATATCCGTCCGTAAGCCCAGTGATAATTAATGACATCGGTCATTGAGTCGTTGGTCCTACCGGCGGAGTGAGCCACGTCGATTGAATTGGACTATAGCCATTTTACCGTCCAGTCAGTTAATGTGTTTTCAACATCTAAACATGGCTCATTCCCTCGGGCGTTCCAAAAATAACATCGTTATCATAAAATCTAAATGATGCCACTCACTTGCACATTTTTAAGTAATTAAATTTTAATAAATCATCAGGAAAAAATCCTACATTGGCGTCAAAATAATGCACAAGATTTAGAAAATACTTAAGAAATTATTGGACAGGCTTAAGAATGATAAAAATGTCACCTGTTTTGTGCAACAATACCCCTACTGTGGCTAAAGTAGAGCCTCCTCTACGACTAAACGACCATCGCATACATTCGTATGCGATGGTTTGTGGCTTGTGGCTCCAGATGGTTAGATATTATTTGAAATTTTACGGCATAATGTTTTCTACGTTTCGCTTGTTAGGGCTTATACTCACCCTTTGTAATTTGTTGGGTATCTAAAGCATTAGCTGATTCAAATGTTAGGGGAGGATGGTGGAATGGACGGTATTTCTTCAATCAATACTCTTTAAAGCTCAAAACATTTTCAGGCGTTTGGCTAATCTTTGGTGAATATAGACCATGAATTTTGATATGTCGGTTATATGAAGGTTTTCGGCTCAATTCAGGCCAGTTCAGCTATCCAGAGTTCCATGAGAGTTTAATGGAAAATTTTTGACCTAGTTTCATAGCGAAAACAGATCGATTTCAATCATACCAACAACAGTTTGGACCATACACACACGGACATATTTTCCCAATCTAGAATCTGTCACGGGCTATTTCTCAACAGTAGTGTCAGTAGTGTTAGTGTTATCTGCTAAATTGTTTCTCTTCCACATCTTAAATCACTGTGCCTGTCCACCCATCACAACTACATCTGTCTTGCTCTGAGTCATCCACTTCCTCCAATTATCCTGCCATGATTTCCTGGCGCCAGACGAGGAGAATTAAAGTTAGTGTTGTTGGAGTCGGTTTAGTTGCTACTGTCGTTTTTCATGCGGCTAAGTAATGCTTTTTGATTTCCTTAAAGCATGTAAATGTAGAAATGTTCGTTGAAACAATAGTCATTCTAAAATTCGCAATACTTCCTACAGATTAGCCTACACCAAAGCACATTGCTTGGTGTTCTGCCATTATAGTATATTACGTTACTAGGCCGGAAAGTAGTACTGTTTGGCCAGACGAGTATGATAGTTCCCGCGCGAGCGAAAGCGAGGATTGTCAGGCGAGTACGGTAAAACTTTCCGGCCGTGTACTGTAGGATACTTTTCATCATACTACTCAGAAAAAACAAACTTCCAATCTTACCGTAGTCGTAGTCCTTACATAAACCAATACTTTTCTCAATCCTTCAAACCAAACCTATAGCAAAGAGAACAAACATCTGCTACTGCTGCCAGTGCTGCCACTACATTCCTCTAAAAAGCAACCAATAAACAAGCATTAAACGTCGGTTTGCTGCAAATCAGCTGATTGTTTACTTCCGTTTTCCCGGCCTCGTGTGGGAAAAAGTTTTTCCCATAGGAACTTTCGAGCCAACAAAAAGGAACAGAAAAAAGTAGTTTCTGAGTCAGTAAGATGAAAAAACATTTCTTCTGTTTCTAAATACGCAAAACTAAGAATTTTATATTTAAGAGTGACTTAGCCTCAGATTTACCATTGAAGCCATTATCACATAGAACTAGTTTTACATTAAAATTACAAAATTCGTCTTTTGCTAAAATTAACTCAACAACATAACAAATTTCATAAAACGAAAGGTGATTTATGCATCCAAAATCCACCAACAGATTGACTCCATCACTCCATCAAATTGATTATTTCCAGCTATACGTATAACGCATATCCAATATACCAATCCAAAGCAGTGTGATGAGGTTTGTAGTAAAACTAACAACAATTAATTAACAATCAACTCGCACAGAATTAGCAGCCCCGAGTCCTTGCCTTGTGCTCGCTCCGCTGCTCATACGCCCAACAATATCACACTACCGTTTCACCTTTCACTTCATGTTTCTTGTGTCACTGCAAACTCTATATTTAGTACTTTAGCTGTGTCCATTGAAGGTGCCAAGAGTTACAGGAAAAGTCTTATTTGCTATTCAATAAACTTAAGGAAGAACAGTACGGTTTGTTTTGTCTTAATGTGTTAGCTATGCTAATAAATTTATTGTAATAGTTAGGTCAATACAACAATAATGGGCCTTGAGGGAAAGGGGCTTGTTTGAGGTATACGTGGACATTTCGTAGCCACATGCTGTAATTGAGCACTTCATGAAGTGTCCAGCTCTAACCAGGCACTTCATGAAGTGCCCAGCTTACCTGCATGGGCACATAGTGTAACTAAACAGTTTTATGAAAAATTACCGTATGTGACCAACAAAACTGGACTCTTCATGAAGTGACCAAAACGCTGGTTGGGCACTTGCTATAATTATTTCTTTTACACTACTTGTCCAGCTCAGATGCTGGGCACTTGATGTAAACACGTAAAACTGTTGTTTATGTTGTTGTTGATAGTATCCGACGCACAAATTAGGAACATTTTTTAAGACTTTTGCACAACATTAAGAATATGATCGCCTACCATTAAACCAGGCAATTCCTGCCTGTATGTTTTTAGTAATGGTTTCTTCTATATTTTCTGAGTTATTTTGGCTACACATCATTATTAATATTAATATCGAAACAACATACGGTTTTAGAACGGTTTATTGTTTAAATAATAATAATAATATTAATAATGATGTGTACACGAAATAATTAAAAAAAAACAATAATTCAGTCAATTAAAACTTTATCCTTTAATAAAATAAAAACATGTAACATTTTACCTGACACATTTGTATGTAACATATCATAAACATTAATCTCAACCTATTTTTTCATGTTTCAATTGATTAACTTCTTACTTAGTCCCCCCTGATAAAACTTATAGTAAATCAAAGCAGCAAGGTAAAACAAATTTACAGAAAGTTTCTCTAAAAGTGTTGAAAAATTTGATAAAAACTAGTTTCTTCTATGGTATCAAAATGAAAAACATCTAATTTACACACAATTTTACAATTTTGTTTGTTCTTTTTACAATTTTACTAGCATCAACCTCAACTTAGTTTCTAAGTTTTTCTTTTTCGTCAGAATGAATTAATTAACATACCATAATTACCTTCTGTATTGTTTACAGAATAATAAAACATTTATTTGGGGTGCAGTCCTCATCAACTTTTCAGTGATGTACGTTAAATCTTTTATTATACCTGCTGACGCCAGTATACTATAAAAATATAAGTTATTATGTCAAATAAATATTTGGAAATTCGAATTAAGAAACTGTCCAAGGGAATAACCTATGAGTGTTAAACGTTATTCAAAAGGAAGGGGTTGCTAGAACGTTCCACTTTTATCTATAATTTGTTTTTTCTTCTAATAGCGCATTACCTATCATTTTATACTTTTGTTTGGTTTTACAACTATTTGAAAACTAAGTTTTGAAACTTTAAACTAATTATATGTATTTATTTTTTATTCTAGATTAAGTGGTTACTATTTTATTGTGAAAAATAACTACGTTATTGTTAACTGTATATTTCAGTTAGAACATAACTTATAAAACAAAAAGATCACTATCCAGTCTAAACGTAGACTAATTATATTTTCAAAAGGCCTATGTAGCTAAGTCCAGTATTAGAATTATTAGATTTGAAAAATATTAAAAAGTTTCGTAGCAAACAGTAACAATGGCTACTTTAGCACAAACAATGGGATTTGATGTAAACATTGGGATTTATTTTAACAAAGATTTTGAATCGTCCACCCATCACGCCTCGATACAGTAGTTGCATCATGTGTCCAAAGAGCGTTGGGCACTTCATGAAGTGTCCAGTACCGTTGGGCACATCCTGTAATTTTCATTGAAATAATCGAGTTACACTATGTGCCCAGGCGCGTTGGGCATATTCATGAAGTGCCCAATTACAGCTAGTGGCTACGGCAGACATATGTGAATGACGGACTGCATAACCGAAAATCAAAATAATAATTATTTATAATGAAGCCATAAAGAATAATGTTCAAGCCCAACTCGGGTGGTAGGCCTACTATTTTACAAGTTAAGTTTTTATTGTATATCATGGCATGAAATTTGTCAATAAAGATGTTTTAATCGTTTTAAATGTTTAAACCCTTGTGCAGAAGTGGAAAAATTTTCAAAGAAAGGTATAACGTCACTTTAAACTGCCGTGATGGTGATACTAAAACACAATTTAACTATTGAAACACAATATCACAAGAGCTTTAACAAATCTACCAACCAATCTACATTTCAACAGGAGAGAAACATCATAGTGTCCTTTGATGGATCAATGAATATTGAATAGTGACAGAAAGATCACGCTTCAAACTCGAGACTTGCAGATCAATCAGCAAGACAGACGTGGTCCTGATACAGTTCGTGCTGATCTGCTGACAGTTCGTGACTCTATTGATGCTGAAGGAGCCAGCTGACGAAATCACCAGGAGGAAATATGGGCTGATGACAGATATTAATACTAATGTTACTCTGTTATATCAACATATGTTTTGTACTTCACCCACTTGCCTATATAAAACAACGTAATGGTCGGTTAGCCCAAGGGGAGATGAAAAAATTTCCGTCTTTCAAAAATTCACATTTTGGGAAAACATAGTCTAATTTTTGGCTTTACCATTCAAACAAGCTTGGAAAAGCAAACAAAACCCATTATCAAACAATAAAAATCATATCTTTATGTTGACATACTTTCCTTCCTTTTCCTTCCCCTTCCATCGAAACTAAGTAAAATGAATGATAACACGGGCTACAACATTAAGTTCAAAAGTGTATCCAAAACAGGTTTAAATGAAAAACCAACATAGTCTTTTACAACTGGATGTAAATTCAGTGATAATCTAAGAGCGCAAATTTTAGGCTAATAACTGGATGACAAAAAACTATTTAGAAAATTATTTGAAATTTGAATCGTCAGTTCTTTACTTCTTATCTAATAAGGAACCTGTATTTTCTGACATAAATAAGCATTCGTAATCCTATGAAATAACAAAAGCCAAAAATTTACACCGGATGATAATGAAAAGCCGGCTACCAACGGAATCAAAGGGCATTGAGACCTTTAAGACCATTAAGGAAAACAAAATGCGGAATCAAACGTTTTCGCTCATAAATCCTAGAATAATAAATTTCAAGTTCTTTATTTTTTTTAGCAACTTTTCTTTAAAAAACGTATTTTTCGTACAAAACTAGGTGAACTGACAAATAGCTAAATTTAATTTTAGTCACTGTTATAGGGTAAATATAAAAATAACCGTGTTTTTAAAAACGAAACGACCATAAAAATAACCCAGTTATAAACATAAAAATAAATTAAATATCTCAAACCTTTACGAAAACCCTCTCTTTAACCAAAGCTTCAAAATATACAAGAATATGCAGAAGGAAAATCTCGTGGAAAGTTTCACATTACACCATATATCATTAACTATTGTGGGCACATTATATTCATGTTTGTGCAGTTATTCATTCCCAGCTTTTATGACTGTAGACTGTATAAGGAATAAATTTATAAAAATTAATCATCATAAAATCTGAATGCAAGATAAGGTTTTTAACAATGTTTTAGCGGGTTTCCAAGAAACATAAATTTCTTGAAGTTTCCCATGAGCATAATTATAATACGACGGACCTGTATAAAATACTGAACATCACAGGATTACGGGATGAGAATGGTTTATTAGTATAACACTGAGAAACGTTCTTCTAAGTACGCTTCATTAATGAGCTTATGAAGGCATTTAGTTTCATTACAACTCACTGAGGTCATAGATCATCATCCACGCTCTCCTAGTAGCAAGGCAAGACTGCAGATAGAGGATGACTACTCAACTGCTATTCTTGGAGATTGCGCGATCACAAACTTGTAAACTACTGTGACTCAAATGGGGACTGCTGAAATTTATAGTGCTTCGAACCATAATTTAGTAGTTGTTGGCTATCGATTTGAGAGATCATTGTTGATAGAACCTGATTCGGAAGCTTCTGTTGCGAAGCACTAGTGGGCGTTAATCGTGTTAAATCTGGGGCTAATCAATTTCGTCTGGTTTTTATTAAGATTTTAAGTTGATATTAATGTGGTCGAGTTTGAAAAATCCTAATATTACATTTATACAAAACAAATAAGTGAACTAGGTTTGTGGCTTTAAAAAATTATTGATAATAGGCCTGTTTATTGCCGTTTGAGTATTATGTTCGAGGCGTACCTGTGTGATTTTCAAAAATAATTTATTTTAGTCTTGATTGTAACAAGTAGCCAATTTTTCTTTAGTTTAAACTATATCTTTTTAATCCACCAATCTTTTCTAATCTAGCTTTTTCAGTGCGATTCCAGTGTAGCACATGTTGCAAGCCGAAAAATGTATTGAGGCAGAATACTAAATTTGATGTGGGTTTGAAGAGATTATCTTTAAAAGAACTGAAATTTATCGATGAGATATTTATCCAAGATGAGAGCCTTAAACATATAACACGCGATTAGCCTTCGCCTTTTATTACAGCTACCTACATATAAATTTCTTCGATGCATTCACTAAATATTTTTACTACGTAAATTGCTCTCGTTGACAACGTAAGTTGTTACAGGATGAGACAATTTCTGTAATTAGATCAATTAAACACTGAAATATTCCACCAGCTCTATCCAGTTTTTCCTATTTTACATTTTTTCCAATGATCTTTGATAAATTACCTTATCGAAAACTAGTAGGCCTATAACGTGCTTTCAACAATTTTCCTCTGACTCTTCTCCCTTTGTTGAGTCTCTTTATCTACTCTTCCTATGGATTACTCACGCTAAGATTGCCTTCTGATAAACCGTATCCTGCTGCATTGCTCAACCCATTGTACCTGCAGTAGCCTCGCAGAACACGCCTGTGGAGTAAGGAGTTCATGGCAGGAGGTGTACAATATGTTCCCACTCCCAACGTACTGCGTTTATCACAAAGCACTAGACCTTCCCCTCGGCGCCGGCGGCCGCGCCCCCGCTTGTGAAACTGCAAGCACACTTTTAACGTACGGTAAACGGAGAGAGCTAATCTTACTTTAAGTTTCAAATATTTACACAGACTTTATAAGCTGATTTCATGCTTTCAAACTAACATGGACTATTTTAGGGTATGTTTCTCGATGAACGAAACAATGTGGAGTCTCCTGATTTGAAAACAATCGATAAAATTAATTCCATTAAAATATCCATCAATAAAATTGCCTTTCGTAATATTCACAGACATAGAAGACAAGGAGTCCCGCTCCCTTGAGACAATGGTTTTTAAGTTCACATTAAGAAAGTAATTTGCCAAGTAATTGGTCTGACCCTGAAAACCTAGTGTTACGTAATTTTCACTAAACGATTATATCCTGAAGTTTCCTGCTGCCTGTTATGAATACTGTAATGTCCCAAGATCCTGTCTATAATTGGTTCATGGAAGCACAACCAATAATTGATATCAAACATTTCAAGCAACGGCGGCGAGGGGAAGCCCTACAAGTCCAAGGTTGTCCAACGGACATCCTCAATTATCTTCGCTTATATTTGACTAATCATGTTCTAATGATGACTATTTCGGTCTAGACGGCAAAACAAACTAGGCTGCCGTGTTTCAAAATATCGTGAGGAATCTGCATTAGGCATTATAAAATAAAGGAGGTTCTTATCAACTACCTAAATGCATTGTCAATAAAATATTTAATAAACTAAAGAAGATAGGATATATTTAGAAAATCCTTTACATGAACTCGACCCCAACTTTAATAATGTTTAGATTTAACTTAGGTTCCTAGATTTTCCTTGTGGTAGTGATATAAAAACTAACTAGGTTGGGAGAAGTTTGTTATATGATTTACTAACTTTTGAGTTAGTGAAGAGCCAAGCCACGAATCCACGAAGCAAGATATAAATTAATTTCACATTTTCACGAGAGGTAATTTGCAAGACTATCTATTCTAAAAATTTATAATTCTAGACCGACAATTGTAGGATTGTGTACTGTTCGTAGTCGAGTCTTCGCAATGTTTTTAACAAAGCTAATTACTCTTCAGTCAACCAATCAAGGCCCTTGGGCTGTTTAGATGCAAATTGTGTGTTCATTATGTCTTATGCCAGTGGCAGCCAACGGTCTGCGATAGTTGCAGAATAAATTTGAAGCTGATCTATATATTGTTTTAAATTAAAATCGGCCATGCTCTATATTTATAAACTGGACAAATTTACGCAATAATTAGCCATAAACCCTAGTGTTTTTCTTGGAATCTTGATAGAAACGAAAACGAATCATTTAAAATATGCCCTAGTCACCAGTGTTGATTATGTTTCATTTGAACTACATTCAGGGTTTTCGGATCTCAATCACAACGCGTTTACTGAACTTCTTCATTGCTGTTTTTGCGCGTCTTACAGTCACAAATCAGTTTGGCATTATGGCGAAAATCTCAAAACAATCCAAACCCAAGCTATATCTTCCGTATTTTCATACCCTTAAATTTTAGTTGAGACCTGTATAATAAGGATAAACTGCACGCAACGAATGACATACTAAAGCGTTTTAGCCTACTGTTTTTAAGGAATAAGATGATTTTTGTTCAGAAGACTAGAGCCAAAACAATTTATCGAAATTGATGATTGAGTGGTTTGAAAACCCCCAGATGTTCCTTGATGGTCTCAAGTCACCGAGTGGTCCCACAAACCCTTGAACTCCAAAGCACAGTTTCGATCCGTTTAAATAACATTTTACAGCAAATCAAAACATAAGTAGCGTACCAGCTACATATATAAAAAGACTAAATAACGTCATCTCATTTCCGCCTCCAGACATTATAACCATCTGGCTTTAAGAACATGACAGTGGGAGTCACATGCAGTAGAGGCCGCTTCAAATTACGTGACCCAGTCCGCCCATTTGACTAATGACAGTCTGAATGAATTTACGGACAGCCTGGGCCACATTATTTGACGTGCCCTATATCTGGATCGCCCATCGCTCATCGCCCAATCGCGCGGCGCGGCGCCCACGTCACAACAGCTCGGTAGGGCGACGGAAGTGCTGAAGTATGAGGCTGACATGCCAAGAGCCAAGGCGACGCCTTTTGTCCTCCGTGTTGTAATTAGTACAAGCAAGGGCGTATTTCGATGCGGGCAGAGGCGCGGGGGCACCGGTGAATGATTAGGTCGGGGTTTTCGGTGGTGAGCCAATGAATCGGCAGCGGGCCCATATACTGTACCGGGACTGAAGTGATACCAGAGAACCCCTATATCTTTGGTAGAGAGGTAAACTGGCCTTGTTTCAAAAATCCCAGAGGGTCTTCGGTAGCTTACTTGTACATATTCTTTAATGATAGAGAGAATAAATAAATACAGTATATATGAAAAAAAATATTCGTAAGCGTTTCTTAAGCAGTTTTCAACTGCTTTAAAGTATATATTCGTTCAATTTTTAGTTCTGGGTAAACTTCTACCGAAGGACTACTACCTAGTTGGGGGAAAAGGCAACAATTAGTCCATTCTTGAAATTTTACAAGGAAGTTGTATGGGGCATACGTTTCAACCGACAAAAGAGTCACTAGCGATTGGGAGGGTGGAAGTGCCAATTTATGGGGGTGGGAGTTGGGGGGGGGGTTGTAATTTTAAAAACAACTAGTAACTGCATGGTATTCAAACAGACATTATCTCGAGCTATAGTTTTTACCCACAGCCAATTAGTGTGTGGTAAATGCTTAATTTTGACCGGATACTACTTTTCGGCCGCCATCTTTGATATGTCATATAGATCAAAGATTTTTTAAGATAGAATTATGACTCATCATTACAAACTGGGTTTTTACACTGATTTTTATGATGCTACAATACGTAAAATACTGCAAAAACCTCGTTACAATAGTACGTAATAAAGGATTCGTTAAAAAAATAAACTCAAATGAAAATGATTTCCTGCTTAGTGCTCGTATAGAGTTTCCAAATTATAATAGAATACTTCTTAGGACTTAGAATTGTTTTCCTTACATCTCCAATTCTGAAAGCGACATGCAGTTCGTTCGTATCTGGAAAACTGCCTAACGGTTTTAATTTGAGCTATTGATCCTTTTAATCTGATGAGTTAAAGATAAGATACAAAGCTACACTGCATAATATTTATTTTTTACAAAGTTTGTTTAATTTATTCCTTGGATTCTAAATAAGACAACCGATTTAAAATAAATAAATCATCCTTTTTCAAGGATGTCTGATACATATCTGATTATATTGTCATGTAATCACTGGATTACATGACAATATGCCACCATTATGTTAACAAGTAAATCTTTTACACGAAACACTTAAATTTTATACAAAATATCAGTTATGATCACCTACGTTTTAGTAAATATTTTTTATCTTTTTTTATATACATTTATGTTTTTGACAAAAACATTCAAGTAATTCATGAATTTAATCCGTAAGATTGGCATTACGAATTGTATTATTTTGTAATCACTATATATAATACAGGGTCTGTTTATGTTCTGTTGATTATATATCTTTGCAACTATGGAGTTATTAATACAGAACCTTTTACCTGTTCATTTTAACAGCAATCCATATTAATGTTCCAAAACTAGTATTGCGTAAATTTATTTAAAATATTTATTTATTTATTAGAAATATTTATTTATTAATTAGAAAATATTTGACATGTTTCGTATTCTTGAAAATTTAAGATTGACCCTGAGAATATTTTAAATTTTGAATCAAACCTATGTTGAGTGGCTCACAAGATTCGAGCAGACAGTATTTCCGTGTGCATAATTTTTTACGTGATCTTCAAAACTGTGCAATCTACAATATTTCCTGATTACGCACATGAAAATTCTTTTCTGGTGATTTTATATTAAAAATGTTAAAAAATAAACAGCGTTGTTTGGTCTGAGACACCTATATTTACGTGGAAGCTGTGGTGGAAGGCATTCACACAGTGGGTTCTACGGTAACAAACACATTCTAACCTGATCTCTGTGGTCCCGTAACTTAATCCGTTTGAATAATGTAAAATACAATAAGAACATTGGAATCGTCTTCACTAACAAAATCAATAATAATAAATCCGGTGACATTTACCTAGAACAAATCGTTCCACGTAAAACAGAACAAAGCACAACAAACAATGCACAAGTTTGAGGTTATATGAATTTTATATCGATATTCGATATTCACATCAGTAGTCAGAACACATCTCGATCCTACCCGAGTTATCGGTAAACTGATCGACGTTTATGCAAAAAGTTATCAGTGTGTGGGCGGTTTATCTTTGCCGGCTATTGTTTATAAAATCCCTTTTCATTTAGTAAATTGGCAATGAATTGTTTCTTATGCATGGCTTGTTATCGAGGAAACGAAGAATGAAAATACTGTTGTCTTAAATATTTGAAACTAATTTATTGTCAGTGTAAATTTATACTTTATTATCAGTCATGTCGTGAGTGTAAATTTCTCTATAGTATGTCCCTCTTTGTTAGCTCCTTGGTCAAACAAAAAGCAGTCTTGGAAAATTTAAATAAAGTTATAATATGATATACATATTAATATGTATATCACTTCCAAAATTATTGTACCTTCAAATTTACATTAGAAAATATTTGACATGTCACGTATTGTTGTAAATTTGTGATTAACCCTGAGAATATTTTAAATTTTGAATCAAAACTAAATTATGTTGAGTGGCTTATAATTACTGGTTATGAATTTAAACTTTAATTCAAACAATAACAATTTTTTGGTAGACTGATTAAGAAACTGCGTTTAGTACTAAGAAAAAATGCAAACTCATTAACTCCATCGATGTAAATATTTACATCGATGGTTAACTCTTGGGAATCCGTAGATAAATCTACGAGCCAATGCCATACCTACGTCTTTATCACACATAAAACTGGAATGTTATAGGCCTAGCGTAGACCCTTCGCTTCAGAGTTGTTTGTTGGCCTGCCGGCCTATCTCACAATAGTATTATTACAAGATGAATATTGATTTACAGATAAACGAAAAATAGAATTGTCGATAAAATTTTTGAAAGGACGTTTATTATGAAATAATGATTTAATGATAATGAAATATATTAAATGTTTATAAAAAATACTTGAGACTTTATTATGAATTTTCTCTTAGTCATACCTGATATAAATCTCTTCAGGCTTTAATCCTAAAAATAACATCCCACTATAATCGCGGGCACCAAAAAGAGCGGGTAAGTGAATATTCTGCTGGCGAAATTACTGTTTGTTATTTGCTTGCGTAGGTAACTTACACGATCATGTTACAGTAAACCCAATTTACACGTGGAAAGGCCTGAAAAACGTGAACAAAGTTTTGATAGTTCAACAAAAACATTTAATTTGTTTTAGTCATTTCAGCTGAGGTTTTAAGTTCAGCAACTTGATGGTTTTCAGTTTCTGCCGCCCGCCCTATTTTATGCACGATGCTCTATATATATATAGTATAGTAGAAATATATATAGTATAGTATAGTAGTTATAGTAGAAATAGAAACAAAACAATATAGGGGAGTGTGTGTCAAAATTAAAGTTAACTCTCAAAACAAAGCTATGATAAATAAAATTGTTTTTGTGCCACAATTAATTGTTTTTTAGTTACTTATTCCAAGTAGGTAATTCATTAATTTAAAAAAATCATATTCATGATTTTAGAAATATTTCAAGCTGGTATAAATAGAACTCTATGCTCACTGGCATAAACAGAAAGGAACTTATGAAGAGCACAGATGTTTTAATCGCAGGCCTAGTGACACCAAAGTCATTAGAAGAGACATCAGGTCATTTCCCGGCATTCCATCTCAGGGAGTCAGCTGATCCTCTACATTCCGACACCTGGGACATAAATCAGCTGTTTATCTGACGTCACAACAGCTGTGTCGTGCGTGGCCAACGGCTGCTGGGATAAGCAGCAATGGATTAATCTTACGTCATTGTGGACAAGCTTACGGTCTCTACTGGACATTTACTCATGAATCATTTAAGACAGTGACTCACAATTAATTTATATGGAACTTTAATGTCTCCAAAAATTTGCTGTCCTGCAGAAAGATAGGTTTTGATCTTTTTACTTTAATTTCCTTTGTGTCCCAAAATAGTTTTACTAACATTTTTTACTGAGGAAAAAAGCAAAAACAGTTTGTCTGGCAAAAATGACAACTTCAAACTTCATTAATTATACATACTTCATCTGTGATTAATTATAAAATTTTATCCTAACAATATTACACAACTTACTTACTAGGTGTTCTTAGTGACATTCCTTTGTCAAAAAGGGTTATTGCTAATATCTGTGTAGCTGTATTTTTTTATTAATGACTGAGTCATGAAAAGTAGTTCAAACTTCAAGCCTTTTGACACTATGACCATTAGCTCTCCAGCAACTCCAGGTACAGGCTGCACTTGGGGCTAGGGTTCCACATGTTAAACATAGCCACCAATTTTTTCAGGTCCATGCAGTGAACTTAATTCCTGAAATTTTGGTCCCTTTGATGGTTTGAAATATTTTTTTAACCACTTCCAAATCATTCTTCCAGTCAATTTTTCTTCTTTGAGAGCCATAAATCTTGTTTGGTTAGAGTTAGTTATGCTAACATCAGTTAGGCTCTGCCTAGGGATAGCAGCATTAGATTCGTCAATTATAGAACATCGGCCAAAGTTTACATCTTTCTCTGAATTAAGACTCACATTTTAGTAACATGAGCTTGAGTGTTATTTATTAAGCTGGAAAAAAATTACATTTTTGACATAGAGGTCAACAATTTATTTTTTCAAAAATATAAAATGTGTTGGCCCTTGTAGTAATGTTAGTCCGATTAATATCTGAAACTGTACACCTTTACCTGTAAGAGGTTTTGTGTTTACCTCAGTAGGAAATAGGCCGAAAGAACTAGTTTGAACACCTTAACACTCAGTGCCTAAGGCATTCATAGTGAATCATAGGGGATAGTTAGACTTTAAAACATAATTTCGCTAAAAAAGAAAGTCACCACTTTTGGCGAGCCCTCAAGGGGGCCGCACAGAGATATTGGCCTACAGCCTGGCGACCGTAAATCCGGCACTGTTAATGCTAAAATTTTGGAAAATGATTTTTTTAAATATGATTTTCGCTTGAAACACAATGAAATTAATGAAAAATCATAAAAAAAATTATCATTTTAAACACAATCAATACCTTTTCATTTTACAATATTAACTTTTGCGTTGTTTACTTCAATTGGAAAAATAATCAGATTGGAAACCTAACAAGATAGCTTAGGAAATATCCTGAATGTATTTGGGTTATTCTAATTGGGATCTGTAATTTAAACTTGCAAGCTTTTTAGTCATCACTTCGAGGAGCATGCTCCAAAAAGTCCCAGACCTGAACCCATTTAATACTCAGTTCAAACATTACTCAGTTATGTTTTCTTTTCTCTTTTCTTCTAATAATTGATGTTCTTTTGCATAACTAATTGTTTTATACCATAAAAACACCAATCTGAAACATACTAGCTTCTAAATATAACAATAAAATGTTTTAGCGCCAATGTAATAAATTGTTACTTAAAAACTGTTGTTTTCACAACTGACATGGCAATACATAGGCCCTCTACCTAGCACTTAACACACTAAATACTCTAAACGCGATATATGTTAAAAAAACCAATTTTACTTCCTTTTTTAAATTAGGCTAAATATTTATCTCAACTTTTTTGTAGTGCACTTTTGACACTTACCTGCAAGGCAGAATGAACATATTAATGTCATTCATCATTGATGTTATTCGTTGAGTTATTACTACAGAAAATTTTTAATTTTCTCTTCACTGGTTTACTTTGTAAAAAAACTTATTATATGTGAAAATAAAATGCTTAAGAGTATAATTTTAAATCCAGAATATTATAGTGTTTACCATATCACAAACCAAACTTTGATCATAAGAACATTTTTATAGTGACATGAGGGAGTGATTTCAATTTCAGGGCTTATATTGTCCATTTTAGACCCAAAGCCCGTCACCAAAATAATGTCCTTTAATATTATAACTTTATTTTGGTGAAAATTCTATTAACAGTACAGTGGAGTCCCATTTTTCCCAAATGATTCAAACTTGACCCTTTTCAAAGTAACGAAATACTTTGGATTCAGATACAACTAAAATAAACAAGATTATTAAATACAATGTGTAATTGTATAAAGTTAAATTCACTATTTACCTGCATTCAGTAAATGCATGTGACTGAATTTCAGAGCCATTATTTTGTAAAGACATTGGCAGAGTTACTTTTGTCATCTACCAGCTATCAATAAAGCTGGACAACCGTCACTTGCTTTTGCCACAGCGTGCCATGAACCCGCAAAAAAAACTAAACAGGCGTTAAAATTTCACATTTCTTTTACGAAGTTGTTCCTGTTATAAGTACATACATATGCACAGTTGAATTTCTTGGCCATTTACATCTTTTTCCTACAGTTAACAGTACCTGAAATCCTGAGTACAAGTGTATGTCTTTAGAAAAGTTACTGAACCTTTGGCTACTTTGACCCATTTATGAACATTTATAACGGTTTGGTATTGCAAATTCAATTGAATTTCAATTGCCACTTTGGAGGCACTCACAATACAATACACAAAAAATAAATATCCCAAAGTTAACATCAAATTAAGAACAGTAGAGTCAGCATCATTGTATTGTACAGTATTGGTTGGTATCTGTATAAAATGAAGTAACAACTCTAAAAACCTTTTCAACGTAGAATTTTTAAAATTTGAATCAATCAAAACCATGAAGGAGTGTACCTAGAGTAATTTTTGGAGGTGGGGACTCATTACTACCCAAATAAAAGTACGGAGGAGAAATGGGGTTTTTCCATACGAAAAAGGAGTTGTGGAATAATCCCCTTTTGTGAAATTCTAATTCTTTTTATCCTCAAATTATAGAAGAAACTTACTTATTTGAAATTGAGGGGGCAGAATAATGAGACATGCTAAAAATATAAAACTTTTTTATTTCAGTAGTTTCCAAAGTGTTTTAATCTGAAACAAAAAAAAGTGTAATGAGAATTTTCCTTTAACACACAAAACAAACATAGGGAGTAGAAAAGTTGAATTGTTTTGTAACAAATTATATTTATGTATGTGATTTTTTTAGGAGGGTGGCAGCCTCTCTTTATCTTGCATTTGCCTCCCCCTACAAAGGCCTTTCAGTGGAAGTTGTCAAGCATAGCAAGGAGTGAGCCAGTATAGTAAAGGTGATCAGTACAGCTAAAAGTATGGGACATCATTGAGACTCGATCCTACAATATCGCTGTCGTAGTTCCTAGGCCCAATGTGATACCAACGGTCACACTGCCAGTGATTAATTGGGACTAAAGAAGAAACTGGCTTATCTGTGATTGAGTAGTCCACCAGCACACAAATCTTTACTAACTTTACTAGCTTTTTCTCCATCTCTTCACCCTTGAGAAAGCTCCAAATAGATGGACTGAAGTAAAGGGACTTTTAAGATTCAAGACTTTATCAAACAAAACAAGACAGAAGGCTTGTAAAGTTTTTGTTCAAGCCGTTTTTTAAATTCCCTGTAAAGTTTTGTGTTTTGACTGTTTTGAGTGCTGGTGGCTTCCTCAACTACAGGTGAGCTGGCTATTTCTTCTATAATTCTAATTTAATACCAAGCCTTTGAGGTTTTTCCCAAAACAAATATTTATGTAAATATATTGAACAATAATTTATTGCAGTTAAGCCTTAGGTTGTTAAAATTACAGGTAAACACTTTCAAAAACAAAATGCAGCAAAAATCTACATTCAAACCCACTTTGCCACATTGGTAAAACATTACAATTTAACATTACGTCATTTTTAACCAGAAAAAGTTTTTTACAAAAGGATCGTTTTTAAATGGACATTTTTAAAGATTTATCAAAATATCTATGTGAAAATAAATATTATTTAAAATGTCCGTATTACAGTAATCTACCAAAACAACTTAAAGGCTACTTACAAGAAAATTATCTACAGTCTAATAAAAGAATAAAAAAACTTATCATCATAGTCAACAGACAGCGAAGGAAGACAAGGAAATACCATTTTCCCCACCTGCTATCTTTAGACGATTTTTACTCCTTGTAATGGGTGAGTAAAATGTTATCTCCCAGCGGGAGTAAAGCGATTTACTTTGTCTCCCAGTGGGAGACAAATTAAACCCATAAGAATAACATTGAAATCAATAATTCAAAAATTAGAGCACCACTTTAATTCCAAATTTTTACGCACACACGCAAATACGTTGCAGCTCAACGAATACAAGGGCTAACAGCTGATTTTGAGGCAGGAATAATCATGTAATAATAACATTAACAACAATCAGCTGTGAGAACATCTAAGAATTAAGCATGTAAGAACAATACAACAATCAGCTGCACGATTCAATTTAGTTGGATTAAAGGAATTCGATAAGAGTGATCTGATGAACTATTTGGCTTTTGGCTATTGCTGAACTTTTTGGGAAAATTCAATAAAACTTGTTAACTAAAGGAGATGAACTAACTAGGTTAATTAAGGGTTAAACCTGAATCTTATGTGTCTCCTTCTACCCTCTCTTATTAGATTAATGTTAAATTTCAAATTCTGTCCAGCCAGTCCTGCCTCAGGCAATCATTGGAGATTGATTTGTTGTGGTTCATTTCGAAGAGCAAATATCTAATGATTTCATAGAGCAATTTTTTATGATTCTAGTAGTTTCATTTAACCATAAACAATCGTAGATTTAAGGATTATTTGTTTTATTCTGTTTTATAAGTGTGATATGAAAATTCTGTTTGCTTAAATAGCTTTTTTCCCCTTCAACAGCATCTAAAGAGTGAGTTTACGCTCTGGAAACTAACCTTAAAACAGCTGTTGACTGAGGAATGAGAAAAAAAGTATTTTACGATTGGCAGCTAATTGCATTCTACTCTACTTGCTCAAGCCAAAATTGTTGGCTACAGCACTTCCGCTTCCGTTATGATTGGACTGAGCTCGTCTTGTTTATAACCTCCCACTGGTGCATTCACTTACAATGAACGTAACTGTGATTACATTTATTGTTTGGGAATCTACAACTGCAGTTGTATTGAAAATTTTATGTGTATTTTGCGTGTGAAGTGTCTTTCTCACTTTCACCAAAATTATTGTGCTCCGCTATGCGTCGTACGGTAACTGTTTCGCTCGAGTGAGAAAAACCACTCCTTGATATGTAAAAAACTAGTTTGCTGTTTGCTATGAGCTGCATGTCAAAGATTTTGTATAGCAATTTGAGGAAATGAGGCTATACAAAATTAGAAAGTATTTCCCATTGGCCTTACGAGAGAAGCAGACAGAAACACTTTGCACATAGAAAACAAGCACTTCTTTCCATTTTGACCAATCTTATGACGTTATGAAAAACTACCGACTGCGGATTACTGATTATGTTATCAATACAATACCTGAAGAGTGGAACGGCGTGCTGACTGTTGCCGACGGCCAGGTAGCCGCTGCCTGGGGAGAAGTCGAGGCAGTTGACGCGGCCAAGCTGACTGTCCTTGGCTGGGAAGTTGCTGAACACTGTCATCGACGGGAAGTGGACCTGGACAACGATAATCATTGTAGTAGAAGTCATACAACTATGAAGCAGGAGAGGGAGGGTAACTTAATTTTTTGGGCAAAGGCCATTCCTATGAAGGCAGACACAAACACATGAAGAATCTTGCAATCTCAAAAAATTCCAATGTCAAAGTGTCACTATCTAGCGGACGATAAACCAACTTAAAAAACAAGATCAAAACAACAACGAAGCAAACTGATATCCAATAGGATACAAGATTGTTTCAAAAAACAACAGCAGATCTTCCAGCAAAATATTGTCGCTGGTGAACAATAAGTATAATTTTCCTCCCTCTCTTATTTCATAGTAACATTAATTTTACTATAAGCAATCATGTAAAGTTTTTAACTACTGTATTTTAACATTAGGCGAGATGTGAGGTGGAATTGATAAAAAAAATTAAATAATTTCACATTTCCATTTTATTTCTCCCATTTTGGAATCCTAGGTTTGAGTGCTGTTATCAGTCCTTTAATAGTAAGGATTGCAGTAAATATTTTACCTTCGGTCGGAAAATGTTTTATCAATTCATGTAAAACCTCTTATTTCAATAAAAAAAAGTTTTAAGTAACAGGCATCAGCGAGAGAGTGATACCAACAATGAAAGGCTTTTTAGTGAGCTAATTGCAGAAATTAAGAACCAGCTAAAACAACACATTTACTGATATTTGGATACTTCAACAAACCTGTGACTTATTATTGCTCATACCATTTTCTTGTGGTTGTATGACATACAAATAATAATTACTAAATCACTATTAAATGTATTGGTATTGTAAAATTACAAATTTCATAAGATAATAAATTATATCAGAACAAATTGATCAATACTCACCAGTTTGAGAGCGCCCTCCTTGTTGTCGGAAGCCATGGCGAGTATCTGGCTGGTGGGGTTGAACTTGACTGCGGACGCAGCAGTGACCAGGTGCGGCAGGGCCTTGACTGGCTGCGGCGCTGCGGACTGCAGCACAGACTGGGTCTCGTACACGTTGACTACGCCCGACCTGCGGACGACGACGAGAGAGAGTGAAAACTAAAGAATGGGAAGGAAAATTACAACTACTTGTGTGTATTCAAAACTGAAAATTGAACTGCTACCTTTTTTCATATACAATGAAGTTTCATAAAAAAAATGTGCATAGACAGACAATTTTGATTTCTTAATTTCTAGAGTTCAATTACAAATATGAGGCATTTTGCATCAGTAATAACTGGAATGACGAAGTTAAAATTTACCTGGAGGAGATAGGAGCGGATTTGGAGATGGCTCATGACTAGAAAGAATGGAGGCGGCTGGTTGGTGAGGCTAAAACCCTTTCTAGGGTTTGAGTGGCCAAAGGAGTAAGTAAGTAATAGCTGTGAGATTAAAAATAGGCCTAGGTTAAATTAGAAACAAATCTCTATTTTAATTTTACTTGAGGATAATCACTGACAAATATTTCAGATTTGACTCTAGGGTACAGTTTTTTGTGTCATAATCACAATGATGTAGGTTGTGAGTTTTCCCAAACTTCTTCAGGTTCAGTATGAAGATTACCTGCTGCCACATGCCACCAGCTGGTTGCTGGGAGAGATCGCGATGCTGGTACCAGCAATACAGCCCTCGTCTGTGAACCTGTGGAGACACTTGCGGCTGGAGGTGTCCCACACATACACTTCACCGCTGTCTGAAACGAAAACAAAACTGTAGTTGCATTTCCACAACATAAATAGTGACAACGATTTAAAACACTATGATGAACCAATTTTCTTTAATTTTTTTCCTTTAGTTAGCTAATTTAACCAGTCCAACTAAAATATTGTTTTTATGCCTTGTCTTTTGGCAAAAAAATTTATTGGGAACCTTGGCTAAATAAAGAATCCTTAAAAGTTCTCGTTTAAGGCATACAAAATGTTCCAAATAAATTAATAAAAGGGAATTCACAATAAAATGTGTTTGTTTCAAGTATAAAAACTTTAACAAGAGCGTCATTGCCAGTATGAAGACAAACGTATTTTAATTACTTTGTATCTTACAAACCTGGGTGAATTTTCAACATTTTGATTGGGACTCCAGCAAAACCATTGATGTTTGTAATTAGGCACGTGTCTAAACATGAGTCTTATTATTTAACTGTTTACAATCTATCCTTTTGTTAGATAGCATAATCAATTCATGGCCCAATCTCAAATGGCTACTGGATCCAGTTTCAATTTCAATCCTGGTGTGAATTCAAAACAAACCCTCAAGTTATAGGCCTCTAGTGGTTTTTGGGCTACCCCTAATTTTCCTTCTCTTCAGGTTAAAGTGAACTATAAAAAAGAGCCCAAAAGTTAGTCATGCCACCAAAAAAACTTAACAACAATATGTCTTCATTATTTCATTTCCCACATTAATTTTATTCCTTACACTTTATCGGTCTACACAACCCCCCCCCCCCCCCACCTAAGATCCTCCCTCCCCCCCACTGACCTCCGTGGGTCCATAGTTGGTCCCCGGTGGGACTGAAGCACAGCGCCGTCACCTCCCCGTTGGTCCGCAGGCAGCCGACCCACTCCTTGGTGCTATCCCACCCCACAACATCCCGACAGTATCCCCCACTGACCTCCGTGGATCCACAGTTGGTCCCCGGTGGGACTGAAGCACAGCGCCGCCACCTCCCCGTTGGTCCGCAGGCAGCCGACCCACTCCTTGGTGCTATCCCACCCCACAACATCCCGACAGTATCCCCCCACTGACCTCCGTGGATCCACAGTTGGTCCCCGGTGGGACTGAAGCACAGCGCCGTCACCTCCCCGTTGGTCCGCAGGCAGCCGACCCACTCCTTGGTGCTATCCCACCCCACAACATCCCGACAGTATCCCCCACTGACCTCCGTGGATCCACAGTTGGTCCCTGGTGGGACTGAAGCACAGCGCCGCCACCTCCCCGTTGGTCCGCAGGCAGCCGACCCACTCCTTGGTGCTATCCCACCCCACAACATCCCGACAGTATCCCCCACTGACCTCCGTGGATCCACAGTTGGTCCCCGGTGGGACTGAAGCACAACGCCGTCACCTCCCCGTTGGTCCGCAGGCAGCCGACCCACTCCTTGGTGCTATCCTACCCCACAACACCCCGACAGTATCCCCCCACTGACCTCCGTGGGTCCACAGCTGGTCTCCGCTGGGACTGAAGCACAGCGCCGTCACCTCCCCGTTGGTCCGCAGGCAGCCGACCCACTCCTTGGTGCTATCCCACCCCACAACATCCCGACAGTATCCCCCACTGACCTCCGTGGATCCACAGTTGGTCCCCGGTGGGACTGAAGCACAACGCCGTCACCTCCCCGTTGGTCCGCAGGCAGCCGACCCACTCCTTGGTGCTATCCTACCCCACAACACCCCGACAGTATCCCCCTACTGACCTCCGTGGGTCCACAGCTGGTCTCCGCTGGGACTGAAGCACAGCGCCGTCACCTCCCCGTTGGTTCGCAGGCAGCCGACCCACTCCTTGGTGCGGGCGTGGAGTAGGTGCACGCTGCCGAACCTCCCGCATACCGCGATCAGCCGTCCGTCCGGCGACACCTCAAACTTCTACGACAGGAAGTGGAGAAATTAATTATACGTAAAGTTTGTAATTTTTAACTTTTATTTATTCAAAATTGTTGGAGGAAAATAACATGAATTTTAATTTAATCAGGTTGGTTCTTCTTAAATGGATGCAAGTGTCCGTGATGAATATTTTTTTACTTCAATAGGTATTATCTCAAAGGTAAAGAAGTAAAATATGAAGAACTGATTTTGATAATCAAACCAAGATTTGAAAGAAAACTCTGAAAACTCTCAGGAAAGTTGTTGTGAAAGACTAACAGATATATTTGGTTTATTCAAACAATTGTGAATAATTGAATAGTTGCGTTTTTCTTAATATGAGCCAAATAGTATTGATAGTTTTATTAAAATACTAAAATTAAACATATTTTCTCCAAACAAATTCGATCTTGAGCAACATTTTATAAGGGAACCCCATTATAAGGCAAATAAATCAATACTGTCAGGCATTGGAGCAGTGTCAGCTACCAACGTGTTTACCATATGGGTAATCTATTTCTTATGACTATGAACAAAGTATTTCTGGTTTCTGACAGTGGAAAAATCTCCACATCTCTCTCATACCTTCATGTTGGTCTGCTCGGTGGCGTGGTGGGAGGCCACGCGGATAGTCCGGCCCTCCATCATGTCGTACACGAAGTAGTGGCTGTGGTGCTGCGAGCCGACAATGAACTGTGTCCCGTCCTGGGAGAACCGGGCACAGCGCACGGGGAACCGCTCAAACTGCACCGACTGCAGGTGCGGGTTCGACTCCCCATCCACCTGCGGCATCCATAAATGATCGCCGTGTTCGTTCATGATGATAAATATGTCCTGTAATCCAGCTACTTGGAAGTTAACGAGTTGTGGATAGTTATCAGCGATGGCTTGTAGATGCGGTGTTCACTGGTGAGGATTATTGTCCACACTGGTGAATACTACGTTTATCCATGTAAGAATCGTAATAATAAGACAAGTTCATAAATGACTGGCGAAAGTGTGGTTTGCATCCCACTGTAAACTGTAGGTCCCTTAATTACTGCCTTTGGCTGTGGGCTATTAATTATCAAAACTTCTAAGGAACACGTCAGCCTTAGTCAGTAACAAGTCTACAAGATGGTGCCAATATCACTCATCCCTCAGTCATACTTGGTTTAAAATACCCGGTAGATAGCCATTTGAAAGAAAGGTGAAAGTAAAGTATAGCACTGTAAGTTCGTTTTTTTATTTGATTTTGTTTTGTAAAGGGGATTAGAGCTTGGATTTGTATGGGGGTTTGTAATCCTAGGTCACCCCACCTTACAGGACTTCCCAGGGCAAAAAAAATACCTGAAAAAAACCCCAAAGAGTCAACCTCTTTCAGGTGTTTTTGTTTAGCTACCGGAAAGGAAGGAAACCTTGCCCTGTTATTTACCTCAGATAATGCCAACCTTAGGATGATAATTACAGAGGAAGCAGAATGAAAAGAGATAAGACAGATGGAATAGGTTCAACCAAATTATACCAGCCAGTAAACAGAAGGATGATATCTGAACTAGGGGAATGCTTGCCCTGCATCTTCCGACAGAACATCTCTGCCCATTCCACCATCAAGACCAATTTTTATATTCATGAAAAATAGTTACTAATAACACTACAAGTAGAAAAGTATAACTCTTTCACAACATATAATCCATTAAGTAAGGAAGCAATTTTTTAATGCATCACCATCACCTACAGTTTTTAAAGCCATTTTCTTTAAACAAAGATACTTAATTTTTAACTTTAAAAACCACGATGTTGGACACTCGATACCTCCACGATCTACAAAGTTTGACATATAAAAAGTTAATAAATTAGCTGAAAAATGGTTTAGGTTAAATTTATTTGAGACATTTAGGAGATGTATATGTGAAACCTGTATTTTTCTACTAATGCAAAATCCCATAGGCGACCCCCTATTCCAAATAATGTAAATCCCAATAGTACGACATTTTGATACATTGACACCCTCAAAATACACTGAGTGTCAAACTATCAAAAGTCTACTGTATTTATTTTTCCTCAAAATGAAGCAGTTTATAAACTCAACAGCGAGAAACAATACCTGGAATATTGAAGCGATGCTCCCACTCCCGGCCACTAAAGCCACAGTTGATGTTGGGTGGAACTGGACCGAGTTGATGTAAGGACCTTCCCTACCCGTCGACTTGTTGAGCTTGTGGAGTTTCTTGATATCGAGCACTCCCTTGGTCAAAGTTCCTTTTTCCTTCTCAATAAAGTTGCCACAGCGCTGAAGAAAAGAAATGTTCATTTTCTCGTTCTGTTTTGCACATTTCTTAAGATCACAATTTTGGATGTAAAAAGTTCTGTTGTGTATTTAAAAGTAACAATTAGCTCAATGGGAGTAAATATCATAAAGTTTGACAACTACAGGTCCACAAGTTGGCACAAGATGTGGCAGGTTTGCACAAGATGGCTAAGCCTCGCCCCTGGTAGTAGCTGGGCTTGTCGCTTTACCTAACTTACTTCATTTTTAAATAAGGTTGGCAGCTTTAGAGGGGTGGCTCATTTGGAGTTGTGGCTAAACCACTCAGCCTGCTTCAATAGGCCTACAATGAATCACACGGCAGGTGGCTGTTCTGCAGCTTCCCTCAGCCACCTAGTGTAATTGGAGCCTTAGCTTTACTACAGCTTTATCGATGCTACTTGAGGTCCAATTAGTAACCAAATTTCAACATGAGAACGAGAGCATAATATCTGATTACAAAAAAGAGGAGCAAAAGAAAAAATCATGTCTTTTACTTTTCAAAAGTGAGGAGAAAAACATTGAGATATATTGGCCGCTTAAACTTTTTATAGGCCTAGTAAGTGATATATTTATTTTTATGAAGACAGCACCCTGAAGTTTTACCCATGAAAGATAACAACAATAATCCCCATTTTAAATCTTATGAGCCTTGCCTACCCAAAATGATAAAAAAAAGCTTGCCTTCAGGAGCTCTTCCTCTTCATCGCTGTCCACCCGTCTGTCCAGCCGGGCCCAGTCAGGGTTGCCAATCTTGGTTTCGAATCTCTTCTTCAGCACCGTCTGATAGTTGTCGGTAGGCTTCCCGGGAACGCCCATCTTGGGCCGCCCTTGGGCCGACAGAGCCTCGCTCACACTGTTCAGTAAATACAGTGTAAGTAAGTGTAAAATAGAGTTTGGAACTTAAAGTTCTCTATGGTTTGATTTTTGTGATTAACTTATTTTGGTAGGCTGTTTAAATAGATGGTTTACATAGATTTTGGTAGGCTGTTGGTAAATCGATTAAATATATTATATTATACTGAATTGGTTACAGGGTAACCTGAATAACCTGATTAAGAGACTGAAATGATTTATTTCATGAGGAACAAGACCCAACATTAACATAGTCAAATTCAAATTCTTTAACAGAAGCCTTAAGGGAAAATAAAACAAGTCAACAATGCAATAAAAAAAACTGTTCTGATATTAAGTCATCAAAAAAGGTATAGCCTATGCTTCGACACTGTAATATTCTTTTTAATTTTAATTTGAAATCACCAACAACATTGGTTTCTTTTCTTAGACTTTCAGGAAGAAAATTGAGAAGTTAGATTGAGGAATAAAAACATTTACTGGGAACATATTGGGTTCTGTACTGTAGGTTGCCATTAGTAAAACCAAGTTAAAGTTTTCAAGCAGCCTATTAAAGTGAATGCTTATCTTCTGAGGGGGACTGAAACACTCAAAGAGGGAAGGATGTCTGTGGCGAATAGCACCGCATCAATAGCCTATCTTAAAATATAACATGCCAGTGTCATTCAATTTAAATGGTATAAAACACATAAGCTTATTTATGAGCCGGCTTTATGTTTTTAATATTTGTAGGCCTATTGAGAATACTATGGCAACTTAGTCTTACTTTACTCCTCATGGTTTTTTTTAAATTATCAATTACAGATGGGCTTAACTAATATTTCATGGAAAAACTTACTTGAGGCTTGCATCGTCAGGATCTTCCCACACAGGTTTATATTCTTTCTTGGTCTTTTTGCTCTTTTCAACATTTTCAAACGTAGCATTTTCTATGACAGTTTTCCCTTTCCCCAATAGAAGCTTCTCCAAACTGTGAAAGAAAAAACAGGTTTTCTAGTAAACCCATGCTAACTCTGCATTATCTTCAATGGACTGGTATACCCAGATTGTGAGATAGCAAGTTATTTTTATTTTATTTTAGGCCTACCAATGAGTAAGACATTTTACATTCATATGTGCAATTAGGAGACCTATGAACCAGTAATCAAAATCAAACAAACAAGATATTCTAAATGTAGCATAAAAAATAAATTGGTGGCGACATTCTTCAGCTAATCAAACTTGCAGTAAGCGATTTTTAAAGTTCAGAATTACCTAAACCATAACGCAAAAAAAATAAATAGACTGATTCTTTACAAAGAAAAATAAAAATAATCCAATTTTGTTAGCACCAATGAATTCATCTCAAAAAACAAACAATTAAATATCTTGAATCACTACTCTCTATGTCCATTGGTTACTGAGACATTGGAAGTGGTCAACACAACACTATGTCGTACCAATGTTTAATCTTATTTTGAGAAATTAGTAAAACCCTATCCCGCTATATCTCGCTTATTCCTCAACAGGTCTCAATAAAACTTCGTTTGTGGCTTCATCTAGATAAGATCTAACGTATATTAGTCTAAAATCCCTGATATTTCCATTTTTGTGGCAGCAAACCTGTATAGAGCCTACTCATTCCCCATGTAGTGAGTCGGTGGCGCAGTTGGTAGCGCACTCGGCCCCGGTTCTGTGGCAGCAGCGACGCAGGATCGAGTCCCGATGATGCCGCATACTTTTTAACAGTACTGTTCATCCTGGTACTGTACCGGCTCACTCCTTGGGTTTGCTTGATAAATTCCACGCACAGGCCTGAGGTCCATGTGGGGGGGCAAATGCAAGGTAAAAAGAGGCCGCCACCCTCTTTTTTTAAAACGAAACGAAAACAAAACGAATGTTATCCCTAAGAAAAACCAAAAATTCTATGGGCCTATCTTTCTTTTTTTTAACATATATTGATAAAACTTAGTATGGCTTCTCTTCTAGATCAGATCTACTAAAAATTGAATCAAAACCCCCTAGTTTTAACATAGGCCTACCTGTTGCAGAAACCTGCACACTAATTCCCCATAATATGTTATTCTTATGGAGCTTACAAAAACAAGTCAAATCTTGTTATGTTTGATTGAAATATGTTCTTTTGCATTTAAAATTCGCTGATTTTGCAGGTTTGCTGCAAGAGGGTATTTAGAGGTTATGAGGAGTGGGATGGATAGTGAATATCAGCCCTCTCATCGGAGTTTTCTCCCTCGCTTCAAAACAGTGCAGGTTTACTGTGCCTCCAAGCATTTTAGAGTGAAATTTAATTATCATGTTTGATGGATTGGACCAGGCCACCAGGCCTTGTCTTAGTTTGTAGGATACGCTAAATATAGACTAATTTTCTGGTTCCATGGCACTCCCGAAACACTTCACATTTATCATTACAAATTATTGATATTAGGGTAAAGTCAAGTGATTATAATTAAGTATTGATATTAGGGTATATGTGAAGTGTTTCGGGAGTGCCATGGAACCAGAAAGTTAGTCTATATTTAGCGTATCCTACAAACTAAGACAAGGCCTGGTGGCCTGGTCCAATCCATCAAACATGATAATTAAATTTCACTCTAAAATTAAAAAATTAATTACGTTTAATATTCTAGAGGAATGTGAGCTAAAAATTCACTGAACTTACTTTTCCAACTCTGACTCCTCTTGTTTGTTGAGACGAGATTTTCTCCGTTTTTTAGATTTTTCAATTATTTTCGACATGTTAAGAGGAAAGAGTATGAAATAATAAAAATTTCTATCAGCACATTTTGAGCTTATTACTTTAATAAGAAATTACACTCGTTAATCAAAACATCGTCGTAACCATATTATAATTATAAAATAAATACGACATATTATTATAACCTCAATCTCTTGGGCATGTTTCTCAGTTTCCCTTTCTTCTTTTTCCTCGCCTACTTCTTCTTCTTCTTACTCTTCTTCCATGTTGTTAGGGTACACATTTTTTTAATACGCAGCTTTGCTGTTTTGATTCCGTATTTTGTTGAGGGATATATGAATTATATTTTATATTTCTCTTGAATTGGCAAAATACTCAGGTATATCAAGCCAAGTATGAGAAAGAGATGAAAGTATGAGTGGTAGATGAGAGTAAAGGATAATTGTAGTTCGGATGGTACAATCTTATAGGGGGCCGTCCATACATAATGTCATCGCTTTTTGGCCATTTCTTGACCCCCTCCCTACAATCATCGTACCGTCATAATCCTCCTCACCCATCCTCCATTGAAAAAATGACGTCATAGGGGACAAACTCCTAAAAATAATGTTAAACTTTTGGAAAGACCTAGGCCTATACTTAAAGGGTTCATCTATTGGGTTGTTAAAACCATCAAACTTAGATTTTAACCCCATTTTGGGAAAATTTGATGTTCAACGATTCAAATCAGAACATTTTGCAATTTGAAATACTACAATATTTACAATAATAATGGATGCTGACGCTGCCTGCAAATCTAAAAACATATTGACCATGGGCATTTTTTACTGTAGCTTGTTTTGACATGAAGCTAAAATTACCATTCAAACGCATAATATTGTAAAAATCGAGTACTTAGTTTTTAAGCTGTTTAGCTTTAATTTAATAGATTTACTTAGGATGTTTACTTTTTCCAAATCGAAATTAGTTTTTTTAATTGAAAAATTAGGTCATCTTAGCGTTTACCCCCCCCCCCCACGCCCATACACATCATCCTACCGTCATATCCATTCTGGACTCCTCCTCGTACCTCGTACCTCCCACGACTCCGCGTCGACCCTCTTTATAGGGTATAGGACCAATCAGTCTCAAATTTAAAATTACTAGCAGCCTTCTTGATGAGGGCAGTCATGTCAGGAATTGCAGTGACCCCCCCCTATTTTCAGATTACGTAATTTATGGACGGCCCCCCGTCTCGTTTACTAATGAAAGTCCTACATGACATGTTCTATGTTGCATGGCTATGTTATAAGATTGGTAATAGTGCAACGTATTTATGACGCGTCAGCGGTCAGTGGTGCAAATTATACAAGCCATTTATCGTTGGCGAGTCCGCGTTAGCTAGTGAGATAGTTTAGGATAAAAATATTAGGATTCAGGCTACCACCATAAAACTTTGCATAATCTATGATCATGCATTTTTGAACTAAATTCAGCCCAGACCCCAAAAATTAGACATCTGATTTTCAAAATGGCGGCTAAAATTGTTGTAAGAGGAACAAATTTAAATATTTAGACCATGGGTTGCCAATATAACCCTCCCCCGAGGGAATTTTTCTACACATTATTTTCTGTTGCTACTGACATGTAATTTAAGATTTTGCTTGTTTGCGACGTTTAAATTACAGCATAGCCCAGAAAAACAAAAAATGTCATTGATAAGTAGTTAAAAAATAATTATCATTGGATTACTTAAAAAAGTCACCACACTGCATTTTTACGTGCATTTTTGAAATATTGATTTGGGACCAACGCCTATCCTCTGATTTTGAGTTACTTAGCCTACTAACAAAATTGAATACTTCAGTTGGGGTTACATAAGACCACTAAAAAGGACATATATTAATAACATTTAACTTAGTCCTCATTTAATTCAAAATACTGTTTACATAATTCATATTTACATTGTTATTACTACAAACGTTAACAAAATAACTATTAAGCGCAAGGGGAGACAAAGGAACTTCTTTGGTACTAACTTTTGCTTCCCGACCGCATTCACGATTTATAACGCTCCAGACCGCTTGACATTTGTTGTTGGCTTGAATGATAAAATTTTCGTTGGCCTGAGTTTTGCTAGTTTTACCTGCTGCCTATAAAAAAGATTTAAGCCTAATACACCGAGGCTAGTAAGTTACATTGACTTTTGCCAAATCGTTAAAGACCAGCAGTAGCCTTCTTAATTTAAAAAAAATAGTAGACCATTTATTAACAGAGCCTTTTACAAAATGCGGTTGTATGCAATGCAGTCCTTCTTACTCCTAGACGTCTTACTACGGGACACAAATCATTGAAAAAACCAGTAACAGAACTAAGAAAGTTTTCAGTAGCCAGTTCGACCTGACATGATTAAATTGATTAAGTAATGCCTACCATCCTCTCTCTGAGAGAGGTTAAGCTTAAAACTAAGCAAACTCTAGTCATTAAGTAGCCTAAAGGTAGATGTCTCGTAGGTACACAGCTCACTGTTTATAACAGATGGCAATTCAGCTCTTAGTATTAGCCCATCATGTTCCGAAATAACTGTTGCAACCACTTCAACCGAAGCCTGTATACTCCGAGAGTTGACAGAATCTTTTCTAGACCAGACAGCCCTCTTGTGGGCTTGCTATTATAAGGGAAAAATCTATTGATCTCAGAGAATTTAAAAAGTAATGCATTCTAAGTTCATCGTCCAAGATATTTATATTAAAATCACCATATATCTAAAAAGATCTAGTGTTCTGTCTTAGGCAGTCTACCCATGTATAGCACAAGGTCAATAAGCATGTCAGAAAAAAGTTTTGCACAGGTATCTGGAGTGCGATACACTGAGATGACCGGAGATGACAACCACGTTTATGTCTGGGATATCAATTGCGGTCACTTCCAGATATATTTAAAGTAAATCCTTTTTAATCGTCTAGTAAAAGGTTTGAAGAATAAAGAGGCATGATAATACTGAACGTTAGCTTAACTTTTAACAATAACGAATTACCATACATGTGAAGTGACATAATGGATTTTTTTAATTAAACGTGGAAGAAACATCAAGTAGGCAAACATTGGAAATGCTTAAAAATATGCTCAATTCATAAATGTAGGCTATTTTGTATGTGCTAATAATATTACACATGTGCATAAAACCATGTATTATCTGGTTCGTGGTTTTCCCAAGCCAAGAAAATTGAGGGGATACGCCTCCTTCTATAGGCTGTTTTTTTTTCAAAAACTTTGACATTTTTCAAAAGTGACATTTTTTATTCCAAATTTAGTTCTAAACAAGCATCCAAAGTTTCATTTGATTTGGAAAATTATTTCAGGTATTTTTTTAATAAAATTGAAAACATTGCGCTCAGCGATTTCAAGGGATTTTAGTGTATGAGTGGAGTGTAATGAAAACTTTAATCGGCGTTTCCTCAAAACTATGTTTATCATCGACTGCATTTACGTAAGTTTGAATATTTTTGTAACAACTTATTATTTTCCTTCGAAATTTTAACCAGATATTCTTGATAGTATTTAGAAGATTTGTGTAATAGAGAACAATGTAAAATTATTTTTTCTTGTAAAGTTCATCGTTTTACATTGGAAATCTGTTGTTTTTTTTCGTAGAATCTTTCATTATATTGTAAAAAAGGTTACTAACGATGCATTTTTTGTGTTACCATATTTTCAATACACAGAAATGTTCATTGTTACGTGGGGAAGTAAAATATATTTACTTTTTTACATTATGTTTATAACAAAAAGTTATTCAAAATTGAAAATATTAAAAAATAGTTTTAAAATTTTCAAAATTACCCCAAAGTCTCCCAAAATATATTTAGATAACATGTTTTTTTATATAAATCCTCTAATTTGGTCAAGTATAAACAGAATAAACCCACAAAAGCCATTAAAAATAAAAAATATAAAAAGTCTTAGAAGGAGGTCCTAATGCCCTTAAGAGAAAAATGATTTTATGAAGTTGTTTTTGAACTTGTTTTCTGGTGACTTATATATTCCATAAATTACATAATCTGAAACCAGGTGGGGGTAGGGGTTAAGATTGCAGATGATGGTGGGATGATGTGCATGGGGGAGAGGTTGATGTTAAGGTGACGTAATTTTAATAATTATGCATTACCGGAATTTTTGAATGGAAAATTTGAACATTTGGTGTAAATAAAATAAATTTAATTTACTCGGTCAGATTATAAAATTAAGCATGAAATAAGTAGGATACACTTTGTAAGCATAGTTTGTATCTGTTTTTGATTCATTTCAGCTTTAGATAAAATCTAATTGCATATTTTAATAATCTAGTTGTTTATGTTTTGATCTTGAATTTTGCGGACATTTGCCGTCTGATTAGTAAAAGCAAGTTTCACAACGTTTCAAGATCTGGAATCTAATGCCGTCTTCAGGAGGAAGAGAACATAGAACACAGCAAGATTAGTACACACATGTTATGTTCTAAATTCTTTTCTACCTGAATATGGGACCCGATTCCAGATCTCGAAACGTCGTGAAACTTGTTTTTAATAATCGTGACGGCAAATGTCCGGAAAATTCAAAATGAAAAAAACATAAACGACTTGATTATTAAAATATGCAATTAAATTTGATCTAAAGCTGAAATGAATATTAAAAACACATACAAACTATGCTTACAAAGTGTATAAGAAAACCGATGACGTAATTTATGAACGACCTCTTGGATTATGGAACTGTTTTTACATTATAATTAAGTTATTAATTTAGCATATTATTTAGCAATTTTCTACAAAAACCAAATCTCAAAATTTGTTATTTTTCTTGGGAAGTTCTTTTAAAGGTTTTTTGGTCAGTAAATCTTGTATCATCCTGCATATAGCCTGTGTGAAAGCTAAATGGATATGACAAGACTTTTATGTAATCAATGCACAGGACACATTAAGAAATTAACAATATTGAGATATAACATACATTATAAATATACCAAATACACTTTTATAAACCAATTGTTATTTGATGATAAGTTTATTTTTACACCAAATCCACTTTTATAAAAAAATGTTGTTTGATGTTATGTTTTGTGTTTAAAGATGCAATCACTGAAATAATTTAAACTGAACCAGTATAATGATGTATGAGATAATCTGTACCACCATCTGCAACAAAAAAATGCATTTAAAACCCCATAGGTAAGTAATTCCACTTAAACTTAACAGAGTAAAATAATTTTGCATTTGACAGGCTTTTTATTGACTTTTTTAAATATATTTTTTTACTTAAACAGTTTATTTTTATAGTTGAAATTGGAATATAGTCAAAATAAACTGAAAAAATATACTTGAGATAATTTTTTTATGGGTGACCGGCTTACACAATTATCCAGGGCCATCTCACACTTTGAGGTCATTTAAAAACAAATTTTTTATACTTGAAGTATGAAAGAAAATGTTAGGGAAAATCTTTAAAGCAGGTAAATACATAAGCCCTTCCTTAAAAGTACGATATAGCAATTATTTTGATATTTAATTCATTTTTATGACAAAAAGTATTGAGAGATAATGAAAGTGCTATTCCACTGTTCTTCCAACCACAAACAAATCAACACACTTTCATAAAAATTAGATAACTAGATCAGGCATTTGAAATATTATTTTCAGAAAATCTGCAATTTTACTCTTTGACCCTTAATACATTAATTTGAACTACATTAATTGGTTTTCTTTTAAAAGGAGAAAAACTTGAGCTTAAGTAGCTATCTTGGAAAATTGCGGTAAAAATTAGTTTTTAAGATATAATCCTATGTATATCTTTTTCATTATTACGTTGTAAATTAAAGTTATTTATACAGTAGTATTTGCTACGTTTGAAAAGTCTTTAAACTTTATATTTAAAATATGTTTGTGTATAGCAAGTAAGCCACCATATTGAAAAGTCCGTACACGGTTTTACTTCCTTTTTCTGGCTGGAATTTTATATATCGATCGTGAAGTGTTGCAGCTTATCATTGAGAATAGTGGCAAAAATTGGGTATTTGTTATTTTGGTTTCTACCATTTAATTCAGTTTGTTAAACTAATAGGAAAATCTGTAAATTTTGCAAAACTATTACATTTTCCTAAGGTAAAATTACTTCTATTGCTAATAGAAATGAATGAATTTTAAAAGTATTCAACCTCTATTGATAAAAAAGAGATCTAAAGATGAATAAAAAGGTTATAAAGAGTAAATAGTTTAAATAGAAATATATAATCTTACTCCATAAAACAAGGGGCTGGCGATGTAGTAAAAGCCAAGGCCTGTCAGTTTCAGCTGCCTCGATCTGATTTGGTATACAAATACTCGAATCTGCAACAAAAATTATATAAATGTTTGTACATCTTTCTTTAATATTTTGTATATTTTTTACCAATTATAGAGAAAAACACCTGGATATACAATAATTTCCCCTCAAATCAAAACACCATAAAACCACATTCATTAAACACTATATTAGATAGACTGAACACCACATTACATTGAATAATTAAGATATCTCAGCTTATTATTACCAAAATGTTTTGTCCACTGAGTTCTAGATGTTCACTGCAGCAAGAACATAAAACCTTGACAGTTGATGTAACTATCAAAGTGATCATGAAGAAGTGAACATGTAAGTCATGTAAATATTTGGCTAATATGATATCATGTATCCTCTAAATTTTGCAAGTTTTGAAATTACATTGCGCCTAGCATTTTAACTAAACCATGAAAATGATTGAAATTCTAAGCTTAGCCATGTAATATCTCCGGTATAGTATATAAAGTTTAATCCACTTACCTGTAAGTTTATAGCTTCTGACAATTCTGGCATATTATATGTTCTTTTTCTTAAAAGACGGTATAAAAGCACCAAAGTATCTTGTCTCTACGAAAAATCATTTTAAGAACAATTTAAATCCTGGTGAAACGCATTTTTGTAGAATAGATTATACACAGTAGAGATTTAGTCTTGAAAAAAAGCACCTTTCTTTTGTACATTGAGAATGATTCGCTAGTGGAATTGGCATGTATTGCAGCATTTATAAAATAAAGTATTGGTGCTCTCCTAGTGCTGTATGTGCTCAGAACAATAATTGATATACATGTCTTAATATTTTTTGAGAATATTTTCTCATCATCATATTGAAAATACATGAGGGACATTACTTTCAGCTTAAACGTGAGCTGAAAGTGATACAAATCTCAGCAGAGAGTTGTCGATCATATTAGTTTTATATGTTTTACACTACCTTTAGGAGAAATATTATATCCTCATGACATAAATATTAACGTTTTCTAAAACACCTATATGATGAAAAGCTTAATATTTTAATTTAATGAAATAAAACAAAAACTACAACTTTGTTGTCAGTGATCAAAAGAATTTCCCTAATAACATTAGCTTTAAGTAAAGTCAGTGATAGTAATAATAATAATCAATATTTTGCTAAGATAATAAAGCATATTTATCAGATTGAATAATGAAAAATTATAACTGCATTATAGGCTGAATGCAGGTTGGTATAACCTTGAGTAGCTTTGCTACAATCGACAGTTGATGTTTTACGAACAGGGCTATATCATCAATGTAAGAACAAGTACCATCACAAATACAGTAACTTTCTTTTACTGCTTATTCCATCTTCGGATAGTATACTGGCACTCATCAGCAGCCTATCAAAATGAATGAAGCAGTCTTTTTTCTGATTTTAATAACTGGTGTCAATAAACTGATGGAAGCTTGGTTTTTACTAGGATGGGTGACCGCTTAACAACACCAGTGTTTTTTAATCAAAGAATGTTTTAGGTGTGTTTCAGGGACATTCTTTGAACCTTACACATGATTTGTGGAATGATCTCTGCTGTATGAGAGGCATTAGAATGTGTCTAAAGAATGTTTACATTCATTATGAAGATACCTCCTTTGCTTTGAGGGTTAAATGACTGTCTTTTTTCGTGTATGTATATTTTTACGATATGGGTTTGATTAAAATCTTACCTATCTAAATGGGGTTGAGTAAGTATTCTATAAAATAACTTACCTCACAATTGACTTTTTCAGAGGCGATACACATAGTAAGAAAATCAAGCGATAGAGCTGCAATAGTATAGAGTGATAAATATAAGGCAAGAAACAGCTCGGGATGATGACCAAGTTTTGCATCCCAGATTCCATTGGTTGCACACAGAAAATAAACAATCAAAGTAAGCCTTACAAAAATACTATCGCTGAAACTGAATAAGTAGGAGGAAAACGCTTGGTTTAGGTAAGTAAGCAAGTCCCCTGTTTTCCAGTGATTCTTAGTGAGACTTTCCAGCTCTTCATTTGTCATATATTTTTCTGACTTTCCATCTGATAGTATTAATAACCTATTGTTTATTTGTGAATATGACTCAAATGCAATTCTCAGAATCATCAGGATGAAGTATTTTACAAGAACTTCGACGAATATGGCATCAAAAACTGCCAAAGAGAAAATAGCGTTTTCGAATTTCGTTCTGCAAAATATAATGGAAATGGTAATATTTTCTCTTAAAATGTCGGTAGAAAACTGTGAAAGAAATATATTGTGCTATTATATTTTGAATTTTAGGAAAATGATTGTTTGAAAATATGTAATGGGGGTTTAACTAAGTTTAAGAAATAATATGTATGAATATTTTTTTTAATTTCATAAAATAGATTCTTCATTAAAAGGAAAATCAGTAAAGATTTATTTAAATAATTTTAACTTTTCTGTGGTGAGCATGCCTAGAAGTGGAATCTTACTATTCCATCAAATATTCAGGTATGTTTCTTCAAATACTATTATCAATATCCAGACATATAGTTAAATTACTCTCAATCTGTTTTGAACAGGTTTGAGTTATTTTTTTAAGTTTCAAAGTTTGAATGTGTTATTATCACTTAAAGCTAAAAACTATTGTTGCATACGAATTACCTGTGAATTCCACACATGAGGGAAATATTTATTAATTGCTGTATGATTAAGACTGCACTTCCCGTTTGAAGGCAGAAGTTCAGAAAAGAAGACGAACAGAAAGTCCTAATTTGGCTCCGCCTAAAGGCTGGTAACTGCCTGCCTAGCAGAAGGCATTTACAGACCAATTTAACGTTCTTCAATGTTACCAGTAGAGCTGTTGTGTGTGAAACTTGGTACATAGTTGTGATGAGCATGGTCAAATTTAGATATGGAGGAACCATCATTATCATGAAGGATAAGACCTGCAATCGCCATCCCGTCAAGAGAAATTGCACAATGACACCACACAGGAATTTACCTCTGGTTTTTATTTTGGACTCTGAAAGGAAAATTAGTGGTCATCAAAAACAGTTTGGTTTTTAAAATTCTGTAATTACTGCAGTAAATGAGTAAAAATACTTTGCTCTATTTTAAATTAAAAATACTTTGAAATTTTAGAAAAATGTTTTAGCTTAAGACAATTGAAAATGGGCCCATGCTAATTTTACTACATCGCAGCACACAGTTTTGAGTGAGTGCCCTACAGTTTTTTTTCAAGTTTTCAAGTTTCCTAAAATAGTTGGGGGGTTTTAGTGTCTAGAATCCTTCTGGGGACACTCCTGGTGCAATGGAATATGAATATGATCAATGTAATTGATGTTTGCACTGATGTTTGCACTGTAATTGATGTTGCACTTTAGTTGGGATCATTAATTAAAAAGCCCAGTGATCAATGCCAGAGGGGGGGGAATCAGCTTGTCAAAATGTTAACCAAACACCCAACAAATATTTGGTTGAATGGATTTCAAACTTCTAAAGAAGATCATATTTTATGTCAGAGAAATGTGGGAAGATTATTTAAACGACAGGATGCTGCTCCTTTAAGACATTTACAAACGGTAACTAGAGAGAACTGATTTTGATAATTTTTTGTTGAGATATGTTAAAATACTTACGCTTACTTCCTGAAAAGTCACTATCCTCAAACGAAATCGGGATTGCTCCACAGTATTGTAAGAGTGTTACAACAGTCATCAGTTTCATATTGACATAATTCTAAAATTGAATCTAGAATCCTGTGAAATCTATTTTCTTCGTCATGTTAATAAGAAATAAAATAATCTTTTCAAGGGTAGTAAACAATTATCTAGAACCCTCTCAGTTGTTATTGAGACTTTCTCCCAAAACATCCGATATTGTGATAATGACAAAATCTCTTTTGTAAGAACAATCAATAAAGGAATGGCGAACTTAAGCTGTTTGCAATATAAATAATTAAACATAACCAATAATAGAGCAATCTTTTTATCAATTTATAATTATCTTTGTTGACCATAAAATCATATATCATTAGACCAAGAACATTATTGTTATTGATTTTTGAAAACGCAGATTTTACATATAAGCGAATGATGAAATCATTTTAAATTAAAGTCATTTTTTGACTTTTTTTATGCAGTGGCTCATCTTGAATAAAGTCAAAGTAAGACTTCCCTCTTAAACTACAACTTCATCCTCCCAGTTTAAAAAACATTTTCAATGCACTATATTTTTTACGTAGTTTTTTTCTATAGGTGCTAAGTTAGATACAACTTTTGGGAAAATTAAGAAACAACATGTAATAAGGTATAACAGCTCATTTTATTAAAAGGAACATGTATTTTTAAGATATCCTTTTCTGCTTTTATTTATATCTTTCTTCACCTCGATGCAATTAAATTGGGTCCCAAGACAAATTGAAATAAACTACTGAAATAATTTAAACTGATTGAAAATAACAATAAACGACATCATTTGCATCACCATCTGAAAAATATAAAATAAAAATTATAAATAATTGGATTCCAAGAAATATAAGTATTTTTTAATACTGGTAACTGTGCAAACGACTACTTTTTTGTACTCCAATTTATTTTTTTAGAACGCAACAAGTGAAGAAAATACTAAGACCATGTTCTAAATGCTTATTTCCTAATTTTGTTTTGTCAAATAAATATTCATCGATTATCTATTTTACATCATCAACATCATCATCATCATCATCACCATCATCATCATCATCATCGGCATGCATCTGGTTTATATAATTCAGAGCGCAGAAAACAATCAACATATTTATTTTGTTTAAAATACTACTAACATACAAGGAAAATTTGTCAGTACATAGTGAAAGCCATTATATGAAATCAAGAAAGTTGAATTGTTTATAACTTTGAAAGGATGATTGGGAATAATTTAACTTAACATTAACATAAACGTGTTTAACTAACTTTTATAGGTTTAACTAAGGCCTGTATAATGTTAAAGCTCAGTAGTTATAATTAGATATTGTGTTTTAACAAAAAAGAATTTAAAGTGATCTTTCTATATCACAACAATAAATATTAAAAGTAAACTATAATATTTTTTCACCAGAGTACGATGTAATCACCTGTTTTACGAATGTTATATGTAAGCCGAAAATAGCTCTTTTCCGTCCTAGGGCCAAAAATATGTAGCCTTAGGGTTGTAAAGTCAGCTGATCTTTTATGTGCTTGAAACATCGTGTAAACATAGTCAGCTTTTCAGTATTGAATATATAAGAACGACTGACAAATCGGAAGCACGAAATTAGGCGGGTGGAAAAAACATTTTTCTCATCAAATTGTCCCTTAAAACTCGGTTAAAAAGAGTAAATTGAGTTGTTTTTGTTTAGCTGTCAAAATTTTGTTGTTTTTATAGTATATTACGTTACTAGGCCGGAATGCACTGGTTTACCGGACGAGTCGAGTGTGTTGGATTTTAATTTTCATTCTTATCGTACTCCTTGCATAAACCTCTAGGTTTCTCAGTTCTTCAAATCTAACCTACAATAAACAACAAACATTTGCTACTGCTGCCAGTGCTGCCACTACATTCCCCTAAAAAGTAACTATAAACATGCATGCATTAAACGTCGATTTGCTACAAATCAGCTATTTGTTTACTTCCGTTTCCTGTAATCGTAGTCCGGAAACCTTCCAGTCTCAAAAAAGTTCAAAAAGGAACAGAAAACAGATGTTTCTGTGTCAGTATGAAGTAAACATATTTCTATTCCTCGATCAACATACATTATACACAGAACGTATCAGGTTCATTCTATTTATAGTTACCCAGGGATGAAATAAAATTAATGGTAAAGAATGAGGAAGAGACAAAAATAATTGTTACCCAGGGCTTTTTTTCGATAATATGACTGATTGACCACCCAAACAAAATGTTAAGCGCGAATTTCGTCACTCAGTGCCTAATTCGGTGCCCCCGATTTTTGAGGATAATTATTGTATTTTAGACGTGGTTAGCAAACAACTATTACATTTAGTGTGGACCTTGAAGTTTTGTCTTTTTTACTGGTGATTTATTTGTCATTGTGTTGAGTAATACGGTGAAAAATAGCGTTAGCACATCGACCGAAAGATGTTTCAGCTCTCGATAATTTTGAATTCTCAAACTTCGTTTTGAATTTGGACAATGATCTCGAGCCCGCATAACCACCTCATTTTTGGATCTAGGTGCGAAATATACTATTATGAAATCAAAATTCTTACTCCATAAAAGAGTGGTTTGGTGATATCGAATAATTCATAACCTGCAAGTTTTAACTGCCTAGACTTGATTTGGAACATGAACGCTCGGATCTGAAAGATACAAAGATTAAATAAATATTATGTTATGTTAGCCACGGACAATTTTGCACAATAAAATACAGGGTGTTTTTTTTCAAACGCAACCCAAACTTTATTTTAGCAGTGAAGGATTATGTCCCCCAAAGATCCCCGGATTTGACCACACTATATTATTTTCTTTGGAGATAAATAAAAAGTAAGGTCTACGAAAACAATTCACAGGATATTCAGCACCTCAAAACAAACAAAACAAACTTAATGCAATAAGTTCAACATTAAAAAAACCTAGGTACCATTGTTATATGAGGTACCTTGCAACACGTGTTCGGGAATGTGATGCAGAGAGCACAACTTTTTTTAACACCAATGGCGGATTGTTTGGACACATAATGTAAACTAAATGTGATCAAACTTAAATAATAGGCTGTATAAAATGTAAAGATAAAAAACAATACTCTCAATTTTATATGTGAATTATTCAATCTTAAAAATGGGTTGCGCCTTAAAAAAGAACACCCTGAATAATATTTGATTGCTTCAACTACTAGACTACAGAAATCACGGTTCAGAATAAAGTTATGGAATATGATATAATCTGACTATGTTTCTGATTGATGAAATTGAAAAAAGGCTATCTGGCAACACATGATAGTGTAAAATCTGTTCACATTGAAAAATCAATCCCATATAGAAAATGGAAAACGGTTGAAAGTTCAATCCATCAATTCCAAACTCCCAATTTTGTCATTGGGCTGACGCATTTGTCATTCATGACGATTTCTATGAGAAATTTGGCTATTATGAAACAACCAACTATTAATTATTATCATCAATAATAAATAATAAATTTCAAACTATGGTATGAATACCTTAACAGTCATGCAGGTGTCGCGGTCTTCATAAGGTAATGAAAATAACAAAACTACTGGTAAGAAAATGTACCTGCGCATCTGTCTTGCTCATCATGTTATCAGACTTTTTTCTCAAAAGACGAAATAAAAGCACTTGTGTTTTATGTCTCTGTAAATTTAAATTGTAATTAAGTATCAGTAAATCACTGAACATTGTTGTTGCAAGCAAAACTGCAGCAGTAACTGTACTATATTGTAAATGGTTTAAGGTGGTTCGGTCCATGGTGTAAAGAAAAAAGAACTTTTTTCCTTACACCACGGTTCGGTCGACAATAATAATGAGATTTTTATTGCAATATATTATTGGGATTAACCTAAAGTTGAAAACAATATTTAAAATATTTTCCGGATATTTTAGTGTTTGTGGGCGCCCAAATTAGCCATTTTCATTAGTTTTTATACAAGTACTGATAAAGACACCAGTCAAATGTGAAATGTGAAATTTTGGATATTTATCAATCAAACTATCTAGGATAATGTCTTTTATGCCTCTAAAAAAATATGTCAAAAATCTAATTAAAAATATATAAATATCTTAGCCCATTTGGTTAGCTTATAATAAATTTTTGAATTTATTTCAAAGAAAAATATCAATCCTGGCAGGAAGTAACGTCAAGCGCAGTTTACGCTGCAAAACTCTGGGGATGTCTCTATCCTTTTGCAAAGTTTGCAAACGTTTTTCCCTAAAGGCAGCCACATAACCGTGATGGTATTGTTGAAAAAGTAATGCTAGAATTATAAAAGATAATTTTGTTTGTTTGTTTTGTTAAAAAACAGAAGGTATAAAAGAGATATTTCGAATTTTAAGTGTGATATTGAGTGATCAATAAGAAATCAAGTTATTACTGTAACCTGAACTAATTCATCAAAGGCTGCAATTAAAACACATGGTTATTGTTGAAATTTTATTTTGCATAGTAAGCGTGGATCAGAGATACGCCGGTCTAATAAAAACCAAACTAGCTAAGGTAAATCCAATCAAAGTCTGTCAGTAGGGGGAAAATGTTACTTACTATGGCATTTAAAAACAATCTGACACATATCATGAGATCGATCTCAAGCACATGATAATTTTCTGAATGGCCAATGCCGAAACTGCGCCTTTTGTTAATGTCCTGTGAAGTGATTGAGCTTTTAAAGGCAAGATTAATGATTAATTGATGGAGAATCGCACTGTTATAAACACACATATATAAAAAACCCTATTATGAATTGTGCGGTTTCGAATCCCGGCGTGTCTTAGTTAGGCTTGCGAATATGTGGCTCCGTTGGTAGGAGGACACACTTAAAATTAGCGGAGTTCGGCTGGGGTGGAAGTTGACGGCATTTGTACGGTCACATGTTTTGCTTCTTTTACGCCTGTATAGAGGAGGGGGTCACATGTTTTTCTTTTTTTCGACTGATTTAGCATTTTAGTGATAAAACTGGCCATTTGAAATGAACATAATCAAAAATGACTATCAAATAAACTAAACTTACCTCGGAGTTCACGTTTTCAGAGTAGATGCAAAAAAGAAGAAAATCAAACAACAGAGTGGCAATAGAGTAAAGAGATACGTACAAAGCAAAAAATAAAGTGGGATGTTCACCAAATGTTACGTTCCAAATTCCATCAGTTGCAAACACAAAATATACAAGCAAAGTAATTTTTGTAAAAGATGCACTACCAATTATGAATAAATAAAATGAAAACGCTTGGTTCAAGTTAATGTGCAGGTTTCCTGTTTCCCAGTGGTTTTTCACAATTCCTTTAAGTTCTTTAGTTTTAAGTTTTCTTGCTGCTTTTCCATCTGACAGCATTAATAAAAAATGATTCACTTGTGTGTAGGAAGCAAGTATGACTTCTAAAATAATTAGTACACAATAGTTCACCAAAACTTCAACAAAAATGGAATCAAAAATGGCCAGTGAAAGAAGAACTGCTTCTAGTTTTGTCCTAAAACAAATCAGATAGAAAATAATGTATATATTTATAATGTAAACCTATTTAGCTATTGTTGAAATCGATTAAAACCATAATGTACATGTACATGGATAATTGTTTTAAGTTTAATCATTATTTTAACCTATTAATTTCTATAATCCTTTCCTAATGGTAGTTTTAAAGATAATGCTTTATCCTAACTAATTCGAACCCGCACAAACATCGAGTCCTCCAAGGTTGTCTTCTAAAGCAGGAAATTCGTGTTTTTTCCAAAAACGTGTTCTAAAAAGGTAACTTGGGTGTCAGATATATGATTAACTGGAAACTACTAAAAAAACTGAATGAATAACAAGCTAGGTCTACTAAGTTCTGACCTTAATCTCATCAACAGCATTTAAAACTGAAAAATTTAAGACATTTAAGACCTTATTTGATATATAAAAAATGTCTTGTTATTTTTCCAGCAATATGTTCTGTTTGTTCAGTAATTTGATGAATTTTGAGAAACCTCTATACCTACCTTTTGTAATGTGGTAAAATTGGACCGTAGTATGAGATTTTTCTTTAAGCCTAAGCATAATATTATATAACCTACATAAAGCTACTGAGTACCTGATCAACCCAAAAGAATTGTAAATGTTGTTAAATTGTATTATGAGCAATACAGCAGTTCCAATGTGAAGGCAAAAGTTGAAAAAATTAAGAGAATAGAAAGTCCAACTTGCTTGGCTCATTTTACCGGAGGGTAGAACTTTTTTTCCTAATAGGACACATTTACAGATGTTTTTCAGGTTTTTCAGTGGCATTAGAAGAGCTGTAAAGTAAGATATTTGATATGTGGATGTGATTAGAAAGGTGAGTAACATCTGAGGGGGTGCAGCGATCATCAGGTGGTAAACAGAACTCATCCGCCACGCTGCTAGGCTACACTGTAGTGCGGTGCAACACAAAAACTTCCAACTGATCTTCACGTTCAAGCCTGGAAGAAAAAGATGGATCTAGTACTGAGTCCATAAAAGTTTTTTTTCTAAGTTACAGATGTCCATTCATAAAAAAATTCAAATTGAGATTCAAAGTGTTTTAAAATTGTAGACCAATTTCATCACGTTCAATTTTTGTATAAAACAAAATAATTACTTGATAACATTTTAATTGGTAAAATAAGTTAAAAGAATAACTACATATAAAAACCCAATTTAACTATTGTAAGGTGATATTTACAGTTGAAGGTGATATTTAACTGGAAATCAGTTACTACATCTTTTAGGTAATTTTCTATGAAATCATTAAGCATGAAAAAGTTACAAATTTATCTAATAAAAATATAAAAAAATTTAATTGAAAGTTCAATTTATAGTCTTGAAGATAAAAATGTCTCTTAATTGTAGGTGGTGGTTGTGAAGGAGCATGTAATATGTTCTCTTTAAGCATAAACACCTTGAACTTATAAAGTTTGCATGTAGCTATCCTCACGAAATGATAATTCTTTAAAAATAATCGTTCTTGCTCAATGATCGTAGTTAAAATTTCCTTCATATTGTTGCAAAAACTGTTATCGGAGGCCTCTTGGTAAGACCTAATAATAAGACCGTCACAATCATTCCTTTCATTCGACTTGTAACTTTTGATCCCAATGGGTTTTATTAAGGACATGTACAAGGGGCACACTTTCATTGGGAAGAGTTAACCAATTCGTTTTCGTTAACATCAATGAAATCAGCTCGAAATCAAATTTTTTTTATTCATTGCTTTATGTCTAGTGGTTACTGAGACATCGCTTGAAGTTTACACAAACGTTATGCCAATGATTTCCTCATTAAAAAGTGCCATTAAAATCAGTTAAAAACAAATAATTTTTTTTGAGTCATAGCTTTATGATCAATGGCCACTGAGACATAGTTTATGGTAAACATGGTACTTTATGCCAATTTTATCCTCAAATAAACCAAATTTTAATCTTCCTTACTGTTTAACATATATTAATAAAACTTGGTACGTGGCTTGTTTAAATCTCCCGTTTTTAATTACCTGTTGCAGCATCCTCCGTACTCTCACGTCCCTCGTTGTTCTTACGAAGAATATGTTTGCATGCTACATGGACATGCATTTGTTTGCTACATGGAAATGTATGTTCGTTACATGATATGGATATGCATTGAGAGTTTTGATCTGAGGCTTCATCTGAATAATTTGTTACATAATTTAAAATTCGCTGAGTATGCGTGTCTGCTGCAACTGGGGCAATTTTATGTTTGCTGGGCTTAAATGTATCACTTACCCTCCGAGGATGTTTCTTCATACAATACTGGAAATATGCCAAAGTATCGGAAAAAGAGGATCACAGTTTCCAACTTCATAATTATCAAAGACACAATATTTTATCAGATTAATATCATATAGCAATAAAACATAATATACTATGAAAATTATGAAACAAACTTCTACAAAATATATAAAATATTTCCATAAAATAATCACGATCCGCTGGAAGTAACAATACACATTACACTTTACACATCGGAGAAACAATAAACGTTAGAATTAATTTACTTATTTTTCCATTCAACATATTGATCCATCATTGTCTTCATTTGTTTGTATTTTATTTTCATAAATGTTGATGGGAAAGATAATAAGTGCCTCTTCCACTTTGTATTTTTGTTTTCTTTCAAAACCTCCAACCTGTCAAGCTTAACCTTCAATCAATCAAACTGAAAGCTACGTTTAATCCATTATTTAATATGATTTTTATTTATTGTATTTGCACGGTTTTAATAAAATAACAATTAAAAAACAAATGATAACGTAAAATTCATGACGCCTTGAAGGTCAAAACGCAGTCCTTTTTACGTTTCCGTATCACACCTAACTGAACAACGATTTAAGGCTGATTCAAAAACTTTTTGAAGATCGTTTTACGTTTGCAAGTTATCTACAGGTCTATAGATTTTTTTTACTTATTAGTTTGAAAAATCTTAAAAGTGTTCGCGTTTATTATTTTACTTGGAAGTGTATCCGATCACAGATTCTTTTTCTATGTCATCCTTTGAAATCTACAGACCGTTTTTTAAGTAGTAGGTTGGATGTAAAAAACGCATTTGTTAGGATTCGGTAAAAAGTTAATTTTTGACTAAGCAATCCATTTTACGTTTCGTTCTCGATTATTTAGATAAAGGTGGGCATTTTGACAAAATATAATACAGTAAAACAACAACAATTAAAAAACGGAATTTTTTTGAAGTTTACCTTGGACGAAAACGAAAATGTCTGTAGATTATATTACTTTACCCTCTCAAAGCCACTATTATTTATATGTTATTTTCCTATAAAGGACATACAATAATCAGTAGATAAATTAATTAATTTCACTTAATCTAAATGTTTCAAATATTGTTGTATTATTTTATTTTAGTTGCTAAGAAACAATTAAAATTTGAACGTTTGTTCAGTACTTCATTCGTAGAGCTTGAGAAATTTTGCTTATATCAGTAAAAATCTAAGTAAAATATCTCAAACAGACAAAACATGAATGAAAACAATGTTGAGAAGTTGATTTGCAGCTGACACGATTCAAAATGAGTACAGTAAGTCAGTGGAGTTTCATGTTTACTTGTACTTCTGGTTCTGACTTACCTTTTAAAGGAAAACTTTTTCCGAGAGAATCTCCTTGACTTGTGTGAGTGTTTTACTGTCCGAGGCTGCTAATATATGAGTGTTAGAGTAGACAAGTATATTATAAAGTTGATTTTGAGAGTTGTTAAGTTTTTGTTAAACTTGACTAATGCCAATCCAAACATTGGACTAACGGTCGCGGTAGGCCACGTTATTTGACGTGGCCTATAAATAAATATTGTCTGGACTAAACAACTAAAAAAAGAGTACCTGGTGGACCGAGCCTTGCTCGGTGTTATTTCATGTTTACCAGTTCATCCAGTTTCTATAAAATATTTCATTGTCATAAAATTGATAAGTAGAAACCTTTTTTATTGCTCCATGGACTCTTCATCCCATTTGCTGTCTTTCCCTTGATGACTGTAAATTCCAAACAGCTGTTATGATTACTTCATTTGTTTACACTTTCCTTGTTTATTTTCGTTGCTATCACGGCAACCCATAAGGCCAATGTTAAAATTTTACAACTTTAAAATTCGATTTATTACGTTTTATATTTTCTCTACCCAAGTAATCTGCATAAAAGACGTTTTTAGTCATAAATTACTTATTTCCAGACTTTGAAGGAAATCCTCGGAGCCGTTTTAGAGATAATTGTGCAAGCAAGCAAGCAAGCATACAAGCATACAAGCATACAAGCATACAAGCATACAGGCATACAAGCATACAAGATAACATTGCTCATATAAGAGTATAGGATTGACCCTCTTTAAAATACAATTTCAATATTCGGTAGTCTCAAAGCACACAGAAGGTGAAATGCCACTATACAACATGTTTTAATTTGAAATAAACTGTATTTTAACTTTTCGAGGCTAAGCAAATGCTATACATGGAATTGGGCTTTTTTGCTGGTGCATTTGCCAAAAACCTCTTTGCATCATACTATGAAAGTGCGTTACAGTTCGTATAAAAGTGAAACCAACCAGAGATCGCCATCTGGTCAAAATTTAACCAGAAAATATGTAGGTTTTCACTCCTTACTACAATAAAAACATGTTACCGAATGTGTTCAAATTTCGTAACCAACATAGCAATTGGCAACCCGTAAGGCCCACATAAAATCTTCAAAATTTTGTAATTAATTTCCCTGCAATTTCTCAAAAACCTAGTCTCACTAAATTTTGATGTTATTGCACATATGTACAGGAAAATATTATATTACTATCGGTGTGCTTAGATTTTTTCAACAATTCATACGAGCTGAGAAAAAAGTATTCAAAAAACATGTTAGCCTCTACTGTAATATTCAATAAAATATAATATTACAGTCACAAAAACAGGGTTTCTACATCTATGATGGAAAACCGATAATATTGTCACAACTGTCCGTAAATTCAACAAATGAATGATCGTAATAAATTTCCCAAATATAGAGGGAAATCTATGCAGAAAGCGGTTGTAAAAGTTCCTCAGAAAATAACGATGGTACAAAACCCACAAACATATTTAACTAATTTATATCCCATTACCGTCCCATAAATAACTGGAAGCTGCCCGCTGGCTCCAGATTGGACGGAGTGGGCGCAACTTAAACACGGGGTTTCCAAATCGCCACCGTAGGCCCGTGATCAGTGATTTATATCATGAGACAATGTTACAAAAATGTTGTTGTCCAATTAAAAAGCAGTAGAAACGTCTTTAAATAATTAATATTCACATCATTAACACGCAGCTTATTCAGAACATAGTCCAACATGCCATCCTAATGACTGAAACAAAAGAATAATTAAAAGAAACCCTTCACTAAGATTTGGTCAAAAGTGTTGGCAAATTGTTAAGCCAGTTCAAAGGCATCCCTGCACTTCACTAAAGAATATTAGAGTGGTTTCTTACATTATTGTTACTGCATTGTCATCTCAACTGGTAAACAGGCTTTTATAACGTATGTGTTATAGAAAAAAATTAGAAGAACACCGTTAGAAAGGTGTTTCTTGTAAATTTTGGGATTTCGCAACTTAATTGTTAGGATATATAAGGCATTTTTAAATAACGTAATACTTCTCAACATTCGTCCTTATGGGCTACTAAGTTCTAACGAACCAAACAACTGTCTTTTTCTAGTCACAGGATGTTTACCGTACATATTTAGGATGGTAGGCATGTAAATCAAGGTGAATGACGCTTCATATTTTCTTAACCAATCCATGCACGCGTGAAATAAAATAAACAATCTTTTATATTATGATCGATTAAAAAATAAACTATTCTAAATAAAATAATCTATATATTAATACGCAAGCGGTTTTCTTTTCACAGTCCAACCGCAATAACGGCTGGACGGATTTTAACGTTTGAGGTGTCAAATTAAAGGGATTGTTATGTAGATTTGTCATCAAGTCTCAGAATTTTAAAAAAGGGCGTCACTAAAGTACAGTAAAGGGCTGAAGTTACGGAACAGTAGCGCTATTCATGGACATTGAAGCAAGCTCAGTTTACTTTGTTTACAAACTGAACATATGGCCAAGCTCTGAAATAAACCACAGACTGCAGCAATTATAATTAATTTTTTTGAAAAGAGCAGTTTAATATTTACAGCTGGTTTGGCTTTGGTTTCAACAGTTTTCTTTTTTAAACGATTTAATATCCTAATTTACGTTAAGTTATGAAGTTTTGAAAGCTCTTAAACTTCGCAGTTCCCAATTTTACAATGTAGTTTACGATATCTCATAGTGTTTTTTGAAGTTATATTAACCTGAGCAAATCTATTTTTGGATTTGGTGCATTTATAATGCCACCAATAAGGAGAAGACGAACATTGACTGGTCGGAGGAGTCGGAAAGAATACGATCGCAACCGCAGGCCTCACCCTCCCGATGTAACATTTGATGCTTCTTCCAACCTCAAACCAATGAACTAAAAATGCTTTCATTGTGGTGGGTTGCATTTCAAGAATGAAAAGACTGGTAGAGATAATGCGTCGTTTACGCGTTTTTGCCACAAAGGAAAGGTAGCCTAAAGACAGCCGTTCCCTACAATATCTGTTTTGGCGAAAATTATCAATAAGGTGCAGAGGCAATCCCTAAACAAAGAAAGTCATTGCTCACGGCGCCAGTGTTTGCTCTCGATCAGCTACATGTTGCTGTAAGCAGAGCTTGATCTTTTGCCGTGTAAGAATATACATTAAAAAAAGAGGACATGGGGAAATGAAGGTGTCCCTTAAAAATCGTTTACATTTACCGGAAACTCCTGCAGTAGATCAATTTAACATTAATGGGTGGCGGGTTTCAGTAGTTAAGCCATAATTTTCTTAATGAATTTAGCCCTTTGATTAAACTTTAAAAGTAAATGAGTAGGCTGATTATTCTTCATTCTTTTACTATATGACTTTTGCTCGATTTCGAGCTACGTGTTATCTAGTCAATTAATATAATACGCTAAAAAAATTATGAAATTCTACTGCATTGTGAATTAGTTTGGATTGAATAGTTTTCATCTGACTAGTTTATAGGGAAATACAAAACATAAACTAAAAGCTCTAAATATTTATCAACAATATAGACTGATCTATATCACTCAAATATATCAACAATAGATACTGAAATAAACGATATGATCGAACTATTATTCAACTGAAATTCAAAACTACTAAACATGTTAACAGAATTAAAAACCATATCTCCTTAAAATTCTTAGTTTTTTGTCTATATATTGTTTACTGGATGTAAATAATACACGTCTAATAACACTTAAAAATATATTTGCACTAATAGGGTTAGTGCACCAGTGAATGACCGGTTAAGGACGATGTCTCATATTAATTTGACATTACTCCCTTATTTCTTAGTCACAGTTACACATTTTACAATAGAAAGCTCATTTATCCTTTAAGGATTGTTTAATATTAGTTAAATACGTTACTTAATGAGAATACTGACTGTAAATATTAACTAAAAGACAACTATGTCACTGCTCCAATAAATGACCGGGACTGCACCAGAGAATGACCGATCTTGCACCAGTGAATGACCGGTCTGTTTTGGCTGAATAACTGTCAAAAAATTGAAAAATCAGCTGAGAGTAAATATCATAGCTAGTAACTGACTGATCATGTCCCAGTGAATGACCGCGAAGTTTTTCCCCAGTCATTCACTGGTTTTTGCCCTAGTTACGTTCCAATTTATGACCACTCTCAGTAATAATTAACTATCACGTACAGAGCAGTAAAATTTATTTTAAATTGTAGGATAGTATGTTAAATACTGTTTAATTATAACACATTAACTACGGAATTAATGTAAATCCAGCTAAGCCTTACATGGATAGTCACTATATCAGGAAACATCAAAATCGAAGATAATGGGACACTCAATATTAAATACGGTAAAAAAGTATTTTCGACATAAACAATTTTAACCAATGAAAGATTATTGTTGAAAAATATTCCAAGGCTGATTTTATGCTTATTTTTAATTGACTAGCCTAAAAAACATGCTTAATACAGGGCGTTTTAAGCAAAACGGTCATTCACTGGGGGGTGGTCATTCACTGGTGCACCCACCCTACTGGATTTACATACAAGATGGTAAATATATAGTAGTTGGTGGAAAATGGCGATCGATTCCGATTGGTCACACCGCACCAACCATCATCAGGCCCAATAAGAGACTCTCATTCTACAGTCTCATTCAGAGTATCTCATTGGGCCTGATGATAATTGGTGAGACCAATCGTACTCGATCGCCATTTTCTACCATTTGTATACATGTACAATCTTGTAAGTAAATACTGATGTAAATTAATAAATCAAAGAATAAAACAATTATTTTAGTTGAGTTTTATTTCAGACATAATAATCTTAGCTAACAGAATATCAACAAAAACAAATAACACTTGATTATGTGCTATAAAATAATTAATAATAAATACAGACAATAAGGACATTCATATATAACACGTTCCTTTTTTACAAATTTAAACGCTTGGGTGGACATCTATTTCTTCTACAGCGTCTTTCTACATCGGTTGTTGCAATTGCCTCATTTCCATTTTCTTGCTTATCTTTTTGCTCTTCTCTTCCTCCTTTTCGTTTCTTTAATGAATAATGTTTCTACGAATAACTCTATCATCTTTTTCCATCCTTATCAGGTAAGACCGAGGTTGTAAGAGTTTCTTTTCCACAGTCCCTTTCTCCCAACTGGAATCATTTACATTTTGTACCCATACTCTTTCACCTTCTTCATAAGATACTTCGTGTTTTCTTGATTAACTGTTATAATAAATCGTTCGTTTGTACTGATTTTCTTTCATCTTATCGTACACTTCATCATTAACAATTCTAGGCTTTAACTTTTGTTTTTGTACTGGAAGTTTAGATCGAAGATTTCTGATCATGAGAAGTTGTGCTGGTGATACATTCCAACTTGCTAGTGGAGTATTTCTGTAGTTCAACAGTTTGCATTAAAAACGCCCGATACTTGTTATAATGGAGTTTGTTTTCATTTCAAGATTTCTCCACCGCGAATTTGAATGTTGTTGGGGCCCGCGCCGCCCGGCCGGTCCGCCCACGGTTTCCGGTCCTGGCCCGGTCATAACTCAATTTCCGATTGGCGCGGCCGCTGGCGGGCTGCTACCGATCGCCCCTCGTCACCCGCGGCTCCGGCGACTGTGACTACTGACTGCTGACTACTGACTAGTGTAGTGACTGCTGGCCACTGACTACTGACTAGTATAGTGACTGCTGACTACTGACTAGTATACTGACTGCTAAGTAGCCTACTGACTGCTGAGTACTGACCATACTGACTAGTATACTGACTGCTGAGTGCTGACTGCTGATTAGTATAGTGACTGCTGACCACTGACTGCTGAGTACTGACTACTGACTGCTGACTAGTAAACTGATTGCTGACTACTGACTGCTGACTAGTATACTGACTGCTGAGTGCTGACTGCTGACTAGTATAGTGGCTGCTGACCACTGACTGCTGAGTACTGACCATAATGACTAGTATACTGACTGCTGAGTGCTGAATGCTGAGTGCTGACTGCTAACTAGTATAGTGACTGCTGACCACTGACTGCTGACTAGTAAACTGACTGCTGACTACTGACTGCTGACTAGTATACTGATTGCTGAGTGCTGACTGCTGACTACTGACTGCTGACTAGTAAACTGACTGCTGACTACTGACTGCTGACTACTGACTACTGACTGCTGACTAGTATACTGACTGCTGACTACTGACTGCTGACTAGTATACTGACTGCTGAGTACTGACCATACTGACTAGTATACTGACTGCTGAGTGCTGACTGCTGATTAGTATAGTGACTGCTGACCACTGACTGCTGAGCACTGACTACTGACTGCTGACTAGTAAACTGACTGCTGACTACTGACTGCTGACTAGTATACTGACTGCTGAGTGCTAACTGCTGCCTAGTATAGTGACTGCTGACCACTGACTGCTGAGTACTGACTACTGACTGCTGACTGCTGACTAGTAAACTGACTGCTGACTACTAACTACTGACTGCTGACTAGTAAACTGACTGCTGACTATTGACTGCTGACTAGTGTACTGACTGCTGACCTCTGACTACTGACTAGTTTACTGACTGCTGACCATTGACTACAGACCAGATACTGACTGCTGACTAGTATACTGACTGCTGACCACTGACTACTGACTAGTTTACTGACTGCTGACTAGTACACTGACTGCTGTCCATTGACTACTGACTGCTGACTAGTATTTCATTCATTATTTTGTAATTTGTACTCTGTATAATTTATTGCACAGTATATTAGTAGTTTATTGCAGCAGTAGTCTTGATTTTATTGCATGTATTATCATTAGCATATTTGAAATGTTTAAACTAACATTAAGTAATTCTGGAAATTATTTTGTACTCTATTGTAAAATGACTGTTGTCGTGGAAAGAATAAAATAAATAAATAAATATACTGATTTGGATTTTTGCGGACATTTGCCATCACGGATTAGTAAAAAACACTACTATCAAAAACATGACTACTGTCTTCTGACTAGTATTCTGACTGCAGACTACTGACTGCTGACTAGTATACTTACTGCTGACTACTGTTTTCTAACAAGTATACCGACTACTGACTAGTATACTGACTGCTGAGTACTGACTGCTGACTAGTATACTGTCTTCTGACTAGTATACTGACTAGTATACTGTATACTGATTCCTGACTAGTATACTGCCTACTGACTAGGGTACTGTCTACTGTTTACTGACTAGTAGACTCAATTGTCAGCAGACTAGTATACTGTATACTAATTACTGACAAGTATACTGGCTGTTGACTACTGAATAGTATATACTGACTGCTGACTAGTACAATGAACACTGTCTACTGACTAATATATTTACTACTGACTAGTATACTCAGTAGTCAGCAGTCAATTACTCACTACTAACACTGACACGCGCACTAACACTGACTACACATACAGAATATATTTTGAAAGCGAATACCCAAAGCAACACTCTGAATTATACGCACTATTTACGTGTGTTGCTCGTGTGTCACCCCAGTATTTTTGGGTGTAATCGTAGCCAGTTCTATCGTTGACGATTACGGTCTAATAACTACTGACTAGCATACTGACTTCTGCCTAGCATACTGACTAGTTAGTCTGCTCACTACACTCTAGCATACTGACTATTGATACTGTTTTTAATTTGAATTTTTGCGGACATTTGCCATCACTGATTAGTAAAAAACAGTGATGGCAAATGTCCGCACAAATCCAGATCAAAATATAAAATCATGCATCATCACCAACAATGAATTTCAAACAAAGAAGGATACTGACTAGTATACTGTCTGCTGACTACTGACTAATGCCTAGCATACTGAATATTGACTATTGGCGGTTGATTATTGACTACTGAATACTGATATTGGCTGCTACTGCTACTGACACTGACTGCGGACCACGGCTGACTACGGACGACTGATTGACAATGGTACTGACACCGATTACTTACTTCTGATACAGAGACTAAATTACTAGCATTAACACTATTGACTAATGAATATTGACCACTGCCACTGACTGCTGACTACTGACACTGGCACTGGCACTGGCATTGGAACAGACTCTGACACTGACTCTAACATTGACAGCTGACATTACCTGCTGACAAACTACTGACACAGACTTCTGACATTTACTTCTGACACATTACACTGCCTACTGACACTGACCTCTGACTAATGATTACTGACTACTGCCGACTGACACTGACTACTTTTTACTGGCTCTTTACTGGCTTGGGCTTGGCTGGCAGGGTCGGTGACTGAGGGTGATGTTCCTGTTAGTAACCAACAAAATTAGTTCCTGAACCCTACGACTTTACTCGGCATTAAATAACTATGTAAACCTTTGAGGTAAAGATTCTATCATAATATATTGGCTAACGTAATCATCCAATTTATAGAGACAAATAGTATTCGCATTTAATTTCCAAGAGATACAGGGTATTTTTTTCACGACATTATATTTGAGTTTAGTTTTTATTCATTGCTTCAATAATACATAAAACTGCATTTGTTTGAATTCTGTTGTTATTACATAACTGTAATAACAACCCATAAAGCCCATGATTTTTCGTATATTTAAAATTCATTTTTCTACAATTTTCAAAAGCTATATTGAATTAAAGAGGAATTTTTCAAGCCTACATGTGCTCTGATTTTTGCTGCGATCGCAAAAATCATGCTTGGTCTAAATCATTGACTTTTTATTGATAGTCAATGGTTTAAACTTAGAGGATTAAGTTGAAACTTGCAAATAAATGGCGCAAAGATTGCTGGTTTTATATAATCTGATTACAAAGTTTCTATGAAGAAGTTTATTTTGAAGAGGGGTTTAATATTCTTTACTTGCATTACTTTTAATTTTGATTCATTGAAATTTTCTTATTTCAAAATTTTAAAATTAGACTGTAAGTGTCATTACAGTCTAACATTGAAAAATTGAAAGTCTACAGACAAAGCCATGAATATTGTTGTAAGGCACCTACAACCGAAGAGGAACATTCATGACTGATTACAAATCCATATTAGTATTATAATATTCAAAGTCGTAAATATTATTTTAAAGGAAAGCCATGGTTACACTATCAGTCGTAACAAAGTCTATTTACATTGCCACTATAACAAAATCAGCCCTGAGAAAAAATCCTGAGCGTTGTTACTGGATTCTATTGCTATTGAGGTTGTGGACTATTATTCCATTAATAATCAAGCGTTCTACAGGTATTATACACAGCAAGATGCGCAATAGACCAGCCAATTAGAAAGTGGTGTTCAAGAGTTTCCCAAATGACGCCACTGCTGGATCTCAATCCTGATTGGCTGAAATCTCTACGGTTCAGTGTACAATTATATAGTAAAATCAACTCGCTTCACTCGCTGGGGGCTCCGCCCCCAGGCCCCCGTTTGTGTTCCCTGCAGTTGAACAATACCCAATATTGAAGGACCCCAATAGGGCATTAATTGCCAGTGTCAAGGGCGCCCGCAGGATATTTTCTCAGGGGGGGCAAACAGTTATTTTTTCCTGGGGTTTAATTGGGGTGTGGAAAATATACCGGTATCTTTTATAGGGCCCGCAGCCCTCTTCTGGAGAAACAGTAAGATAAAAGAACTTGAAATAGTAGTTTTCATTACTAGGAGCGAAAGTGGCTCTTTTTGGTACGAGATCGTAATTTTCAGGCGAGGCGCAGCCGAGCTTGGAAATGCGATCGAGTACCAAGGAGACACTTTTGCTCCGTGTGATGAACAACTATTTTCATCATTATGTAAAATAACCATTTAATCGTTAAAAAATTAGACTACATAATTTTGAGGTTATCCAAAATAGTCATCGTCATTTACACATATGTTAGTTGTTTACAAACACAAGTTAAGAAATCGTTCAACCTTTCTAACGTAACATAAACAAATTTTGACATTAGAGTACGGCAAAATTTACCATATGTTTTTTCAGTACTCCTATTCGAAGTGATCCAAAAACGATCATTTTGCGTACGATTTAGAGAACTAAAAACGGCTGTTTTTGGGACAGTATGATGAAAACGTATTTTTGGCTGTCTAAAAACCAGAGTTACCTTTCAAAAACATTTCAAACATACTTATTTGTTTCTTCAATCAGCATGATACCAATTTTTAGTTTGTTTGTAAATTTAATTTAAAAGTCTCAAGTTCTTTACTTTTGTAATTTTTTTACTCATCTATGAAAAATAATAATTCTTTCAGTGGGATTCAATTACATCCTTAATTAGTTTAGTAAACTGGATCAATAGGCAAAACCAGTGTCATTGCAAAATTTTAGCCGACCATTATGTGGCCAATAATATGAACAATCATCACTGTCACGCCTTCTAGCAAGGTATTTCCGTCGATTAACCGCTACTAGTTAATATATACGATTGGTTTTCACACACGATTGCGAGTTCGCAATGGTACATTTTTGTCGTTTATCAGCGATCGGCAAATACCGCCGATCGCGAGTTTCGAAAAGCAACTTCGGCCGTTTATTCATAATCGGCAAATACGCGGCTGTTCGCGAATTTCGCAAAGCTAGATTCTCCTTTTTGTTCGCGATCGGCAAATACGCGCGACCGTTTTCAACGGCCGATCGCAAGTTTCATAAAGCTACATCGGCCGTTTATCCGCGATCGGGAGATACACACTAGCGTATTTCGTGGACGTTCGCGAATAGCAGCATAAAGCTATTTCTGCCGTTTATCCGCGACTGGCAAATACACGCGTGGGTTTAGTGGCCGATCACAAGGTTTGCTGTTGTAAAGTAAAATCTAAAGGTCTGTAAATTAAATGTAACACATGTTATGAAACAACATGTGATAATTAATCAATATAGATGAAGGAAGTTTTTGTTTTGTTTAAGGAATGAGATTTTTAAAAGTTATATGTTTCTATCAGTTCCTAATTAAATGTTAATAAAATAATTAAAAGTATTAATTTGTGTGATTATGAAAACTTGGCGACGAAATGGTGATAACCATAGTGAGAGAAATTGTAAACCAGTGATGTAAAATATTGAGTAAATACAAGTTTATTTCTTGGTAAACAAAAAAAGAATTATGGCTGCCAAACCAATAATAGGTAAGTTGTCTGAGTTTGACCCGGAGGTTGAATCATTCGAAAACTTTTCTGAAAGACTTGAGAATTTCTTTATGGTCAATGCTATTAATGACACTGATAAAAAGGGCTATTTCATATCATTAATGGGTCCTAAAATGTACGGAACATTAAACAATCTGTTAATTCCTGCAGTTCCTAAAGATAAAAGTTTTAATGAATTGTTGACTGTTCTGAAATCACATTATGCTCCCAAGAAAAATGTTATTTACGAAAGGTTTGTATTTAATAAAAGGAATCAGAAGGAGAATGAATCAATTTCTGATTATAGCGTTGAACTCAGGAAGTTGGCTACAACTTGTAAATTTGATTCATTTTTGGATCAAGCACTCAGAGACAGATTTTTGTGTGGGTTAAGATCTACTCATATTCAAAGTAAACTTTTATCAGAGGGGGAAAAACTGACGTTTGATAAAGCCATTGAGGGTGCCTTGTTAATAGAAAATGCTGATCATAATATAAGGTCTCTACATACTGAAAGTTTCCAGCATTCTGGTGATATTAGTTTAGTAAGGGGGAAGCCTAAGAAGTTCATGTCGAATACTAGATCCAAATCTTGTTTTCGTTGTGGTAAGGATCATGACGGTAGAAGCTGCCCTTACAAAGAATATAGTTGTAATTTATGTAAGCGCAAGGGACATTTGTTTGTGATGTGTTCTCAAAACAAAAATAGGCAAGGTCAAGTAAATCATAGACATGATTCCAGAGTGAATTTCTGTGGAGGAGAGGGTGATCAAGAAGAGGATCGCTCACCAGAGGATGATAAGTTTATTACGAAGGATTTGGAGTTGTTTACTATAGCTTATTCGAATGATAAAAGTAGGTCTAATAATTTTGTTGCAAATATGGTTATAAATGATGTTCCATTACAGATGGTAATAGACACAGGTGCTGTTGTTAGTGTTTTACCGGACACAGTTTATTTTGAAAAATTTCAGAAATCTGTTCCGCAGCTGAAAAAAAGTAAGTTATGTTTAAAAACATATACTGGTGAAAAGATAAACGTTTTGGGAGAGTTTCAGGCCAGTGTATACAACATCGATGGAAAAAGAAAATGTTTGCCTTTAGTAGTAGTTCAAAGCTCAACGGCTAATCAACCAGCACTCATGGGAAGAAACTGGATGGAAGCTATAAAGCTTGATTGGAATAAGGTTACGAAAGGAGGATACAATTCTACTCTCAATGAAGTAAACGGTAAGACGGTTCAGAATTCTAGTCTAAGCGTAGAAGAGTTGAAGAAGCAATATTCTAGTATATTTGAAACATCTTTTGGGGAAATTAAAAACGTAGAAGTTGAATTAGTACTTAAGGAAAATGTCACTCCTGTGTTCTGCAAACCGCATAGTGTGCCATTTTCGTTACGTCCAGCAGTGGAAAGAGAATTGAATAATTTAGTAAATAATGGTGTTATCTACCCTGTGACACAAACTGAATGGAGCACACCTATTGTTGTAGTTCCAAAAAAGGACAATTCAGTAAGAATTTGTGGTAATTATAAAATCACACTGAATCAGGTTATCAGAACGGACCACTATCCATTGCCTAACCCGGATGAAATTTTTGCTCAAATTTCAGGTGCAAAATATTTTTGTAAGCTTGATTTGGCTTCAGCTTACAATCAGGTTAAGGTTAAGAAATCTTCACAGCCCTTGCTGACTATAAATACTTTCAAGGGATTATATCGATATACACGTTTACCTTTTGGGATTTCAAGTGCGGGTCCATTGTTTCAATCTGTGATGGACAAAATTCTGTCAGGAATAAATAACACTTTTTGCTACCTTGATGACATTCTGTTAGTTGCTCGAACTCAAGAAGAAATGGTAAGCTTGGTTCATAGGGTGTTGACTAGGCTAAGTGAATATGGGGTTAAATTGAATGAAGCAAAAAGTGAGTTTTTCAAGACAAAAGTTTCATTTTTGGGACATCTTCTGGATGGAAGTGGAATTCATCCTAGTCCAGATTTGACTAAAGCTATTGTTACGGCTCCTAGGCCTAAAGACATCACACAGTTGCGTTCTTTCCTTGGGTTATTGAACTATTATGGTAAATTTTTACCAAATTTGTCGTCTTTACTCTATCCTCTTCATCGGTTGCTTAATAAAGGAGTAAAATGGGTATGGGATACTCAGTGTGAGGAATCTTTTAAGAAGAGTAAAAATCTGTTAGTGCAAATTAATGTGTTGATGCCTTTTGACCAAAATTTGGAACTTTTGGTGACTTGTGATAGTTCACAATATGGAGTTGGAGCCGTAATGGCTCATGTGTTGCCAGATGGTTCAGAAAGGCCTATCGCCTTTGCGTCCAGAACTTTGTCAAAATGTGAAATGAAGTATGCACAAGTAGAAAGAGAAGCTCTGGCAATAATTTTTGCAGTAAAAAAATTTCATATATTTCTATATGGTCGTAGATTTACGTTAGTGACTGACCACAAAGCTTTAACTTTTATATTAGGTCCCACTAAAGCAGTACCTACGTTATCAGCTGCTCGCATACAAAGATGGGCGCTGATTCTTGCGGCTTATCAATACGATCTTGTCTATCGAAAAGGGTCGGATATATCAAATGCTGATGCACTTTCCCGTTTGCCCTGTAATGAAGTAACAGCTGAAGATGCTGATGCAATTTCCCGTTTGCCCTGTGATGATGTAACAGCTGAAGCTGAAGAAATAAATTTCTTCTCTAGCACATACAGTTTACCTATTACCTACAAAGAGATAGGTTTAGCAATAAAATGTGATCCAGTTTTATCAAGGGCCCTTGAATATACGCTATATGGGTGGCCTAGTCATGTAAGTGATGATTTAAAGCCATTTTCAGATAAAGTTCATCAGCTGTCTGTTGAACAAGACTGCCTCTTGTGGGGTACGAGGGTAGTCATCCCGCCGACACATCGAAAAGAAGTATTATTACTTCTACATTCAGAACATCCAGGTGAATCACGCATGAAATCGCTGGGCAGAAGTTACGTGTGGTGGCCTAACATGGACAAAGACATTAAAAAATTTGTTTCAGAATGTAATATCTGTCAATCGACTCGGAAGTCTATGCCAGTAGTGCCATTACAGCCTTGGGTGTGGCCTAGTCAAAATTGGCAACGGTTACATTTAGATTTTGCACACTTTGAAGGAAATGATTTTCTCATCCTAGTTGATAGCCGTTCAAAATGGGTGGAATTGTTTCACATGACCAATACGACTTCTCTGAAAACTATCGAGAAGTTAAGATCCTGTTTTGCTGCATATGGCCTTCCACAAACAATTGTAACTGATGGGGGACCGCAGTTCACTTCAAGTGAATTTGATGCATTTTTGACTGCCAACGGAGTACATCATGTTCTAACTCCACCATATCATCCGGCTTCGAATGGTCTGGCAGAGAGGATGGTTCAAACGGTGAAAGATATTTTCCTTAAACAGCTTCTTCATGACAAGAAAAATCAACATAGGCGGACACTTCAACACAAAATAGACAGTTTCCTGTTTGCTTATAGGAACACGCCACATACTTTCACTGGATGTACCCCTTCTGAAATGTTTTTAAAGATGAAGCCCCGGACTTTAATGAGTCTTTTGAAACCGAATTTGTCAAGGGAGATGGAAATGAAACAACAAGATATCAAAAGGAAGGTTGACGTTCACAGAGGTTCCCCCAGAGTTTTTCAAACTGGAGATAAGATTTTTGTTCGTTCTGTCAGACAAGAAAAGGTAAATTGGTTGCCTGGAACTGTAGTTAAGGTAGTAAGTCCAGTGACTTATTTGATTAAAGAAGGAAACCGGACTAGGTTCGTTCATGCTGATCATTTAAAACAAAATAAATCATGTATTGAAGATGATGGTGAAGTACAAATATCTAGACCGAATATGATGGAGCAAGAACCATTGTTAGGGCCAGAATTAACCATGACATCTCCATCAAAAACCAAACAACAATCACCAGGCATAGTTATACCCACACCTGAACGGATTTCAAATAATTTGCCAAATCAAGAAATTGGTATTCATGAAGGACAACTGCAAAGAAATGGAGGACAAGAAAATCAAGAAACAATTCTCAGACGTCCTCAAAGGACAAGAAGGGCGCCTGAAAAATTGTGTTTGTAAAAATTGTGTTTGTAAACAAGAATTCTCCACTTTTCATGAAGGCATTTGTTTCTTAAAAAAAAAAAAATATTTTTGGAAGAGAGAGAGTAAATAAGAGAAAGAGTTAAAATGTTAAACTTGTAAAAAAAGTGTTTAAGAAGAATTTGTCGGAGGGAGATGTTGTAAAGTAAAATCTAAAGGTCTGTAAATTAAATGTAACACATGTTATGAAACAACATGTGATAATTAATCAATATAGATGAAGGAAGTTTTTGTTTTGTTTAAGGAATGAGATTTTTAAAAGTTATATGTTTCTATCAGTTCCTAATTAAATGTTAATAAAATAATTAAAAGTATTAATTTGTGTGATTATGAAATTTGCAAAGCTGCACTTGCCGTTTTTTAGCGATCGGCTAATACGCACGACAGTTTTAGCGGATGACCGCGCTAACCTGGATCTGCTGTTTATTTGCGATCGGCAAACGACAAATACGCGAGTTCGTTTTCCGCGGCCGGTAGCGAGTTTTGCGAAGCTACACTCGCAGTTTAGTTGCGATCGCTAAAACGATCACGTCCCAAAAATTTCCAAAAGTGAATAAAAATCCTGCCCAAAAATCGGGAATTCAATTTTCCCGAAATTTTGGGACCCGACCATCCCTGATTAAAAATGACAGAGATTAACTTTGTTTGGTCAACTTGAACAAACTTAAAAGCTTCATGTATTTTTAAATATATTTTCCTTTTCTCACCCCCCCTGCGGGCGCCCATAGCCAGTGTTGAGGTAATTTTAAGCTGGAGATTTTGTGTACGTACTTCAAAGAAAACCGATGAAAAACCTATGAATTTTCAACGGATATTGTAAGGGTTGGTGAAAATTATGTGTATGAAGGTATATTTATATTCGAATGTTATTATTGAGAATTAGTTAAGTTGGATGTGAGAAGAGAGCCTATGTATGTGTTTTACATAGTGCTGTCGGTGATTAAAGATTTTGATTATGTTTTTATTGGGATGAATTTTGAGGAATGCAGATGGGTTTTTGAAATTATTTTTGAAATATATATTGTTTAGATGAAATGATTACAGAAAGTTGGATTTCAATAACGAATAACTTTTGTATTAAGGAAGAATTTATGCAATTTTATTTCCTTGTCAGTTTACCTAGCAATAGTTTATAGTAGGCGTATTCAGTTCCGCCAAACGGGGAGGTCATGAAACGTAGAAACCATGTATTTACAACACTATAAAAACAAAATAGATATCAAATAAATGGGGAGTTTGTTTTAAGGCAGGCCCCCTTGCCTCTGCCTGTGAAAAGGTTAAAAATCAGATCTATTTACACCAACGAAAAAACAAATTAATGGGGAGTTTGACGAAGCAGGCTCCCTTGCCTCTGCCCTAAACAATTAAAACAAACATTAACATAATTTTAAACAACTATGTATAACACCGGGGACTTTTTTTAAGCAGACCCTCTATCGTGCTGCGTGAATAGTCTAATTACAACGAGGAGTTTTCATCATCTCGCAGATCCCCTAGCCTACTGCGGACGTATTTATCAGTATTAAAGAAGGAGGTCGTTAAAGACTATGTTCTTCACATGGGCGCACCGAAATTGCGCCGCAAAATCCAGGTAGACACCCAAATTGCGCCGTGACTCTAAATCTTGTCCCAGGGATAGACCGAAATTGCGCATGACTCTAAATCTTGTCCCAGGGGTAGACCGATATTGCGCCGCAGCCCTTCCTAGAATCACATGAGGGAGGCAAGCACTGACTCCTCGCCTCGCCTTCGAAGTCGGAACACAGAAATTCCTTAAAAACCCTTCGCTATCGCCCCTTGGAGGGAAGTGGCGAGTGAGCAAAGGAGTCAGGCTAAATTTGAAAATTCATACAGATGGTTTACTTTAATGGCTGATATGGAGGTGTTATACAAGAATTCAAGATTGGTTCTTCGGACAAAAATACTTGTACTGGTATCTTCTTTACACCTGCCAAGTGGATATAAACTGTATCAAAAAGTGCAAGGTTTTTACGTTAACCCAACGTACTAACACTTGATTTCACTAGATTAACCGCCGCACTGTTTGATTTCTATTTCCGGTAACTAATAAATTTATTAACTATATCGTTCGATTTATTTTATATGGTGCTGGAATATAGCAAGTCATAACATTTTTTCTGAAGGGCTATTTTTGTATTGATATCATTGATTTATAATTTTTGTAATGAAGATCGCAAACAATAAACAACTAATTCTAAATAACTATAATGGATCACTTGCTCGTGAATGGAGCTACCTGTCGCTTAGGTGTCTTATGCAAAACTGACAAATCATTTGTGGAGTACAAATATTTTGTGGTTCGTCAACTGGTCAGGCGGGGGGGGGGGGGGGGGGGGGGGGCGAGGGTAACATTCCTAAATCATTGCGTGATGTTGCAGTCTACAGGTACCTGCCACCCTCATGACGCAATATCGGTTAGGGATTAGTGAATCTTTCTTGTCAGATTGGTTTGCGGCGCAATTTCGGTGCCTAACTCTCCTCAGCAAAACGTAGAGCTGATCATGCGTGAAGCAATCCGTGCGTAGATCAACACCGACTGATTCTATCGTCTGACCTTGGCTCTTGTAACCAGTCATACAATAGGCCAACATCAGTGGGAACTGGCCCATCCAGAAAGATCATTTTGTATGACCCACAAACCTCGCAGCTATTAAGAAGTGAACGAATGTAATCATAAACCTGCCTCTGATCATCAGACAGTTTGACTACCCACTCCTCAACCAACGCTCTTTGTTGATTTTCACCATAGATGAGCAGTTCCCTACCCAACTCAGTAGTGTCTTCTTCCATATCAGGGAGACCTAATTGGATAAACAGGAACCCTGACGGCGTAAACTACGATCAATTTCGACGAGGCAAGATGGTAGGCCAGCTCTGGATCATGGGGATCCCTTTCAATGTGATCCTTGCAAACGAGGTCTCTGAACTTGTACCACTAGATGCTCCAGGAGCCCCCATGTTACAAAGGAGAACAGAGAAAGAGCGGAGTCTCGGGCCTGTCATGAATTGCGCAGCATCTTGCAACGCGTAGTCGTACTCATCTTCGTCTTCGACCAAACCGAGTTTCCGTGTGAGTTCCTAGAATGTGCGGACAGTTGGGTCCACCAAGTGACAGAAGATCGAGATAACCACGACAAGGAACAAACATAAGTAGGACACGAAGGTAGCGAAGCGAATTTGGCAAATGCTTAACTTCAGAGAGTTTCGGGTTTTTCGAATGAAAAATTTTAACCCTCTCAAGGGAGGCGTCAGGATTACGCTGCGAGTACCGCTGAACGTCTTCCTGTTTTTTCAGGGTTTATATAAGCCTACATTTTAAAATCAGGTAGTAAAGACATTGAGCAATTCGATTTCGAAACGCCCCCGTTGCAGCAGACCTACATTCTCGGCGAATTTCAAATGCAAAACAACATATTCAATCCAATATAGCGAGATTTGACATGTTTTAGTAAGCTCCATAAGAATAAACTACACTTTAAGGCAAGAATGAAAAAAATTGTGGTTCTAGATTATTCCGGTTATATATTTTATAAAAATATAGCAGGATAATTCAAAAAGTATAATAATAAAGTATTTAATTTAACAATGCCTATATTGCTAAACTGCTAATACTGTATTATCGACTTAGTTCGAAGATTCAGAAGTTATAGATTCTACTATAAGATACAGTATGATGGTAAGGAAGATTAGCGAGAACCTATATGGCTGGATTAAAGAATCAAAATTGGAGACGTAGGAAAATTTCGAAGATTTTTAACTTTATATGCATTTTCATGCTAAGATCTAGTTATTTTATTGGTGATTTGTAACATATAATGCTGTAGAGATGATGTGTAGGACATTTCAGGCCTCTACATTTAATATGAAGCCAACTAGAGCTGGAAAACCGAAGGGAAATCTTCAAAAATTTCAAATTCTAGAGCTATCTAAGGGTGAAGGGGACGAGATAGGACAAAAAGTCACAGGACCAAAGTTGTAGATCGTGAAAAATCCGTGACACATGGTGCAGTCTGTTTTTCGATAGAACCATCCGTTCGGCCACTAGAGCTCCAAATAACTTTATTTCAAAAAGCTTTTTTAGCGATTTTTTAATAATTTTTTTGAGGGGGTTAAAATTAAAAATTGCGATTTCTGATAATTTTCTCCATATGTTCAGGCAATAAGGGAAGTGCGTGCAAAATTTCAAGTCTGTAGGTCATCGGGAAGTGGAAAACAGTTCGTTATTGACGCCTTCTGGAAAATAGCTTTTCCTGCGCATTATACTTACCTAACAATACTTCTAGTTATTTTTTGTGTTCTCAGCGAATGTATATGTCTTGTCTAAATAAAAATGTAATGCAAACACATTGCTTGTTCAAAAAACAATTGAATCGTGAGCAAATATGTTGGTCCAATGTGTAACCAACGAGTATTATTCGCAAGAGCGTGTAGAGACTTACACATCTATTCGCATTAGCTTGAGTAGAGACTTCTAGGTCAGGTCAAACGACATGACCCAGTCACCCATAATACACATGTTAATTTTAGCGTTGAGTTTACGGACTGCGTAGGCCAAGTCATTTGGCGCGAGCTATACTGCATAAACACAAGCCGGCGAGCACACAAGTCGGCGCCGCGGGCGGCCGGACCATCGGGGGAATGGCAGACGCCGCCACCGATAGCGAGATGGCAAATCACACATAACCGCAGTGTTATTGTAATGTTGGCACCTCGGGCACCCCGCGGCTGCCCTCTGCCCCTTGACCCCTACATCTCCCGAGGTCACCGTAGATAATGCACCTGTGGCCTTCACTCGGGACCGGGGGCGGAAGATTTTAATCGGCCGCGGAGGAGTCGATTGGGAATTGGTGATACCCTCGGGTATATGAGGAACTGGGGAATTTAGGAATATAATGGTCTGTTCACGTTACATCGGATTTTTTTGTGTTTACGTTAGTGCCAGTGGTATTTTACAAGAGATGACTAAACGCTTTGAAGGTAAATCAGTTCAAAACCCCTCAAATCTTTGAAGGAGTGACGGGATTTGAGTCCGCGACCTCTTGAACTGAAATCGAAGACTCTAACCTCTTGTGGTGAAGTAAACACCAAGGCTAGCTGAAGCCCTAAAATTTAGGGTAAAAGTCTGGATTGAGCTAAGTTAAACTGAACACAATGACTTAATTGAGGGCCCTCCTTTTGAACTATTGTTGAGAAGACATACAGGTCTCTGAGTTTGAAAGGCATGAGATTGAATCAAATTTTAAACACAAGTTCATGAGCTATAATGAGATAGAATGGTTATTATTGCAAGAAAAAGCTTTATTGCTTCAACAAATGTTCAATACTAATGTTTTTCCTGTCGGAGGGAAAACAACACGATCCTTCCGATGCCCTAGAATTAGAACTAGAGATCCGAGAGAAAGAAGATTTAGGTAGGTTTAGGCAAATAATTTCTGTAGATCTCTAAAACTCGAATACGGCTTTATTGTTCGTCATACATAAGTATTCCATCTTTATTGTGCCTCTTTTTTGGTGGTAACAATGAACAGTAACTTTTCACTCATATGTACAACGCTAGTATTCTGAGAACGTTTAAATTATAACAACCGTGACTAATATTAGTAGAGCGTTTATTTACTTAGTCACTTTTTAATGTCCGATATACGCAACAAGTTTAAAACAAAACGGCCTCGCAAGAGTAGGTATTTTGTATTTTGTTTTTTATACGAGTCAATCATATCAACCAGTTTTAAAGCAGCCAAGTCGATTAAAGCTGGTTTCAAAAGAAATCCACTTACATACAAGCACTTCAAATCTCAAACAGACGAATAACCTTCCCAAGAGGCAACAACTCTATCAACGGTTTCATAAACTTCAAACTCTCCCATCCAATCTCCAATCACGCTACTTCCGTTCCGTCCAATCCCAAAGCCCAAACATGGAACGGCCAATTATCCAATTACTCTTGCTTGATATAATCATTAATCAATCGAACAAAACAAGATGTCGTTGTAACAAGCGCCTCCGCCCACGCCGGCCGAGGCGCCGCGGCAACGAGATAAACCGAATAAAAGTTATCGATTTATCGATTGATTTTATCGTTACGTAGATATTGTCGGATTTCATTTTACAATCAAACTACATACACGTATACGTAGAGATAATGTAGTTTTGTAGCTGTAGTTATTCAGTCCAGTGTAATTTAATACTTTGAATATTATTGGGCACTTCCCACCTGCAGGTTGACGGCGTTGCCGTTGGTCCAATTACTAAGCGGAGACTGCAATGAGGTCAGATCAGTCCACTTGTCACATTAAAACACAAACACAACATTGACGAAAACACTTAAAACATTAAAACAACGCACGCCTAAACGAACCTGACGTTCGTAGGCCCAGGTTCGTTTAGGCGTGCGTTGTTTTAATGCTTTACGTGTTTTCGTTTATGTTGTGTTTGTGTTTTAATGTGACAAGTGGACTGATCTGACCTCATTGCAGTCTCCGCTTAGTAATTGGACCAACGCCGTCAACCTGGAGGTGGGAAGTGCCCAATAATTCAAGGTATTAAATTAACAAAACCCCACCTAAGACATTTCTTTCAAAGAACAGTCCAGTGTAATCACCCCATGCGAGATAAACTGGCATTGCTGAAAAGTAGACAGTGCAGTAAAATATCCATTTTATCTGAATTACAAGTAATATTTTATTTCTTATACAATTCGGTGACATGCAAGAGAATTCAGGTAAAGGTTGTAAACGTATTCTGATACTTATATTAAAAGTGGTGTTTGTATTGGATTTTCAAATCAAATGTTTTGAGCATTGATCGCGAAATTAAATTCATAAGCTGTAATTTAATTTTGTAGTTATTTGCAATGTTTAGGCAAATTTTACTATATTCATATACAATATAAAAACATTCAAAACACTGAACAAGTTGCATGTAGTTTTTATATTTATTTGAATAGTTGAATTGTCGTTGGTATTTAGTTTTAGTTGAAGATTGCCAAGGTTGCGTTCATGAAAATAACCGCGAGGTAAACATTGACTGAAAATAAATAAATTTGACAACATTCTACACAGAAACACCTGTTTTCTGTGCCTTACTCTTGGCTGTAAAGTTACTTTTTTCCAATCACTGCACGGTAAATTTACCGTGCAGAGATAATGTACATATAGTGAATAACGGACGTCAACAATTAAAACAATCAGCTGAATGCAGTAAACGACGTCTAATGCAGTTTATTGGTTACTTTTAGAGTTGCAGCACGGGTGGCAGTAGCAAATGATTGTTTGTTTGTTTATCATTAAAGGCTAGGTTATGCTTAAAGAATTGATAATCGTAATATTTTATGCAAGGAATACGTTATAATTGAAAAATATATTTTTTTCAGAATAGTACGATGTAAAGTATCGTACGTCACACACCCGGGAAGTTTTACCGTACTCGCATGAAAATCCCGTACTCGCATAGAGGCTCGCGCGGGAACTATCATGCTTGCACGGCAAAACGATACTTACCGGGCTGGTAACGTAATAACTTATAATGCCTTCAAACCAGAGATGGATGTTGCTCCAAGACGGTTAGGAATTATCAACATAGCTTACAAACAATCGAATTATCGAAACGTTTCATTCGGTTTCCACCCGTCGGCGCCCCGCGGCCGAGGATCGAGGAGGTGTTACCCACACAATTACAGTCGTGATATTACACGGGCGCACGCAAGCCGAGCCTCCTAATGAAATTATTCACCGGGGTAATACGGTTGTATGAATATTATTAGACAAACAAACCACTATATCAGGCTCGTTATCGGCGGATTTGCATTGAGGCTTGCCTTCTAGAGGGGATTTGAATAGATATGGTTTTAGAAAACCTCCTGCGTCTGTGATTGTCTGCGAGGTTTGTCCAGTTGATTCTGGCAACATCCATTATTTTTTAACAATGCAACATCCATCGATAAAGGTATTTTTACACTTTACCTTAATTGATGTTATCGATTGGGTTTGATATTTTGATGCCTCTCTCTCGTTTTATTAAATTAAATTATTGACATAAAAAATTCAATAGTGGCCCTGTGAGACAAAAACTGACTTATCGACAGGGACCTGTTAGAGGAAAACATCCAATACATATAGTATATTCCACGATTTATGGCACTATCTGAGCATGAAACCATCAAATAATATACAGTGTTCTATATAGAGTCAACATTCACAATTACGTGTATGAAGAGCAGCCCCTGAGTGTGGGATGCTTGTCTTTCTGTCTAGGTTATGATAACCCTGTGACTTCAAAGTTATTGAAGCTTCAGCTTCACCCTATGACAAGACATTGACAAGATGGCGAAAAGGAGAAAGTTTTGTTGAAGTATAATCAGAAATTCTCAGTTCAGACTAACGGAAATTCTCGTTTCAATGTAACAGTTTAGAGCAAATAAATATTATTTAATTCATCCCACCTATCCCTACGTTAGTAACAGCAGACGTACTGTATAGAAATTTTTATTTAAAATACAGAATGAAACATCTATTATTTGTTTGATTTTCTATATACGGCCAAACTAAGCAATTTACATTATACTAGAGACGCATAGCAGCGGTTACTTCATTTTAATTATCCAACTTATATTAAAAGTGTCAAAGTTTATGAGTTTCTTTGTTTCCCATCATTGATTGAAATAATAATAGTTTTTCCATAATAGAAATGGAAAGTGGCTCTTTTTGGTACGAGATCGTAATTTACAGGCGAGGCGCAGCCGAGCTTGGAAATGCGATCGAGTACCAAGGAGACACTTTTGCTCCAGGTGATGAACAACTATTTTCATCATTAAGTATAAATAACCATTTAATCGTTAAAAAAATAGATTACATAATTTTAAGGTTATCCAAAATAGTCATCGTCATTTACACATTTGTTAGTTGTTTACAAACACAAGTTAAGAAATCGTTCAACCTTTCAAACGTAACATGAACAAATTTTGACATTAGAGTACAGCAAAATTTACCATATGTTGTTTCAGTACTCCTATTCGAAATGATCCAAAAACGGTCATTTTGCGTACGATTTAGAGAACTAATAAAAACGGTTGTTTTCCGGACAGTATCCAATTCCAACTGACAGATAAAGAACAGCAAGAAAAATACCAGCTGTTTCAAATTTTGAACGTAGGCGAAGCCACGGGTAACATTTCATTTCATTTATTGTCATAAATCAATTACGTTCAAGGCAGAAATATTTCTGCAGCAAACACATGACATGTCATACATTAGTTTAAAACCAAAAATGACAATATCCTAAATAATTAAATTAATTATAATCACATCTTCAAGTATAATAACAATTTACCCTACCACTTCATTACCGTCTAAAAATTCTTTTACGGAATAAAAGGCCTTATCAATAAGAAAGTTTTTTATTTTTGATTTCATATTATTGAAGGGAGGTTCAAGAATTTCTGTAGGAATTTTATTAATATTTTTTATTGCACTATGTTGAGGAGATTTTCAAAGAGTGTCAACCTGTGATTAGGTATTTGAAATCTGTCTTTGTGCCTAGTACTGTATTCATGTTGCAAGGCATTGCCCAAATAAACGGTTTTGTTGTTCATCGCAAAAAGTACTAATTTTAAAATAAGTAAACAGGGCAATGTTAAGATGTTTAACTGTTTAAAAATGGGTCTGTATGAGGTCCGTTTACTTTTAAAATTCATAATTCGAAGACAACGTTTTTGAATTTTGAAAATATTTTCAGATTTTATAGAGTTTCCCCACTAAATGACACCGTAACTGATTAAGGAATAGAAATAACCATAATAAACCATTTTAAATGCGCCCATACTGACAGTATTGCGTAAAATATAGCAAACAAGCAAAATTTAACTTCAGACCTAGCTTTTTTATAAGACCCTTCCAGTTAAGATTGTCATCGATTTCCATTCCAAGAAAAGTTAAGGAGTGTCTAAACTGTAAGGAGTTATTTTCAAAATGCACATCAAGTTCTAATGACTTATTATTTTTTGTATTGAAACAAACTAGTTGTGTTTTATTTACATTCAACTTTATTTCATTTTTTGAAAACCAAGTTTTAAGCAGTCAAGAGCATCTGGTATGGTCTTTAAAAGCTGTGGCACGTTGTTTTCCTTTATTGAAATAGTTGTGTCGTCAGCATACAGGCATGTGTTTTGGGGAATACAATAAGCTAGGTCATTGATGTACAATAAAAACAATATAGGACCATGATTTGAACCTTGAGGCACTCCTTGGGCAACAGGCATCCAAGAAGAATGGTATTTTACGTTTGAATGTGTTATGGAGTTGTTTTCAATCAGACAGGTAAGATGAGATCCATTTTAAACAAATGCCCTCTATTCCATACAGAGGCAGTTTGCTTAGCAGTATCTTTTGATTCAAACAATTATCTAGTTCTGATCTAAAAACAGGACACCAAAATCATTATCAAACTAATATGCATTGTTTACACCAGCCAGTACATTTAAAACAGTTTATAGAAACAGCAGAACTTTCATAAGCACAGAATGACCTCCGGTGGGGTAGAGCACAGATGATTTTTTTCACTTGATATTTTCCCACCGTCTTTGGACCTAAAGCTTTAAAATGACAACTTGGCAACTGTTTTCTAGCTCAAGATATTTCGTGTAACCGATTCGCTTACGAAATGGAAATGAAATATTTAATGAAAGGTGATGAAAACAACTTGGCTGAGCTCTTCCAAATTCTAAGCTCTTGTTGTTTCTTGAGCTATCTAAAGCCTACAGAGACCACTCCTGTTGTTTTGGTCTAATATTGTTAATCTAAACTAGTATAACATCTTTTGTATTTAGATTTTTAGTAAACTCGCATTTCAACAAAAGGACCTTGTTATCTACAACAGTTATAATATCAAAACAATTCCATACGCATGCGTAAAACCAGACTGTTTAAAATGCCTTCTAATACTGTGAACTTCAAATGAAAATTATTTAAATAATTTTTAACTCCATTTAAATAAACTCGGTTAACATCAATGTCGAAAAATACTGGTTGCCAAAACACCTAGCAAAACCAAGCTTTATCGAAATTTGAGGATATTTGCCGTATAACCGCACACAGATTTATGAAATTAAAAAGCTAAGTTCCAAAGTGGCGATAACAACAATGTCGAAAAACACTGGTTTCTCTACACTTATAAAGCAGGTAATAACGATGACTGATAAGTTGTGACACTGGCAGTATATATGATCTAATAATGCTATAAACGCAAAGTAATTACAATGTTTATTTCTATCACAATTTTCAACCATCAGTCGTTCAAACGTAATAATGTCTTTCAACTTTAAATATGTTGTCACAAAATATTTTCCACCACGAGTAGAGTAATCGGTTGAACGGGCTATTCAATTCTGGAGGGCACCACAAGGCGATTCAAAAAGGCAATACAACTCACAATGTGATAAGCGAAGAGATAATTCTCTCCGTATGAATGCGAGGTATTAGAGGGTGGCTAACAGTCCATTGTGGTCTATCACGGCTGACAATCGACATTCACTATCGATATATTCTGTCAGATGTCACTGCCGAGAACACAATGACAGTTGGTGCCTTCTACAAACCTGCCAAGCGTGTTCAAAATGACACAAGTTTAGATATACTTACTCGTAAATTGAATCTCCCTAAATATACCTCGTTAGCCTACCCGCAACAGTCAACGTTGGAATGGAAAGTCTCAGCTACAGGTAGTTATCAGTCATCGTACCTTACATCTCTTACAATAAGCTTTAAAACGTTCGCTTTAGTCAACCACAGTACAACTCATTCCCTGGGAAAGGTTTTTTTTTACCTTAGTGGCCCTCTTAAAATGTAGGGGTTTCCTTGTTTCCGGATTTTACTCAAAGGACGTAATTTTAGAATGAATAACTTTTTAAAATGTTTTTAGATTTTAAACATCAATTATGGTATTTTTGACAGTGGTAATTTATTAGTTTGACGCAAACTACTTTAACATCTTAAAACTATGAAATATCAACACTGTTATCAATTGATATCACAACTACAGAATTCCTATAGTCCTCAGACAACAGCTTGTTGAGAAACAGGTAAGATCAAGCCTGGATAGTTGGCAAGCCTGATTGTACCATGATCAGCTGGTCACATCATTAACTGCAGCGGCAATCAGGTGTTCAGTTCTATAACTCAGCTGGCCCTGCCATCCTCAGATGCTATCTAGGTACAGTGGACTGTTCAAGGATACAGGAATATCTGTTGGCGAAGTTATCACTGCGGAGAAATCTTGACCTCGCTCAAGGATAAATCATTGAAGATGATTATTTACAATTGTTATAAACACTTCTCTGATAAACTATGTCTTAAAGTGAACGTAAAACAAGAAATACTAGTAATTTGGTAAGAGCAACAACTTGGTAACAAAGAACAAAAAAAAACGGAGGCACACATTTTAACCTCTGCACTACAGAAGAAAATCAATGTCTTGGAAACAAAAATTCAGAAAAGTATTTTCCTTAAAAATTTTGAATGATTATAAATCTATAAGTTTTGAAACCATTCAGAGACAGATTTTATCGATGTAGAACGATTTTAGTTATATCTTAATTTACACGCACATTTTACGTTCTTGTTTTTCACATCAGTGAATAAAACATTACTCCAATAAATCACAGAACCCATTCAGCTAGAAATCAGCAACCACAAGAGGCAAATGTTTGCAATCGAATCTGAAAAAGTTATTAAAGTGCTAATAGCTGATGATTTGTGGTTCCTAGTTTTGTAAATGTATACAGATATATGGATATGTCTCAGTTCAGATCAACGTTGTCCTAGCTACGATGATTTAAAGTGTAGTCTCATTTAGATTGTATATAAGGTATTGAAAACAATGAATATTTTATCATTATTAACTGGGAGGAAATTGGACTGATAGTAAGATAGTGTATCGAAACGATGATTTAGTTAAGGAAACTAGGTGTGTTCAGTTATTTTAAAATATGGCAATCTTGATTCAATATATATTTTTGTATACTTCTTCTAAATTAAAACTATTCATCTCCGAACGCAAAGATTGTAGTTCTTATAAAAGCTAAAGCAATATTATTCAAATATAACAGGTTACTCACCAAATGCCGTCAACGATTCTTGTAATCCAAATTTTGGTTACTCGAGTTTCAACCTATTCATAGGTCATTTTCAAACCATATATCTCCATCACGAAGATTGTCAAAACACTAAAAACAGTCCACAAATAACTTCACAAATAAACACATTTAAAAACATTTTTTTTAAACTTGTTAAAAACCTCAGAGACGCAAGAGTTACCGGCCGGTCGTACATTACCGAACTCGGTAATGTATTTCAGTAATGTACGGCCGGCCGGTAACTCTTATTCATTCTCTGAACTATGATAAAACTATTTTGTCAACGAAATGCGAATAAAAGCTAGGGTATGTAAAGTAACATGTTTTTTTTATCATGCCATCACACATGTCTTGCTTTTTACAACACTTCTTCGCAGTCTGACACAATACATTTGTGAAAAGAAAGAAAATTACTCTTCCTACCAAATTCAAATCATTTAATCGCTTTTAAAGATTTTTTTGGAAAAAATGATGCAATGGTTGATAATTTTTGGGTAGATTTAAGCAAGACTCAATTTATACTACATATCCTCTGAAATACTTACGTGTTTAGTAATTAATTCCTTATGTTATTCTTTTTAACATGAGGATTTAATTATTAAACAATAAATATTTAAGAAGATGTAGTCTAAATTAAGCATTGCTTAAATCCTCTCGAATATTATCAGCCATTACAGCCTTTTACCATAAAAATACTTTGAAATATGTAAAATTTAATGTCTGAACAGTTATGACAATATAAGATTGATTGATTGATTTGCGAAGTACCTATTCTACCTCTATGAATATCAGGCAGCTAGTACTAAATGAATTAAATGGGCTTTTTATGGGAAACCAATTAGGAATGCCAATTCCTCTATCGACGTGCATAACTTTCTAAGGCTATCCTATTGTGATAAGTCCTACGCACATCGTGTGTGTGTAAACAAAAACCACAATATCAATCTTGAAAAATAACCGAAGGATCGAGTCCGCTTGGGAATTTATCTCGTTTGATGAAAACTAGATTACTCTGTTGCAGCTTCACTTGCAAACTTGTATACTTTGGAGATATTTGCATAACAGTGCTGCAATCTTTGGTTGACCTCTAAAATTATTCCAAACTACGTCTATATGTTTGGTACTAAACAAAAATAGTTTGGTTCAGTATCGACGTATATAACGCTAATGATTCAGAAATTCAGCCTTTACTGTTCTTACTCTCTTCCTTAAAATCCTGTAACCTATTGGCAAATTTACATAATAAACTATTTGAAAACGTTAAAATACGTTCAGCCGTTGTAGGGTCTCAAAAATCATTAAAAGAGAATAACTTCATTTTTAATGGTTTGATGGAGGTCATTGAGGGTTCTTTATATACAATTGTCAAAATCATGATTAAAAAACAGCTTTATTGATAAATTGACATTTAAAGAAAGTTGAATTAGGTTTTCAGTATTTAAAGGTTACTTATTATTTATCCTAACTTTGTAAAATGTTTTAAAATTAATAAAAATAATTTAAATTTGCCCATAGCAAGTTCCAAATAAATTGGCGAATCAGCTTTATGGTATCTTAGTATAACTTTTTAAAATGTTTTAAAAGGTAATAAAACGAATTTAAATTTGCCCATCACAATTGAATCGGCGGACCAGTTTTATGGTATCTTAGTTGCTACTAAGTGATGAACACGGTTTCACTGTGGAAAAACAGAAAAACCTCCTTGAATTATGATTTAATGTTTAAGTTGCCATGAAAACTTCATAAGCTTCCCTATAGGGTCAAAATCAAATCAAATAAGCTTTTTATAAGCTTGCTGTTTCATTTCAAAAAGACTTACGCTGGTTTTAATTCGTCTAAAATCTTCTCATACAGTAGAAAATAAGCTTCAGTCATACCATTACTCTAGTTTATGCGTGAAAAGCGGTCTAATGTGTGATGTTGAGCGTTACCACCAGAGTGACAGAAATTGAGAAAAGGCTTGATTTGGATTCTCTGACCTTAAAACCGCAAAAAAAACAATAATTTCTTAATGCTAAGGAATGTACAGACAAAACTCTAATTTATTTATATAGAAAGATAGATATGACGATTTTAAAGTGCAACGTTCTCTTCGTTATCGTATACAACGGTTCGTCCACAATTCTTTCATATTCGTCTCATGGCCGAATTGTATTGTTATTTATTTATTTAAAAACATTTTAACGGTATATAGCATTGAGATATGAGTTTAACTGGTTACATATCATTGAAGGAATCATAAAAATTACATGTCTATAAGTCTACAAACACTAACAACACTAACATTAACAACATATACCAATTGCACAAGCCATTTCAAGAAAACAAGTACAACGTGAGAAGTATTATTACACGCTAATATAATGACAAAGCACCATTAAAACAGTTATTCAAGCCACATATTGACAACACGAGACAATACAAATTCAAGCTTTATAACGAAAAAGATACTTGCCATTTGGTAAAAGATCACATAAAAGCACATTTCATTCTAATATGATATTTACAAATTTTAACTAGTTGTAAAAAGGAGCAAATTTTCAGCCAAGCTATATGGGAGATTACATGAAGTATTTCATGGTAAGCTGAATTTCTAAGTATATGTACGACTTCTACACGTGTATGAGAGAGTGAGTGTTGGAATGTGACGCAAGTTAATATATTCGCCCTAAAGTTGCAGTCGCATTGTTCCGGCGGCGGTGAACCCATTGATGATATGTGTTGCAAGGTCGCCGCGCCGTATGCAAAGCACAGTCCCCGAGACATCAGCCGGTGACGTCATGGATCGGTCACCCTTAGTCACCACTCTCGTCACCCCTGGGTGACAGTGTGGCATGTTTGTTGCTACTGGTTTGTTTACTTCTGTTCTCTTAGAGGCTACACCGTTATACGATAATTTTATGACTTTCACATAAGAACTAATTATTTATCATGGCTGTCATGGAAAGAGCATTGTATAAAGATACATTTGTCATTAAAATAACAACAAATGAAATACAACCTGTTTTTTTACAAAATTAAAGCACAGAAATTGCAGAAAAATATATGCATTTGATTTTAAGCAGCCAGTCGATGAGGTATAAACTGTAAATTATTGTACGACTATGTGCTTGCTATTTTGATACGGTTAGGATATTTTATAGGCTCTGATCCTATTTTAATGTTATTTTAAATACAAAAGAAAGCGTTGGATTTTAGATTTGGCTCAATATTTTACACGAACAAAATGGAATCAGGTGGATATTTTATGCTGCTATTGATATGTAAATAAACAATTGATATGTAAATTGATAACCAATTCGAAATGTTATTTGTATTAGTGGGAATTTTGGCGCTTTTTTTCCTTATATAGAAAGACATTTTTCCTCCGAATCAATTTAAGCATAAGGTCTGTTTAAACATGTTTACAAGTTACTACTGAGATTATAACAACTCCATTTTCCTTCAATATCAAAATGCAAAGTGAGGCTTCATATACATTATATGAATATGAAACTTACATAAATAAAACGAAAAGGAGCGGAATTTTTTAATGCAATTAAAACATTGGCTGTGAGAAAAATACAAAAGAAGCAAAAAACCTTTTACGCCGAAGTGTATACAACAATTTCAGAATCTTTGGCTCCTCCCGGTTTTTTTCAATAAGTATATTTGCTTGTTCTTCCCGGTCTACTTTTTTGCGGAATTGTCCTGCTTCCCACCGCCAGCCGCCCGGTGTGGCTCGGAGGACCCCCGGGGCTGCACCAGGAAGCGGCGAGTCTTTGACAGAAAGAGTTCAATGACAGATCGATTACAGAGTGATCGGGAACCCGTCGCCAATCGATCTCGAAATTACGTCATTAAAGAACCGAAAGAGTAAATGCTGGACCCTCCTGTTGGCGATTTGGGTTCAGTTACAGTGTGTCTCGGTCGAGAACAAGAGGATCTAAGCTGTGACATGCTACCACAATATGCTAATATGTTGCATGCATGATAGGAGAGATACCATGGGACTTTATAGTATCTTGAACATTTACTGTACATTTAAGTTTTTGTAAAAGTTACATATAACATAAGCTGGTATGAGTATAACCCTCGGGAAAAGAGGAAATAACTGGTTTATACCAGCAATATATCTGTATAGTATGTTTTACGGCCTTGGCCAGATTCGAGACTACAATATCGCGCCACAGTCACCCTACACTCATCTCTCATTCACATAATTGGCTTAAAATACCTACCTGGGTGGGTCAACATTTGAAGTTAAAGTATTTAAGCATAAAAGTTTTAAAAGCTTCACAAAATGTAGCTTATTTAACTTCTTTTAAATTATACATTTAGTGTGTTTCGCTAGGTTGTGCACCGTGTACACCGTGTACAACTTACCAATGGGTAATAGGAAGTCGACATCACGACATCTTGCTTTGTCCCCTCATTAATTTGTATACTCCCTACTTTACTCTATACTTAACTTTTATACTCAAATACAGTAAAGAACAAATCACAAATAATCGCTTAAAAACGGCAATTTAGTAAAGCAATCGGTAAATGAAACCAAAAACGAGCCAAGGGTCGTTAACCACCTCGGCCGTTAACACGACAGCCAATTAACAATTACCGCAAGTTACCAATTCGCAAGCAGCTATTGAAGCTTGGAACACGTGTGAGTCTTAATAAATCGGCAGTTCCATGTGCCTCATGCATATTTATACGCTATCGGCGATATCCACACCGTTAATGTGGATTGAGCCGTTGTGACGTCACGCGTGCCTCTTGTTTTGCCAAGCAGTGGTGATTATGACGTCACACACGCACTTCCACCGTGTTTGTGTCGACCGGTGGCGAAACTCAATTAGCCTTTATGACTTTAACCTCCTTGAAAGCGTCTAAAATGTTGAAAAGGTTGAAGGTTAAAGTTGTTCGGTTGTTGGTAATGAAATGATTTAGTGCCTGGGGCAAAAGAGGGTGTATTGAAGGAAAAGTTATAATTTATGCGGTTTTTTGGTCTGTTATGGAAAAGGACTACCACTATTTAAAATTTCCCTACACGAATAAATTGTTTACTAATGAGTTCCTAGTACTTGAGAGAGTCATAGATGAAAGGAAAATATCCACATTGTGCACATCGAAATTCACGTTCAGTCGACGAGTGTTATCTTTTCAGCCGTTACTCATCTCTTGTCCCGCTACCAAACCAAACCAAACATAACCTAACCATTTTCCCACATTAAATGGGTGAATAAGCGTGCACAAAAATCTCAATTAGAAACACATGGGAAATGAGTATGCAGGTTAGCTGACAGAATTCGAAAATGTTGTATTTTAGGCTTTAATCCAATCAGGTGATAGTTCTATAGACTATAGTTCTAAAAACTATAGTCAGCCGTAGGCCCGCATCACACTATCAAATATTTTATAAAAGATTTATTTGTCCAATCAGAATTAAAGATTTTTTTAAAAATCAGCTGGCTTGAATTTTGATTTGTCAAATCAAAACTTTTATAAAATATTTGATAGTGTAATGCCGTAGTGGCGGGTGAGTGAGGGCGTTGTATTTGGAACTGGCGTTAATTATCTGTGTTGTGTAGGCAATCAATCATATGATCACATATTTAAGTAAAGACGCACTTAAAATATGAAAGTTCATGCTGTAAGCTCATAGACAATAAATATCAAACCTAAACAAGGTCTCATTAAAATATATGTCATTAAACCAACACGTAATGGTGATGGTTCCTGCAGAACCTGCCGCAAGTCTGAGAAGAGGTTTTATTCTCATTCGTAGTGGTAATACTCAATATTTCGTTACGTACTGCGCAAGGCAACACTTTTAGACCAAGAGATAGACCACTTTTATTTACCCCAGATTTACCATCAAATTTGTTGTTAATTTAGGGTTAGTCATAACATATAGTCTTCAGAATTGCAATTCTTAAGGTTGGTGAGTGGTGGGTGTCCGAGTAATGACGTCATCAATATGGCTGCCGCGCAAAAGTGTAACACTCTACAAAAACGAACGTAACTTTGCAACAGAGTAACGTAGAGCAATGATCTTTTTTTAAATTGTTGGTAATACAATTGCCTTTATTTTATGTCATTTCAATATATGTCGTAAGTCTAACGGTTTTCCTGATATTTAACCTAAACTTTACTTTTTGTGAATTTTTAGTATAAAAGTAAATGTTTAAGGCCCAATAACTCCTTAACTGGGAAGAAATAGACAAAATATATAAGAATAAAAAAGGTAGATAATGTTATAAGGGTTTTGAAAATACCATTTATGTGGGCTTTTGATGGTGGCTTGTACGATAAATGTGTTAATGTTTAACATTCAACAAATTTATTTTGCCCTGCAACTTCTGTATACATTGTGCATTAAAATTAAGTGATAAGAATTAACCAATAAGTGATTAAAATTAAGATGTAGAAATAATTGAAACAAAAATTATTCTTGTTGTAAATGGTAGGTAATATGCTCCTAATCGGCATACATCCGTAATGTCGCGGGAAACCCCTCAAAATCACGCTAAAAATGGCGGCTTTTCCCGCCATAAAAATCTTGAAAATAGTCTGTCGACTGCATTTTTTGTCAATTTTTTTCAAGATATTGACTTTGGACTTCCACCAACTATTATTGGGGGATTGGTTCTTAATTTTGATAGGGTACTCATTTTTGGCCGCCATCTTGGATCCGCCATATTGGATTTAAATTATTTTTCCTCATCTAAAGATGGTGTTGTGACACATCATTATAGACTAGATTTTTACCCTGAACTCAATGCTGATATCTGTTAATAAAAATTTTGATTCGTTAAAAAGGTGTGCTCAAAAAACGGCACATAATATACATACACAACCCTATTCAAAAAAAAATCAGCCCTATACATTTCTTATGGACATTCCGTGCTTTGAATATTATTTTTGTTTTTTTTTTCTTTTTAAGCCTAGACACCTTGTATATAATTACTTACTGAATTGCAGTATAATGCAGCCTATGGTGTCAGTAAATTTTTTCCCGTGGAACCGGTTTCAAGTCAATGACGACTCATCTTCAGCCACTAAAACTTGGTATTTCACACTTCTGTGGTCGTCAAAATTTCAAACATAAAGCACATTTTACACTGAACAGTCAGAAACAATACATACACTAAAATTAACATAAAAAACATCGATACTAAAAACGTGTGTACACCTCATAATGGTGTAATCATAATGTAGATTTTAATTCATCGGTTAGTGTATTAAAACAATGTAACGATAAATCTAAGGCAAAAGTCTGGGAAGAATATTACATATTTAAACATTTTAAAAATGATGACAGAAATGATATGCTTAATAAGAAAGATGAGTACTCTGACAAAATAACGTTTAGACTATATAATGAATTAGAGCGAAACAGTCAGCTGATATCTCCCAACTGAACTTTGACTCACTGCTGATGAACAAGTAGACGCTCGTCCGCCAGTAGATCTACAAATTTCAATGGGTGCGGATCGCGCGAGAGGTGTACACACGTTTTTAGTATCGATGTTTTTTATGTTAATTTTAGTGTATGTATTGTTTCTGACTGTTCAGTGTAAAATGTGCTTTATGTTTGAAATTTTGACGACCACAGAAGTGTGAAATACCAAGTTTTAGTGGCTGAAGATGAGTCGTCATTGACTTGAAACCGGTTCCACGGGAAAAAATTTACTGACACCATAGGCTGCATTATACTGCAATTCAGTAAGTAAATATTATTTTTGATTATTTATCTCATATCTCCAGTTCTAAATAATATATGCTGCATGTTTTGGTCTTAAAATACTCAGTGATTTAACAGCTTTTATGTGAGGTACTGATCATTAAAATTGGACGAATGTTGGATGAGCTAAAAGGCAAAAAGCAGCTTGAAAATGATTTTTTTTCAAAATTTATTTTTGGTTTAAGATTTATACTTTATCCTAATTTTATCTGATTTTCATTATTTATAGCTTAAATGAAAGCTGATAGTTCACCAGTTGTCTTAAAACCATTCTGACCTGCAGGTCCATGGTTGGGGCTGGGGATATAAATCTTTAAATAATTATGAAATTTTTAAAAATTGAATTTTTAGATTAGTTAGAGGTCCATACCTCACGTCAATCTAAACCGATTTGAATAAATAAACGCTTAAATGAAAGCCAATAATATACTGAGTTAATTAAGACCTAAAACCTTCATGAGTCTCTGTTAGATTTCTATGTATGAGTCATTAATTATTTTCAGTTTAAGAAAGTAAACAGATTTTATTAGGAATGAAGGTTCATAACTCAAATTAAGTAAGTCCGATTTTGATGAATGATATCTTATATGAAAGCCTATAATTTACTAAGTAATTTGAGACCAGAACGAATGTTGTGACCCATTTAGAACCTGCACTAAAAATCTTCAACAAAAAACCAATTTTGAAAATATTAATTGTCTAGTTGCTTTAAGCATTATTATAGCTCGTCCAACACTTGTCCGATTTTATTGATCAATAACTCACATGAAAGCCATCAAATCACTGAGTATTTTAAGACTAATACATGCGGCATATATTATTTAGAACTGGAGATATGAGATAAATAATCAAAAATAATATTCAAAGCACGGAATGTCCATAAGAAATGCATAGGGCTGATTTTTTAAATAGGGTTGTATATTATGTGCCGTTTTTTGAGCACACCTTTTTAACGAATCGAGATTTTTTAAAACGGATTTCAGCATTGAGTTCAGGGTAAAAATATAGTCTATAATGATGCATCACAACACCATCTTTAGATGAGAAAAAATAATTTATATCCAATATGGCGGATCCAAGATGGCGGCCAAAAATGAGTACCCTGTCAAAATTAAGAACCAATCACCCAACAATAGTTGGTGGTAGTCCAAAGTCAATATCTTGAAAAAAATTGACAAAAAATGCAGTCGACAGACTATTTTCAAGATTTTTTATGGCGGGAAAAGCCACCATTTTTAAACGTAATTTTGAGGGGTTTCCCGCGACATTACGGATGTATGCCGATTAGGAGCATATTACCTACCATTTACAACAAGAATAATTTTTGTTTCAATTATTTACCTCCACCTATTTAATCACTTAATTTTACTGCACAATGTATACAGAAGTTGCAGGGCAAAATAAAATTGTTGAATGTTAAACATTTACACATTTATCGTACAAGCCACCATCAAAAGCCCACATAAATGGTATTTTCAAAACCCTTATAACATTATCTACCTTTTTTATTCTTATATATGTTGTCTATTTCGTCACAGTTAAGGAGCTATTGGGCCTTAAACATTTAATTTTATACTAAAAATTCACAAAAAGTAAAGTTTAGGTTAAATATTAGGAAAACCGTTAGACTTACGACATATATTGAAATGACATAAAATAAAGGCAATTGTATTACCAACAATTTAAAAAAAGATCATTGCTCTACGTTACTCTGTTGCAAAGTTACGTTCGTTTTTGTAAAGTGTTACACTTTTGCGCGGCAGCCATATTGATGACGTCATTACTCGGACACCCACCACTCACCACCTTAAGAATTGCCTTTTTGGAGTCTCAAGATTATGGGTTTACTTAAGAACATAACAAAGATCATGGTAAACTCGAGTAAATAAAATGTGTCCTAGCTCTTGGTCTATTTAGGTTCAGCATTGCAACACAAATCCTGCAGTGTTAATGTGCCTTAAAAACATAAACAGTATTTTGACAGAACATCACAATAATAAGTTTTAGCAGGGAGTTTAGCAGAGATTAGTTGAGTTTCCACTTTTTGCCAGTACGGCTGTCCAAACTAGATGAAGCCACATGCCAAGTTTTATCAGGATTAAAAAATATGCAAGCTATGCAATGTTTTATTAATCTATTTAATTTTAAATAGTGGCGGCCCTCTTCTAAAAAGACTCTTTTTTGTCAAAGAGAAACAAGGTTACTTTCAAATCGATTGATCTTTTAAGAAGTAAATATTTTCTATTTTAAAATAATTTTCCCCATAGTAAAAAGTCCGAGGGCATACTTTGGTGATTTCTATTTAATGCCTGTGCTGTGGCATGCTGACAAATTCAACAACATGAGGATATAATGTCCTTTACCTGATGACAAATATTACATGTTCAACACATTTACTCTATCAGTCCAGTAACGTGTAAATCTGTTGTTGTCTTAAGCGATCGTGTCCTGGAATCGTAAGGAGTGCTTTGCCGCAATCGCCGCTGTAGCAAAGACAAGATATACATGACAGCTGGGACTTTCACCAGTACAGCACGGCACGCGACCCTTGTACTGAGATATGCTCGAGGTCGGAAACAGTGTTACCACTACACTAATCTTAGTGCCAGTGTTACCACTACACTAATCGTTAGTGCCAGTTTACCAGTAATTGCTACGAGTTTTATCATTGCTCTGATACTTATGGTGTAAAGTGTAGCGAAATATGGTTCTACTGCATCGAATACTAGTGTTGTATTGTTGTAGGATTCATTTATATGTATCCCACTGTAAACAGAATTTTGAAGAAATGGTTCTCCTAACGAGAAATTAAAAATTTGCAGCCTTTCTGTTGAAGGCTAGGTACAAATTTGATTCACTATTTTGGTGTTTGAGGACCTAAACCAGCACCAAAATAAAAAATTTATAGATTGACTTAGGTTACACAACACTATACTTCCATGGAAAATAACTTAATTACTTAAAAATTACATAAAATTACTTTAAAATTTGGTTGTGTTTTGTTCAGCTAATTTTATCCCCAACATTACTGAGTCCTAAACACAAAGACCAGATATATAATGAAGTATAGTTTTAAGAAGACTACCATGGCTACCAACCACTACCATGGCTACCACCATGGACTACCATGGCTTTTTATGCGAATTTCCATTTCCCTCCAACCTCAAACTCAAACTCATTTTATTCGTTCTCACTGCATTGTACAATGGAACACGTCACAACAATATATACCGTAGTAATTACATATATCGAGTAGATATATAAAAGATACTTATAAATAAACTAGCTGCTCAACACAGTTCCACCCGTGGAAAAACATAAAAACTTCCTTTGTCTTGTTTTGGGATTTAATTTGTCATAATTTTTAAGGTTGTCATGACAACCTTATATCCTTCCCTATAATTTAACATTAAAACTTTGAAGTACAATAGGGCAAAACCCTTTAGGAATTTTGTAAAACTGTTTCTTAGTGTGCATCTAAGACCCAAGGGGAGCACATGTGCCAAATTTCAACTCTTTAGGTCTTATAGTTTTGGAGATTTGCTGTCCGATAGAAAACCTCTTCTCCTTTATATATAAAAATAGTTAAATAAATAACAAGAAATTAACCTACCAGAGCATCATTTGGATTGTAATAACATTAATCTAAATTCCTTCTATAAACTAAAATACTCAGCTCTTCTCGGATTTCCGGAACTATTTCTAGCCTTCCAAAACCACTAAACCTCCAAACCGATAGTTTGAGATAGTTTGAGATAGTTGTTGGAACTAAGACCTCACTAGGTCCCATGCTGGAATCCAGAAAACCAAAGAACTTTTCATTTCACTTAGTTGACCTCGCTTGATCAGGGAAAGCAAGATAAATACAATAGTTTACATAACTACAGCACATTCTCAATCAAACTCCCTCCTGCAATCCTCCCCTGCCACTGGGCAGGAATGTATCACCACTGGCTGTTGCTGGTAGCGCGGGGCCCACGCCGCCTTGTACCTCCACGGGGGGCTGCGTCCAGCTCCGAGAGTGTGAATTATAACAGGAGCACATCCTAAATCTGCTACTGCTTCCGTTCCGAGCCGGCCGGGAGGATGGTTGGTACGTTCACACCTGCTGGAGATCTTTGTAGCACTTGGTGTTGAGATGACTCGAGGTTCTTGTCTTGGGGCCATAGAAAGTGGTTTTAGTAGAGATAATTGGACATGGGAGATCTGTCATCACTGGGGAAAAGTCGAGGAGTAAAAAGCTTTTTTGTGTTCGACCTTACTTAATGTTAAACTTGAGGAAATGATTGGACTTTTCGGAATGGTTTTCGGTGTCCTGAAAACAACTTTTGATAGATTTGTTATTTACCATTTTGCACTAAACAAACACAACCCAAACTCAGTTACTCTGAACAATCTTGGATAAATGATTCGGTTTCATATTATTCTCTCATGACTAATTATTAGAGTTTATTACTCTAGACTTCCATAAACATTAAGAAAGTTCCAATTCACCAGTATTAACCCAGTGGACCCTGATTCTCGTCAAGTCGCGAGCGTGGATCAACAATTTTAATTCCAAAAGTATTGATAATTTCTCTGATTGGTGGAATTCATAATATTTTTGCTAAATTTTGATCTACTGTATTATTAAATAGTTTGATATTTTTACTTTGGAGTTGATTTAATGTAAACTGGATTTATTGTAAGTCTTAAATATTTATCATTAGGAGGAGACTATACTATTTTATCCATTTACTAAATATAAAAAACACTTAAGCCCCTGTTAACACCAACCAGAACTTGTATCTATTAACAATGGAAATTTCCGAACTTACTAAAAATTAACTAACATCAAAACCGGATTTTCCTTATGGGTTCTGTAATGTGTTGTATTCCTATTAGAGTAGCTAGCACTCTACAAACCTTCACGTTGGAACACTTCCAGAACTTGTTAGTGTGAAATACTCAATACGATTAAATATAACGGCCTAACAACAAACCTAATGTAGCCTACAAGTAATCCTAATGTATACATCGCTAACAGCCTGGGGGCATTATGGGGGCATTATGAGCATTAAAATGTGACTCATGATGTTCACCATCTTTGGTAAAAAAAAATTGTACAAAAGGAAAAATGTATTTAAAGTAAATGTCCATAATCTTCTTAATTAGTTGTTAAAATCATGCCACTAAATTGAATTACAGGTTGTTTGTTTTTAACGCAACCCAAAACTTTATTTTATCAGTGAAGGATTATTAGCCCTTAAGATCCTCGAATTTGACGCCATTATATTGTTTTCCTTGAGTATACATTAAAAGTAAGACCTACGAAAACAATTCACAGGATATTCAGCACCTCAAAACAAACATAACAAATTTAATGCAAGAAACTGAAAGAGGAACTTTGCAACACGTGTTCGGGAATTTGATGGAGAGAGCACAACTTTATACAAAGGCCAATGGCGGACTGTTTGAGTACATAATGTAAACTAAACGTGATCACACTTAAATAATAGTTTGTATAAAATGTGACTATTAACAAAACCATACTCATTTCATATTCTTATGTGCATTCTTAAAAATGTGTTGCGTTAAAAAAAACAGCCTATATTTTCATGCGATTAATTAAATATTTATTTTTTCATGAATGTAATTAGTTTACACCAAAAAATTCATTCTTCATAACATTTTTATCACATTCATTTTTAATTATTACTGTCGATGAGTCACCGCGCTCGTGCCGCGAACTGCTGATGCGACTAAACCACGTCATGACGTCATAATGACTCAATCCAACACATTATTGGTCCATTAATTAGTACCAGATTAAACGCTGCCGTATGAATATGGATGGCTTTATTATGGCGACACCGTCCACTTAAGCGGTCATAAGTTTTTTTAGAGCTGGCTCATAATGGATTCATTATGAGCAACAGTGATGAAATATAGTTCATGGTACTTTTCCCTGTTTTCTAATTTACGGAGCAAGGATCCTTCGCTTTTAATTCTTGGTTTATTTTCTAAAATATTTTAAAATATCTCAGTGTACTATCATAAATCCTTTCATATTTTCATTTAGTTCATACGTTTGTCACAGGTTTAGCAGAATTTTATGTCGTGAATGCATGTCTAATACTTATTTCAATGCGATGTTTTTTAGCTTTCTGATGATACAAAATGAAATAGATTTATGCTTCAGCATGATTTGCATGAAAATGTAAATATCTGGAAGCTTTAAAAGAAGTGTACTATAAAGCAATAATAAAGCAATAATTTTAGATTAATCATAGAGCACTGAAATCAGAGACAAGCTTAAGTTCAATACATCCATATTGATTCAAATTAGAGAAAGAAACGCAGCAAAATGATCAAGATACCTAAACTTTCATATTTCGCTAGAAATATATTTTTACGTAAACATTGGATGCAAACTTTGTTGTACGTGCTAAGCGTCAAATGAAATTGCGACTGTCAATACTTAAACACCTGACAGTCATAATTTACCCGAATGATTAGCCTATAATGATGAACCCAACTGAGTGCCTCAATGTACTTGATGTTGACGCTGATCGACACGTCTTTGCAGCGAACTACTCATTCCCATCTCCTGCTCATCCTCCTCTGTTCCCATGGGGAGCAAGCAATCCCTTTACCGGTCACACCATACATTACGTTAAATATGTATTGGCGTAATTATAAAGTAAAATGTGTTACCGATGAATCGCTCTGCCGTCTCGGTACAACTGTATTAACAGCTGTTTTATACCCCTCCGGTTGTGATTTCTCGGTTATGTTCACTATAATTCCCGCCCGACAGCGACACGGTGTCCTGCGGAGCTCTCGTATCACTGCGGGAGTGTTTATGTTTATAGGGCCGAATTTGCATTCTTAATTCGCAAAGCTTCCGTCCCACAAATACAAGGATACGTTTTCTCTAAAAGGATTGATAATGACCTGGATTACGGTTACGGTTGTTAATAGGCTCTGTTTTTGTGTAGTTTGATGGGTGGAGTATACTTGTAACGTACATGTATCGTTACTAAAAAATAGATGATACATCCTGTTTTCGCTCTTTTTGAAAAAAGGCTTTTTTAAAGGAATTATAATAAATGTATGCACTTTATTCTCAACTCGATCATAATTCAAAGCTATCATCTGAAAATAGTTCAAGAACGCAACCCTCAGAGTATGAAGCGTTATTTACTTTTACTCTTCTTTTCACCCAAAAGGATTAGATACAAATAAGAATTAGCTCACATATTAAATATAGGCAGTCTGTAAATTGTATTTAAAATTTAGTTAAACAGAGCCTATATTAAAATCGTAGTCTTGCCGATATTAGATCATGCACTCTGTAAACGTTATTCGTAAATGCTAAAATTAAACAGTACAAAAAGCAGTCCTAAACTGAATCAGTCAAGTAAATAATATCCTGAAGGTTTGATTCTTTTTTCTTTTGTAAATCTATAACATTAAATGGTAATTTAAATCCACCTCAGCCAATTTCGGTCAAAACATAAGCCTACTTATATGTTTTATTTTTGAATAATTTAAAGTCACGATTGGATATAGAGTGAAAGCTTGGCCCTCAATACCTGAGGATAGTGGCTAACGAATGCCCGAGATCCCCAGAGGTCGGCGGCAGCTGATGTGAGCCCAGATGCTATCTAGCGCCCAACACCATCCGCTGCCTAATTAACATGGTGATTAGGCTAAAATATTCATTAACTCAGTTAAAGACCTTATAAATTACAAAACGGCCCGCAGCCAAATTCGGATTCGACTCTTCTTTAAATAGTCCTAGAGGATTTATTTGGCAGATTAATATCTCTTGCTATGAATCAGAAGTGATTGAAATAGTGTTCGGCTTGTGCTGGTTTAAGCTTGTGATGGTCATACACCCGACCATGAAGTATATGAAGTTGATTAAGTTTAGTATGTATAGCGACAGATGAAGAACTATACAGAAAGGCAACCCAATGCACTTTTTCTTGCTCGTTTTTTCGGGCGGCGTAAAGTTTGTTAGGTTGTTTTGCCGCACATATTGCGTTGGTATCAAGTAGGCCTATAATTTCGTCAATATCAAATCTTTAGGTCCCAAAAATATAGCTAATAAACGTTGATACCATTGCAATTTGGGAGGCATAACAGCCCAACAAACTTGGCGCCGCTGGAAAAAACGGACACGAAAAAATGCATTAGGTTGCCAATCTGTGTAGTTCTTCATCTGTGGTATAGCCTAAACTTAGCAGAGTTTAGCATTTGAGTTAAACTTGAATAGATTTGCGAAATCCCAAGTTGTTAAGTCAACCTTAAGACTGCTTATGATTAAGTGACTTAAAATATACACCCAATTTTTGTGTCTCTTCATACTATTAATTCAAAAACCTATTTTTTACTTTGGTAATAATTAGTTTTTGTGTTTCCCACCACAACACAAGTCACACGACACGAAGGTTTTTGTTTTAAGTGAAACAAGCTACAATTAAATTTTATCAACGAGCAACAGTGGCTTTACCGAACTTTTATTGTGAGACTCATGCGGCTAGGAAACAGCTGACCCAATTACTAGGGTTGATTCGAGCTCCTAATGATTTAGACGTACAGAACAGGTTAAGCCCTTCAATATATTCTTTTATTTTTTACAGATTACATAATAGAATTCAATCCTTCATAACTTCGCACCAACGTCAATGCAAAGTAAACATTGTATTTTATGGCTGATGATAACGCTAATATCTGTAAAAGGTCAAGCCGTCTGCAAGACTCGCTTCCTCTTTACTAAATATTGGGTGTTGATCGATCATTACAATAGATTACTGCAAAGTGTTGAAATGTGTTTTGCCTCCTCACAACCCATTAGTCAGTCCAGTTAAGTCAGTGAAGAGATCCGCCCCTCGTCACTGACTTAACGCGTGGAGAGCGTGGATGTGAAATATGGGAGGCGGACAGCAAGGAAGAGGTCGGAGCTACTCCCAGCACGTGCCTAGGTATTACTGAAGACACATGCCATATCTATAAAAATCAATATTATAAAAATTAGCTCATTATTCAAATCTCAGCATTTTTTGTACATAAAAAACTCTGTACAAACTCTCTGTACTCTCATTAGGTATGGTGAATTAACATTTTTTATGGGCCACAAGTCTAAGAACGAGTTATCATCATAATTGAGTTATGCCTTAAAATTGAACGTCGTAAGGAAACCACTAATGTTCCTAATTATGTTTTTAAGAGCTTCTTCATCTTTTTAAACAGCGGAAGGGGGATTTGGGCCCATTGAGTACGAGGTTGGATATCTGCTGTATCAATATCCACATAATGATAAAAAGGGGACTTCACGTAAAAATAGCTATGCTATAAATGACCTTTATTTGTACACTTACCAATATAAAAAAGGAATGAAGTTTTCATTTGATCATGTTTCGTTTTACTAATTTCTTGAATCAATGGCAAATAAATAATTATTACTTGTTATTTAGGATGGTAAAAATATACAGGAGTAATTTATTGTCTCTTTGTTAGTAGAAGCAATAAAGGAAGGGACTAAGATAAGGAATTATTAGATTTTTCTGGCCAAGTAATCTGTATAGAACACGTTTTTGAGTCATCAATTATTTATTTCAAGACTTTGAAGGAAATCCTCGGGGCCGTTTTTAACATCGTTGTGCAAGCAAGCACGAATGCATACACACATTGCTCATATAAGAGTATAGGATATAGAGTTTAATATTTATTTAAGCTATAAATCTTGTGGTCCATCAAATACGCCAACTTTAGCTCATTGGAAACCTCGTTGGTTAAACTGCTTCATATCACATTCATACCAAATTCAGTACCATTCATAAAATCGCAATCATTTCAGTGGCAGTTAGTTAACTTACACCATTTTATTTTCCCTTCATTTTGACTAAATATTGGAACAGTTAAGAAACATTACATAAAAAACCGTCCAGTGAAGCGTGAATTAGTTCAACTGTTTGATTACGGCTATAACTGTAATTATTATGACACTTGAGTCTACCAACGCAGCCTTTCCACTCTATTGTAGTAAGGGATATCAGTATCCAGAGGTCCCTGAAATAGAGGCTAATAATCTAGAGTAAAACTCTTGACCTCTCTTACTACTGACATCGATTGTTTAAGAGTCATTACCACAATTAGGAAAGACTTATTGTCGGATAATCGAAGTTTTTAATTATGATTTGAAGAAGGTCCCTAATAAAGTTAGTTCACAATACGTGTGTAGGGCGTGGATCCATTACGAATGACGTCGCCTTCTTTATTCCAGATAGACAATTATTGTGGTGGAAATAATCGTTTAAAATGTACTATAATTATGCAAAGGCCTCTTTTACTTAATCCAGAAAAGAAATCTTATAAAAAATGCTTGATTCTTTCCAATTTTCTATGGAGAATTTCCTATTTTGTTATATAGTCTGAAATGACATGAGTTTAAATGGGAATTATATCCAAAAGTGAAACTACTTTACACGAATTCTCATTAAGAAACTTATATGAATGAAAATTTATTTATGATGTAGGAAAGGTTATTAATACACCCCTGTACAACTTTAATTTATTAGATATTACTTTTTTCAATAAAATTATTTTTAAATTTTGTTAAGAAGAGTAAGTAGTATAGTTCTTACAAAATTTTCAACCTGTGTTTATTTTTTTGAAAACTTTTCAAGAAACTCAGCTTTGTTAAATTATTCAACAATAATTCCCTACCCTATTTTGACATTGGAAACAAAACGTTTCCCACTTTCCTGAAAAGACGCATAAGCCAAGGCCACTTCACTTAGAGCTCGGGGTTCCTCGAGCCAGTTCCCGGAGGCCCCCGCAGCCGATACGCGCTTGTTCTTGTATCAGCTGATTTCCCGCCGCCCGGGCCTCTCGGATGTGGAGTTTATTACACTCATTGTCGGCCAATGCCGGTGGCTATGGGTCCAGATCACACGCCTTCCAACCGGCGCGATATCCATATTATATACAGCCGCGTGTGTAACTGACAGAACACATGTGCAAATTCTATTCCATTTTCCAATGAGCTGGAAATTTGAACTTTGTCATGAATATATACATGAATAAATACATGAATTGGGTGGGCAGAATAAAGGGTAGGTTCTCAAAATATAAGATGTTCACCCCCCACCCCTAAAAGGGGGAATATAAATTTATAAAAAAGGGCTTTTATTTTTGGGCTCAGTGCCTGAACTAGAGGTCCTACTGAAAATCAGATCACATACTGTATTTAATTTTATATCTTCTACAAATTTGGTTGGATTGTATGTGGCCCGATCTCACCTACTTCGCACCCAAAATAGCCTGTAATGTTAACATTGTTACACATGTTTTATTTCTTTCGTTTTTTTTTGTTTGCTAATTTATTCTTTGACTAGAGTCCCAATTTTTGACACGGGATTAGTCAATATCACTCTTCAAGAACAACCGAGTAATTTGCCAATTTTAATCTGTATCTGCTCCAAAATTCGACATATATATGTAACAATTGGAATATTTTTCAAATGGTTGGAAATTTTATTACCAAACAAATATTTTTACCTCATCCCCAGCTCCACCATCCCCATCCCCCTCAAATAATTGACATCCCTTCCACAAAAATCCCTCTTCATCACCAACAACCCCCTCATACAAAAAATACCAAAGGTATAGCTCGTGCTAAATATTCGTAAACAGTTTTATTAATTTCCTCTTGTAAATTTTCAATATCTAAACCCTACAATCAATCTAAAAATTTCGGAGTTTTATTACGAAAACAATACGTTTTCTATGAACTCTGTCTACTACCTACCTATGAACTCTGTTTAACCTACTTAAAAATTGCCAACTGTTCACTTAACATCAAATAAAAACAAAATAAAATTGTTAAAATTTTAATATTTGAGTATTATGAACTTGTGTATCGATAGTAAAACGTAACTCGGATGTTATTTTAATTCTTTGAAAGTTTTTCATTTTGAACCAACTTAAGTACATGGTTAATTAAAGTTGGGCGAGTTTGCTGTCGAGTTTTTGATTTTGCCATTTATTTTGGATGAAATACAATGGTTTCACTGACCCACATTTAAGCCGATTTGTTTAGAAATTAGACACACAAACTGCAATTCTTGAACGGTTGCAGGCAAGTTTCTTTTTCTGAGTCTGTGAAAATCACGCGTATGCACGTCCGATTGCCAGCTTACTTTTCTAAGATTTTCTAACCAATAAATAAACATCAATCGGACCGACTTTAAAACTCCGTTTGAGGGAATACTATTTTAGGAATAATGGATATGCTCCGACGGAACTTTTCGAGGTGAATATTTCACTACTGCATTTGACAAGATTGGGCATTCACACCGAAATAATAGTTTACAATTAGATTACTATTGAAAAGAATTAGAGGCTTGTTATATTTGTTATTAAAGGTTTCATCGCTTCATTTCAACAACATTATGACTTTTTTCGGTTGTTTCATTTTGTCAAGGATAATGTTAATAAGGTTAACAAAGAAATAAGGCTAGAAGAGTTATAGCATTATTCTTAAAAGAAAAGGAAATTTTTACTATGGAGTTCCACATAATAATATATCAGCTTTAGGAGATAATATCACCACGGGTGAAGCTAAGAATTGCATTAGGTCCTTTAATGTAACGGGAGGCGACCCGGCTAAATCTGGCCTCTGAATATTAACGACCGATTATAACTGAGGTTGGTCATGGGTCGTTTAGATAAGGCTTCCTGCTGTCTTCACGTAGTGTGTGGTGTAATTATGAATTTAGGTCAAAATCTTTACTGTAGTTTTTAAATTTACCCCGAGGTAAGTAATATACACGATGTGAAGGTATTTGGCGGTCGGACTGGTATACCACTACCCAATGTATACTATAACTACCACATTCTTGCATTTCCCAAGGGTTACTTAGCTTGGATCAAGGTTTGCTTGATATAATATTTACAGTCTATACAAACTACCAGGTTGAAAGGGGTCATTTTAGAAAAGTATGAAAACCAGAAAACAATACCATCAAAGTAAATTATTTACATCGATGGAAAAGTTACAAACAAGTTACATCGAAAACAAGTTTGGTAAAATTATTTTTACCTTTTTATAAATTGTCTGGAAAAAACTGTATTTAAACTTTGGTACACTCAGAATCCAATGATTGTGATTTATGAGGGATTATTGTTAAAAAACCTAATAATACCTAGTACAAATATTGATTTCTACTAACCTCATTCCTCTCAAAACATATACCGGGTGTTCCTAAGGTCTTTCATTTAATTGTATAGTAAACAAGACATTCAAAAATATTTAAATGGTTTCTTATTTAAAGAGCACCAACAGAAGTTTTAAATACAATTACTGTAATTCGTCCGGCATTAGTACACTTCCACATACGACTCGTTTGTGACCCATAGAATTTCCGATCTAAATTTAATCTTCTCTCCAAAGTGCTTACCAAAATCACTTCAGTATTTTATAAAATCGCTTTTCTAATTCTAGTCTTCAGCATGCTCACTTATGTTCAAGGTGTATCCTAAGTTTTTTTGTGAGCTGAATTTTGTGGACTTCTTATGAAGAGCTCTGATGAAATGCACTGTTTCGTCTGAAATTTTAGGTATATCGTATCTTAATGTTGCATGTCCTCAACACTTCAATTATGTATTAAGGAATTGTACCAACTAATTTTGGGATCGTAGCTTGGAGCTTGACCTCCATAGTGCGCTCTGAAATGTCTTTGAACGTAAATCAATGAATTCGATTTGTGAAGCCACAAATGCACTAAAATTTGTCTTCCTTTGTAGCCCTTTTTCAATAGAGAAAACAGTTAACACTTCAATGGAATCACAACTAACAGTTAAAATAAGGGTTACACACATATTCAGAAATACTTCAGCTGTTAAACAAAATATGTTATGCATCACGTTTATCCTTACCAATTTTACCTTCAATAACCTATTCAAATGTTTCTTAGACATAGGAACACCCGTTACGTTCATAAAGTATAGGTAACACCATATCGATTAATTCTCATCAAGCGATTTTTACAAATACTATTCAATCATTAGCTTTATCCGACAAAAGTTTATCTTGAAGGTAAAATAAACTTGTAAGGTTAAACTGATGACCAATGTTGTGACCTTTTAATTTCAAAACACAAAGGTCTTGACCATGGATATTTTACACTGACTCACAGAGGTTCCTAGATGACTCAACAGCTAGCCGAAATGTTCAAATTATGGTGTTTTAAATTTCAATGAATTATTCTTGTCTGCGGGACAACAATATCCGCGGGGCCCGAGTGCCATCTCAACCCCACATTTGAGCCATACCGGCCGCTGGCTCTTATCAGATCTTATCTACATTTGGTAGCGCCTCAAGGTTCTGCAGCTTCTGATGTCCAATTTGCCGTTGGATCTGGTCTTTACCTCCTGAACCGTTCTGGGCTAATGCCTCCTACTGTCTGCTGGTGGCCTCTTCCTAGAATGGAAGGTAAGATTCGGGATTTTCAGATTACGGAATATGTTAAACAAACGGTGTCGAAGTTTATGGTTACATCGTTACATTCGAGATTGGTTACGTGTTATTTAGTATTACTTTCTGTAAGTGTATTAAAGCTCTCTTTAGGTAAGTAAGGAATTGTAAGGTGGTGGATGGCGAAATTTTCCTGGGTACATTTATTATTTTGAGGTCCTCAGTGGAAAAGATATACGCCTCCGAAATCTAAGCAGTAAATTAAGAATTAATATTCCAAATTTAGTTTTAAAAATAGCCCCTCTTTTAGTTGATTTCGTGGATATATAATTTGAGATAATAAAATAAAATAGGCAATCAAGCTAAGTTGAAGGAACTAAAGGAGCAAATTGAAAACTAATTACAAAAGGCTGTCGCATATTAAGATACTTAGTCGTTAAAGAATATATTTTTTCATCTAGGAACTTCAACCCAATCCTGCTCCAAGGACGGGCGGGGTTTTTATAAATGACTCACTGTAATTAGTTATTGTTCTTTTGATGTTGTTAAGACGCAGTAAACAAATAATCAAGTCTACTCACAATGGCTAAAATCTACATACAATTTGGCTTTGTAACAGTAAACTCGCCGAACGGCCCAGGTTTGATACTCCGTCTAGATTTCTTCGGCAGAATATGTCACAAAGTGATATAAAATTTCGATAACCAGGGATAAGTAGGTGGCAACCACGACCAGAATTCCTTCGACATTGCTTTCTTTGTATTACATTTTTATTCATGGTCATCTGGGATTTTAAATTTATTACCCTTTTTTATCTAATCTTTTACAAAATATTTAAATTTTTTTTATCTTGAAAAGGATAGGCCACAGGATGAGTATACAGTACTAGAGTAGCGGGCACAAAACAGGGCGGGTGAGTAAGTGCGCTGGAGGAGAAACTATTGTTTATTATTTATTTGGGTAGTTAATCAGCTATATGATCATATGTTATATTAAAAACACAAATGTACAGGAAAAAGGTTTTGAAAAACGTAAACAAAGTTTTGGTAGGTCATAAAAACATTTCGTTTGGTCATATCAGCTGAGGTACCGTACATCAGACGATTTGGTGTTTCTCCTGTTTTTGCCGCCCGCCCTATTTGGTGCCTGTGACTTTAATAGTTATTCTTTCAAGTCGACTCGTCTGTGGTTGTATTTGTAATTGCATAATTGAGATATAAATTGAAGGTACGACGTATCTTCGGATCTCGACGGCATTGCACGTATTACAAGAGATTTATCTCTTTGTTTATAGTACCAATGAAGTATACAGCCGTAGGCTTATGACTTCATCGAGCATTTATCTATTGACTCCAACACGTACAACATGTAAAATGTAGTCCTTTGTGGAAGAACACGTCTTTTGTCGTGTCTTTGATTTAAATATTCTCAGTCATCAGTAATATTTTCAGCCGATAGTCAACTCTGATTGCTGTTTATTGTGATTTAGTCATAATTGTCGAAGATGCCAAAACCAACTTATTCATAAAAGATGTTCATTATCATTTCCCCCTCTTAATGAGTGAAACAATTGTCTAGCGGTGGCTCAGTTTCCTCTTAGTTTTCCTAGTTTCCCAACTCTATCAATTCACCCAAACACTAGCCCCTGCCCCCTAGTCAATTCCTCCTAAAAGCTCAAACAAACAAAAAATCTCAACGCTCAACAATCAACCTGTTACCTCAGATAAATTACCTTTCTGTGTTATGCCGCATAATGAAGATCAACAGCCTGCGGCCGTGTAATGACATAGGTAAGAGCCGTCATTAATAAATTCTCCTTCATTAATAATCAAGACGATAATGATTAAGTCTTCTCATTGACGTGCATCTGATTATCGTCCAGATCGAGAGAGTATAATCAGGGGCCGATAACGTCTGCATCTCCCAACGTCTTCGCTACGAGATAATTAAGTATTGTCATCCCAGCTTATTCTAGATTAAGTAATTAAGCCATGTGCGTAAGTTATAAATATTGATAAAAATACAAAAATCGTATATTTTTGCGAATTTCCCCCACAGGGAAGAAGCTGTTACCGTCGGTCTCATACCTAAGGCTAGACCATCATAACTTGCGATAACTCGCGTAAAAATAGTCCGATCTGAATTAAATTTGGCACAGACATGTAAAGAAGTAATTAATTTTACAATTTTGAAAACAAGCCTGATCGGATTATTGGAAAGGGGTAAGGGGGAGGTAAACCCCTCCAAAAATGGGTTTTTGGGATTGTTTACATAGAAAAATAAAAATTATAAAACTTTCGTTTGGAACATTAAATTCAGCTTTAAAAAAATAAATAATTTAATATCCTGATTTGTTGCTCTGTGTCCGTTGGTTACGGAGGTATCGCTAGTGGTAAACACAATACTGTATGTTGTCCCAATGTTAACCTTATGGGAAATAATTAAAATTTTCTCAACATATCTTAATGAAACTTGGTATATAGCTTCAATTGAGTGATATCTACTGGATTATTGCAAATAAAATCTAAATTTCACACTTCCATGGCAGCAAACATGCACACTCATTTCCCATGTTATTGCAATGGAGAAATTAATTGTTGAATGCTCATTGCAGGATTTAAGTTGATTTTTCTTGATTTGAGGCTCCGTATAAATGATTTATTTAAGCATTGAAATTAGCTGAGTATGCAGATCTGCTGCAACGGGGATATTTTAGTAATAAAGGTTTTATTTTCCCATTAACCTTGATAACTTTAGTTTAAGTTGATAATAATTAACTAACGACATCATAGAAAATATAATTGAATTATGAATTTTTCAGGCTGTCCACGCAGGTATATAATTGAAAGAGGTAACATATGTGTTATTGAAAGAATCTTATACCATAGGACAGTCAATTCCAGCAGTTTAAATTTTAAGAAACCGTTATACTCGAAACTTATAATATTAATTAAGTACTATGAAACACATACGAATAATCCTGGTCTTCGGGTGATGACCACGATGGTGATGAATTGAAGCATTTTGATAAAATGAATATGTTTCTTATAATTTACATCCATCTATACTATTATAAAGAAGAGGGGGTTTCTGTATGTATGTGGCAAGTGAACGTGAAAAATACTGAACCGACTGGGTTGAAATTTCACACAGAGGTAGATCTTGAACCTGGGAAACACTTAGGCCTATTCATTTATTTAAAATCCCCTCGGGCTACGCCTTTGCCTGGCTAAATAAGGAATTTTTGATTTAATTTTTTTTTTTATAAGGATGTTAACATTCAAACACAGAAATGAAAACAGCTGAGGGTGGAATTTGACAGTTCTAAGAGCAGTTTCAAGCTATCTATCGTGAGCGAAGCCACGGGCAACTGCCTAGTATCTTATATTATAGAGGAATGAACTACAAAATAATAGTATATTTCGCAATAAGGGCCGAAAATGAGGTTTTGCAGGCTCGAGATCGTGTTTCAAATTCTCGACTTCGTCTCGAATTTGAAACACGATCTCGAGCCTGCAAAACCCTTTCGGCCGAGGTGCGAACGCTATTTTTCACCACACCACACTACACAATGAAATATACCCTAAATAGTTAAACAAAACTGATTATTATTTGACTCACTTGAAAACAAAACACAGCTATGACAATCATATGATCGCAACTATCCTGTCTTGAATGCCGTATAATTTTGTGATGTTCTGACGTTGTTTCAAGCAAATAAACGATCAGCTGACTTTCGGTCTTAGGGCCCCCAACGTTTTCGGTCCTGTGGCGGCAAACGGTGTGTTTCGGTCCGCGTTTGACGTTTGTAAAACAGGTGATTTCGTCGTAGTGTGGTGAAAAAAATAACTGTTGTTATTATTGTAGCAGGTAGTAATCAAATCTTTTTTACCAGTTTTTGCGGCTTTGAACGGTTTCTACATGAGATTAACGCACATTCCTGGACGTAACCTATTCTTTTTATCCAAAAGCTTCTCAAACAAAATTTTACCACCTAACTCACACGGAAGCCTTGAACATTACCTGCTTCTGCTTCGGTTTTGCACGCTTCACTCGGCCAAACCGAAGGCCAATGCGTGCAACGGTGAGCGGCCATAACGGCCACATCAATGCCACAGCATGCACCGGATAAGCCGTGCAGGAGCGTGTAAATCAGGCGGGAATTGATTAAGCCCATTGTACGCGACTGTGCGCGGATAGGAGGAGACGCGATTCGAACGTGAGACGCCCGACTCACGGTAGGTTACAGAGAGATAACTATCGGGTGTTAAATGTTACGGACGTGGAATAAAGCGGGGAAAGATAATAGTAGGTGTTTATCGTAGTATATGGGCTAGTACTTCAGACAAGGAGATGGAATATTAACGAAAATTAGGTTTCAGATGGAGTGAGACAGAAGATGGGAGAGGAGGATAGAAAGGTGGGGTGAATATTAAGAGGGAAAAATTAACGAGAAGGATTGAGAATCTTAGAGAGAGAAAGAATGGAAAGGAGTAGGAAAGTAAAAGAAATCAAGTGCATGTGCAAGTGACTGTTAAAGTACACAGAGAAAGTACCAAAAATTGCGTGTATATCCGTTATTTTACCCATAATGGAGGTCTAACACCAGAGAGTTAGAAAATTTAGTTAAATTTCCCCTTTTGGTATTCTTTGGGTGTGTTGCGTCATGGACTGCGATTGAACAGGTCGCTGGTTCGGTTCCCCAACATGCCAAAACAATTTTAAGGGGTTTGGACGTCTTTGGGTTAAAAATTTGTTTGCATTATGTTCTTAAAATACCGTTTGGCGTCTTCAAAGAAGAAATAAGTATTACAGTAGTAGACACCTACACAAACTTAACCTCTCTACTGCTCATAAACCGAGGAATACGTTTGTTTAGTTATTGTTCTTTCAATTGTGTCACGATCAAACGCACAACATGCCAACTTAGTGTTGTTTCTAACATGGTCACCCATGTTTTGTCCCTTGAAAACGGGGTTAAGGGACAAAACATGTCCCTTAAGTGGGGGCAACCCACGTCTATTAGGTTCTGAAGTACCTTTTGAATCCATATTATGATACGACTTCCCAAGATTGAAACACCAATGATACAGCTTCACTATGCAACTTTGCCGAATTTCACGTGTTATAAAAATGCAAACGAACCCGCAGATTGGCCGTTTCTGGTGCAAATTGGGAGAATGTTTTGTCTCCAATGGCCGATCGCAGCTGTTACGCCTCAGTTGCCGACCCGACTCCACGTTTTGTGCGTTAATAGGCATTTTTCCCAGGGAAATCGTGGGTCGGTTGTTGCTTAATCGGGAAACCAGGAAGCTAGGGAACGATCCTTCAGGTTTAAATTATGAGCTGCAATTATTTTTATGTATATATTTTGTTAGTCTTTTTGCTATCACAGTTGTACGTAAAATATTTTTTGATTAAGCGGCCTTCACTGATTTATTATCAAACTTATCTTGAACCAGTTTACACTTAAAAATTAAGATATGAAACAATTTTATAAAATGTAAATGGCATGAAAAGTGTTCCAATAAAGTGATTTTCTTTACCTTTGTATATTTATATTTTATTTTCTTAAGGTACTACTTAACCTGTTAAACAGATGTTAAACATTTTTAACTAAGGCAAACACAATTTTATAAACATTCACAAAACATTTAAAGGCTCACAGATACACTAAAACACACAATCGTACAAACATACTATACGCTCAAACAGACCTATACTAATTTTTACAAAGCTCAGCAAACCCAAACAAAGGTATTAAGAGATAAAAAATGTGTACCTCAGAATATTCACGTGATCTAGTGAAAGAAACGATGCAATGGGAATAGAAGTGACTGCCGAGGGGGCCTTCTAAAAAATCCTACCAAATAAAATTAAAAATGCGCGGTTGTGTTGTGTTGCGCAGCTGTAGCGGCGGATGTGTAAATTATAACACGATCAGACCGACAAGCTGATGTATAACACGACCGAGTAGTAATACACTGCCCGGAACTGACTACTAACCAGTGACGTCACCAGGGTCTGTGCTGAGTTGGTGAACGTCTCTTGGCAAGAGGTTAAGTTTTTGAAGTTTGAGAAGAGAAAATTAGACTGTTTAGGAAAAACTATAAGTCACGGTGTTCCTTGAGAAATGCATATTAGTACAATAAAAATACTTGACAACCTATAATAGATTGTAACACAGCCTTTTTTACATAGTTATGTCAAAAAATTTACATTTTAACATGTCCAAAATCGATCCATGGGGGACCCCCAAAAACTTGTTTCAAAATGTGGGGTTACCCCAACATTGGAATGTTTTTTAAATTTAATCTCACTACATTTTCATTTAGTAAAACACTATTCAAGATGTTGACCAACGCGTAAATTGTCAACACAGGTTAGTTCTTTCGTTTGAACAGGGGACTCATTTTTGGGATTGGCGGTCGCCATCTTGGATCTGCCATTTTGGTTATAAAATTGCCCAAAAGTTAAGATGGTTTTGTTAAATAAAATGATAAAGAAGGGTTTCACGTTGACCACAGAGCTGAAATCAGTTTGTGAAAATCTTGATCCGTTTGAAGATATGGTCATATGAACATTCTTCCCAATCCTACTACATTTATTAATAGATGGTCATAAAAAAACTCATGCTGCAATTTATTATTAGGCTTTCGTTGTTTTACTGGATTGCAACATTATTACAGTGTTAAACTATACACATAAATGCATAACTAACAAAGGAACGAATCAAATTTAGAGATATTTTGTAAATAACCAATGTAAACTTATTGTTAATAGTAAAAGCGGCCAAAACCACCTGCTAAAACGGCTATGAACGTTCGCATTGGAATTTAATCTGAAACTTAATCATAATGTGGAATTTAATCACATTATGTGAAACTTAACTTTAATCTGGAATTTAATCATAATGCAACGGATATTTTATAAGAGTTTCGATTTTTTGCCAGAACTTTTTTGTTAGGTATCTGAAAACAGACCAAACTATATTTTCTACATAGGAAATAGTATATTTCGTCACTAGGATAAAAAGTGAACCTTTTCAATACGAGCTCCAGTTTAACAGCCGAGGCAGGGAAATGAGCGAGTATTGAAAAAAAACCCTCGATCTTAGTGACGAACTATATTTAATTTTTCGTCATACTGCAAAAATCCTTAAGTTTTAAATAAAAAAAAAGTAAACTTTACGTACTATACCTTCAAAACCTCAATGTGTCTTTCTACTTGTCTCTTTAACTTGAAACAATCAGATCAGCTATTACGCATGCACAGGTTCATCCCCAACTAACGATTGTTGATTCGATAACTTCAGACCGATCATTGTGGTTCGAATCAATCGGTTGTTCCTCAACATAAACATTCGATATTTTGATATTTATAATCTTTAATCATACGCTACTAAATAAAACCCCTTCAGAGAGAATCGTTAGGCCTTCTTACTTCTTCCATCGTGTCACTCACAGTTTTACACCAGTGATGTACAGGAACCAGTCTGACCGGAAACGATCGCAAAAATGATGTTTCGATAAAAACATTAATGTTTCGATTATTTGTATTCGAATGAAAATTGTTCGATTACTTACGTTGACTCAAAAGTATAATCAGCAATGATCTTTTTGGTCCTAGGACAATATAATAATAATCATCAAATCATATGTTATTATCCAAGGACTAAAAAGAACAACTTTTGAATTCCAACGCATGTGTCAAAAGCAACTGTTTTTGAAGCAGTGTGACGAAAAAGACGTTGTTTACCATTGCACGTAGAACGGCCATATTACGTCGTTTATCATTTTATATAAAATAAATAATTTTGATATTAAACATTTTCCAATTTAAAAAAAATTTACTTGGATCGATCAGATTTAAAATTATTGATTACAGGGCGGTGCGGAGTCCTTATAACTTAACGGAGATGAAATATATGGTAATTTAGACTCATTGAAGAGGCTTGATTATTTGTTTACTGCGTTTTAACAACATCACAAGAACAATAAGTAATTAACAGACTCATTTATGCAAACCCACAACCGTGGCCTGTATGCAAAACTCATGCCAACCGGTCCAAGAGAAATTTTGTAATACTCCTCCAAAACAAAAATTATCTGGCATAATAATCAGAAATATAAATATAACACTCTGATCTATAGTGTTACATTTATTAAAATGTTATATTTACATAGCATTTGATTATAATCAAATTACATCGAAAACTAATTCTCCTTAACTTTGCGTAAAGTGTAATTCAACGTAGGCAAACTGAAGACAAAATCACAAATGAAGAACTACACAGATCGGCAACCTAATGCACTTTTTGTGCCAGTTTTTTCGGGCGGCGTCAAGATTGCTAGGTTGTTTAGTCACCCATATTGCACTTGTATCAAGGATAATTTCGTCAATTTTAAATCTTTAGGTCCCAAAGAACATAGTGAAGAAAATGCATTAGGTTGCCAATCTATAAAGTCCTCCATCTGTGACAAAATTAATATACTATAAACAGACCCCTTGAATTTTCCACCTAATTTTTAATGTAGCCTTTTATGGACCACCAATAAAGTGTGTATTTGTTTACAGAACTTCTTTGGCGTTACATTGGTACTAACGTAAATTGGTACGCCATTAGTATATCAGTATGCCAACACTTTGGCGATTATGATCAAGGAGTTTTCAATTGTAAAACCAGATATCCGTAATTAACATATATATGGTACCATTCAGATTAATTCCGTTTCTTGCCTCTTCCAGAAATTGCATTATCCAAGTGGATATACAAACATAAGATGTCCAATTCCCAGATGAACCTCAGCCCAACACTTGACCAATCAACCCTTCTCTCATCCATCATCCCATAATGGGTTTGCAAACGAGCCGTTTAAAATATTTGCATTCCATCATCGGATTCTTCTTCTTTTTGCCACGTATAACAACGGGCCGCGTTAAACGGGTGTGATCAACATTAACTTCGACGCCTCTAAATTGTTTACCATAACAAGTAATAACGAAAATTAGCGAAGGTTGATCTGCATACTGGTCTGGCTGTCGGTTTGGCGGGAAGTGTTGAAGTTTGGATCACAAATGGAGGGAAAATTACAGATTATCCGGCTTTGACTGCGGTCGTAATTGTAAAAGTAAGAAGGGAAATAAATAATTATTTGTAAGAAAGTTAGATATAAATGTCCCGGAATTGACCAACTGAATTCAATTAAGATTAATTCTTCCTTTGATTTCAAAATTCTAAATTGATTTACTATGCATATTTATAATATAGTTATATAAATTGATTTTATATTGAAACGGGGTGTTCAAAATAAAAAAGAAGGGTTTGAGTGGGTAAGGGAGATTTTAATTCCAACAAATAGACTTCTCTACAATACATTTTCGCCTCTAGTGGCTAAATGATTAATCTGACCTTTAACGTGATTCAGATTGTAAGTTGATAATCCACACTTGATGTGTTTTTCGTCGATATCAGTGGTTATGTCTCATATTCACGTGGGTCCTGAATTGGCGGAGTGCCGTGGTGTGATGAAAGTTGGAGTTCAACCCCCTGAAGTAGCAATGCTATTTTTACATTCAAACACTACTAGAAACCCGATTTGTAATTTATTATTAAGGAAATTTCATTAAGTTTATAACTAAATTGAAAATTAAGTTTGTGTTTGTAAATTGTAGCCAGTTCATGCCATTATAATTACAGAAATTGGTTAAACCATTGATTTTATAACTGTAATCGTTAAGTTTTTTAAATTTTTTTTTATTGTCGTTTCTTGAGGGAATTAGAAAAATATATAGAGGAAACTTTACGCCTTCTCATTTCAACCTGGGGTGGAATCACCAGCTGCTATACCTTAGGACATTACTTGAACGCTTAAAAATTATAGTACAGATATAATATATACTGAAATAAATCGGTCCATTTTTTTACTTTTTAAAAATTTTCACTAACATAGCAATATATTGCATATTCAATTGAAATTAGCGATACTTTCAGCGGGCGAAGCCGCGGGTATCTGTTAGTAACAGTTGCCCTCATCACTTCGATCACCTATCAATCATCTTTATATTTTTACTAGTTATTGTATTCTGACAGAACCTATAGTTTTTCAATGAACGCAACTAAAATAATTCTTGAACAAGAAATTATTTTATTCAAATAAAGAGAAAGTTTGGATAGTTCATATTTTAAAAGTATTGATAGAAATAAAACCAATTGTGTTATGATAATGATATCCAAGTAAACAATAAATATCCAATATTAGAGTCCGTGAGTAAATTCAATTAAGTAAATTGAAGTAGATTATTATGACTCCATTCGAATGTCTTAAAATAATAGTGATCAAGCAACATAAACGGTTCTTAATATTATAATGAAACTGGAAACGACTTTGAAACTGCTTCAGTATTTTGGAGTGTTTCCTGTTATTATTGAGGACAATACTACTGCTGTCATTTTATTCTCATTGAAGAACATCAAGTTCATTTGTAGATGCATCCAAAGTTGTGAGGTCTTAGCCTCTAATCAAGTCCAAGTGACAACTTTTCGTTCGTTTGCATTCCTCAACTTATGTCTGCAAATTGGAAGTGCTGCATTCTTAATGTTTATGGGGCTACCGAGGTATTTAGAAGATGTGTTGATGTCAGTTTTTAATACGTTGAGTTGAGGAATGGTTAAACTTTTTTAACAGATTAGGTATTCACCGATGTTCCAAATAAGAAAACAATTACTTATGACAAAATTTATGTTTTTATGAGTATTTTCCATTTTTCGCACATTTCATTGATCTAGGTCCAATTCAAAGTTATCTATCCAATTTTAATTTATCCCAGTTATAATAATTATTCAAAGTTATTATGTTGTTATCGGATTAAAAATACTAATCGAACAACTTAACATTCTTAATAAATTGTTGTCGAGCCATTAACAATTCATTCAATGACTTGACACCAAACATGAAATTGATGGAACAAATCTGATTTTATCTCGTTATTTTTAAGATTTTGCCCTATTGAGAGCCGTTTGATTATTTAATTATAAACTGTTGTACTGTTACGTAACCACTAAATGAAAAAAGCTGTATACAAATTTTATTCACCTCAGACTAGATATTTCAAAGGATCTAGATAAAGTAATCAATTTTAGCGAGACCCATCCTTTTTCCCAACAATACCTCTCTAAATTTTCTATTTATTGTTTCCTTGGAATATTAAAGCATTGACTTTAAAAGCGATGATTAAAGGCATTAGTAGAGCACTATGTTGAGGATACGCAACATCCTGTATTTGCCTGTCTTGATTGTATTCTGTTAAAAAAACAGAGGATAATACGATATTAATATACGAATCTTGCGTGGGATGACATAGGCTAAGTTATTTTATTGCCAGAACCCTCATGACCAATATTGTAATTAAAATAATTGACTAATGATGCCGTACTATCTGTCGTCGTTGGACTGATTTCCAGTCGGAATTACAAAATTCTGTTTATTATGAAAAACCCCATTAAATGTAAGGAAGTTAATTGTTAATTAAACTTTTTTCAGTAAGGATTTTGAGGGAGTCATCATATCACAATCCGTTTTCTATGCCTTATCCATAGCTGCATTAATTAACTACTTAATCTTAACTATTTTGAAAACAATACTCATCTCTTATACTCATGTAAATGACAGATTATCTGACTTTTCGGATCGAAAAATAGACAATGAATTTTTTGTTGAAGAATTACAGGAACTTATTCAGAAGCATTGGAAAACGGGAAATTTAATTTTACAACTGAAGAAAGCTTATGGGCTTCATCTGCTTTGCCAAAGCGGCTTGACACTCACGAAGATGACGTTGCTCGTAGCTTTTTTGAACTTAAACAATATAATTTTCAACGTCGATGGAGATTCTTTGAAATTCCAAACTTTATACTTAGCCCTTTACTGTATATCGACTTTGCTGATTGATTTCCTAATCTTGTGCGCCACTTCAGAACAAGTCAACTCTAAGGTCAGTTTAGTTTCTTATATATATTTTTAGTCAAATCGAAATTGAATTAGTTTGTAGCTATTTGAGTGTTATATATCGTTATTTAAAAAAATCGACCTGATTTTAAATTACTTGAAAAATTAAAATTTGTTGTGTTTTTTTTAATAGTGTCACTCTAAAAAACAAACTTTTGATTTAAAAGTATAAGCAAATAACTATCTAATCCTAGGCAAAAGAATATAAATTCTAATAGTTGCATTGAAAGCTTCCGATGTTTCCTTCCGCCTTCTATTGCTCCTATTATCGTAAAGTAGCAGCTGGTGAAACACATCCCTCGGAATAGAGTCTCCATGAAAGTCTCCTTAAAAATTAAACACATGTCAGACGAATTAGCAATATTTTTATGTAGAATCATGTATGCAGTACTGCAGAATCTGAAAATGGCATAAGTGAGCTGAAATGCGCTTCAAGCTTAAAGGTAATACTCAGTGTCATTCGGAGGACTACTAGGTATTTCAACTTTTCATCGTTAAGCATAAAATATTATTTGGCATAAAGTATTTCTCCTTGCCTAGAAACTCCCAAAAGTATGACAGAGCAGTCCAATGTCCCGTATTACTACCCATAAGATAAACTTTTTAATTAATCCACATTCTTATTCTTTTAGAGACAAGTCACTTTGGTGCTTTTACACAGACTTATAAGGAAAAAATCCTGTTGCTTGGACAAAGCCTTTAACATGCAGGTAACTTATTATTTACTTATGATTGACCTAATTAAATATTTGACAAACTTCGTAATTTAACATTTTCATGTAATTTAGTTGTTAAGTAAGTTCATAATTTCAAAGACATAGGCAACACTAAGTCTAATTTCAAGTTAATTAGCAATTTAATTTTCAAGTTTTTAAGAAACACACTTTATACCATTGGTGTTCAGGAACAGGATACGTATCGATTTAAAACTTTTTAAAGTTTTATTTATATTTTTAACAGGGCTTATTAAGCACTCTTCAATGTGTTGCAGACACGGGTGTTCATGTACCAAAACAGGGCGAGACAACCGCGGCTGACGGGCTGTGACTTCATACACATCGACATGCCTCTGTTCTACGGGGTAAGACTAAAGTATATTGCAGTTACCTCTACCATTTTACCAAAGCTGGAATTTAAACTGGAAACGTGAAAGGATATATTATGGCCCACATCGATGCACACAATCGTTTAAGATAAAAACAATGGCAACTCCGACATTAATGCGAGGAAACAATATGTTGTTATTTCATAAGGAATGTTTTTTATAATTATAATATACTCTCAAAAATACATTATAGTTAGATTATAGTATTCATTGTTATATAGTATAATCGAAATTTTTGACAAAACGTCTACCTGAGAATCAACTAATTAAATAAAGTTAACTAAGCAATCAATATATTTTCCAATTTGTGATGATTTGTCATCAACACAATGTTTACTCAGATAACATATAAATGAACTATAAAGTATGAGCATATTTAACTCGAATCAGTTATAGATAAATTATCAGTTTATGTTATATTTTATAGGTGAGTTTTCTGAAATAACATTTAAGAGCGTTGTACAGTCTGAGTCGATTTACGGGGTCCAATCCGTCAGTAGTCGCATGGTAAAATCAACATCAGATATGGGTGGACTGGGTCATTTGAGTTGGACTATAATATTTTTGATCGATCCTTTCTGAGCAAGCGAAGAACAGCCGTGTGCAATCTGATGATCGCTATGACGGGATATTTTGTGCATTCGTTTAGATTGAAGGTAAAACATTTCACTCAAAAACTGCATGGCTAGTTGTAAAAGTATACCTACATTCAATTATTTATTTTTTGAGATTACCATTACGTTACTTTGTTTCAGATGGTGATGTTGGTGATTTCATACTTCTTTTTATTGGTACAATTCAAAATATTCCAATGATTTCATGATAAACGAAAATAATTTATAAACCTTGACAGCGAAATTATTTATCTTTTTGTGATTTTGTCAGCGGCGCTTGACCTGGAACTCTTTTCACCCGAACTTTGTTACAAGAAAGATCCCACAATATTATAACAAACTTTTAATGCTAAGTAAAAATATTACTTTTATTGGGATGAAATGTTACTCGAATTGTATTTCAGTACAACAATCAATCTTATCTAAACAAATAATAATTATGAACAACTAATCTTTTCGGAAAAACATTTTTATAACACCTTTTTCCTGTTCGCTTTCAGAGGTTCAAACACTCACCTACGCTATCTATTTTATATTATATTTGTGCCCAATCCACTTTAAGGCTTGGAATAAATATCCAAAAAGGCTTAATATGACAAGGTGATCATTGTTTCATAATGATATTGATCGTTCATCAGTTTAGCATGCTCCATGATTTATTACCCCATATCATGTAACGATATTCACGTTATATACTGTTGCCTCCGAAAAGAAGGTATACTGCTAAAGAATAATTACAACAGCTTTTTAACAGCCTGAAGTGACTGCTGCAAGGTTTGTGATACTGACCTTGAAGCTGTAGAGGAGGTGAAGAGAAGACGGCAAGGTTTCAACTCCCGCCTCTGGGTTTGAGCAATGTTGTGTTTATTACACTCATTGTTGTCAACCCTGAGGCAGCGGTGTCTGATTATAACCCTCGCTAAATGACGGTATTACACCTTTAATGCCACGTCCCACATGTCTAAGTAAAGGTTTATGTTTCAACAGTAACCGCACGACGATACTGAAGAGGCGAGTATTTCGAGTTATAATTTATAATTTCCACCGCTGTTGTTGGCTATCTCTGTTGGAGATATAGGTAGAATATTTGAATTTATGTTGTTTTTCGTGAAAGGGAAACACGTATTTATAAGAGGTTATACCATACCACTGTAGAGAATAGCTAAAAGGAAACCATCTGAAATCGGCAATAAAGGATACAATCAAAATATCAGCAATGAACCTTTGGTATTCAATGCTTTTTTTAGGGGATGTATCACCTTATAACAAACCTGAAGTTACAAAAATGGTAAAAAGAAAATGGTCAAAAGAAAATGTTACTAAATGGTCAAAAGAAGATTGCTATATTGTTAACCATACTTTGCCAAGCAATAAGTAGTTAAACAAAATACTTGAAGAATTTTCAGTATACCTGGAACATTTTCTTAATTAGAGCTTTGACATTCTTAATCAAACATACTTTAACATATTTCAGTTGTCTCAAAACATATTTACAACTGGCAATAGTGGTGTATTTGTCTCATAATAATATATCTCTTTTTATAAAAACAAATAAAAGATTTTCTATCCACAGTGTTTTAGAGACTGCTTCAAAAACTGTAAATGTTGTTTGTATATCAATGTCTAGGTTTGCATGGTTAACAAACTTGATGTTGGTAAACCAAATGGCCAAATTGAAAGATAACAACTTCTTGTCTTTGATGTTATTGCAGGCATAACTAACTTAGGGGAAGAAACTGTTAAGATACTTGTGCCCTAGCCTATAACAGCTTTCAGACTAATTATCTCCAGTTTCAAAAATGGATATTTTTGCATATATAATTTTAAATATAAGGACTTTTTTATTAATAAATTTACTAAAAATACTGTACCGATGTTTATATTGGATGAATAAATTCGAAGAAAGTATAAAAAAGTTAATCTTTTCCTGAATGTTGCTGGAAAAAACAATATCAGCTCACAAGCTGTCTTCCAATCGAAATAAAACCATACAGCAAATTCCAATTTACAATGTGAAGGCAAAGGTCACAAGCAAAAGACGAACCAGCACTTTCACTTCTGTATGGGTCATGAGCTATCTTCTACAATGACTAATTCGACTTGAAGAGTGCAGTTGGGGTCAATTGCGTCATTAATGCACCAGAGACTCAAGTCTCGTATGACTTGCTGCTTTCGGTCATAAATTATCTGGCGTCTTTGTTATGGTTACATTTGTTGTTGGATGAGGAATATAGGCTATTACATTATGGCTAATTAATGTGTAGTGACATATTTTCCCACTATCCCACTTTATTTTATTTATAATATGACTTTATTAATAATGTTTTCCAGAAATTAAGTTTATTTATTTAGTAATGAAAGGAATGTAAAATGTTTATGTCGGATTATGTGCGGTCGATGAATTAAAAAGAGATATTGTAGCCTTGCATCTCTAGAAGTATTTCAATTAGACATTTTGGAGTGTTAGGTTTTTTTTGGAGCGATTAAAAAAATCCAAAATACTTAAGGGTATAACACGAGTGTATATTTATTCCATCTCTCATATTACCGTATGAGTAATTCATCATTTACATAGTATTTTTGGAATTTAAGTATTACGCTTGGATGCTGCCTGAATGAAACTTATTAACATATTTCAATGCCATGTCCAAATTGACATGTTATAAGTCACTTCACGTTAAGTGACACGTGAATGAAGTGCTTGGAGCCGTAACATTTCATATTGGTGAAGGTACATGACATTAAGGTTTATATGTAAATTATTATAAGTTCCATGTAATAAAAATGTATTACAGTTCGCGCATTATATCTCCGGCTATGACTACTACGCTACTAACTGCATTAAATGATATTCTGAACATATGATATTAGTAAACAAAATGTTTAACAAGCAACGGTGTTTTAGAACAATGTTTACAGAAAAGTATCCCCTCTCCCCCCCCCCGCACCTTACAACCAGCTGACTCGGTCATAGCCGGAGATATAATGCGCGAACTGTACATTGATCCAGAAATAAACAAATTTGAAAAAATAAAAGTGTTGCAATCTGTGGTTAACCTTTAGAACTTATTCAATCCATATATTTAATTGGAAACCAAGTGAAGTGAGTTTGTTTTGAGGTTGACGAATAGTGCATTGTTCCAAAAATTCAGCCCTTTATCATACTAAAGCAATGCATGCCCCTTCTTAAAATTCTGAGATTTGCTTAACAAATGTCAAATTACTTTAACATTACACTTCACACGTTTAATAAATATTAATGATTTTTAAATATCTTATATGAGATATTCTTGCATTTGAATTTTACTTTTGGGCTTTTGCCCCTACAAGCCACTAATATATGAAAATATAAAAAGGATAGGTAATGTTAATTTTTAGTACGTATTAATTTTTTATTTGTCTACGATTTTTGGAGGTCTAGTTTTTATAATCCATTTCAACAGCCTCACAGGAAGTAAAATCACAAAAATCTTTTAAGTAATTGTTTTCCAACATTCAATAATCTTTTAACAACCAGTATATTTCTGCAATCTCTTCACCATCCAGAAGAGATCGCTTTCATCAAATTACAAGTCCTTAAACAATCGTTTATCAGAGGAGCTTAACACATCTAAAATATATCGGCAAATTACACGAATCTTAACAAATTACCCGCTACCCATCCTTTTAGCGCGGCTTCCCTCGTCGCGTTTTAATGGTTTTGCAAACGAGCGGATTACATATTTGCATCGTATTAAAGAGGCCGCGGCGTTTTCGGCGCGTTTAGCTGTGATCCGCTCCTAAACGGTTGTGATTAACACGGACTTAGCGCTTCCAAAGTGTTTATTATTGCAGAAACCGCGACAGGTTAGCGGCCATCAGCATAACAGGCCGCCTGTCGCCTCCATCGCCCGCGTCTGATCCACGGCGGTTTGAATGTGGCTGCGTTTGGTACTTGGTAAGTGAAGCAGGGACGAATCCAGGGGGGGATAAAGGGGATATATCCCCCTCCGAAGTTTTGAGAACAGAATTTTTCGACGGCGAGATAACGGGAAGTCTACCATAACGATTTTGCCTACCGCTACGCAACGACGATTTATGTCTATTGCGAGGTGACAACGATATTTGTCTCTCGCGACGACAATATTCGTCTACCATGACGCGATACTTACCTACCGTGAGGCGATACTCGTCTTCCGCGACAATGATATTCGTCTACCGCAACGCGACGACAATTATATTTTCGTCCACTGCGAGGTGACAACGATATTTGTCTACCACGACGACGACATGCGTCAACCGCAACGCAATACTAGTATACCGCAACGACGATACTCGTCTCTACCGCGGCGGCTATAATCGTCTACCGCGTCGATGATGATCGTCTACTACAACGACAACATCTTTCTACTGCGATGAAGATATTTGCTTACCATTTACCGCGACGGCAATATTCGTCTACTTAAACGACTGCGTTTATCTACTACCACATTAGAACACATTGTTGGGGGTCTACCTAAATACCCCCCCCCCCTCTTTTGAAATATCCCCCCCCCCCCCCGAATTAATTCCTGGGTTCGCCCCTGAAGTGAAGTATTACCGAGTATTTACTTCGTGCGTCCACGGTCCAAATTTTGACCAAGGTTTAACCGAGATATGCTAGATCACGGCATTGATTTGAGCGCAATGCAAATTTTAAAATATCGTAGTAAATGCCAGGGATATGTTTTTGATCAATTTTAGAGGTATTTTGTTTACGATTTTAGCAGTTTATTTCGGCGATTCTTTTTAACCTAACTTAAGACGTCTTTGGATTAGAAAAATAATGAGTAATTGAACATGTTGAACCGATTTGGCCGCTGCGGGACCTTACACAATATTAGACATTCATAGTAGAATGTTACACCAGCAAGATTTAAATTTAAGTTAAGTTGCCTAAAGCACGAGTTTTAAATAAGCCACCAGCCTCCGTGATTCCAAAGTTTTCCCCAATACACCAGACCACCTTTAATCATTGTTTTCGGATGAATAACGTCATTTTAAGTGGGTGATCATCTTCGACCCGCCATATTGGTTAAAAGATATTTCTTCAAATGAGAAGTTACTAATCGTTACTAAATTTTATCCTGATTAAAATTTTGCATTGCGTTTAAAAATACTGACTGAATGTAAAGATAACAGGACATTTTATGATTTGATATTTTACAGATATCAACATTATGCTTTTAAAAACAAGCACAACTGTACATAATAGAGCTATAACTGACAAGCACTAGCAATAATTGTTGATTCATATTTCTCTCTTTGTATGGATTAAAATCTTCTGCCGCCATCGTATCATACACCCTGCGAGTACAGAATTATGTGCTTGCTAACCATAGGGTACCTGATTAACGAAAAACAATATAAACTCGGGTTTCAAATTCAACCGCTTCGCCATCCATCTACTGTACGATTGAATATTTTATACCAACTCAATAAATGAATATTTTTATCGTTTTCTGTTTTCATAAGCAAATTTAAGTAAGTATTAAAACTGTCATTGAAAAAATGTTCTTCATATTCATCGGTTTTTCTTTACTTAACTTTAAGTTACCCTCTCGGTATTCAGTCTGTGGTAGGTCCCGCCTGTAGTTGAAAGATAATTGCTGCTAATTATTAATCACGTCTCGCGCCAACGACGCATTAAATAAACATCGTCGGGTGGCGTTAACTCGGGCACAATGACAGAATTTAAATACAATTTAATTCTGTGGGCTTGTAATTACTATCTTGCCCATCTTGCCTTCCTCTCTCAATTATATTTATATTTATGTTTACTTAGTTAAACATTACTTGCTAGCTACCCAAAAAAGGGTATTATAGGAAACTGTATTGTAAATTTTTGATGTTGGACAGGAGAGAATCGATATTAATATATTTTGAACTAATATCTTTTCTTAGGTTTCCACCAAAAACATTGCGTCGCCGTTCACATGAAAAATTTTATAGCATACAAATAAATATTTTTCCCGTTATTAAAAACAACGTTTTTAAGATTTTTTTAAAATTTGTAGTGCAATATCTTACCGCAATGCTTTTTTAAAACCATTGCCTGTAATTTTTTTAGTTTAGGACTATCGAAAGTCATCTACTTACCCGGCCCTAGTCATCTCTCTCGGGTCAGCAAGTATAACCTATAGCGGCAGCATATTATTCAGCTGAAATGGAAAAGCGAAATCCAAGGAACACCTCGAAAAAATATCCAAACAGCTTTAACATCTTCATACACAGCAGAACTTGAATATGATTAATTTTTTTAACGGATACGTTTATACATTCTCGCAAGTTTCTGAACTTATTATGATTAATGCCCGTTCATCTTTAATCGAGAGAATAACATACCCAAAACTCCATTAAATTTATAGCACTGATTTGTCACTACCAACCTATGAGCAGGGGTAGCAATTATAGAGATGATCAAGACAAGATTTGAAACTCGAACCCGCGCCGACATCGCCTGATAATCGTCTTGTTAGAGTCACGATCACTATAACAAATAATGGTCATTCTTAATCAATCGTTATAAGTTTTGCCGAATTCGCTGTTGTTGACGTTTAAACTTGAGGCGAGGATTGTGCTCCAATTATTATAATACAATTAGGATCAGTAGTAAAAAACTAGCCAGCCAACACAAAATTGTATTTCCTTTCAATAATCTAACCGGTCCCCAATCTTCAGTATTAGATTTTAATACCAAACCTAAAAGAAAACTAGTTTGAAACCTTTAACAGCGGTAGTTTGTTTTTTAAACTGCTTTGTGAGATGATAATTTAAATTTGTCATCCACTTATTAGCCCAGTCATATTACACCCAAAAATTGCCTGGAAAAGTGAAAAAAAATCATATCTTTCGGGAAATCGCTTATAATTTCCTCTTAGGTGTATATTTTAACATACCCAAAAGCCCCGTGGTATATGAATAGTACTGTTTATTTTCCTTTCGGAGAGTATAGGCTTTGCCTCGTCGGACATTTATTTCACACACAAATTTACATGGATTTCTTATAGAAGGAGTATTTGTTCAGATGTTAGTAAAACGTGTGGTTATCTTGTAAATGGTTGGACCAAATCGAACATATTATATACTTTCCTTGCAGCAAATATCATCAAATTTCATTTTTAAATTTAATATAGTTTATTTAAGTGATAGTTTTCGATATATTTCAGAAACACCAAAAAGTTTTACTAAAATCCAAGATGATGGCCACTTGTCGACCACCCACCAATAGGACTTTTGGGTATGTTCAAATACACAACTGCAGGAAATGTTAAAGCAATTTTCGGAAATATAAGATTCTTTCCTTTCTTAAGGTGTTAAATGACTGAGCTATAAGAGCACGTCACGGTCTAACTCAAATTAAAAAAAAGTTACGTGGAAGAGTAGAATTTATAAGGAACTGTAATATTTTTAATATTAAATGGTGAAAAAAAACGTTATAACATATAGCTAGTAAAAGCCAACAATAACATTTATAACAAATTAAAACTATAGGAACAGACGGTGAAAATAAAGCATTAGTTATTATTACGTAAGAGTTCAGTAAGTTTGTTTACGCAACATATTCATAGATTTGCCTAAGCATTTTCCATTCATACACTTGTATTTTCGTAATTTATTATGTAATTATTTTTATATTTTTATGTTTGAAATACGGCCTAAATTTTAATAGAGAATCATAATTATGATGAGACAGAATTTTCTTATGTAAAATCAAAATGAACTGTTTTAAAGGATCTCGCCATATATCAAAAGATACTTGCCATATATGATCATAGTTTACCATCTGTTAACAATATCGCCATTCAAACAGAAATAAGTTCAATCACCTCGACATTAATTACAGATTACATAAAGTCCGATTTACATTACAGGTGTGTAGCGTTCAATTCCACAATATAAAAAATATCAATTTATTCCCCTCGTTTCTACGGCACTCTCTATTGCTTCAATTTATACGGTGTGGAGACTTTTATACATTAAACTTGTCAGATGCTTTTCCTTATTCGGTGTTAATCTTATGTAAAATGGATAATAGCGTTTGATCTCTCAGATTGCACCAATTAGTTTCGGAATATAATAAATAAATTCAACGTTATAAACCTTAATCACACACTTGCTCGCCACACAGTGTTGCCAGACAGGATTTGGCATTTTACCCGGTATTACGGCAATAATCCCCACAAAATTCCTAAAGTACCAAAAACCGGGTAATTACTAAAAAAAACACATATTTACTTTCAAAACACCTAAAACCGGGTACTTTCCTGAATTACTGGGTAGGGTGGAAAATATTGCATCAATAAACTGCACACTATACCATAATATATCCATAAAATTCGGTTTTACCCGAATTTTTCTTAATACCCGCAAATCCCCGCACAGCCTCCAAATACCCGAAAACAGGGTAAATACCCGGTTTTTGGCAACACTGTCGCCTCAGGCTACCAACTGTAGAGAATATTTTGCGTAATACACCGTTTTTTCTTATCGATTTATAAATTAAAGGGCTTTTGTTGGGCGAATTGACTATACTGATTTCGATGCTCAGCATATAATTTTTTTTTCTCAGCGAAGTTAATAATAAAAATGTTCACGTGGGTGGTGTAGCTGAATATTATTCCATCTATGAGACATTCTAACAGATCAGAAATTATTACCTACGTAAATACCTAGTGGAGTGGTTGTGTTATTTTGTTTAATAAATCCAATTAATTGTTCAAGATGTACCTTACTAGTTAATAGTTAAACTATTTAACTAACTGATACTATATGTTTTTAAATATTTGAGCATAACTATTTGAAACTAGCGAACAAAATGGTCTTCTCGGCGCGTTCTACGAAATATCCATTTGCTATTACTCCGTAGATTTTAGTTATTGCACTGTAACTATTCGTAATAGATACATGTTTAAAAAGATTTTAGAGCACAATTAACTATAGTTTGTCCAATATATCTCCAGTTTCTAATTCGGATTCATTAAAAAAAAGTCTTTACATATTATTGAGGTTTGATTCTGCACTGAGCTGATATTGGTAATTTATTGGTCTTTCAACGAATAATTCTGTCAGTAAAATCAGCTGTTCTTCGTCCGTAAATAGGGTAAAAAGTTATCCCATAATATACCCTTCCTTAAATTCCGGTTGAAAAATTCAGCTAATGCTTGAAATCTTCTTTAAATTTCTCTTAAATGTATAATGCAAAGAAATAACCATTATCTTTGGATCATATTTTTATGATCCAAACTGATTTGAACTGATTTGTTTAACACATTTTAAAGTTGAAAGTAGTGTAATCGTTTTATAGATATGCTTGAGCTTTTATGGTTATTTCGTTATTTCTTATACTACATCATCGTGCAGTAAAACTGAAGATTCAGTGACCAATTGGAGTAACTAACGTGCTCAGAATATTCATTACGTATTCTAATGGTCGCCGCCACTTAGAAAATCTCCTTAAACGCAACTGATTAAATATTCACCACTCAATTAAATTAGTTCCCGATCGCCAAGTCCATTTTCATAAACAATCTATAATTACGTGCTTGCAATGCCGTCTAAAATGTTTACGCGTAAAAGCACTCAACATGTAAACTGGATAAGTCTAGTATGAGGCAAGATAGACAATGCCGTAGCCAATTTGATGACGTCACTAGCGCTGCGGCACTTCAAACGGCGCGGCGCTTCCGCGAACTACAGCTGATAATGGTGTTATCACTACACTAATCACAGCACCGGTCCGGGTAAACTGGAACGTATGTTAAATCTGCTAACGCAACTGTTGACTGGGATAAACAAAAGAACATATCGTATTGTTTTTGGCGAAGTTTGTTACTTTTAACCAGCTTGTTTATTGGTATGAAAGGTAAAAGGAAAGCTATTAAAGAAATTTCGAAGCTCACAGTTGCATGCCGCCAATCATAATATTTGATTGATGAACGACATCATTGCATAAATAATATGATATTCTTACACCTGATTAGGTTCTCTTTTTAACCTGATTATCCTAAGAATTCGACATTGTATTAACCTAGCCGGCCTAAAAAATGGAAATTCTTTGGTTCAAAAATCAAATTTGAAAAAATAATAAAATGCTAATCCTGCTTAATATTATAGGTCTTAAATTTTGTGATATTATATGAGGCTTCATCATGCTTAAACTACTGAACCGACCGATTGACCTGACCTGATATTTGGTAGGTAGGAGGATAATTTCCTCGAGTAACACATGTATAATCCCGAGCATTTAAAATACTCTCAGCCCTGTGGGCTTTTAAAGAATTATTTTAATTGTGCTTTTAATTGTGCTTTATGCTTTATCGATACTTTATACAGCACCTGTGCTCGGTTCCTTCCGGTGTTGAATTTCCATGAAGACATGTATTTCAAATGACAATTTTAGTTGTACTAGCAAAGTTATGTTATCTTCATATTTGTTGTTGTTTTTCTGAATCCCTTTATGACGATGCGTGTTATCCCACACAGAATCACTGGGCTGACACGCAGGTATTTAACCTTTTATAACAGTAGTTTTCATCACTAGGAGCGAAAGTGGCTCTTTTTGGTACGAGATCGTAAATTTACAGACGAGGCGCAGCCGAGCTTGGAAATGCGATCGAGTACCATGGAGACACTTTTGGTCCGTGTGATGAAGAACTATCATCATCATTATGTATAAATAACCATTTAATCGTTAAAAAATTAGACTACATAATTTTGAGGTTATCCAAAATAGTCATCGTCATTTACACATCTGTTAATTGTTTACAAACACAAGTTAGGAAATCGTTCAACCTTTCAAACGTAACATAAACAAATTTTGACTTGAGAGTACGGTAAAATTTACCATATGTTTTTTCAGTACTCCTATTCGAAGTGATCCAAAAACGATCATTTTGCGTACCATTTAGAGAACTAAAAAAGGCTGTTTTCAGGACAGTATGATGAAAATTATGTTATAATCAGCTGATAACTTTATGAACATTTGTTAACAAATATGAAATATACCAAACATTGGTAATTGAATTGCATTGTCCCATAAGGCCTGTACTGGAAGGTGAATGTGGAATTGAGAATAGTAACACAATAGTCACAGATTTATCATAAATTCTGTTTGTTATGTACTTTAGACTTTAATAAATTTTTTATGTTTATATCTGTAGCCTTCATAATAAGTAAGTTTTCTCACTTCAGGTAGATAGGTAATTATTAGCCTTTTAAAATAAGTTATAATATCATAACTGAACAATTCAACGTCCATCAAAATTCCGATTATCTGAGTCACTGATGCCCTCCCTCAATACCAAACAACATTCACACACAGCACATCTACAACAAAGCGCCGATTCGCATTTGAAATTAAAATCAGCCCAGTGAGTGGCATCAACACCTTTTTTGGTCGGAAACGTCTCAACACGAAATTACACGGCGGGATGGCAAATTACACCCGGCAAAGGGGCGAAACGGCGGGAAGTTACCCGCCAATTATCGCGCGTCGCGGACAGCTGATAAAATAACAGCTGGTTATGAGACAGCTGACTAGTGACACCATGGCCTAGGGTTCCGAATGTCCATGCGACTGAAAGATTGTAATTTTTGAAGTCTGAAGTTTTCGGGAGACGGTTAATGATTGTGAGGTAGCAAACGAAACTGACAGCTTTTTCGTCACTTATTTATCACCAGCTGTTTTATTTAGCAGTTGGGCTCTCCATTTTATGATTCAATATTAAATTTAGAGTTCTAAACATTTCCTGTGTATGTTAATAGATTGCGTATCAGATACAGTTGATATTATGAGAGAGAATGTAAAAAAATAGCGTTTTTAATTTTCATGACACGATTCAATCGTAGTTGTGTATATTTAAAATGTGCATAAAGTCAATGTTTTGTGAAGCTTGTATGGACAAAGATAGAACTTCTCTAACAACGATCAGCTAATTATTACTAGCTTGACAAAAGATGACTGTTGATGATTTCAACGAACCGGGGCTTTATATAATGCTAAGATTTACAAATTACAAATTATTTTACGCCTTATACCTACAATAAATGCCTACACTAAGGAATAGTTCTATGGATTTTATACGAATCTCAGCCAAAAGAAAGCACGAAATATATTTAGCTTGTTTGGAGTTTGGGCACCGGTAAAATGGTGTACATGCTGCAAGAACAATATATTTAGGAAATTATACTGGAATCTTGATTCAAATCTGAATAACTGTCAAAGTTCTATTATTTTTTAATTACCTTTTGATAAACTTTTCCTTTTTCTGTAGCAGATTTTAAATGCATATATGTGTCCCTATCCTCGATTACGAACAAACGTCGAAGCCAAAAAGTCATGTTTTCCATTTTCCGATAATATTAATAGGTACTGATGCTTTGGACTCGATACATGCGGTATTCGGAGGTTCGGATATTTAATAGTGTCGATACTCTGACTTGGATATCGTTATTTAATTATTGAAAAAATATAAAAAACTTATTGAAAATGTGATTATTTTAATGAAATCAACTTAATTTTTTAAAGATAGCATAAAAAATATTCAGAGTAGGCTACATTCTGTGATTACTATACACATACGATGGCTATTGTGCGCGTTGCTCACTTCCGTTGTGGGGTATAAGTTACGTCCAAGACAATAACGTACTATAGCGTACTCTGTAGGCTGCAGATGTTCGTTTCTTGCAATTAAAACTGAGAATACAGTATCGTAAAAGGTGTGCTTGATTAAATTTAAATAGCATGGTATTCGAATTACAAAATCATTTGTGTGCATCCAGTGCTTCCGTTCTTAAGTTTATCAAGATTTCTCACTCATATTATGATACTTGAAGTTGATACTCATGACAAAGTTCTTTCGATGACAAATCAGTATTCATCGCCTATATTTTGTTGTTTAAAACTCATTGTTGGTTTGCCGACATTTGCCACCAATGATTAGTAAAAACAAGTTTCACCACGTTTTCGTGCTCAGGAATCTAATTCCGTCTTCAGGTGGAAAGAACTTCGAACCTACTGTTTCGATACAATATCGATATCAAACATCGAAAGAGCAGTATCGGATCGACGCCGAGCGCCGGTCAGAAGGCAGAAGGCCGTTGGAAGGTGTCGGGTTCTATTCCCAATCAATTCCACTCCCACACCGCCGCGTGGGCTCGACCTTGCAAATGTGCAATTGTTGAATCCATTTGTCGATTACATCCGAGGTAATTTGGCCAAAAGGCGCGCCCACTCCGTCTACTTTTGTTGTCTAATTTACACTTTGCCGAACCAGCGAGCGAACCTTGAGTGTCACTTGAAAAAGTATTGGTTTCGTCTTAATTGTASTGCAGTGACTACAGTTTTCAATGATAATTTTTGTTCTCCCCTCCCCTGARAGTTACAAAAGTATATAGAGAAACTAAAACGCTATCTGTTTAATTTTGTAAGGATTAAAACTCCAGAAACCTTTAAAATATATAAATAAAATCCCCTCGACAGTAGATATACAATATTGGTGCTTTTAAACTAGTGGTTGTAGGTGGTTTATATATGCACATATATTACGTCACCCGCATTTTTTAACATAAGAATTGAAAACATAAGTTTAAAGCTATAAAAATTTATTCCCAAAACAATAATATGTTTTTAAATCAAGAAAGTAATAACTACAACCTAGCTATACGATTAGTCCCATAGGAATAAAGGTTAAGGATAAGTTATAACTCATATCCTCAGCTCTTTAATACCTCAATGCTGATCGTGTATGCGTAAACATGTACCTCCAGTTTCTCTATTCATACTTTATTCTGAACATGAGTTGCTCGATAAATTGTGTTGAAAGCTGTAATTAACTTGCATAAATTAACACTTGGCTCAGTCAATTACCTCTGGACCGACTTTACCAGGTGATACCACGGGTGACTGGCTGCACGCTTCAACATTACCAATGAAAATGCCCTAATGTAGCGTTACAACGTGTAGAAACCTATGGTAATAAAGATAACACTCTCAAACCGTGAGGTGATAAGTCAAATGGTGCAAGTTATCTACAGAGGATCTCAATTAACACTGGTTTTGCTAATATAGGCCTACTTGTTTTACTTATCATAGTTGAAGTGCTAAAATCTCAGTTGGTAGTGAATTTTAATAATTATGGCAGCCTGCAACTATGATTAATCTATAGTAATCGTTGAAATGGGGTTCCGAAATGGCGTTTTAACCTTTTTTTCCACAGTCGAGTAAATCCGTATGTCAACCCTAAAAAAATTGCTTTAAATTGTTTGATTGGTTATTTTGATTAAAAAACATGTGTATTCACCAGGAAAAAAAGTCTAATGAAATCGGAGACGCGGAAGTCTAAAATTCAAGATGGCGTCCAATATTGATATTTTGTCAAACACTTGCAGACCATGGGCCACCAATATGAAACCCTCCCTCCCCGTGGTAATTTTCGACACATATTTTTTTCTGTTGCTATTGACATGTACTTTAAAATTTTGCTTGTTTGCCACCTAAAAATTACAGCATAACCCAGGAAAAACAAAACATACCATTGATAAATAGTCGAAAAAATTAACAAGGGATCATTTTTGAAAAAAATTACCTCACATCATTTTTACATACTTTTTTGAGATATATTGAGTCGAGACCAACGCCTATCATTGTTGGTTGGCTAATCCTTTATTTTGACAGGATAATAATTTTCGGCCGCCATCTTGGATTCGCCATATTGGATATCAACTTTATTTTTTTAACGTAAAGATAGTGTTGTGACACATCATTATGAACTAGATTTTTACGCTGATTACAATACTGGAATCCGTTTTTGAAAATATGCATTCATTAAATAGATATGCTCAAATAAAGATTTATCCCTATACATTTCTTACGGACGTTTAATTTTTTTAAAGATTTTTTAAGAATTATCTCTTATATCTCTGGTTCTAATTAAGGTATGTAGTTCGTTTTGGTCTTGAAATACTCAGTCATTTAACGGCTTCTATATGAGCTATTGATCATTAAAATCGGACGACTGCTGGACGAGCTATAAGGCTAAAATCGACACGAAAATCCATTTTTTAGAAATTTGTTTTTTGTCAAAGATGACATAAAAGAATATAACTCATCCTTTTTTTGTCAGATTTCAATTATCAATATGTCAAATGAAAGCTAGTAGATCAGCGCGTGTTTCAAAACCAATCCAACTTGCAGGCCATGTTTTGGACTTGAGATACAAAACTTTAAATAATTATGAAATTTTGAAAAAGTTGATTTTTATGTTGGTTTGAGGTCTATATCTCACCTCAAATTCAACAGATTTAAATGATTAAGAGCTTAAATGAAACCCAACAATGTACTGAGTTAATTAAAACATAAAACTGTTTTGAATCTCTGTTAGTTTTCTATGTATGAGTCATTAATTATATACAATTTACGAAAGTGAACAGATTTTATGGTAAATGAAGGTTCATAACTCAAATTATATAAGTCCGATTTTAATGAGCCATATTTCATATGAAAGCCTAGAATCGTCTGAGTAATTTAAGGGGAGAACGAGCTTTTTAATTCATTTAGGACCTGCGCTAAGAATCTTTGACAAAAAACAAATTTCTAAAAAATGTATTTTCGTGTTGATTTTAGCCTTATAGCTCGTCCAGCAGTCGTCCGATTTTAATCAATAGCTCATATAGAAGCCGTTAAATGACTGAGTATTTTAAGACCAAAACGAACTACATACCTTAATTAGAACCAGAGATATAAGAGATAATTCTTAAAAATTCTTTAAAAAAATTAAACGTCCATAAGAAATGTATAGGGATAGATTTTTATCTGTGCATATCTTTTCAACGAATGCATATTTTCAAAAACGGATTTCAGCATTGTAATCAGCGTAAAAATCTAGTTCATAATGATGTGTCACAACATCATCTTTACATTAAAAAAATAAAGTTGATATCCAATATGGCGGATCCAAGATGGCGGCCGAAAAATTATTACCCTGTCGAAATAAAGAATTAGCCACCCAGCAATGATACGTGTTGGTACCGAGTCAATATCTCAAAAAATGCATGTAAAATGATGAAATTTAATAAAGTTTAGTATATTTTTTCAAATTGCAGGACGCCATATTGGAAAAACCTATTTCCTAGACTCCGATTTTATTAGACTTTTAGTATATTATTTAACACACTTATTGGAAGTAAAAACCACTAAAAAAACCGTAAAGCAATTTTTTTAGGGTTAAGGTGTTTTATTTCATATCTTGACTAGACTAACCCACTAGCTCTCCGTAACAATAAACATCTCGGATATTTAAGTAAGCCTTAATCACATTCGTAATAGGCCCTACTGTGATCCCAATGCCTTAACCCTAAACATAAGATCTGTTGGCATTATTAGTACCTTGTGTATTTACGATTGAGTAAAGGGCCACAGAAAAGAATCAGACAGAGTCCATTGTCTATTATGGCAGAAGTGTTGAACCTAAACTGCCCGACAATACAGAGAACAAATAAGTCTGTTTCTTATTTTCTGCACCGACACCCAGAAGTCAAATAGTGGAAAACTGATAGCATTTTTTTATTCTTCTCGCTATGGTGCCAAGGTATTTTCATTCACATATCTTGTATCAAATATTTTCCTACTATTTTAGGCCTATGAGTTAAAAAAATATCAAAATTTGTCATAATTGAAGAACTTTTTTACAAAACTATGTTTAGTTTAGTCATTATGTTTTCTACTTAAATCGTGGAAATAATAATCATAATTATTATATAATAAAAATTCTTTCAACACATCGTTTGGTTAATCGAAGCAAACATTTTACTTATGTGTTAAAAATAATCACGCTAAGAAATGGGCTAAAATTAGTTCAATTAAACCATTTTTTAATGATCAATGTTGTTCATGTGAAAAATAAAGATGTGAATCTGTTTGTGTTATGAATCTTGTATGTGTTCATTTCTTACATATATTTAAAAGAAATGTAACCTTCTTGCATTATGTATAAATTTTGGCATAGAAATTTAAAAGGGCTCCTTTGTGGCCGTAATTCCCTTCTTTTATTTGATATGTGATGAAATAATTCGTTAACATAGAAAGATTGAAAACATGATACAAAAACTAGCAAACAAATGAACGGACGAGTAAAGTATAAGACTCGTTCAATTTTCATAGTTTTTAGTCAGAATGTCTAGTTTATAAAAATTTGGACTCTCAATAAAATTGATCACTTGCCTTCTACACGTGTTGAAACACCATTTTGTTTACAAAAAAGAGTAAAAGTGTCCCGACGCTCCTCTTTTTGTCCAAACAGAAACCATGGTACATTCAAGAGCTACCATATGCCCAAGGTGGGCATTCATAAGGACAGCGTTATATAAGTGAATAAATTTAAATGGCAACAATGAAAGAGGAAATGTAGACTGGAGCAACATCTGGCGGCGTGACCTTGAAACCCTCGTAGGCGTAATGTGTGGCTGGCCCGTGCGTTTTGGACCCCCCCTCTCCCCCGAGGGGGGCAAAAGCCACCAAACATATGGTCGGTGGGACTGACGTATGGTTCCCAATATTCATTAATTACAAAACTTCAACATATAGTAGTAAGAAACCCCCGACAAATCCAATCTTTCTCATAATTAATTTTCAATTTTGTACACCTTATCGTATCCATGTTTGATAAAATATTGAATTCATCTGAATAATAAAATGCAGCATTTATAAAACGTGGACTGCTTAACAGATTCATAATTAGATGATTTAGATTCATAATTAGATGAATTTAAACTGAAATTAAATTGGGTATTTTGAGTGCATGGCAGGAAAGCATATTTCTCTGCATCACAGATATTCTACTGTAGTTTGCAGTCCAAGAAAATGATTGAACAAACAAATACTTTCAAAATACAGATAAACGGCTGGTCTAATCTGATGATGTTTACTCACTGCAGGGAAAAATGATACGGTAATAAAAGAAAGGAAGTATAAAAACACCACATTCCAAATATTGGTAACTTTTATTTATACAAAGTAAAAATTATGTAACAAAAGTTCGTGAACTAACGTCTCATAATGCTAAGTATAAGGCGTTGGCGATGGTACCGAGTGACAGAGCATGAACAACTGAACAAGACCTACTCAACAACAACAATGAACATCTAGAAACACATCTAGATTTATATTTACGAGAAGGGAGAGAACATCTTTTCAAAATAATTATGAAATTAAAAACAATAACCCTCCTCTCATGAAAAATCATGTTTATCACACAGAACAATATAACTATTTCTCTGGTCAGAGAATAATTAATTAGATACGTTTCGACAAATGAATAGGTCGGTTTGAATTTAACACGTAATGCCGGCTATAAAGATTGGTAGCGCCTTCTTATTCATACCACAACCCGCAATACAGCTGTGTGATTTGGTTTCGTCTTTTGTAGGCGTTTTTTATGTACTGGAGAGTAAAACCTAAATAAATTACATAAAGCAAAGAACAGTGTTTAAAACTTGCTGGGTTGATTAAAAATACAAAACTTAAATCAGTATTACTTTTACATTCACATAAAAGTATTATAGGCCTTGAAAAATATTGTTTTTTTTTTTAATTCTTCAAGTGGGTGAACGATATAAAACCTCAAACTCATTTAAACTCTTCACATTCAAGAGTTCAAAGAGTTGAAAAAAATTCAAATATGTTTGTCGTTTTTGGCATAATTTTAATAGGAAGGAATATAATAGGAGGAAAGTAAAAAATCGTTTAAGCTAAAAACGATGTCCAGATGTTTAAGGCGAAAAAGATTTTCCGATCTGTAATGCGGAAAAGATTAATTTGCCCTTATTAAATGTTATACAGGGTAGAGTGCCAGAGTTTTAAACTATAAAACTATTTGAAATTTATTATAAATGTTTTAAAAGTTCTTTCACACTTTCGATAAAAGCGATAAGCTTCCGATCCCCCGGCGGCCTCCCGTTCATTCATGTCCCCCACGCGATTTCGAACAATGAAACACGTAAACGCGACCTTCGAGCTTCTTGGAATCGAGTCAGGATTATTTTGCAACTGGCGCTAAACAAAGAGCGGGGGAACTTGTAATGTGATTAGGGCTTTGTTAAGATGATTATTTTAAATCAACATCACCCAACGCCTCTCAAGATTAATTCACAGCGTAGGACATGACATTGACGGATATATAAGTTAAGCCGACTTATGAAAATTAGTCGATTGAATTTACGCTGTTCATTTGGAAAACGTGAGAATTACTGAATTTTTTATATTTAATTACCACGTGAAAAGTAATTACGGTGATTACTTCACCAATAAATTTAGAGGGTTAAGAAATCACACTTTTACGGGTGTTGAACAATTACGGCTAAAATATACATGTAGTGAACTTTATACAATATAGGTTGTAATGTTTAATTTTGACATGGATCAACTCAAACAGTTTGTTATGAATAATTCATATCTTAAATTTTGCCCTTTCAACCAATACAACGACAAAATAAACGACATTATTTTTAAAAGCATACGCTCATTTTAATATTCATTCAGCTGCTTTTTTTGTATTTGTAAATCGTAACTTTAGCTCGACAAAATCGTTAACAAATCATAAAATTTAACTGTTAATTGTAAGCGACAGACTTCTATAGCGCTTGAAGCGCATTTGTAAACGCGTTTTGTTATTAACCCCCCCTCCCACACACACAAAACCCCCACTGCCCCACACCCCCCTCACTCTAGGTGACTGACTGACTGACGACACTGCAGCGAGTTATCTTATCTCCAGCTATTTATTCTCCGGTAAACTGCGTTATCAGAGAGATAAGTCTTATTGCCGGCTCACTCACGGATATAGACAGACATCCCGCCTACTCCCCCCCTGCATTAATACGCCTACTCTCGAAATCGAAGCGTCTTCGTCTTCGAACGTTCTTCACCGGTAACGGTTATTTTGTGCGCTGATATTTGGTTGCCTTCTCTAAACTGTGAACAGTTATTTTACGTTTTTACTTGAACAAGTAGTTTAAAACCTTAAGAGGAAGTACAACGTAGGCTTGTTATTTACTTCACGATAAAAAATTTCCTCAAAACAGTTTTGATAGAGTGTTTTGCTCGGAGGCAGTAAAGTAGTGTTGTGCAAACAATATAGGATACTAACTACGTCAATGAAAAAGTTTGGAAACACTGTTCAAAAGAATGATGAGCAATTTCTATTGAATTGCTGGTTCGAGCAAACGCGCTCCTACCTCCTACCACGATTCATCAAGATTGTCGTCTGCCTAATCGCAGAAAACATTAATAATTTTGGTAATTTAAATAAAAAATTTTGCACAAGCATAATTTAACTTTAAAAAAATAAAACAAAAAATCCCTTATTTACACCAGTTTATTCTCTGACCAGAGACCGTTTAAGTAAATCAGATATATCAAAAATATTACAAATTCACAAACGCACTAGAGTGCACAAGCAACTTAATATACATAATAGAAAATAATTTACTTACAATCTAATTAAGTAATCAACACAATAAAATAATGTATGTACAAACGCATTGGCACAAACCTAAAGAATATCTATACAAACAATCTTACAAGCAAGTCTACATCCGCATAAGGCGACAAATAAGTTAATCTATTCCTGTCGATGTTATAATACTAAGACCTCGTCAGGTGTTTATGTATATGGCGTCAAGTTTATTCAATATTCAAATAACAAAAGTAGAATTATCAAGGCACAAGAACTAGTAGCAATAGCTAAATCGTCGAAAAAGGCGTTCAAATGTACCAGCCATGTCAAAAAATAACTTGTTATAGTATTCTAAAATAAATTAAAAATAAAGGCAATTTTAAGTACACTTCAACCTTAACCTAGTACAAAAAGCTTTGTTCATCATCATCAATCATAGATCGACTAAATTACTTCATTTGCATAAATTATAATCACTGGGATTCGGAATGAATAGGATATGATCAAAAGATTAAAGCCAGTTAATTCATTCACAGCTGACTGGTTGACCTCTGGTCGCTATTAATCAGCTGATATAAACAAAGACATAGGAACACCGCTATTAATATCAGCTGTTTACCAGCTGTTTGCTTTATTAGCGAGTATTCAACTTGAATGTATTCCACTTACAGGTGTACTTGTGACGTAATAGTGTATAGGCTACTGATTTAACAGCTCACAACCTTTTAAAATGCATTGTTCTGGGAACAGTTGGCATAAATTATGGCACCTTTGACAAATATTAGAGAAAATTATAGAGATTAAGTGGTATGAAGCAAAACATATAGTTAAGTCGTTTTCACCTAACACGTTTCAAGAACACTTCTAGTTTTTATAACGAGAGCTAGTACAGATTTATGACGCAGTAATGACTTCTCGGGAAAATAATGTGATGACTATATGCTTTTTTCCCTTTGAGGATAAAAAATTAAAATTAAACATTATTACACATGTAGTTGTCGTGTTGATGTGTCTCCCTTAATAACTACTTTAGCTAAATTCACAACCTAAATAGTACCAGATTACATTATTGCATTTCAGCCAATATTCAATATACAACAAAAAACACTACATTTAATAGAAGTAAATCATACTATTATACTATTAGTATGAGAAATACTCAATTTTTTCTATTCAAAATTTAAAAAATATAATACTGACATCACTGGGTTTTAAGATATTACTTGTTGTACATGACAATGTCTTTGGAATGAACATGGCATAATGACAACGAAACTACAAGATTTTGTACACTGTTCTACTGTACAAATAATTTATCACGATGACACCGAGAGACGTAGAGGATACTCCCTTGATTCAAGTCTCTACGAATGTAGGATATAACAAAAATAACAAACATGAAATCGAGATCGATTTACAAATAATAGAAGGAACCGAAAATATTAACATGTTATTAACACCAAATTTAGCATGAACTTGTTTGTTGACACAAAATAATACTTGATAACTACTTGATCACCTAGTTTTTTATCAGCAAAAAGCACACGAACACAAGAAATATTACTACTTGAATATAGCTTTTGATACTCAACGAATTTATCATGAGATTTTTCAAGTCTAATGGTAAATTTCATGTGTTTAAATCTGAAACTTGTTGTAACAAATGTGCTCGGTTTTACAAAAGATACTTGCTTCTTTATTTGTTCATGTGTCACTAAAAATATGCTCAGCAAATTATCTTTCAAGGGAAACATACAGTCCAACGTTTCTACCTGTTCTTCCCACAATTTCTAATATAAAAGAGTAAATCACATTTTTCTCCAATAATGTTGAATTTTCGGCTGAGGCAAAATTGAAATTTGCTATTGGTCTATACCTCAAGCAGCCAGAGAGAGTAGCTGGAGGTCACATTGCACTTCAGTAGCTACACTCCCTGGCTGATAAGAGTATAATGAAATAAAGGAAGTAACATCGGCCTGAGGACCACTTTTGGGACCCTGCACGGTATTAACGAGTATCCTGTAACAACGACCCGACATTATCTGCGGTCCCTTATCGGCCTTCATTCTCCATCCAGCCGCGATGTTGGGAACGTCCTCCAGGAAGTGTCCTCCACTCACTCGGGCGGCGAGTCGCTCTCTCGGGCGACCGGTCGCTCACTTGGGCGTCTTGGGCAGATGCCGCTTCATATGCAGCGCCAGGTGGTCGCTCCGCGCGAAAGACCTCTCGCAAATCGCGCACTTGAAGGGCTTCGCCCCCGTGTGTTTCCTGTAGTGGCGGGTCAGCTCGTCGCTGCGGGCGAACCTCCACTCGCACTCGGGCCACTGGCAACGGTACGGCTTCTCGCCTGGAACACGACAAGGAGCAATCAGTGGAGGTCGAGGTAGAAGAGAGTACGATCAGGAATCTTCAGTAGAAGAGAGGTGTAAGTAGGGTACGATCAGGAATCGTCAGTGGACGTGGAGTTGTAAGTAGAAGAGTGTACGATCAGGAATCGTCAGTGGAGGTGGAGGGGTAAGTAGAAGTGGGTATGATCAGGAACTATCAATGGAGGTGGAGGTGCAAGGGGGTAGGTACCATCAGTGAATGTGGAGGTGTAGGAAAGATGTATGTGTGGGTAATGTAGCTTAAATAGAAAATTTAAAACCTCGAAGAACCTGGGAAACCTGGAGGAATGGGTGATAGATTTTGATGCTGAGTGAGCGGCGATTAGTTCATGTGCACAATGTGGGTACAGTAGCGGGTTCGACATTATGGAAACTGATCGTAACTGAATTGCAAATGAATATGAAGTTAGTTAAGAATTAGTTAAAGTGTAATGTGGAGTCTGATGATACTTAACAATACGTGTGGGGAGAGAACAGGTTTCAAAAAGAATCATCGAAATTATACAAAAACATTTATTTGGCAATTAGTTAAAATTACTAATAAATTGGAATTGAACTCAATATGCGTAACAACTAAAATTAATATAATTTAACAAAGAAATTATCTCCTAATAATTGGTAAAATTAGAATAAATTCTAGGTAAATTAAGCAGTACGGGTGCTGCTGAGTTTGACAAATTTGATAACATTTTAACGTTTAACAATACAGTAAACCTTTAGTCTAATCTGGTAAATAAATTCACCAACAGTATTTCTTTTACCTCAAGTTATTTTTCTCTTAACTTTCAACCACAGCCTATCAACTGATAAAAAATACCTAGTTATCTTACAATTGTCTTGTAAGACCGATTAATAATATTCCTTCACCTCTAGGTGCAAATGTCTTTATACGCTCTAGATGCAAGTTTTTTATATGCGCTAAAGTGGCGCGATGGGGCCTAAATGGGTACGAGTTTCATGAATCAGTTGACCGACTATTCAGGAATGATTCATCCACCCACACTCGCTGATTCATACAACAATAGCCTCCAAGTTGGATGAAGTACCGGCAACATTACCTGCGATAACCTCTGAACCACAAGGGCCGTGGGTGGGGGGACTAGTCCAACTGAGCCAGGAAATATTAGCCTTGCTAGACAGTCTCTAGATCCTGGGCCTAACTAGGAGGACATCAGGGCTAATGGTCGTTACAGCGGGTGTCAATCTGCCTACAAAGACTTGTTGGTTAATACAAATTAACCGACTATATTGTGAAGATTTTTAACATTAGATTGATGATCATACAGATTCAATTTTCTGCTATTTCTTTGATTAATAATAATTTACTGGGTGGGAAATCACCCGTGAAAACTCCTAGCTATTTGCAAAGTTGTCAATTCGTTAATCTTAAACATTTGATTTTTGTTTACCGTATATTCGCTTTGTAATGAAATACTGAATTTCATGCGTTAGTACCTCTTACACGAAGCTACTGAATGTCTTTTGATATCTTATATTTCAGTTCTCCATTGCTCTAGATGCTCCTTTCATGATGAATACTTTGAAATTTGTATTTTCAAAAGGATTCTTTTGCTGTTTTTCAGGGTGATCACTTATATTAACTTATCTTTCCCTGTTGTTGTGAATTTTAATTCGCTTCTGAGGTAACTACGTGTTTTCACGTTTCAACACACGACCAAGAAGGTTTCAGTTACCTCCCCCACATCAATGTAAAACACGTTTTTTACTGAGCCGCTCACAGAAAATTTCGTATTCCACTCGCACCGCGAAATTCGCGAAACCTCGAAACCAGACCTTTCAACAGACAAGCTACAATAAATTTTTTCCCAGGGGCGTACTTTCGTCCCACTCGCCGACATTGCGTGCAGTTACGATTTACAAGGTGTCAACGCCGAGTTTATTCCATCCGAGGCATTAGACATACGACAGATACGAGGGATACGACGGACAGATGACACACTTAGATCTCTCGTCGTATTTTACACGTCATAACTGTAAATAACCGACAATCGCCGGTTAGAGGTAGGCCTATCACTCCGGATGTGCGAACTGTCCAGTAAAGATACTTGTCGGATAGCCAGATCCTGGGGTAACATGATCCCGGCTGTCCAGATAGCCCGGACACGACGCCAATTAAACTTGATTGTGATAAACAACTGCCTCGCGGCTTAGTTATCTGTACATCTCCATACATACGTTTCTCACAATTTTAATGGATATGTTTGTGAGTGAGTGAGTCCATTTCGCATCTTAACGTGGTACTGACTGAGATACTTTGTCTGAGTTATGAACCCGTTCAACAGTGTAAGTTTGATTATTATTTATAATTAAGATCGCGAAACAATCACCCTACACTATTCATTCATTCATTCATAAGCCTATGCATTCATATTCACCTTAATATATCCCTTTCTTGGTGGTCGGCGTCTTCTAAGGCAATGTAATGTATTTGGAATTTAGTGTTGCTGACATTTTTATTACAGGTTTCTGTTTAAATAATGGATGGTTAAGTTTTAATTTTTTTAATTTGGTGTGGAAATTTTGAAAACTTGTTGCCGGACTAAGCCGAAAAAACGGAAGTAAACAATCAGCTGATTTACAGCAAACCGACGTTTATTGGTTACTTTTTAGAGGAATGTTGTGTCAGCACTGGCAGCCGTTAGCAGATGTTTGTTCTGTTTGTTACAGGTTAGGTTTGAAGGATTGAGGAACGTATTGGTTTCTGCAAGGACTACGTTATGATTGAAAGATTGTTTTTCCTGAGTAGTATGATGAAAAATATCGTACATACGTTACATAGCCGGTAAGTTTTACCGTACTCGCACGAAAATCCCGCACTCGCTTTTGCTCGTGCAGGAACTATCATGCTCGTCCGGCAAAACAGTACTTCCCGGCCTAGTAACGTAATATAATATTCGTTTCATTTCAACGTATTCAAACCCCCTATTCACATAGTCATAACTCTAAAGTAGCCGTATAAACATTATGTTTTCAAGGAATTACAAACAACCGTAAAATTACACTGTCACGTAAATTGCACTCCAGTACCTTGGGGCTCCCTCTGATGCACGTAGGCATTAAACACCATGCTATAAGCGAGCATTTAATAACAAGTATTGTTGCAACGCGCGGCCATCATGTTACTAGTTGGCTAAGAATGATTGATTCATTGAAGTGCAGCCAACAATTCGTTTCATCACGTATTCAGTCTCAGTCAGTAACATGACACCGGAGCGTGTTATACGTTTCCAACGTCCGTGAACTGGCGGGAAAATGCACAGAGTATACAATACACATATGATAATATCATAGCTGGGTATTCCTGTAGGCGGATCTGAAATACTTCACAGGATTGAGTTGACGTGTGGTGAATCATTCGTTGAAAGACAAGGAACGATATCTTGATCGCAAAAAAATCTGAAATAAACCTGGAGGTTTAAATATATAGGGGAAATTTTAGAATAATATGAGAGGATAAAAGTAACGTTATACTAATTCCATAATAAAACGTAAGAACATATCTTTTTAACATTTAAGTCACCCAAAGCAGGAGCTTTCCCATCGGGCGACGAGTTAAAATCTCATGATTCATCGTCTTCTTTACAATTTGAATGATTGGAAATTGACAATCAACCTAGAAACGTAAAAAAAGTTGTTGAAAACACAGCCTGCTGGACCTCGAATCGAGCCAACGTTCTTTCTTTACACCAAACAACATAAAAGAACACAGCAAGTAACAGCAATAATCAATACCGGCCGTGTAAATCATTAGATCAGTCATCAGAAGCCGCGGAGAGGAAACGATTTGTTACGAATGTGAATAATACCGGTCCCGATAGGGAACCTTGAGGGACGCCGCGTCCTGTGACGTTTGATTGGCAGATTTCATTACAGCTCCCGATTCCGTCTCCTACTGCGCGCCATGATTGGAATTGATTCCCGTGCGACTCGGATGTATCATTTTACACAAACGAGACCATTAATAAACGTCGGTTTTTGATGGAGTCGGAGTTGATAGTTTACATTCACTTTATGGACGGATAGTCCGTTTGTATCGATTAGTTCCGATCGGAGCCGATTTAATCTAAAGCTCGGTTTCAGTGAGTTTTAGGTTTAAACATTAAGGTTGCTTTGTTTACTCCATGGAAATAATTACCATTAGCAAAGACCCTTTAAATTTTCGTATACTGTATTAATTGTAATACTGTTCTTGAACAAATTTTCGAAGTATGCCGATAGCAGCAATTAGGAGTTAAAGACCTCACATAATTCCACCGGAAATCAACAAAGATTGATGCTTTGAAAACTATTTTGGTTTATTACATTACTTCAAAAGAGGAAATCGCAAAACGTTGCGATTATGTGAACCACTTATTACTAAAACTTCGAATGGTTTTTAACCTTAACGTAACCTTAATGTACTACTCAAGTTTTACTAATAGGCTGAACCATTTTAACGCTATTTTTTGAAAATACGTAACATCAAACACTGATACTAAGAGAAATGAAGTCTGATCGAACATTTTAGAGTGGAGAGAGGAAATTCCAAAATAGTTGCGGTTCATGTAGATTAGTGGCCCTCTTACAAGTAAAACCATTAATGCTGTTTTCCTAAATTAACCTAAATTTCCTAAGTGATTCATATAATGACCTCATATGGAGTAAAAATATGAGCTCAAGAGTAGACCCTGATACTCCATCAAGAAGCAATCTGTTCGACGTATCACATCAACTGAGGTAGCTTATAAGTTGACAACCTTGATCGACGTGATCGATGGCGAGTTCGAGTGAAGTCCTACTGTCCGTTTCCCGTCATGTCTGCTTCTACTGTGTGTTTCCTGTTTCGATTGCTGTACTTTAACACAATCCAGCCATTGCTCATTATCTGCGAGCTAACAAGTAGTTCGGTTATCAGTTTTTTTCTTTTGCGTCCGACTTTTTTCATAAAATCAGATATTCTGATCGTTTTTATGTTGATAATTGCCTTCACAGGATGGTGATTAGAACAATTCTCTTTGGGCTGAGTTTAAAAAAGTCAAAAAAGAAAAATACGAAAAATACGAAACAAGACACTTATGCCGCAATGCCCAATTCAATGTTGATTTTTCCATTCGCATATCTTCTACTATGATTTCACAATTCGAAAAAAATGTTTCGCAGAATAAAGTACGTTCCCCGTTACAGTCAGTTCCACGTAAAGTTGGCATCGCCCAGGAACCAGACCCGAGGTCTATGACCGCATACCTCCACTGTCCCCACACGTTATAACGTTTTGTTTTATTGTTATTTTATACGCTACATATGTCGCCATTGTGTCGCGGGATAACACGGCGCAGGTGCGAGTGCGAGCGTGCGCGCGCTGCTTTGCATACCGGATAATCGCTATTGCTATTGACAACAATAGAATTAGCTGCAATTTGGCACGCGGGCCTCGGGCTAGGCCATCTGGCGCGAGGGAAATCACGGGAAATAGCGGGCTTTTGCGGATATTTACGGAAATTTTTGATTATAACTTGATGGATCCAGGTTCACTACTGGATGCATGAATAGATTCAGAAACTATAATTTCTATTCATTGTTAAAAAAATTTATTTTGGAATATCAAAATAATAATTTCTTAAAGGATAAGAAGGCAAGGAATCGAGAAGTTCCTCTGATGGTTTGCAGGACTTTGTAACCATATCTTCATAAACACACCCGATGCACGGTCCTAACCTAGTTTTTTTTTCAAAATCTCTGATGTGAATTTTGCCATAAAATACAATCATGCGTAACAAGGTATGACGTCTTTATATTGATAAGTAGAGTTTAGTCCATGATACCGTAACATATTTCACTAATCATACATTTTGCATGACGTGTTTCATTGTGAGGGCTACAAAACCTTTTGTAAAACCTGGTTTTTATTTATGTCATGAAATAGATTATTTCCTTTCAGAGTCATTAGATCCAATCGAACCGCTCAATTTACCTCCTGGAGGTGATTCAAACTGAAGTTGCATATCCAAGCCTGAACAATTCAATCCATGATTTAATCATGACTACAGCCAATCACTGTGAGAAAGAGTATAGACTCATACATATCACGTCCTTTCGCCTTCGAGTCTTGTAAATATTAATCATACCGATGCCGACGCGACGGATCGTGGGATTTCAACGATAAATCACAAAGGATTCCTCATAACAGTTAATTTGCGAGGCGTCAAAACACGCGATCTCGAAGATAAATCGTTTTGGAAACTGCATATTTGCGAGGAAGGAAGGGGTTAAGCATTTTTAAGTGAACGACGATTTCTACATGATCAATGAGTTGTTCTGAATAATTGGAAGGAGTAAATTTTACCGAAAATGGTATAAAATTACCTGTGATACTACCAAGTGATCCGTTGAATTGGTACAAACTACCAGTGGTTTCGGACGGCTAAATGGTTCATTTTCAAGTTGAAAAAAACTAAGCTAAAACATCCTCTTCTGCACAGTTTTATGAAGAATCGTCATGGTCCTAATAAACACACATTAACACAGCGCACGAACATTTACAGACAAAATGACTGGCCAGTGTTTTTGTCATTTTTGTCTGTAAATGTTCGGGCGCTGTGGTAATATGTGTTTATTAGGACCATGACGATTCTTCATAAAACTGTGGAGAAGAGGATGTTTCAGCTTAGTGTTTTTCAACTTGAAAATGGACCCTTTAGCGGTCCGAAACCACGGGTTGTTTGTACCACCAATTCATTGGACCACTTGGCAATATCACGGGTAATTTTATACCATTTTCTATAATTAAAAGTGATTCAGAGGATATTCCACAAAGTAAATTTTACGCTCAGAAAATATAAGAACCACTAAAGAAAAGGGGGGCTTTGTAAGTGTCAAGATTCGGTCGTAAAATCCAGATTTGTCTAGAGCTCGATGTAGCGTGAGTGACGGAGAAAGCGCTAATAAGCGACCCACGACATAAAACTGGAATGCGACTATAAAACTGGATAATCCCATGGATGGCCCGAGCCCCAAACCGGGACCACACACTCGGGGGGACAAAATGTCCAAAGAGATGATTTACTGTAGACAGTGACTCCTACCTAGACATCCTAAGCGTTTAGAGAGTGAAATAGAAATGAATAAGGTTATGAGTTTTTTAGACTAAGAATGACTTTGAAATCTCTCGATGATAAATTACCGTACTGTACACTAATATATTTGATGTTTGATGTGATGGTTTTTAATACCTAAATCATGATCTAAAGAAATTGCTTATGGTTCTAGACATTTGCTCCGCCTCCAGGGTCCACAGTATACATAGATCTATATTTGTTAAATTTTTGCAAAGCTAATTGACGCTTTAAATAAAAATCCAAGTATTTTTGTTAAATCTATCTCTGTAATGCGATTGGCTCCTCTGAAGTATCACAGTTTAAAACGATGTCTCGTTCTTAAAAACTGTAACCTATGTGCGAGTTGTTATACTTCCTCACATACTATTAAGTTATTATCACAAGAAAATAAAACTTATTCAATCGTTGGTTTATTTTCCATCTATACCACAAGTATTTGAGGGGTTTGGGCAATGTTTCCTCTAAAATTTTTGGAGAATATCTCCTGTTTAAAATTTCATTGGTGAAGGCACACGTTGATCACTGGGACGATGAAAAATACATTTATCCACAATGGAATCTTTCTAGTCACGAATTCTTGCCTGATATTGTTTTATGTTGTAAATGTCCCACAGACATTTGTCAATGTTGCTCGTACGTCAGAAACACATTTAAAACATTATTAATGTTCACTGCGATCATTCCAATTCCTAATCGGCCAATCACAAACTCGTGCCTCCGGCGCGATGCGAATCTCGCCCATTGTTCCGACTGACATTTCCATTAGTCCCCAGGCCCCCGGTGGAAATCCACTTCTGGAGAAATAGGCTAAACGGGTCGCTGACAAAATCTGGAGATCAAGGTCGCCGGAACAATGGAGCGGAGTGAAGGACCGCTGGAACATGGACCGCTGGGGGCGACGCGGTGATATGTGCGATACGGGGTTTCGGCGGGTAGGGACGTTCCGATACTTCGATACTAGTACGTATCGATACTTTTCTATCGATATTCACAGTATCGGTATCGTATCGAATCATTCGATATTATCGTGGTATCGAAAGAAAGTGTGTAGTATCGGATCAAAAGTATCGAATGAATAATTAACGGGTCAGGGGAGAAAAAAATTAATAAGATAATCTGTGCAAAAATTATAGAGGTTTAACTAATTTTCTACGTTGTGTTTTTTGCCCCTTACTTTATTTTTTCCTTACTGCGGTTTTAGCGAATTTCCCTTATAGGGAAGAAGCTGTTACCGTAAGTCTCATGGTAAGACCTGAGCCCGAGACCATCATAACTTTTCTTTTTGAGGTCCCCAGATGCCAAAAACACCATTCGTCCATTTTCATAAATAAATATATATATGTCTTTAAGCACGATAACTCGCGCTGGAGTAAAAAAATGGCGCAGGAGTAAAAATGGTCCGATCTTAATGAAATTTGGCATGGACGTGTAAAGTAGTAATTATTCGGACGAGTTCGTAAACCAGTCCGATCGGACTACCGGAAGGGGGGGTAAAGGGGGGTAAACCCCCCAAAAATGGGTTTTTTGAGTTTTTTACTTATAAAAATAAAATTTATCGAATTTTTGTTAGCACCATTGAATTCAGCTCAAAAAAACAATCAATTTAGTATTTTGAATCACTGCTCTATGTCCATTGGTTACCGAGATATTGAAAGTGGTAAACACAGTACGTTGTCCCAATGTTAACCTTATGGGAAAATAAGAAAAATTCTATATCTCGCTTATTTCTTAACATATCTTGGTAAAACTTGGTAAGTGGCTTCTTCTAGGTCAGATCTACTAAATATTGAATTAAAACCACCCAGTTTTAATATACCCGTAGCAGCAAACCTGCATACTCATTCCCCATGTTATTCTTATGGGGCTTACAAAAACATGTCAAATCTCCCTACGTTGGATCGAAATATGTTGTTTTGCATTTGAAATTCGCTGAGTATGCAGGTCTGCTGCAACGGGGGTATTTTATTACTGCTTCTTATACCGTACCGTACTCTATGGCTCTTCCGTTGTTGTTAATTTGTTTGTTTCGTCTGCTAGGCCGGCCAGCGTCTGGATGTTTTGTTTCGTAACTTTAGTACGCAAGATCGGCGTTTAGTGATTGATCAGATATTAAGTTTATTTATTGTGAAATGGCTCCCAGAACAAGTCAAATTTGGAATAATTTTAGAAAAAAGAACAAGAATGTCGCAACGTGTAAGCTGTGTTTGAGGGACGTTAAGTTCTCAGCAAATACATCCAACCTTATGAAACACATGAAATCAAATCATGGATAGGAACATGAAACATTCATATTAACAGTTAAAAACAACCTTATTCAATATGAACTTAATGATTTTTTAGTTTTTTCCTGGTATTTACTGATTCGATACCGATACTCACGGTATCGATACTTTTTGGATCCGATCGTGGTATCGATACTGTTCTTTCAATTGATTCGATGCCAAATATCGGGTCGGAGTCGGTATCGGAACGTCCCTATCGGCGGTCCGGGCCCTCCATTGTTTGAGGAGGCTGCGGGCGACAAGGACTCAATAGCCGATAAATATTAACGACGGACGATTGCCGCAACTGGGGCACTTCTCGGTCTTATCGCCCCGACGCCCGACGTTCTGCGGCTGAAGCGGCGCGGCGTTCGGTTGCAGATCCGATCGTTGCAATTTAGGGTGGGTGTTGTAATTTTTCTGAATTTTTTAGATTTAGTCAGATATGAAATATGAGATCAAGTAATTTATTGTTAGATAAAATATGGCAAAGAATAATAAAATAAATGAGGAAAACATCTTAGCATATAATAATCTATACTATTATAAAGAAGAGGTGGTTTCTGTATGTATGTATGTGGCAAGTGAACGAAAAAAATACTGAACCGACTGGGTTGAAATTTCACGCAGAGGTAGATCTTGAACCTGGGAAACACATAGGCCTATTCACTTCCTTAAAATCCCCTGGGAATACGCCCCGGGAACGTCCTAAGTTTCAATGTTTACATTTTATAAGGATGTAAACATTCAAACACAGAAATGTACAGTGTTTAGCTGTGGGTACTATTTGACAGTTCTAAGAGCAGTGGCAAGATCACCTTTTTCAAGCTATCTATCGTGAGCGAACCTTTGGGCAACTGCTAGAGTGAAAAAATATTGACTTAGAGTTAGAATTCCGAGACCGGAATATGAGTTGTAAATCATTACAAATGGGTGTATACAACAGAATCTTACCATTGAATCTCTTTGTTTATATGTTTAACAGAAAACGGGTTAGCACACGTATATCAGACATTTGGATTGCCAATCAGGTAGCCATATGTTAAATCACAAATGTACACGTATATGAAAGACCCTGAAAACACAGATTTTTGATAAATATTCCATTAAGTCATTTCAACTTAGATGTTGCAGTCGGATCAATGAGTTTACAGTTTTTACCGCCCGTCTATTTCGTGCTCCCAATTCTTAGGGCGGGTTTGTTCTATAAATGGACACGTGATGGTTATTAAAGGAAGTATAACTTAGATTCAATTACAACTTAAAATATTGCAACGAACTTCAGTTTTAACATACGTTAAAATTAAAAAAAAATTACTTATAAACAAGTGGAACATATCTCTGCGAAACTGCCAACTAGCCACATCTGAAATGGATGCGACATGAAATATTCAAAAACTCCTCATCAATCAGTCTGCTGAAACATGCCACAACATTGGCGAAGTGTCACAGGTACATCGGTGTATAGACTGCCGATATTTCAATATAGACAATAGCTCATTACGGCACAAAGCGAGCGGGGGCCGTGAAACGCGACACAATAAGAGGAGACCGAGAACTTCCTCTACTCCAACTCCCAGCCGGGGCGATCCGCGGACAAGTGGACCACTGGGGATTGGAATTCCGCGGGGCTGTGGATTGTTGCTGGAGAGGAATTCTAATTTGGAATTTGTTGGGAATTTTCTGTAATGTCAGTGGCATTTTGTTACTGAGGAGTTCCTTTGGTAGATACATGTTTATTGTGATTTGAGGATCTAACGTTGCTGCGCATACTGTGATTGAAACCGTAACATCTTTAAATGAAGTCCAAGACGCTAACCACGAGATTAAGACACTAAAACGACTAGAATATGGTGTTTGATGTATGCTTGCAGAAGGGAAAGATGTATTTGGAATTCAGTTGGCTAATGGTGCTTGTTAATAAAGAGGCATTATCCTAGATTTAATACAACTATGAAGCGCGAGGCCGATGGAAATTTATATACGATTGCCAGCAACAGGCCATCCCCTCGAAGGCAGACGAAAACACACGAGGAGTTCCGAAACATCCAAAAATTCCAATGTCTAAGTGTCACTAAGTAGCAGATAATCAAAAACTTTTTGATTCATCCAATAGGAAACGACGTCGTGACAAAAAAACCAAACTGCTCCAGCCAATGACATATTGTCGGGATCTTGCGAATTATACTCGTTGGTTTTCGTTTTTTTTCTGAAAGACATGCTTGGCGCTGGCGAACGATAAGTGAAATTTCCCTCCCTCTCGCTCTTCATAGTTGTATTCATTCTACTTTGATTCTATTTTGGGCAAGGTGACGAGGGACTTAATATTGCCCTCCTTAATCCTTACTTCCGTCACTTTCGTCCAAAAGGGATGAAAATGAGAATTAATATAAAGATTGCCATCGAAGAAGTGTTGGAATTTGGATGGTTAAAGTGAGTCTTGCTGAAGTAAAGGAACGGCAATTAAGATGACACAAGAGGGACCCTTTACTGAAGAGGCATAATCTTGTAGGTTTAAATGTAGAGAGTCGAAGAAAAATTAACCGAAGTGGAATGTGAATGTCACTGCTCGATGCTGAGCTTGCTGATGTAGATGAGTTGAAGCTTCGTCGGGTTTTTCTGTTAAATCCTTTCAGAAATATATTATTATTATTAGCTCCCAGAAACAAATCCTAATAAATCACACCATAAAACGTTTTCAGATGTTCCATTACCTCCTGATTGTGAAAGTTCCAACCACTCACTCTATCCAACCAATCAGATTTTACTAACGTACTGAGAAATAACTGTTACCCAGGAGATAAAACGGTTATGGGCTACACGAAACGCGTTAACATTACGTCCGTCAATCATTTATATTTCCGTCGTTCGTGACACGATAGAGCATAAATCTAATGTCACCTTTAACTGTGCAGTCGCGATGCGAGCAATGAGTTGCGCAAAGGGGGAAAGCGCATACGCTGGATGCTGCAGACTATGGGAACAATGCAATAGCACATATGTGACCCCTCATACCTCAGAAGCTGAATCCACTGTGCAGTGTGCAGGTACGGCCTACTTTGTAACCTGTAATTAAAAATTTTCCTCCAGCTGCACTAAAACTTGGTAGAGGTTATCTCATAGGCTAGTATGTCAGGAATGACGATATTACCTCATTGTTATCTTACAGCAGTGTCGAAAGCATTTTTACTACAGACATACAGTACAGTATTAAGGCATTAAACTGTATACTTAAGTTTAAAATGTTAATTAACTATTTAGTATTCAGTAGTACACGATAAATACAAATCCTTTTTACGGGAGTCCAGTTAGTTTTTAACTTCCTTTGAATTATAATATCGTTATATCAACTGACACACTAAACAATAGTTTTTCTATGATAACAATTAGAAGTTCGATGTTGAAAAGCCCCTGCCGGTATAACGACCTCAAATCGGTAAGGGTTTGGAATACAGAAAATCTATATTCTTTTTACTAAATCGTCTACTGACATTAAAGAGGATAAGTATTTACAAATACAACGTTAACTTTATCAAACAAATAAATGAAATGTGTCTGGTAGGAAAGCAAAAGTTGGGTCCTCTCCTCAGTACGCTACCGGCTCTTGCGTCAGGCCGACGTTCCGAGGTCTTTATGACGGTGGGTTATCGTTAACGCAAGTTAAGACAGACAAGTCCAAATCTAGTTGTTTGCGCAATTTATTGATGCGGTTAACACGAGCTATCAGATGGGGTGCTGGATTGTATAATGACCGTTGTAGATCCTCGGGGAAGGGGGAAGGGGGAAGGGGACATTGGGGGGCAACTTTACTGCTAGTGGGCCTCATTTGCTGTCCGGTGCCTTTCTTAATCTCACATGGAATCGGGGACTAATTCAGCTTGTTATGTGTTGCCGGGCGGGAACTGCGTGTTGTTTAATCTTAACAGGGGAATTGATTGCCTAGTTAATGCAGTTGTAATTAGTTTTCTTCCTTTTTTAAAGATTGTTTGTGTCCAAGTAAGTGGGGTTTTAAGTCTATAAATAAGAAGGGAAGGAGGTCTTCCTAAAGAAAAAGTAAGATCTTCAAAGGGTGAGAGTAGAAATACAATTGACTTTTCAAACATGCTGAAAGTACACCGAGCAAGTAAAGTGGCAAATTCTGAACAACACGTTTATCGAGAATTTGAGAAGCTTTGATTAAGTTATACGATTGTTAGTCAAAGGTTGGATTCAATTAAGTTGAAACATTTTGACAACCAATTGAGAGTTTTTGCTATCCGCCTCTAAATTGTTATCGTTAATAATAATTTTGAAACAAAACCATTTAAAATATTTTATTGATTTATTGACCATACTTTATGTGAATTTGATAAACGTGATCGTAGAACGATTGGGATGCCTTGAGTTACTGCATGGTCATGTTACCAACTAAAACAGCCAATTTCATTATTTTGTGTATTTCAACGCCAGTGGCATTTTTTAATGTTTTGGTCGGGAACGGTCCAAACCCGGGTCTTGTTACTATCTAACGGCGACCTCATGTTAGATAGCATCATTAAATCATAGCCCAATGGCAAATGGCTACTGGACCCAGTTTCGATCCTGTCAAGTCGAACGGCGACACTCTGGTTATGAGGTGAGCGCTTTATTCACTCGTCTATCCAGTCCATTAATAACCATCCAATATTGTTAATAGGTCCAACAATTAGCCAAGATTGAATAATCGGGTCAAATTGGACTCAGTCTCAAAATGAAGTGACCCCCAACAGACAGAGGAACGTTTCACGTTTCCCACCGAACGCTTCGCGTGCCGGTAACCACTCGGCGGCAATCACAAACAAATAAACGCGTCCAGTTAGGCCGTTTCCCTGACGGATACCGGAAGTGTCAATTTTCTGGTTGCGTGGTCGTTGTGGGCATCGGCGTGAAATGACATCAGTTGTGGAGTGGACGGGCATAGGCGAAGGAACAACGGTCCAGTGGGTCGGGGCCGGGGGGATAGGGGCATTAGGCATCCGTATGTGGCTGCGATCAATATTCTGCTGGTTGTGTCTCTTTTGTTTCTATGTTCTTTTTGTTGTCTGATTTCTGGTGGTCCTTGAAGAAACGGAGGAAATTTTTCGAAAGCTTAAAATAACATTTATTTATTTAATATACAGCCTTATGGCACGTGTGATTATTATTTTTCAAATTAATTTACTTTCATAAATCTTATTGCCATAAAGCGTCAAAATTGTGTTTCTTCACGCTGGACGCGTTTCAGGCGTATGACCGCCAATCCTTAGCAGCAATGAAGATCATTAAAATTAGTCCATTGTTATTCCAACGGTTGTCAACGCACGGAAAGTATAGATACACATATCTCGACACGGACGAAAAACGTAAAATTGCGACATTCTGATACTTATCGTGCGTTCTGACAGCCGTTGGAATAAAAATGGGATAGTTTTAATGATCTTCATTGTTGTTTAGGATAGGTGGTCATTCGCCTGAAACGCGTCCAGCGTGAAGAAATAACATTTTGACACCTTATGACAATAAGATTTACGTAAGTAAATTAATTTTTAAAATAATAAATTTATTTGTAGATGGGATTTATGGCAGGAAACAGCGAGTCTTCCATCGAAAAATAGAATACATATTACGAAGTAAACGTGTCCCGCACTCTTGAACCAACATTTACTTTTGTATGGTCGTCTAAAATAATAGAAACGATATATTAAACGGGTTTAATAAACCACTGATAATTGATCTGATGTAAAGGTATGCTATAGTTTAAATAATGGAAAGTAGCTTGTCGATATAATATCAATAAATAAACTTGATTTGTCCTCCTCAGTAATGACGCAATATTTGAAATCACTTATCAGTGAGTTATCTAAACATGAACATTTGAAAGTAAAATAATCTTAAGAACAGTGTAAAGTGTTCGAAAGATTTAAATACTAGCCAATATTTCGTTTTAAATAGCTTTAACAGACGACCAACCAGTAATTCATATCCTTAATCCACAATCCGATGTCATAAATAAGAATCCATCCTGTAATAAAAGTGACAATGAATTAAATTAACTTCAATCTTGTTTTAGTGTTGTTTTTCTTTTCAGATAAGCCGAAATATATGAGAAATTCGCTAATTAAGCCACTTTAGAAAGCTTGTCGCGTGATAAGTGATAAGGGGCGGCTTTCGTGAAAGCGGTTCCCAATCCCTTCCGACTCCAGGCTCGTATGTCAACGGGCCTCGGATGCAAAATAACAGCTGTCTCTCGTAATCTTTAAATCCCATTATGGATTTTAATTTATGTACCTCGTTCGGATTTTTTGTCGAATCAGTATTCTTTTGTATTACTTAACGGGTTTTGTGGCAAGGTATTAAGAAATCAGATTATGTATTTTTGTTATTGATTATTATTTTAACAACATAAACGCGGGTTAGAGATACGCCGTTTAAAGTTGTACCTTACGTCTTCCACCAATTGTAGAATATCAGTCAATTGATAAATTCACGGTTGATGATACATGGTTATCTATTAATCATATATTACTGTAACTAACTATCGACATCACACTTGTAGGTACGATATAAATGCTGAAATACTTCATGGAGTATTTTTAACGTATTTTAATTTAATAACCGACAATTAAAAATAAAATGATTTATTTTCCTCATATTTAGGCTGTCTCTCATATTTGTAGGTAGATCTTTAGAGCAATAACGCCCAGAATGTCGGATCTAATTCGTCCTAAATCTTAATTTCCCAAAAATTTATATTTAAAAAAACAAGACTTTTTTAACAGTTTACTCAGAAAATTCGTTTTCCTACCACTGCATGGAAATAATCAGATTGCCACACCTGTCAACTGTACGCAAAACTGTTCATTTCCGGTTTCATTTCATTCTCGCTCGCAAAAGCGAGCGGGAATGGTCATTCTCGCTCGCTAAATCAGGGTTACTTGTTAGGTTAAGGTGGCACACAAGAGAGATAACTATGACGTCAAACACAAAAGAACAGTTTCTATTGGTCAGAATTCCTTTGTCACTCACCGTATTCTAAATTCTAGTTGCCTTGCTCTAAATCAGCTGATTTCACTGTCGGCGTTTCTACAAACTAACTTCCGGTTCGTACCAATGAAATAAGCAAACATAACCTCAATGAACCTTTGTGTACAGGTTAGTTAATAAGTTAAATTGTTTAAATAATTGTGGTAGGAAAAATATTGTGTGTATTACGAGCACAAATAGTCGTTGCCGCTCTCGAAATGTTTGGCCGCACTCAGCTAAAGCTTCGTGCGGCCATCTACAATTCTCGAGCGGCAATGACGTACTTCGCGCTCTTAATACACAAATAGCTATATCCTGTCTAACCGTCAACCCATTACTAACCTAATAGCAACACAAACTAAGACATCATTCATTTTCTGCCAAAAAAGGACCAGAAACGATTTAACAAAAAAATTTAGATAAATTAAACTAAACCAGTTTCTCCGACTGAACAACCACCCAATCCTTCACTCCGAGATGGATGAGTGCCAACATTCCAGCCATTCGCAGTTGATGGACGGTCCGACCACTGCCAAACCATCCCGTGGTTAGGTTCAACAACTCATTGTGATGTATCGGTATACAGTATTGACTTTTTTATGTAGAGGAACAAAGATTTCGATGTATAAAATGTGTCTCAAACTGAACACAGTTTCGATATTTATGATACTTATTGAAAAATCCGAGGTGTGTAAAGGGTAAGAGGGGTGAACTAGATCTTGAGTTAACTAATAGTCGGTGACGTATTTATATAAGTGAGCATAAGATTGGAACGTATTTTTTAATTATTTTTAACTAGCTGATGGTCTCCCGCTTCGCTAGGAAAAGTAAACAAATAATTATAAATAATACCCGTCTGCATTCGCTGAGTATGCAGACCTGCATACTCAGCGAATTTCAAATGTAAAGTAACATATTTCAATCCAACATTGCGAGATTTGACATGTTTTTGTAAGCTCCATAAGAATAATATGGGAAATGAGTATGCAGGTTTGCTGCTACAGGTATATTAAAACTGGGTGGTTTTAATTCAATATTTAGTAGATATGAACTAGAAGAAGCCATTTACCAAGTGTTATCAAGATTTGTACGGAAATAAGAGAAATATAGAATTTTACTTATTTCCCATAAGGTTAACATTGAGACAACGTACTGTGTTTACCACTTTCAATATATCGGTAACCAATGGACATAGAGCAGTGATTCAATATACTAAATTGTTTGTTATTTTGAACTGAACTCAATGGTGCTAACCAAAATTGGATTATTTTTATTTTTCTATGTAAAAACCCAGAAAACCCATTTTTGGGGGGTTTATCCCCCTTTTCCCCCTTCCGGTGGTTCGATCGGGCTGATTTACGAACTCGTCCAATTGATTACCACTTTACATGTCTGTACCAAATTTCAAAAAGATCATTTTTACGGCCGCTATCGTGCTAACAGACACATACATATATATATTACGATTTCAAAGACTACTAAGTAGTTGGATACCCGTATTTGCTGATTTCCATAGATATTCAATCAAGCGTCGTTCCTGCCGTTTACGTTCAGCAGCCCAATGTGAGCATATCACAAGCCAACAGTTTAAACACACTGCTGTAGTAACACTTGAGCTCTGGCGACGTGAGTCGTTGCAAATGAGTTAAAATTACACATATATTAGTTTCGACTTCGAAAACTGGAATAAATTATGAAACGGCGATAAAAAACGTAAAAATATCGATATCTATTGTAGTTGAACAAAGTTATCGATTCAAAACTATATAACATGTTGAATATCGATTCCTCCCACCGATTACAGCCATTACAGCGTTGCCCTTCTCAAACCTGAAGCGTAATGCCATAATTTCGGCCATTGGCTGCGGTCAGCCACAACTCTATAGCCTTGTTCAGATGATTCTTCACTGCGATGATGACTCTATAATATAACGATCTTCACTCTACATCAGCTGATTCCCCGCAATCACTGTGAAGAGCCACTTAGTCACATTGTAGGCTCGCGCCGCACGCTCGCCCATTCGTTACGGCTTTTAGCGTTAGGAAACCTCAACGCTTTTGTAACGCTAAACCTTGTTTGGTACTCTTTGTTTTTTAGATTTGAGTGGGAGTGTAAATGTTTTGGGGATTGTTAAGAGGTGAAAACATATACTCTGTAATGGTTCTGATTTGATTTCGATACAGCGATTTTGTCTTTTATGATAGTAATGGAATCAATTTTAAATAGTTTTGAATAGGCTTTTAAATACCCACTAGGAGATGGCTAACTTTTACCAATTCGTCTCCTATCCTTTTAATTTACTTCATTTGAATATTCTATTTCGTAAGCTTATCATGCTTCAATGACAAAATTAATATCAAATTACAAAGATAACTGAGCAGTGTTTCGGTATTAGGTGCTGCAGCCAAAACAAAACGTCGTACCCTTAGTCTTTGTCAGATTAAATTTTGGACTTTCATAATGTGCACTAATGGTATATTTATGCTTCGAATGTCTTACGGCTTCGCCAATAATCGTTTTGAAACAGCTCGTCATGGTTTTTGGAAGAGCTTTATGTTTGATTTGGTCGAAGTTTAAAATTGTTCCAATGGTTAGAATCGCTTGTAATCCAACAAGAAGAAAAGAATCTCACGAGTAAAAGGTGGGCTGCAGCTAGTTAACAGGTACTAATTTAAAATAAAACTTATGTACTAATGTTGGAAACGAATTACTTCAGAGCTTGAGTGCTAAAATAAAAAAGTGAAATTGTACTTCCTGCCCCTATTTCCACTAAGGTTTGATAAAAACATTTATGTTAAGTTCCAAGGTACATTAGAATAAGGAGACGCATATATAAAATACTTTTGCGGAGTAAAAATTTCAGTACCTCAAAGGCACTGTAGACCCAATACAGACCCAAGACCCAAGAAGTTGTATGCAGAAGTTTTATAAAAGAGATGTTATCTGCTAAAGTAAGCAACAATGATACAACTCCATCAACAAATAATGACAATTTAGCTAATATACCTTACAGCATTCTGACTTCTGCCGGGCACAAGCACCATGTCGTAACATAAACAGCGTTTATTGAGGAAGCGGGGTCAGAGCCCGATCGGCCGATAGCCGTGTAGCGATTCAGAAGGCAGTAAAGAGCCAAATTAACGCCCCCAGTGAGTCACCGGGCAGTAAAAATAGCGGTTTACCGGGAGTTGTATTTTTCTTCTCATTGTACAAGTCAAGTGTGTCGCCTACGCCAGGGCCGGAAACTGGGGATTAGGGATTACTGGGATTAGGGATTCAACGTGAAGTGCACGGGCGCCGCGCCGCATCCTGGAACCGGGGATACTCCGAGCAAAGAACTATACTACGTAGTATCGCTAAACAAAGTAGTATAGTTCTTTGACTCCGAGCTGCCTATTACTTTGGGAAAGTATGTGTTTCAGTTATAGTCTATGAATTCAAGGGAATAAGGTACTCATGTATGTTTTCGTTTATAAAGTTGGAGCAATTAATTCAGTCGGTCCACAGTTGAAACTTGCCTGAGACCTAAGATCAAAGAAATAGAATAGGACGGATTAAACTGTGGTTCTTAAATTAATACGTCCCTGAAAACATATAAGCCCCTCTTCAGTTTATCGATTAAAATACTTGTTTAATAGTTTAGGTAGGTACTAGTTTCATCAATGCAGTTATTAGTTTATTAGTTTGTGTACTATGGGTTGTTTGAAGCAAACAGTTAAATTTTTAAAAAACATAAAAGAAATTAAATTTAGAAACAGCATGAGGTATTTTAAAATTATTTACTTAAACTTACAGTAATTCAAGTTTAAATACAAGGTTTAGTACACATTAATCGTGCAAGTTACCTGTTTTCGAAAGATTAACATCATGGAAATGAAACATGAAGCTGCTTTTGCACTTCAACATATTTACCTATTGTTGTAATGTATTTCAGGATTTAGCAGTATTTATGTTGAACGTTAAATCAAATTAATTCGACAATGAAGCATCATTTTCTCACACATATCTTGCATATCTGAAATGTAAATACTACCGCTGCATGATTAAACTACATCAGGGACCAGATTTAACGCTCTAGAACCTAAAACGGTCCTTCAAAAGGGAGCCTGTTCCCGACCGAGTTAAATATAAAACAACAATAAATAAAACAAAAGGTGTTTTGTTCGAGGTCTAGAAAGTCTTTGTGTTGGGCATAAATCCGGCGGCCCTGGCGGGGCCTTGGCCTAGCGGGGATTGTAACAGTCCTAAAACACACATCCATCACCTCCCCCACACGCGGCAATAACACACGTATAAACACACACGGGCGAGTAGACAGGGAGACAGTCACTGTCCAGGCCGGAGCGGTGTCTAGTTACTGGGGCCAGTCATAGGCACGATTGATTTAATAAAGGTGACTTTGTGTAATATTAGATAGTGGTCGTGTAACTGTATATTTATTTGATGTGAGGAAAGTTGATTTAGTTTAGTGGATGGATAAATTAAATTCAAACCTACCTTGATCCTGGATTATTAAATTCATATAGGAAGGTGCAACAAGGTAAATCCTGATCCCATTTTGTGTGCAATGTAATCAAAGCACACCGCTGAAAAGGTAGCCTGTTTCTCAACAGGTGTGCAGAATCCCAGTATGGTTTACACTGGTTTTAGGACAAGTCGAAGAAATAATTTTTAGTATGGCAAAATAACATTAGACATGATTGGTTAGACATGATAATGTAGTTCCGCATTGGTATTAAAATAACAATGACATAAAAATAAAAGAAGTCCGGAACATTTATAAAATCACAGTGAAAAAGTAATGAAAATTTGTTTTTGCTAATTTTGTTTTTGTTTATTTTGTCTGTAAAGGGGCAGAGTAGGCAAAATGAGTGCTGCTTTGATTTTGCATAACCGACCCACGCAGGCGACTCAAGCGTTGATTAAATGCTTCTTTTTACCTTCAAGTAGGCTCGTATCTCATGGAAAATGCACCAGTTTATTATGGTACCTTATAGTGTTGGAATCCTGTAGGCCTACTGTATAAGTAAACAGACTCTATATCGGGCCACCTGTAACATTTGGATTTTAAATTTTATTTCACCATAATTAATTAATTATTTCAAAACTTTAGCAAAGAACACCTTGGATCATCATTTTATTTGTTGAGGAGTCATAAGTAATGTTTTGTACTAAACGTGTGCACAAAGCGCTTTGTGAATGAGGAACAGGCTGCCAACTAAAAGAAGTGCAAGTTAAAATTCTGGTAATAATTTAAACCAACGGATTTTAATAATCGAGTAAACCGGCTGATGAAGCATGGTGAGAAAGCGTTTATATTATAGAATGAAAGTAAATATACAACTTTGAAGGAAACTAACTTGTTGGAAATTAACAAATGTATGCATATACCGGTGCAATCAGTCGTCCGTGCCTCCATCCACGATATGAATGGGCCCGGCTGTCGGCGCGGCTACAACTTTTAATTCCCCGATGATATTTCACCCGGACAAAGCGCTGCAAATGAAGCTAGTGATAAATAATTTACCTCGCCGGACATTTGTTATGATTTGAACGACACAACAATGGGTAATAAATAGCGGTTAAGCGGAGCTGCGGATGGGCCAGCTGCGTCGGCCAATCGCGTCGCGCTAATTTCCCGCCAAAACAAAGCAACAATGGGCCGATTGTCGGGTTCGCGCATTCTTGTGAAAGTCAATGCGATTCGCGAGTCGGCGCCTTTGATGTTTCGGTGCAGCGCGACGTCGCGTTTGTTTCTGCAAATGTCGGGCAGTAAAACAGTGGGAAACCGCGTAAAGCTGGAGCTATTGCTTGTCTGGAGGGTTATAATTGTTTATACGACGGGATAAAGGAGAATTATACGACTTTCTGCTTCTGGGGAAATCGATTTGGACTGAATACGAACGACTCGAAGCGGAACCCACGCGCTCACACTCTGCAAGGAAATGCAAAATGTGTTTTATAGATTATTTTTAGACAATGGTGGAATCGACCCTTTTAAAAATATATTGAGTTTTTTTTGTTGTTGTGGAGGTAGAGTTTAATGTTTTAGTTGTTCCAAACTAATTGAAATGACATCATATTAAAGTTAGTTTCAAATCATAAGGCCCAGTGCGTCCGTAAGACTAATGTTAATTTTAGCATTGGGCTTATGGGCGGAATGGGTCTTATGTTTTGAAACCAACTATACCTTATAAAGATATTTAAAAGCGCTTTAGCAACTCACTCACTCATTTGTTTACAAAGCAAAATTATGATTCTTTTTATGCTGAAAAGTCTGTTAAGAAAGAAATGTTATCAAGCTTCCCAAGTTTACCATAGTTGTTTTTGTGATGAGTGAGTAAAGAATACAACATTCTCTCGATGAAAAACATTTTCATGAGTGAAAATGTTGGTGCCCGAGCTTGCGAGGGCGACAAATTTTACGAGGGAGGCAATGTGCCTTCGTTTAAGCAACAACGCAAAAAGCAAAAAGGCGCCTAAACATAGCAGGAGGGAAAGGCATTTATCGCTCAAGCAACAACTACCGAATTTGCTGCCATGTAAAGTGTGTGTTACATTCACCTATATTCAATTTGCCTTTACGAAGAATTCTGCCGTTCGCCAGCGTATTGAACAATACAGATGCAAAAGTCGTAATGACACATAACCATACAAAAAATTCCAAACATTCGTAAAGAACGTCAGTTCACGTTATGATGTGGTAAGTTCGCCATAGACCCGACCAGATAAACTTATATTTTCGTCTTTACCGGTATAATCGATGTTTAAAGTGGTTTTACTCGATCGTTGTTCACAGGACTTAGACTATTATAACCATTCAGTTTCCACTGACTTTTATTATTTCGAGTTATGTCAATGATGAATAATTTTTTATAACTAAGTGCTTTTTACGGTTTTTTTTAACACAGTAGTAAGCTAGAAATAAAAAAAGTTTTACAAGTAATCAACAATTAGCCTATAAGTGATATTAAATAATTGAATAATAAGTTTTTTTTGAGTTGGCAGTTTGATTCGTATAGGCTAAGTAGGTTACTGATACGTTTTGCTGTTCGATAATGGGGTCAATCGGGGCCTACTGCATACCATAGTCGAATTCCAAAGCCCTTCCTTTAGGTTACTTATCGAATCAAATCTAAGCAACATCGAGTTCGATGAAGACCGTTCCCGACGTTGCCCCGGCTGCCACGCGTGCGGCGGCGCGGCTCCCGACACTTGTACTTGTACCGTTGCTCGTGAAGCCTGCCGAGGAATGCGGGTGTCCTCGCCGCAGCTCCATTCAGTCTCGTGCCGCGAGCCCGCCGTCCACGCGCTCATTCATGGTCCACCGGCCGATTTTGGTCCCCTCGTGGGCCGGATTTTTATTGTTATCGAAATTAAGAGGGGGCTCCAGTCACGAAAGATTTCGCGTTTCTACCTGCTTCTCCCATAAGCCTTCCTGCTTCTCCCATGTTAACTTGCAAGTTCCGTCCAGCCTCAGCTGCTCATCCAAAATCCTTGACATATAGCTCATTTGAAAGAGAAAAAAATTATCTAGCGACATGAGTGAGCAGGATTTTTATATCGCTCTTCTAAAAAATTAAATAAAATCCTGAAAAACGCAATTTTTGTGATTTTTTAAAACCAAACTAACGGTAATATCAACATTCTGCTCACTCATGTCGCCAGATAATTTTTTTCTCTTTCAAATAAGCCATAGATCAACGATACTGGATGAACAGTTGAGGTTGGAAAGAACTTGAAAGTTAACATTGGTCTTATGGAAGAATCAGGTAGTCGCGCGGGACTGGAGCCCCCTCTTAACATATCCAACTACTTCTCCTGCTCCCAGATTTATTAAACTAAAAAGAAACATCACTCAATCATGCCGGTTGGAGTTAAAACATTCGGACACACCGATCTAACTCGATAATACCTGCATTTAATACTTGGTTAAGACCGGGATGCAGCATTAGGTATGGCATTTTTAACTATAATATTAGTTAAGGATAAGAGTAGGGTGGATGAGATGGAAGCCTTGTTACTGAAAAAGGCCAGCCGGTTAATTTGATCATGATTATTCATATCCAAATTATGACAGTACATATTCTCATTTATTCATGACAATGCTGTCATTTGTTATTCTCCTTGTAGATTTTATAATGATTACCGTGAATGCGATAACGGCCTACTACTCGTACTTCTTACAACTTAATAATATAGTATATTCAAGAAACATGATTCATAACAACTTTTCACTTTAACACTACCTATTTCATCCTACACTAACTTGAGCTCCCACTTACTCCACGAACGCTACCATAAAAGAGCCTCTGACCGAGGAGATTACTAAGTTTTCCGTGTCAGAGCGCTGCGTTAGGGGGCTATTAAACAATCAAACTGTGAATATTTAAACACTGGACGTCAGTCGGGAACAGACTGGTACAAACGCCGATAACATCGCACGCTGTTTTTGGCTTGTCGCACGAAAGCGGACTGGAAACATCGGGAGATTCCAATTAATGATTCAGAAACAATTTGCATTTTATGAAGGCTCTTAAATAACTTCTGCGAAGCTGAACCGGATTCGCACAGCTACAATTTGGAAAGACTGAGACTGGTCTGGTCTGATGTGTGTTTACGGAAAATTTTAACTTTGCATCGTGTCGTTTCCTTGGTCATGTTAATTTTACCTCTTTCCATTGCTATGAAGCTGTTGTATTTTCATTGATGCAGGATTATGAATGTACGCGTTTTCTATATTAATAACAGAACGATTGTGTGCATTGCACTTGTAAGTTTTTGATATTTTTTCTTCACTGTCATGTATGAGATTGCTATTCAAGCATTAAATTTTAGGTCTAAAAAAACATTTTTTTAGCACTAAAACGCTAAAAATATATTGAAAAATGTTAATTAATTCTGACATTTTTCAATTTTTATATTGAATAAAGACAAAATCTATGAAACTTTTAAACCTCCGAGGCTGGGTACACTACCACCAGCACATAACTGAAATAATACCAAGTGTCCACAAGGTCTTGGCCTGAATAATTAGCTTTGCTGCACGAAAACCGTTAGAGCCACACTTACCCTCTATGCCTTATTCTGAAGGAAATTTAATAAGTTTTATTTCATTAAGTTGGTAACACCTAAACACAGCTGATTGACAACAATACAGTTATGATTCAATACATTAACAAATCAAAAATGGTGTGTTTATAAGAGTGGGTTTCTTGTCGCATACACTGCCTCCTTCCCTAGAATGCGAATACCACATGTTGATGCTTCTTCTATGAGGAGCAGGTCCTCCAAATGTCCGCATGAAAAGTCGTCGAACTGCTACAGGGAATTAGGTAAAACAAAAAAATCTGTGATTTAACTTGTAAACTCACTAATTCTGATTTCGCAATGCATTGAATCATAACTGTATTGTTGTCAATCACCTATGTGTTTAGACGTTACCATCGTAATGAAATAAATATTAGTTAAATTCCATTCAAAACAAAGCATAAAAGTTTCGATATAGTTTCGAAGTGGTTTTCGTACAGCAAAGCTATTAAATGAGGCCAAGACTTTCTGAACACCCGGTATTACTTTTAAACATTGCGCTAAACCCCAATGCCAATACATATGTTTTAGATACTAGTTTGATCTTTTTTTGTTTCCTTATAGTTTTGTCTGTTGTAGACCCAACTGTTAAAAAATCCTTGCGCTGAAGATACTTCAAAAAAGAAAAGGGCATAATAAATATGTAAGAGGCTGCAGTGCACACGGGTAATTTTTTTACAGACGCTTGGATTCACTTTCGAGAAAGCGGGCATGTTTAGCTGTTTATTTTCTTCAACGCCCGCAAGCTGATGAAATTATGCTAATTGGGAACACTTGTGAAAAGATGCGGAAATTTCTCGTCGGCGTTTCCCAGAAAAAATCAGACAGAAGCCTCTGGGACCGACTTCGGTCACGTACCGAGGCAAATCATCGCCAGCTGTTGGGAATCCCATGGTTTGAAGAGACCGCTGGGGTACAAGACCACGCACAAAAACCCACTCTGCACTTGAGTAGAAAATGATAATTGATCTATTAGTATAATTTGAAATAATAATCAATAAAAGTTGCTACGTTATGATTAAGGAAGACGGCTTCTGTCTGTCCAATCGTTTAAGTCTCCGATATAAACCCTACAAATTGCGATTTCACGAGGAATAATAAATTATGATCACATGTTGGTCTAATTAGCCACTAGTAGTTATACGAGGCTAGACAACTCGAATTCTCCACCAGGAATTATATGGAAACTAATGAAACTTGAATAACTAATTTAAAAAAACTTATTTTATTTCGGTTGGATTAGTTGCATACTCATTTTCTCTTTTTTATTGGCTACAACTTTTTCTGAATTGATCAAAATTTTCTTTCTCAAATTTTAAATTACCTTTCAAAGTCTTTTGCGTTGCTGTATAATTACTTACTCACAGTGATGTCACTAGCCACAAAACGAGAACTTTAAAACCAACAAGCAAAACCCATTTAAACTATTTCCTTCAATTACAAACAATTCATTTTATTCATGTAATTTATCCTACTCCACTCTCTTAAAGGAAATTCAGTATCACCATGAAGCTTACCCCAAGGAAACACAGAACCATGTATTACTCACGAGTTGCACAAGTGCATTAACATTAACAACCACCAGGCAGTTATCAACCAGCCATAACCGGAGCTAATGACGGCAATAACAGACATTAACATTAACAGCGCTATTAACAACACCTTCGTGATTAAATGTTGAATTGCGGCTGGAGCTGCGGTCACTATCAATTTTATCTAACGCTTGATTTGAGGTATATTAAAGTCTATATATCAATGAAGAGAAATCGTAATATATACTGTGATAAATTTTAATAGGATTTTACCACATATGACTCCCATTTGACCATATTATTACAAGGTACAAAGTTAGCTCGATTACAAATGAACTTTCATAGCCGTGAAGCCTTCACCGTTAAAACGTCAATCAAAACTTTTACTATATAGATAATTCAAAGTTTTCAACAGATCTATAAATATTCTCTAGCACAGTTATGACCCCCCACAGCTTTAATATCCATACACAATATCATATTGTTTCCTATGTTACTAAGATATTAGGCGTCATTTAAAAATTAACTGCTTCGCTTTAAAACATTTAATAAAAATGAATGTTGAAAGATGTTGAATTTCTATTTAATAGCATTAATACCCTTCCTTCGGTTATGTTATTTAAGATTTATTGCGCTGATAGATGATTTGATGCGCAAATTTTAAGTTTCTGTTGAATATAACAAAAGTAATCATTTTATGCAGAATTTGCCTTATACGTAAATATGCGTACTTCCAAAATTAACACGTGTTCCAATATTAAAATGATTTTGAAGTTAAGACTTTAATACCCCCGTTGCAGCAGACCTGCATACTCAGCGAATTTCAAATGCAAAACAACATATTTTAATCCAACATAGCGAGATTTGACATGTTTTTGTAAGCTCCATAAGAATAACACGGGGAATGAGCATGCAGGTTTGCTGCTACAGGTGTGTTTAAACTGGTTGGTTTTAATTCAATATTTAGTAGATCTGAACTAGAAGAAGCCATTTACCAAGTTTTATCAAGATATGTTGAGAAATAAGCGAAATATAGAATTTTACTTATTTCCCATAAGGTTAACATTGAGACAACGTACTGTGTTTACCACTTTCAATATCTCGGTAACCAATGGGCATAGAGCAGTGATTCAAAATACTAAATTATTTGTTTTTTTGAGCTGAATTCAATGGTGCCCACAAAAATTTGATAAATTTTATTTTTCTATGTAAAAAACTCAAAAAACCCTTTTTTTGGGGGGGTTTATCCCCCTTTACCCCCCCTTCCGGTGGTCCGATCGGGCTGGTTCACGAACTCGTCCAATTGATTACCACTTTACATGTCCGTACCAAATTTCATAAAGATCGGACCATTTTTGCGGCCGCTATCGTGCTAACAGACACATAGATATATATATATATAGATATATATATAAATTCGAACGAATAGTGTTTTTTGCTTCTGGGGGCCCCAAAACGAAAAGTTATAGTGGTCCCGAGCTTAGGTCTTACCATGAGACCTACGGTAATAGCTTCTTCCCTATAGGGGAAATTCGCTAAAATGACCTCCAATACATTGGTCTCCAATCGAAATTGATTATTAACGATTATTGATTTAATCGATATCATTCCAAGTCGTAAGTTTTAATGCAACATTTTGAGACAGCTACGTAACTAATCAGTTTCAGATTACCACGACAGAATTTTACAGTAAACACCCTACCCTTGGCGTTATTCAAGTGGTAAGGGATACTGTTGAGGGTGACCCGCTCTGACCCTTTGACGGTGTGGGGGAGGGGTTGGCAGTGGGGGGGGGGGTTATAAACCATCTCGCCAGCCAGGGGTCGCCCCCCGGGGGGCTTCCGGCTCTCATTTGGGGGGTCTTTAATAAACTCAGCAGACACGCAGAACTCACCGTCCGGCTGGCTCTGTGCTACTTTGTTTGTTTAGCTTAGCTTTTGGAAGTGGTTCAATTTAATTAGGAGCTCATCACTCTTTAGTTGATTCCACGAAAATACATCTATAAAAAATATCGGCGTAGTAAAACACCATCCATGAAGGAATCATATTATAAATTTTAATTTAACCATAGTTTCCAAAAGGATTCTAACTTAGACAACTCATTTGTTTACGCTCGTGTGAACGCAGCCTATTACAATGTAGCCATAGTTGCGGTATATGACCGAAATTCAAATGTAAGAATTTTATCTACGGTAGGATATCTAATCTGGGGCAATTCTATTTACACTATCAGACATTTTTCACGCTATGTAAAGTTTTATCGAACACATTGGACAGACACATCGATTTTACTGAACACACTTCTGAATCGGTGTTTTAACGGGATAAATATTTTTTCGTTTTTTAATTTTTTGGCGTTTTTTCTGACATATTGATTGTAATAAAATAGGGTATTAATAATTGTTAAAGTTAATATATTTTTTTTTAAAAGAGCTATCCTAACATGAGTGTCTATAATAGTGGAAACAGCATTGAATTTCTAAAATTCATTTTAAAAGGGTGTGAGTCAAGATTGTCTTATGTGGAGTTTTTGACTTACGCCCTTGCCCTTATAACAAAGAAATGAAGAGTTAACCATTTAAATATAATTTTTTATAGACACACTTAATTGAAGTGTGCGAACGAACGATGCCCATGGGTAATATTTCCATGGGGTTTTTGTATTAAAAATCAAATTGTAAAAATACATAACATAATAGTAAAAAAATGTTCGTTTCTCCCAGCGAGCACAGAAGTTTCTCCTGATTATTTAGTTATTTTTCATTCCCTCAAACTCAATTGTTTAGAGGCCCATATTTTAACATTTTGAGGATTTATAACTAAATAATGGATATAGATATCAGCTTAAACAGGGTATAGTCCGTGGAATTAGTTCCCAGAATCAGCAAAATATTTCACTTTTTGATACCACTTTGAAATTTTTTTTGGTGACTATACATGTAAGAAGAATCAAGAAATCACCGGGAGACACTCGATCACAGGTCAGGAACTCCCTGTAATGACGTCATCAAAATGGCCGCCATAAAAATGATATGGGTCTGTTTAATCGCATATATCTCCATGATCATGTAAATAAACCCCATAAATGTTTATATTTTCAGAAAGATAATTAAATTTTGAACAAAAAGTGTCATTTCGTTAAATTACATCAGACTAGACGTTTACGAGATAAAGCGGCTCAAACTTCATTTTCATCAATTTTCACCGCTTGATATGTAAAAGAAACGCTTAATTCTCCTTAAATACCCAAAAAACCCCATTAATGTATATATTTTCTGAAAGGCAATATAAATCTTAACAAATGACGCCAGACATTAGTTTATGTCAGGCTAGCCGTTTCCAACATATTTCGACTCGAATTCTTGTTGTAATTTTCACTACCCCATAACAAATTTCAAAGAATCACATATTTCTCCGTTATTACCCATAAAATCCCCATAAATATTAATATTTTTCGAAAGGTAATTGAATTTTAAACAAAATAAGTCGTTTCATTAGTTTACCCTGAACTAGCCGTTTCAGAGGTATTTCGGGTTGTTTTATTTTATGTCTAATTTTAAAAGTATTTAAAATTGAAGGTTAATGTGCACACGGTGTTCCTTAAGTGCATCACTTAACTTCATAATTTGGTTCTTTGGGTCAAAATAAAGAAAAATTTTCATGTTTACATGAGTCCTATCTCGCTTCGTTTTCCGTCTGTCGGTCTGTACGTTTTATTTACATAAAACAACGTAGGTTTGAAACGGCTTGAGATACTGGCTTGAATTTTTGTGTGGGTACTGTGACTATTACCATCTATTTATGTTCAGGGAATCAAATTTTTACTTTGTACCGATTCAAAATGGCGGTCGATTATATTTTTCAAAGCCTAATATCTCAGAAACCTTACATTTCATCAACAATTGTTAAAGTGTAAAAAGGTGCAAAATTTAATTTTCTTTACGAAAATATATAATTTTATATGGTTTATTTTATGAATAACGGAAACAAATTAATATTTTATTTTGTTAGTACACGAAAATATGGCAAAAACACGTTAATTCTACTGTATTAATTTTTGAAAATGAAAATTCAACCGTTATTCATCATAGAAACCCTGTAAATATGTAAATTTCCAAAAAGAGAAATAAATTTCAAACATAATATACCATAACATTGGTATATCTCAGGCTCGGCGTTAAGGAATTATTTCAAATAAAAACTTAATTTTATTTCCACTACATAATATTTAACTCGATATTAAAGAAACACTTTTATCTCTGTAATAACGCACAAAAATATATAACGCTTTTTGTGTAAGATGGAGTTGAACCATAAAACAAGAAGAGTTTTGCATATTTTTCTTGGTTATCATTATGTAAAATGTGTAATACTCTGTCAAGTGGTTAAAATAAAATATAGTGTCCTGCATCATCAATTCGTCCCGAGAACCTGAGGGAAACACCAGTGATCAACCTAACGTTTCGTCCCTTATTGGTGCTGCATTGGTGCATATGTTAATACCAAAATCAGTTTTAACGTTCCAGCAATACTTCGAAAATGTTTTTCAAGCGCACATATCAATGAGACTGAAATTAATTAATAGAGTTGATTTGGTATTTGACCAGTACATCGAGGGAAGTTTGAAAAGTGAAGCAAGAGAGTTGAGAGGCAGTGGTCCAAGAATAAATGCAAAGGCAAGTGTAATAGTTCCCAAGTCCTTTAGAAGTTTTTTAGCCAACGACAGAAATATAGAAGACCTATTTTGTTTTTTGGCAGATAACATTACGAAAATTAGATTACCTGCAGGAAAACAGATATTCACAACATTGAAAGATAATGTAATTAGCTCAGATGGAAGTAATGTCGAACATATCTCTACCGTGTCACATGAAGAAGCAGACGGCCGTCTCTTCCTGCACGCTTGGCATGCTTCCGGGCTTTCAACATACTCAAACGTCTCAATAAAAACTGTTGGTAGCGATGTTGTGGTGATTGCTATTTATTCATTCTCCAGATTAACAAAGTTAGAGGAATTATGGATTGAGTACGGGACTGGAAAAAGTCTTCAATTCATTCCTATCCATGAGCTTCAGAAGAAGATTCCAGAGAATGTATGTGATTTGCTGCCGTTTTTTCTTGTCTTCACAGGTGCTGAAACTGTGTCTAGTTTTGCCGGAATAGGCAAATCCAAGTCATAGATGACATTTAGAGATGTAGATGAGGCATTTTCACACTATACCAATGCACCAACCATCATTTCAGAAGAAGACACTCTGCAAGAATTTCTACTCGTACAAAGATTTAGTACTCATACAACATAAAGTATCAGCCGTCAAGTTTGTCAGAGACGGTGAATGAAGCCAGGCGAATAGTGATTACGAAACACAACAGACCGATTGAGAATATTCCTCCAACAAGTAACGCTCTACTTCAGCACACTAAAGAGCTTCTTTGCAGTCTTTTGTCTGGACGAACTGCCTCAAGAGAAACTTCCAGCCTCTGGATCCTTGTAAATGGGGTTGGGAAAAAGTTGGAGATGGCTACAAACCTCTTTGGTCCTCTAACAGTGAAATCACGATGGCCTGATTACAAGATCTAATTGCATGCAAGTACAGGAAATGTGCACTCGCTGTCGATGTACCAAATCGGAACTAAAATACACTTTGCTGTGTGAATGTGAGGGCCAGAGTACCGATTAAAATGACTTGTTTTCAAAGTTTTAAATAGAGTTTTATTGATGTAGTAATTGAGTTGATCAAGTGAAATTGTAAATCTAGTTGTTATGCGTTATAACAGAGATAAAAGTGTTTCTTTGATATCAAGCTTAATATTGTGTAATGGAAATAAAATTAAGTATATGAAATATGAAATATGAAAATATGAAATATGAAAATATGAAATATCTCCTTAACGCCGAGCCTGAGATATACCAATGTAAGTATATTTTGCTTGAAATTTAATTGTCTTTTTGGAATATACATATTTACAGGGTTTCTATGATGAATAACGGTTGAATTTTCATTTTCACAAATTAATACAGTAAAATTAACGTGTTTTTGCCATATTTTCGTGTACTAACTACAGGGTTTCTATGATGAATAACGGTTGAATTTTCATTTTCAAAAATTAATACAGTAGAATTAACGTGTTTTTGCCTTATTTTTGTGTACTAACAAAATAAAATATTAAATTGTTTCCGTCGTTCATAAAATAAACCATATAAAATTATATATTTTCGTAAAGAAAATTAAATTTTGTATCTTTTTTACTTAACAATTGTTGATGAAATGTAAGGTTTCTGAGATATTAGGCTTTGAAAAATATAATCAACCGCCATTTTGAATCGGTACAAAGTAGAAATTTGATTCCCTGTACTTAAATAGATTCAAGCCAGTATCTTAAGCCGTTGCAAAGCTACGTTGTTTTATGTAAATAAAACGTACAGACCGACAGACGGAAAACGAAGCGAGATAGGACCTATGTAAACATGAAACCTTTTCTTTATTTCGACCCAAAGAACCAAATTATGAAGTTAAGTGATGCACTTAAGGAACACCGTGTGCACATTAACCTTCAATTTTAAATACTTTTAAAATTAGACATAAAATAAAACAAGCCGAAATACATCTGAAACGGCTAGTTCAGGGTAAACTAATGAAACGACTTATTTTGTTTAAAATTCAATTACCTTTCCAAAAATATCAATATTTATGGGGATTTTATGGGTAATAACGGAGAAATATGTGATTCTTTGAAATTTGTTATGGGGTAGTGAAAATTACAACAAGAATTCGAGTCGAAATATCTTGGAAACGGCTAGCCTGACATAAACTAATGTAATGGCGTAATTTGTTAAGATTTATATTGCCTTTCAGAATATATATACATTAATGGGGTTTTTTTGGGTATTTAAGGAGAATTAAGCATTTCTTTGACATATCAAGCGGTGAAAATTGATGAAAATGAAGTTTGAGCCGCTTTATCTCGTAAACGGCTAGTCTGATGTAATTTAACGAAATGACACTTTTCGTTCAAAATTTAATTATCTTTCTGAAAATATAAACATTTATGGGGTTTATTTACATGATCATGGAGATATATGCGATTAAACAGACCCATATAATTTTTTATGGCGGCCATTTTGATGACGTCATTACATTACAGGGAGTTCCTGACCTGTGATCGAGTGTCTCCCGGTGATTTTTTGATTCTTCTTACATGTATAATCACCAAAAAGAATTTCAAAGTGGTATCAAAAAGTGAAATATTTTTGAGCTAATTCTACGGACTAGTATAGATACTGCTTTAAATAGGGTTTCTTTAAATGCATTTCTTTTTATTATTCAAGTTCACAAAAGTTTACTCTCTGTGACTATCCTACCCCTGTCAGGATAGGGGGATTTTTTTAGGAGGGGGGGGGGGTTTAAGGAATCCCCGATTCCATTAATCAACAGTAGCAGTCTCGGTTGCAAGGTCGCAGCAGACCGGTGTTTACCCTCATACAGCGCATCATTACCGCCGCTGCGCTGATTGGCGCTGCGTGGTGCGCCTGCGCCGTGCTCGCCTTCACCGCGCATGCTCATTGATTGCCCATTAGCCGCTAATGTAGAGTTATGCGCGGTATCCGCGGCCGCCGCAGCTCTGGGGCGGTCTGCCGCACGATAAACTGGCAACTGGCATCTGAACCGACAAATTGGTTTCAATGGCGACTAGAGCATTCCGTGTTTAGTTGCGTAATTAGTATTACGTACAATTTATTTTGAGTGGTTTCTATTGATAACAGGATTTTTTCTTTTATTTAAAAAATAAGCATGCAAAAATTTGAACATTTAGGTCTAAAAACATAATTAAAGAACAGAGATAAGTTTTAATTCAGTTGTCGGCGAGTAGCTAGAAATGTTGTGAACTACACCATGTCTTTGTTTCCCTATATTTTCAATGCATATATAAGCATTCGACTTTTAAAAACGGCTGGAATTATTGGGCGATTTATTTAAAGGCAAATACGGTAAGGTTTATTACATAATTTTCGTCAATTAAGATTTACATTCTTCCAGCAAACGTAATTTAGGGCCTATATTGTTGTATTTTTTTAACCTAACCTTTGTATCCTAGATAAAAGTTATGACTCCAATAGCATATAAATTTTAAGTTATTCAGTTCAAAAAAATTCTAAAAGCTGTAATCGTAACTTGACTAAGCTAATTTCTACCTTGAAAAAGCACTAACATTATTAAAAATTATCTAACCCAAAACTATAACACCCATACACATATCTCTTCCCCAAGTCATTCGACACAGAAAACTAACAAACGACAAATGTCCCTTCTCAATCAAAAGTCCCCCGTAGATTTAATTATCAAACAATGCCCCGGCCACATTCCGCCCGCCGCGGTAGACGCGGTGACGTCACCGCTCGCGTGGCCCCGGATTTATCGCTTGTCTCCCTTATTTACGATACCGACCGCGACCGGGTAATTAATCCGGCCCGTGACGGATCAAAAAACTCCCCCCCCCACTTCCCCACAGGGGGGGCTCGGATTGAGACGTCGGGGTCGCGGACGCCCCGTCACGTGGTTTATTGACACGCGATGCCAACTTTGGCCAACCATTCGATATGGGTGACTGACGATTAGTGATCTAACTTACCGACACCCATTCGATATGGTGTCGGTAAGTTAGATTGGTAACGAGGAGCTCCGTTTCGATTCTGTTGAGCAACAACTTATTTGCTTGTCCACGGGAAGAATTGAAGACGTACAATAGTTGAATGCTTAAGCAAAATTTCAAAATATAGTATTGTTAATGATGGACTTTCAAAAATTAAAAAGGGGATGTATTTTCGAGTAACATTGCAATGGTTGTTAACCAATACGGTCTTATGGTTAAATCAATTCGACAAGTGATTCGAAACAATGTATGTATTGCAATTTCGTAATCGTCAGTTCATCAAATATCAAAATCGCTGTTTTTAATTGTTAAAGGGTCTGTATGTATTTATAAAAATCAAAATTGCACCGAGATATAAAATTGAAATAGAAATATACTGAATACGGTATATTTCATTATAATTTATCCTGATGTACATTTCAATAACCGTTTTTTGTTCAATGACGTTATGGATGAGAAATGTAAAGATCACAAAGCAACAAGTCGGGGAACCCGTGGGAAGAAAAAACCCGATCTCGCCAAGATGTAAGAGGACATCGGCAAATACATCCAGACACCTGCGAGTGGCCGAAGAAAGTTGCACGCGATATTTACAATTTAAATAGCGCCGAGGTGACACGAGGGGACGCGAGTGCGGACGGACAGACTGGCGGGGAGGGAGGGAAAGTGTGTAGATCTGTCTTTGGTCCTGGAGGACTGCCAGGATTTGCTCACGGGACGCAGAAACTGAGATAAGGGATAAGGGCCAAGTTGGCGAGAAATCTAACGTTCGTGACTACTTCCATAATTTCTTTTAACCCCCTATTACTTCATCTTGAGACTCCATTCCATTTCATGACGATCACTTTTAGAAAGGTAAATATTGCTGATTGACTTTATTGTATTTCTGACCAAATGTCTCCAAAATTTTATGTACTGCTTACAATAACACCTATATGGTCGGATACTTTACTTGCAGAGTCAGTTACAACAACGACAATGATAAAAAAGAGAATTTTCGAACAATGGCTGGGCGGCATATGATCAGATAGGAATGAACTAACTTTGTGCTTCCCTTCAGGGTCTTCCCGACTTTGTACTATTGTACTGGACTATCTATTTAATCTAGATAAATTCAGTCAACATTGGTACGCTATTGGTATGTCCTGATATATACGTTTGAAGGAAAAATAAATCTGATTACATGTGCTATGTTCTGGTGCAATAAAACTATCTAGATAAACTTCTTTTTCACACGACATTCATACGCTATTGGTATGTCCTGATATATACGTTTGAGGGAAAAATAAATCTGATTAAATGTGCTATGTTCTGGAGCAATAAACTATCTAGATAAACTACTTTCATAACATTTCCACTCGTCCACTCAAACTTCTATATTCAAATTTATTTCCAGACAGTAAATTCTTCTTGTTTTACAGTCTAACAACCTCGGATAAGTTGGAAAGGCTTATTATTCCTGTTAGATGGACCAATAAATTACCTGTTGTAACATTAAATAATCGTTATAATACCTGGCCGTGATACGATAAGACGATCGTGAGTCAAAGTGGCCTTAAAAGATAAAGGGGGACAGCTCCTGTCAGTGGCCGGGCGATAAGGCAGCCTTGGTGGCAGCCGCAGATCCGATCGGGTGCCAACGTGATCGAGGGTCCATTGGTGGGTAACAAGCCAGGCGTAGATACCTCCAGGAATTGCCGACCGATATAGATTATTGGGCCGAGGACGGAATAGTTCTTAACTGTTTTCTTAGGCTCCAGAGAGGCTTATTTTTGAGCCACGAAAAATATCGCGTTTCTAACTGCTCCTCCTATAAGGCTAATGTTAACTTTCAAATTCGGTACAGCTTCAACCGCTCAACCAATATCGTTAATTTTTAGCTCATTTGAAAGGATAAAAAAGTATCTAGCGATTTCAGTGAGCGGAATTTCGATATCACATTCAGGATGATTTATAAAAATTCCAAAAATATAATTGTTTATGAATTTTTAACAACTAAACAAAAAACTATATCAAAGTTCTGCTCACTGGAATCGCTAGATAATTTCTTGTTCTTTCAGATGAGTTGTAAATCAACGATTTTGGTTGATTTAGGTTGAGTGACGCTGTAACGAATTTCAAAGTTAATATTGGTCTGGGAGAAGCAGATAGTCGCGCGGGACTGGAGCCGCCTTTTAAGCAAATTTTTGACGCCAACCAATCCTTCTTGATATTCAAATTACCTGTACTTCATTCGTATTGCTAAGGTTTATTTCCTATTCTTTTCTTCAATTTCTCGTGTCTGAGGGAGAGTGGACTCTTAATGTGTACTGAAAACAATAATATTTCGACTTGCCCTTACTTCAAGAATTACTTTAAAGTACAGCAATATTCCTTGCATTATAGAAAAAATTAAAAAAACCTTAGATTAAGCAGCATTATTTAATCGTTTCACCATGTTTCACGCAACTTGAAAAAAGAATTGATGAACTTAAATGTGTAAAGTTATTAAGGTTGATATGCACTGCTCGGATATTTTTATTTTATTTATTTTAAGATATGCATACAAAGTTAAATACAGTTTTGATATCAATTTTCTTTATACCTTTCTTTAAATATAATCTCTATGGATTTAAAGATAAAATTATTAGTCAACTCCATATTGTACAACTACATTTAAAAGCAATTGAAGGGTTCTGATACTTAAAGAATTTAAACAGTTTCTTTGAATGACATCACTTGAAATATTCAAAGCTCCTCTTATACACAACAAGCAATCCCCTTAATGAAAAATATGTATTAAATTACATCATCTATTTCTCCTTGTTTGTTTAGCCCAATCAAAAACAAAACCCCAAAAAATTCCGTCCTCAACCATAAAACCGCACACACATCCAAATATCCCAACCTTTAACCCCATCCGAAACAAAGAAAGCAACGCGAACCGTAATGTTGTATTGTCCGAGAACGGTTATGAAAGGTGATTTCCTTTTTAAAATGAATTCACGAGGAGAAATCAATCCGAAGGGTATAATGAGTCCTCTCCCACGCACGCATTGTCCGAGGAAGTATCGGCGGCGATTCATCACCACGACGTAATTAGCTATTGTCTAAATGGTATTTAAATATCGTAAGGACATCGGAGCAATCCATCCTGAAATGTCAGCTTAGTGGGGATCAGCTGATCGGCCGATCAGCTGATGTTATGGGCTCATGTGACGCAGCGCGGCGGGAGTCGCTTGCCTCGTCATGATCTCCCATTGTTGACCCTGGATCCTGACCTGGGCGATGTGTCTGGATGGGATTACCGGAGTGTGTGGGGTCGCTGGCTGTATGGAAACGATATTCTGTTCTTTTATTGTTTGTTACAAAAGTAGTATTGGGATTGATTTTACTCGAAAATGGTAGTGAAAACTGAAGTATATGGGATCGTTCGAATCAAATAACAAGACCCACGACGTCCTTAAACCTATGCTAAAATTAAAATTAGTCTTACGGACGGACTGGGCCTTGTTATTTGAATAGGTCTATAAAATAATTTAATCTGTTTCCACAAATAACTCTTTGTTAAAGTATAACCTATGTTATTTCGTATAGGTTAGTTTAAAGTATGATGTTTATTTACAATGAATTAAATTATCTAAATTGCTATTCATATAACGTAAATTCTAATGGTAATTAGTTTAACTCTCACCCACTCTCCTTCATGGATTTTATAAGATAAATCAAGTTCCGTTGTTAAATTACTTTAAAAATAAAATGAAATAAAAAAAATATATTTTCGAGTTTCTAACACACTTGATTTTATGTATTGGATGAAAAATTGAAAGGAAAATAAACGGGTTCAATAACCATTAGAATTATTGCATTGTTTAACATCTCACTTCAGTTGGCATATTTTAACACGATTTGAAATGGACTTCAAATTTGTCAGATTAATGCTTCGAATGTTCAATCACGCAATCAGCCTATTTAGGATATGTCGCCTAATGCACAAGAAATGAAACGAGCAACAATTTGAGCAATAATCAAACGTGATGAAGGCCAACGCAAGCGACGAGAATAAAAATGTTATCTTTATTAAAACCTAATGACTGATAACGAGTGCTGTGATGAGGTTCACCTGCAATGTCTGATGCGTCAGTCTTTTTTTTTTAATTTCATATGAATAAATTAGTAACAATATTTAGTTAATTAAATTAAATTACTGTTGTCTACTGAAACTAGCACTTGCAGATTCTTTATTACATAATGATTAGCATTTAACTTCCTGATAAAGAAGTGAGTTCAGTTGTCATTAGTTTAATGGTTCTGGCACTCTACCAATTGTCAGACCTTTTGTTTCAAGGACTTCTCTTTTATTTGCTCCATGTAGAATGCTGCACACTATTTACAACGCGCCCATAATTTATGAAAGAATTTTAAAACTTTATGGGTAAATTCAAGGTCTTTCAGCTTGATGACCATTGAAACCAATAAAACGCAGATAATGTTCTCCTAATCTAGTAAGTTGTTCGTTTAGATCTGATATGATAAAGGTAGTTTTCAAATGCTCCGAGATTAAAAGGCATTTAGAATGCGGATAAGAAGATGGAATTCCCAACGAGCATTTGAAAAGCAACACCATAAAGGACCCTTCACTTACTGCATCTCTTACTGTATAGCCTATACGTTTGATGCACAATTAGTAAAAAAATATGTGAGCTCCTTTGAGGTTTCAGTCAAAATACACTGCGTGAGGCCACCCAGTTCAAATGTAAAGATTATTTGTACTTTTAATGTTTGATTTATATTAATAATTCTTGCTAAATTAGATTAGAAGCTTTCCCAAAGGTTCCTACAACACTGAATCCCATGAAATGCCCAAGACCCACATCTACTACGTTAGAACTAGATCACGGACACCGGGACACCCCAGCATCTGTTGCATGATTATCCCAATTTACCCATTGAAATCTCCTCCGGCGAAAGTTTAGAACATAAACAATACGTTAACCGACCGCCCAGAGTGTAGAGCAATCGTGTAAGACCGAATTTATATTTCCCTCGGGGGAATAATTTCCCTATTAGGGAATTATAGAGTAAGTGAAAACTACTGGCTGGAGGGAGGGTAGAGCTCGTTGCTGCGGCGAGGCCCTGGAATGAATCTCAACCAGTGTTGCCAGAGGGGATTTCGTATTTTACCCGCCAACTCCATTAAAAATACCTACTTTTACCCGGTTTTTCGGCAATAATCCCCGCAAAATCCCCATAAGTACCAAAAACCGGGTACTTACCAGAAAACCAACTAATGGCTTTCAAAATACCCACAACCGGGTAGTTTCCTAAAGTTACTAGGTAAGGAGAGAAATCTTACATCGATAAACTGCACACTATATACCAAAATATAACTATTTACTTCGAATATTGTTATCAAAACCTTGAAAACAAATTATTTTTATCATCTTTCATGAAAATTGGATATTTTTAAATCAAATTATAATTCCAAAATACCCGGCTTTACCCGGTTTTTATGTATATAAGAAGCAGGGTAAATCTCCGCAGCTCCAATCTAAAATCCCCGGGTTTTACCCAATTTTTCTTAATCCTCTCAAAATCCCCTAAGGTCTTCAAAATACCCGAAAACCGGGCATATACCCGGTTTCTGGCAACATTGAAACAAATAAAACCATACTGAATACTATAACGAACTAAAAAATATCTTGAGTTTTTCAAATCTTTTTAAGCACGTCCCCCGCTTTTTAAAATATCCTATGGCTGTTGCTTAAATCCCCGCAGCCCAAGTCTATAATCCTCGGTTTTACCCGGTTTTTTATTAATCCCGGCCAAATCCCCTCCAAAATACCCGAAAACCGGGTAAATACCCGGTTTTTGGCAACACTGATCGTGGCAGCAGAGCGGATCTAGAAGTAATAGAGCATAAGGCACGGACCCTAGAGCAATACCCTACCGTGAAGTATATTATGGTGTGTGAGTTGAAATCAATAAATTTCATTATTTTATGACCTTAATTTTGTTTGAGAATTATAGTTGGTTGAGGTATCAAGTGGTTGAAGCCGGTTTGATTTGGATTTACAGTATATGTTTTAAGTCAACGGTCCATATTGCGGGTGGAGTTCTGTGCTCTGTCTCATGCTGCAATTGGCATTTGCTATTTTCAAAAGTAAAACACATCCTTTCATCTTAAGCCCCACTTCAACAGTTAATCAAACATCTTTAAAACATAGTTGATTTTTAAAACATCAACCAAGGACCAAAGGATAACAATGACCAAAGGATTCGCCTAGTAGTCAAAGGCAGTTTTTTGACTGAATAAACAAATGTAGATTGGAGAAATTCTACAAAATATCCAAGAAATTAATTCCTAGTTAAAATTGTTAAAGCTACATTGAAAATAAAAAAAATGATTCAGAGAAAACCAGGAAAAAAATAATATGAAGAATATATTAATTAGATACCGAATGCTGAGATGTCTAACGTTTGGAATCCGGTTCAGGCAAAGATATAGAAAATATTGCTATCCTACTTTTAAGCATTATAGGGGACACCATTTTTGTTATTTACCCTTCTAGAAACTATTATGAAACCCGTGACAAATCATTCCACGCTTTTCCCACAACTTACCTCACCATTACTCATTGCAAACATTAATCGCGATTAATCTCGAAATGAAAATCAATAAACGGTAACCTTTACAAGCCCACCGACCGTATCCAGTCGGCACAACAAAGAGATAAATATAATTACCACAACAATAGTGAAATATTCTTGGGTAATCGAGCAGGAAAGGCCGTGAGATGGCGGGATTCCTCGAACAGCCGCTGGGGACGCGAAGTAGTCAATAGTCCCTCTCACTCTGATTGGGCTTATGTAAGCACTAATTGTCCACAGGTGTTCATCGATGGCTTGAGGAAGTGGAAGCGTTTAGCGCGGTGGGTCGAAACGTCGAGCCTCTGAAAGTGGGTAAAGGTGCCGGGTGGGCAGAAATGATCGCCGGCTAATGCGTGTTTGGCTGGAATGATGGCTTTGAAATAGTTTCACGGTTTCCCCTTGGGGGGATTAAACGTTCGGTCTAATGGGAATTAAGTTCGTTAATGTTCATTGGTGAATAAAACCCCATTTTTTAAAACAAAAATGGTGTGGTGCACTTTGATGCTGGAGAATGGATGGTTCGAATATATAAGGGTGGTGCTCCATTTTCTAAGAATATTGTTGATAAACAATTCTATGTCAAAAAAAGAGTAACGACGTTTCAAAAAGGGAAAAGAAAACTTCTATTAAATTTGAGAAAAAGTGTTTAAAAAACTGTTCGCTTTGTTTAAAAAAAGTTCAATAGTAATTTTTTTTTTATTCAGCGGTAAGAAGTAGGGGATGTAATACCCAGTCTTATCAAATAGACAATTTCCATTTATTTACATTCATGACGTAAATATAACCTAGTGTGTTTTAACAAATGAAAGCATGCAAAATAAATATTATTTATAAGCTTTTGAATTTAGTCCAGAAGAGGACTCAGATCACGCACAGGTCATTCGACCCATGTGATTTTTTTTGTACATATTGGAATTAGCTGTAAATTTATGATGATGCAAAAAAATATTTGATTTGATTTAGTATTTTATTGTCGACTTACCCGTGTGTATTCTCTGGTGGGCCTTCAGGTGGGAGCTTTTCGTGTAGACTTTGGTGCAGCCTGGAAACAAAGAAAACAATCTCTCAACCTTACTATTTTAATTAGGTGGATTACTAAAAAAATAGAAGTAGGCATCGGCTTAACATTGAACACAACTCTGTAGTAATATTAATAGTAAAAAATTTAATTAAAATTGTATGCAAAATAAAAATTTTGTAATTTAGAAATATTTTATAAATTCTAAATCAACAGATTTTTTAAGTGGTAAACTATTTGTTTCCACAAAGTAAATTTGGTTCAATATAAGTCTCGATAAATTAAATTGAAACTCAAATAAAACTTTATTGTATCTACAAATTTAAAAAAAGGATAATGAATGCCACCAGCTTTTATAATTAAATCTCTAGGTTTATTTTATTTTTAATTTATGTTGTATTTAAATAAGAACCGCATTTGAAAACAGTTGCACTAACACGATGGAACCGCAGTCCTTCAAATTAATTTCTAATTTCTTCCCTGTGAAAATAAGAAAGCGGCCATTAATTTATGAATGGAGCACTCCAGAAGGCGTCGGGGCCGGCCGGGTTCGAGGAAGCCACAAGCCGCGTCCATTCATTCACCAGCTCGTTTTTGTGAATGGAGGCGCCCGCCCCATTGACTACTACGCCGTGACGGAGACTTCCCTTGATCTTATCTGTAGTCTCCCCCCCCCCCCCCTACACTACTTGTGGGGAGACAGTTTGGACAGAGGGAGTGATTTGTGTGGTTTTCGACACCGTGAACGACTGAAAGACCTACTTAGGAGACTTGATCACAGAATGTGGGGAAACCGTTGTGAGGGTCTGACTAAAACAATGACACTTTGTCCTCCGTTAATATTAATTTTGAGAGAATGTAAGGTTTGTTTTGTTGTTAAATTCTATGTGTTGGGACTTTCTTAGATGGTACTTGATACTTTTCCTTATTAAGTCAACAAATTTATACAATAAGCGTTGTAGTAAAGTCCTTCTAAGCCGTTCAATTAGGTTCCATTTTTTTTCAAGAAGTCATTCATACTCAAGGCTGGTCCGGACCTTTCGACTCGACGCGACGTTTAGTTGGAGGAGAATCTACTGCATTGTAACTATTAAAATTCACAATTGATTTGTTGTGTACTTAGTTTATATTCGCTCGAAAATGCAAACGTGGTGTCATTTAGCGTCACCAGTTATCAAAAAATCAATTTAATTTACAATTTAAAGATAAAAATTCTGAGGATCAATTGTGTTCAAGTCGGCTGACTATCTTCTAAATGAGCGAAAAAAATTATTTTGGAATTGCAATAAACACTCTAATAACTCTTCCTCTTTCTAAAAGTGTATTGAACCTTTTATTTTGATAACTGGAGACGCTAAATGTTAACCCTTGCACGGTGGCATTTATGCCCATGATTAACAAAGGCACTTATGGAGCCGCAGTTCCAAAATCCCCGTTAGTGTTGCAGAAAAACAAAAACCTCTCCTAGGTTCCCTTTCTTTTGAACAGTTTCGACCACCAGCCGCACTCACCGATGAAGTCGCAGTGGTGGACCCGCCGCTTCTCCAGCTCGGGGTTGTTCCGCCTGTTGTACTTGTGGGGCGCGGGGTAGGGCGGGGGCGGCGTGCGGCGGGGCAGCGGCGCGGGCGAGCCGGGGTCGGAGCTGGGCGGCGTCGGGGGCGGCGCGTACAGCAGCCGCGGCAGGTGGTAGGGCCGGTAGCCGTACTGGGGGCAGGGGGAGGCGGGCCCGGGGGCGGCCAGGGGGGCGGGGGTGGCGATCCTCTCCGTCTTGATGGTCAGGGGGTGCAGGACCGGCTCTGGGGTCAGCATGTCGTCCGTCACCTAAAGAAGAATAAATTGTCAATCTCCAGGGTATTTGCAAAAAGTAAAATTCATGAGTTGGAAATAAGTTGGCCACATGTACAGGTAAAGAGTGTCAAAATCACAGAAAAAAACATTGACAGTTTACAATTTTAACAACAATTATTTCTTTTACAACTGAATTGCAGCTCAGAATTGAGAAAACTTCTAAACTATTTTTAAGTTGTTTTGATATTATTTAATTTTATGCATATTAATAAATAAAATTAACACAGAGTTAAGCTTGGACTAAAATATGTTGTTTGTAAAATGAAGGTCAACATTGAATTCAAATGTTCAAATAATAGGTAATTATGTCTACCAAGTCAAAGGCAGCAAAAACGAAGACTCTAGGAAGATATTTCTCTTTTGCTATCACTATATTTACATTCCGAGGTTAATTAGGCGTATTTTAAAGCGAATATATGAATGAACGATCAGTAGGATGAAGGATTCCTGAATCATTTTGGAGAACTCAACAAAATTTCATAGCTTTAAGTTGATTTGAAAGAATATTACTGTAAATCAACTTAAATAAATTTGTAGATAATATTTTCAAGTAAATAACTCTCAATTGAGACCAACTCAAATAGTAATAAAGCTAATAACGTACAGTAGAGTTAAAATTCTATATGCATAAATAATCACACTACACTTTAAAGCATCAGGAATTTAGGACCCTAACCCTAAAAGAGGACGATTAGAGAACTTCATACCTTAACTTAAATCAAATTTTACCCAAAGAGTACTTTTGGAGGACTTAGGAATATCCCCCTACAGGAGCCCCCCCCCTACAGGAATTTTCCCCTATAGGAGTTACCCCTACAGATTTTCTTTAGGAGTAAGTTATGTCAACGCATATTATCCTCACCTCCAGTTTGATATGCGTGTTCATCCCCGACACCGCCAGCATTTCGGCGTTCTCGGGGTCCAGCTTCTGTATGCTGGAGGTGATGTCCTCCCAGAGCGGCGGCTTGAGGAACACGTCGTCCTCCACGCCGTGCACGGTCTTGGGCGACACGTAGCTCATGGCGAGGCCCGGGTGGCTTCCCCCGTGGCGCGAGTGCGGCGAGTCCACGAAGAAGTCATCGATGGTGGAGGCGGACTCCCGCCGGGGCTTGTCGAGCTCGGCGAAGGAAGCTTCCGCGGCCGCCGCCTCCTCCTCCAGGCGCTGTAGACGCTCCAGCTCCTGCTTGCACAGGTAGGCGTCCAGCTCCCCTGTCTGCAACAGGAAACGGATGTAGAGAGAACAGCTGGAGATGGAATACAGTTGGTCGAGCTCGGCGAAGGAAGCTTCCGCGGCCGCCGCTTCCTCCTCCAGGCGCTGCAGACGATCCAGCTCCTGCTTGCACAGGTAGGCGTCCAGCTCCCCTGTCTGCAACAGGAGACGGATGTAGAGAGAACAGCTGGAGATGGAATACAGTTTGTCGAGCTCGGCGAAGGAAGCTTCCGCGGCCGCCGCTTCCTCCTCCAGGCGCTGCAGACGATCCAGCTCCTGCTTGCACAGGTAGGCGTCCAGCTCCCCTGTCTGCAACAGGAAACGGATGTAGAGGAGCGAACAGCTGGAGATGGAATACAGTTTAAATACACTGCGTATTGTCTGGTTACTCTGCACACCAGGAAAAGGTTGTAGAGGGATGGAGGAGGTGCGAACAGGAGCAGGTGCTACTTTATGGCAATAACACAAGAAACCGTTGCGCACACCGCTGAAAAACATTAGAAGAAACTACGAAGATTCTTCTTTGTTTGGAAGAAACAAAGGGAGAGCATGAGTTACAAAAGAGACAGAGGAAAACGTTAGAAATTAATGCGTGTTCACGCCAGAGTTGACGACTAAAATTTGACTAAAGATTGTAGAAAATTAAAAGTTGCTCTTCTCAATTTCAGAACAACAAGTGGAAAAATTGTTTCCAAACAGAAGGCTGAAGGAGTGAAAGAATGACATGGAACAGTTCTCCTCTAATTTCCTACAAGTTGCTTGCGCATAGCGTGCAGCAACAAATCTTCCACTCTTGTTGTCAACTTTCTTTGATCTTTATAACGACACTCTACAAACAACCAAAATTTAGAGATCTTGAAATACTGGAGACAAAAAAGTTGGTGTATTTTATAGGAAAAACATCACCTTCCGGCAACTTGTGGAAATCTTACTGCAGAAGACTTTGGTGTAAACGCAGTTTAACTCTGTCGCTTATAAAGGCAACAAAGGAAACAGCAATAAAAATTACATAATCATCACAAAGATCCAGGTGGAAAAGCGATCAGTGGCAAAGCAATTTCATCTGGATGGAGGGGGAAATCAATCAAAAAATCCAAAGGACTTATTGACAGCTAATTAAGATCTCTCAGAATCAGTATCATTGCAAGTCAAAGTCAAGCACTAAATTCATTCTCCACCAAGACAAAGGCTCCATTTCCAACACGGCGTCAGTGCGCTCACCGTCGACGCGCCAGAGTCAAATGTATATAAAGCGGACAATGCTGATTGTAGAACGACGCAGCGTGTACGAAAAAGTCACCATTTCCCACTTCACATTTAACTCTGGCGCAATGACGTCGACGTCAACGCTGAGCGCGCTGACGCCGTGTTTGAATTGGAACCTTTCTTTGCAATATTAAAAAAACCTTTTGCCACAAAACATTATTTTATGATCGTCTTCCAGCTATCTTCCAGCTATATAGCTAGCTAGGTCTATAAAAATAAACAAATTGACTGACTGAGTGGATATAAAATTCACCTCAGAAATACCTTAACTATAAATTGTGTTCCAGAACACAAACAAAAAGAAATCCCCAACAGAGGAACAGGTCTCCGACCGGGCTGGCAGACTGCGAGCCAGCCGGCTGTTACTCGATGGCATCTGCATCTGCGGCCGTGTAGACAAATTCCCATCGTTTACGGCGCGGTAAACCACAACCGGGAATAAACCAATAAACGTTTACGATAGCTGAACATCGCGTCACGCTGGGCAACATCATAAACGATGATTGCTTATTTTATGGTACGAGAAATAGATCATACCTACCAGCGGGTATGCGCTTTCCGCATGTAGATTTGGTTTACTTCAAATAATATTGCTATAGAGTGCATGAATTTGATTAATGTATATTATATACGAGATTTCATTGAACCCTTCCCCCCCGTTTGCGACTTCAAATAGTGAGGAAACGATTCTAGAAGTTCAGGCCGTAAAACTGGCCCCATCCGTTGATGGCGTTAAATAGTAGTTATTAAAACAACTTAAACTTCTTACAGTCACAGTTAAAAGAAACTAACAAAAAAAAAGAAAATAATTTATAATTTTAAAAGATGACTATTATTTAGTTTGAGCTTTATCGTAGACTATATTAAGAAAGACGCCTGTGTAATTTCAATTATTCGCTGTCGTTTTGGTTCTTATCAAAGGACTATTTGTTCTAATTCCAAAGTATTGTCAAGCATTGTCATTCAAATAATAACTGAAGGAGTTTCTAGATTTTTGTTTAATTTCTCGTTGTTCTTTTCTTTAAATATTTAGTCCAAGCTTTGAGAGGACCTTTTATTTGCCGAAATATTATTAGTATCAGTTACAAATCGATTCAGTCAAAACATCCTCCTTCATAACTGCATCGCATAGGGCTCTCATTGAACCCATTTTGAGTTGTTTTGTAACATAAATTATTTTACCGATATATTTACCAATACAATGACGAATAAACACCAAAGCAACCACACAACAAAACGATTTCTAATCCAGCCGACCTCAATTATTAAACGCTGGGTATCGATAGGAATCTGAGCAAGCCGATCGCATGCGCGGAAATGTGCCAACACGGTCACGAACTGCGCAGCCGCGCGTTTCCCGCCATTTGTTACCGAACAGCTGTTAATTGAGCGGGACAATCAGCTGTTCAGATATGCAATCGCGGTATAATTGGACGAGTGCGGCCCGGTACGACGTGATGGTTTGTAACGCAAGATATATGGCTACGGACGGCTGCGTGCTGGAGAGAAGTTTCGTTAAAGGTCTAGGACGTCGGTTGGCAATGATTACAGATACCTGAAGACTTTTAGTTCATAAAGTTCCACATAACACCTGATTGAATGTCGGTGGTTAATATTATGCAGACATTTATTCTTCTCCGTATAAAGTGTATTGAAATTTGTTCGAGTTTATGATTGCTAGAGATGAAAAAGTAAAATTCCTGTTTGATTTTTTTATTCAAACATATTTACAGTAAACCCCTCTTTAAAAAGGTCACATTAAGAAAATATTTTTTTGTTGGAAAAAATGGAAAGCAAAACATTTCAACAGCTAATTAACAATCCTAATAAACTCAACAAATTAAGTAGTTCTCGACAGTATTAAGAATCTCCTCCCAACACACTATGGCTCACTCTGACCTGAATTGAAAAAATGAAATAATAAAAAGAGAGATGGTAACTGACAAAGAGTGTGAAAATAATATTTTCAACTAAAAATATATCTCAATGTCTGGCCAACAAGCCGTTAGCTGTATTAGCGGCAAACTATCCATCTCCTATAAATTACCAACCTATCCTTAGGCTTGGTAAGGAAGGCTTTTTCCAATGCAAATATCCCCATTGTCGTATGAGTGCCGGTTTTCTCCCGACCAAACGCAGCAGCGCAGCAGCAGGGCGAGATCACTGCTTGACCTAGAAAAAGAGAAACTGCGTGCGTGTGTCTGGAGTGTGTGTGTCTGTAAAGTGCGTGTGTACGATACCTTCCTATGTGCATGTGTTTGTAAATTACATGTGTACGATACCTTCCTGTGTGCATGTGTCTATAAATTACATGTATACGATACCTTCCTGTGTGCATGTGTCTGTAAATTACATGTACGATACCTTCCTGTGTGCATGTGTCTGTAAATTACATGTGTGCGATACCTTCCTGTGTGCATGTGTCTGTAAGCTACAATTGTACGATACCTTCCTGTGTGCTTGTGTTTGTAAATTACATGTGTGCGATACCTTCCTGTGTGCACGTGCCAGTAAATTACAAGTGTACGATACCTTCCTGTGTGCATGTGTCTGTAAATTACATGGGTACGATACCTTCATGTGTGCATGTTTTTATAAATTACATGTGTACGATACCTTCCTGTGTTCATGTGTCTGTAAATCACAAGTGTACTATAACTTCCTTTGTGCATGTTTCTGTAAATTACATGTTTGCGATACCTTCCTGTGTGCATGTGTTTGTAAATTACATGTGTGCGATACCTTTCTGTGTGCATGTGTCTGTAAATTATTTGTGTACGATACCTTCCTGTATTTATGTGTAGTTAAATTACATGTGTGCGATACCTCACAGTGCCTGTAATACTTCCTGTATACCTTCCTGAGTGCATGTGTGCGTAAATTACATGTGTAAGATACCTTCCTGTGTGCATGTGTCTGTAAATTACATGTATACGATGTATCATATACATGGAGGCCCGATAGAGCGCGTACGTATCACAGTTCTCTCAACCTGACGAACGTCAATCCCCAGATGATAGATGGCCGAAGTGTACATTGGTGAAAACGCCGATACAGACTTTCTCGTGTAGACATCAGATAGGGCGATGCTGGGTGTTGTATGGGTTGAGATCGCTATAAGACAACCGAGGAGGAAAGGTTACCGGTTGAAAGTTTCTAAAGATATATTTCGATCCTGAAATCCAGACGTGAACATGCAAGTCTCAAATTTCACCGTGGATGCTTGGTTTATTATGTGAAAAGAATGTTGGCGGAGCGACTTTTGAGAAGGCCAATGATGGTGGTAAACGTGTTTCCTAAAGGTGATGAAAATAAAGTAAATGTTGCCTTCCAGAATGCAATGATAAATTGATAACAAATTATAATTCGCTGCGTAGTGTCCTCGTTGAGTACATCCTACTTGAAAAACGTCCATTCATATCCTTCAAATTATAATGTCTACATTCACAGTCCTAGCCAAATTTTCGAGCCAAATAATCAATTTTACTCGTTTATCAAATTCCGACACTGAACCATTTCCCAAGGTAAAAAAGTTTATGTCGTGTGCAGAGAAAAAGGTATTTATTATTTTCTTTCAAATTTTCAGGAAAGAAATTTGTCCTAGAAGGTTTTTCACAATTTAAGCAGTGTTATTTCAAGAAAAATGTACGATAAACAAAAAACAAATGGATGGGTTTGTCAAAAACCGGACGAAAGTTCAGGAATTCTTTGAAAATTCCCGACCACTTTACAACAAAATTATCTGATCTCGGCTCGCGTTAGAGAAATTTCACAGTCATGACGAAGCCATAAAGTCTCTTCACGCCTTCCATCTCGACAAGCCTATAATTAATTGATTGGTAAACAGGCGTAAAATTAATTTGCAGACAAAATCATTGACTGAGGGATAAGAAGGGCAAAAGGTCATGTTATCAATTGATTAATCTTTTGGCAGTCAGATGATTCATCCGGTGGTCTGGGAGTTAATTGCATTCTTGAGAGAGTGACAGATTGGGCAGCGATTTGGGTCAAGTGTTTAGAATTTAAGTATTTTCTACTTTCAAAAACTTTAAAAATAGAGAAATTATTTTATAGTTTGGTCGTGATCTATCTCATTGCCAAATCTTTTCAAAATTCCAAATAGCTACCGAGCGAAATTCGAAAATTATGTACGATGTAACATGTGTTCAGATTCATCTTCTCGTTTGACTTTAATTTAATGAAATAGGCTAACGGTAAAGTTGACATTAGAAATTAACACCATAGTTTGCACAGTTTTCTTTTGAACTTCACTGAAAAAAAAACTTCCTTTAAAAATGCCACTGCTGCGTTGGCTGAATTTCAAATTGTTTTAACATCAGAAATTTGACTTAACCCCTTTCAGTTATGTGAACGATTGCTGCTCCTATTTTGTTTAGCACTTCTACCTTAGCGCGGAAAAATTGGCAAGGATACTAGGATTCTACATGTTCTATTTTAGAACCAAATAATCTTTTTAAAATCATAACAAATGTGATCAAAAACAAATATCAGAGGGTTATTCTCACGTTTAATAAACATTCAATACCTCATGAAAACCGTACTCCCATCAAAGCAGGATTGATATACTTTCTATGAATACTATACTTGTTACTCCAACACGCACTAACATGACGTGCAGTAATTGGCCGCATGTACAACAAGCGCCTGTTGACTTGCGACCGCTGGAGCCGCTACATCAGCACGCTCCGCACGCGGCGCTGGAGCAGGAACTGTTGGAACCGGTTTCGGCACCGGTATTGGCACCGGTATTGGCACCGGTCTCCGCAACTGGTAGACGATCGCACTGGTCTGTCCATTCATCCTGACCATTCATGCCACTTCATCCTTCCAGGCCACTGGTTGGGAAATATGGCTTAAGAATTATTGTGGCAGCCAGAAGTATGTTGGATCTTCAATTTGGAGCCTCGTGTAAAAGAACAGCAAATACATATAAACGTGATGAAAAGTTTACAACTTTGACAACAGTAAGTAATAATTGTTTCGTTGTAAGGGCAATCATAAAACAAATAAGAAGACCCTTTCAGTTTAGTAATTTACAACCTTTTATATTCGTGATTTTAACGCCAACAGTTTTTTTAAGAGAGTTATTCACAACCGCTTTTAAGGGAGGCGGTCCGAACTCCCTTCTATCACTTGGAAACAATTGGAACAAGAGTATCAATCTATAAAGGTTTTTGAGACTTTAAACCTTAAGTTGTTCAAATAGTTACAAAAAGAAAAGGTGTTATATAAATACTTCATACTTAAAACTTCTCTTAAAATACCCGCTTAACCATGCATAAGCCTAGTATGGATGAGAGATGAGAGCCTAGATGGATGATTGCGTGGCGATCTTGCAGTCTTGTCATTGAATAAGGCAGGCATGTTCCTTAGACAGGACTGATAATTAATAGTCCAACATCCAATGGCAAGTAAAGGACCTACATTTTAACGTGGTCCTGAAACACTATTTCACCAATGAATCACGAACTGGTCTTAACATGAGGATGTTACGAATGAACTTAGAGTTCCCTAGAGCGTTCGTCAATCCTAACCAGAGAATTTCTCTTCTACAAGCCATTACTTATACCTGTCCACGATTTGTGACCCCCAAGCAGCTGGATTACAGGACACGTCACCGTTTCAGTCATTCAAAATTCAAAGGAGCCAAAAGTTTCAAGAACAAATTCAAAATAGAATTAAATAGTCTTGTTTTCTTTGCAATTTTCTTAAAAATCCATGATTATGACTAAATCAAACTTCATATTAAACACTGAGGCAGTGAGAGATTAATTTATTGCAGATCCCATTACTTACGTTCGAAGACCCAATTCGTCAAAGTATTTGTACTAACTGACCATAAAAGATAAATTTAACATGCAACTGGGTGTTAATCAGAAAATAAATTTAAATCCATAAAGAAAACTTTCCTATTATTGTGTGCAATTTAGGGGGAAAGCTAACACTCAACAATGTCTGGGGGAGTCTGCAGCGAATCGATTTACACCCAGCCGAGCTCGCGTCGCGAAGAGCGGTTCCATAAAATCCAATAAACCGTAATCACTAAAACGAAGTGGGGGATTTAGCCGGGCTAATGAAATACCGGGAGATTAACCCGGAGGTCAACGAGACACCGGACCGGCGGAACAGGACCAGTACTGGACGGAGGAACACCGGAACACCGGGTGAGGAATGGAGAGACCTGTGAGAAAAATCGCACCAGAAAATGGAGGAAGAAGACACGCGGATGGGAAAAAACATGAAAAGAATAAATGGCGAGACAAACCAAACAGTCATTTGTATTCCAGAGTGTCCAGCGTCCAGGTGATTGCTACCATTAATATCTTTGACAGGAATTTTGAAATATGCGGTCGCCTTAGCCGGCTTTGTTCAGTAATTGCGACACTGGGTCAGGGCCAGCCGGTGGCACTCTGCAGCAATAAAACTGTCGATGACTATCGCTACCTAGAGCTTTTTCTTGTTTCCTCCGAGGAAGAGTCTTCACGACGGATGTTTCCGGTTTTATTTTTAGCACTTGAGGAGGATTACGGTGTTTTATGAGGTTCTAACCGCTAAGAAGTTGATTGCTAAGCCAGTAGTGAGGCAAGACGTTTAAATAGTAGGGGGTTCGCAGCTCAGTACCGGCAAATATGGAGTGATGTTATATGATTTATAAATACTAACGCGTATTTAAAATAAATAAATAGAGTAAAATCTGTGATCTCCAGCTTAGAGCTTCTATAAGGGCCGGTTTGGAATCAGAAACAATTTATCATGAACCACTTATTTTACCTTAACTCACTTTTTGTTTAATCCAAAATGGTTTTTATAATTCGTTGGCGTCTTAGCCATATATGAATATGACTATTTCTTATTCTCCCGTGGTAACAAGATTTGAACTGAAATATAACAAATCATCTTTTCCACCTCTGAGGGAATTATTAGTTGAAATCTTTGCCCACACTGAGTTCAAATCAATTCCATCCACTCATAATGCAAGAACGCGGGGAAAGACATCTTCCAGACGAATGGAGGAGTTTGGTGAACAAACACCGCCAAAGAGGCGCTTCTAAAATGTGTAAACAAGACGGAATTGAACACAGCGGGTCGTCCGCGGTCGCCGCGACTTGGCAAGTAAAGTCTGACTCAAATGACGTGGCCCAGTCTCCCCGTTTTGACAAAATGGTAATTTTAACATAGGGCTTACGGCCACGTCATTTCACTTTACCTATACATGTTGACAGAATATGAATACACAGATGACATTGAGCATAAACCTTTGAATTATGCGATGCCATATAACACACAGTTGTGTTTTGGCATTTATGGTACATTTTAATGTTTCTGAAGAGATACGTTTTACTAAACATCGCCCGCAAAATTTATATATTTTTTTAATTTTCTTGACCTGGTTCTTGACTGATTCTTTGTGAAAACAAAATTCTGTCCGGTACCGATACAACCATAAAAGAATCATGGCAATCCATAATGAGAACACTTTTTAACAAATTTTTGAAAAAAATAATGGCGTTTTTCTAATAATGGATGGATGTTTGAGCGATTTCTTCATTTTCAATAAACCTACACACAAAGTATCTAAAAAAACATGAACACTGTCCAATTCTACAACAGATATCCTTACAAAGTCTTCACAACCCCACATCAAACAATACTTAAGAACGTCTGTAACGATTTCCACAAACAAGATCGACTTTTGATCTCGAGAAGCGAGTATTCGTTCGCGGAACGAGACGGATGGAAGAAAGTAGACCAGCAGGATCGGTATTCCGACGACGCGGCGCGGACGTGCGGGGACTGCGGAGTGCGGGTAATTATGGGGGAAGCCGCGGGATGCGCCTGCTGCCTTAATATCGATCGTCAGTAATGAATACGATGACTAGTGAATGCGTTAAGCGATGCTGGTTCTGCGCTACGATTAGGTTTTTATGTTTTAAAGAGTTAATAGATCGATGTTAGACTTTGCATACTGGGAATAGAACCCACGCGTGATCCCAACGAGTTCAACGATACACTTGTCAACAATGAATGTGATGACTAGTGAATGCATCAACACGGATGCTGGTGCACAGATGCTGGTTGTGCGCTACTATTAAGGTTTTATATTTTTAAGAGCCAATAGATCGATTTTTAGACTGTAAATACCGGAAATCGAACGAACGCGTATTCTCAACGACTTCAAAGATACACTTGTCAATAATGAATGTGATGACTATAGTGAATGCATCAATCAATGCTGCTTCTGTGCTCCTATTAGTTTTTTTATGTTTTTGGAACAACAGATTGATTTTTTGCTATTGTTACGGTAGCAGACTTCCCATTTAACTTGTAAAATACATTTTCAGTGACGTGGTTTGACAACAATAGAGTAAATGATCAAATTACAGAAATCAAGTAATAAAGAAAGTTGGTTGAGCTGCATACTGACCAAATCTGCTATTTTGTTGCACAATGTCAACACGCCACTGATAAAATGTTCACTGATCCCTGATGCACATCGGGATCTCCAAAATGCGACGCTCCGAATGACGACTATTAAAACATCGCAAGATCATTAATCGAAACATGAATGAATTCAATTGCTTTAACCATTGATTTTCCTCAGGATTTAACATAAATAAAATAAGGACTTATCTTACAAAATCACATTAAAAGAAAATCCATCGCCCTAAACAAACCGCGACGTCCACCCAACAACAACGGCCCCCACTGGGTTCGAAACCCCCAAATTTACGATCAGACGCGCCACCCGCGCTGAATTTAAAACTCTGTTCGAATACAACTCTAATCCAAATGCAAATTTATAATGGACGACGCCAAATCGCGAAATAAACATCGATAAACGTGTCCAAAAGACAGTGCAATCCAAACAGAGGTTAAGTGCGCGGCGGGTACCGTATCGTCGCTAACCGGTTTTAATCTCCTCTTATCTGCTAATAAAGAGATTAACGGCGGGTATCTGCGGCGTAACGACTCCCAGCGCCGGGAGAAACCGTCTGATGAATGCCACACGAGCGGCGGTTCGAGCCCGGCGTAAATCACCGGAATTGTCCGATACGATCAGAAAATTTGGAAAGCTATCTTTAAAATCTGTTCGTGAGTTACCATATGTCTCTGTGCCTTTCACAATCCGACCACGAAAGGCTAATAAATCCACCTTTCACTTCTTTGTGGGTTTACACTTTACAGCTTATTATGCAAATGATAGATAAATGTAAACGCGTTACGGGCAAGGTCGCGCGTTGCGGAACCCCCTGTAAACACTCTATTTATTTAAATAACGGCACGAGTGCGAACGGTCGAAGGAGCGAAGGCGGTTCGCTAAAGGAGTCCGGGTGTAATGGGTATTTATTGGTGCTTATGGGCTGTCCGGCGAAAGACATGGTTTTTACTGCAGCCAGAAAGTGGGAGGCTGGGCTGAACAAGGATATGGGGGAACAGAAAATTACCGGAGCTGCGATATTATGCAACGTTCGGAGTGGGAAATCCAATTTGTTTGAAGTAGTTTCTCTGTTTATGATTATTGCATGTGTTTCAACCGAGGTGGTGCTATTCGTGTTAGAAGCTGATATGTCTTAATATTAAAATCTATAATGTTGTTATTTAACCTTCATACTCCACTATTACCTCTTTTACTGATAAAAATGAATGTTTATCAGCAAAAATTACGTACAAATACGTATTTTTGTTGAATTTGTTGTTTATACATCATAATTTGTTTGTAACTATTCATAAAACAAAAATTATTGTCTATTGGTTTAGAAAATTCACAACTCAATCAATCACTTACAGTCAATCACTTACAATTAATAATAAAAAATAACTGTATGACAATCATCATATATAGAAAATATATACTAAAGTCATTATTCAATAGCTGTCCTGCGATTTTGAAATTAAATAAGGGGGTCAAGGATTTAAAAGAATATGACTGTATGAAATAGTCTAATGTAGTGACTGTAGGTATGTTAATAGAAGATGGCCAAAGTCAGCTTGCACTTTAGTATCGTACGCAGGTAGAAAATGACTAACGAACCACAGGTTATAACGCGAAGTTGTACTGGTATTGCACGATGACTATTATATTTTAGTAACCGCTGCAACTTGATTCTCATCTGGAGTGCCTGAGCTGTTCAAACCTGTTTTAATCTCCTAGACGAAGCGAAGATCCGTTTCCAAGGTATCTCACAGCATATCCTTTGCTTCTGTCCATCGCCGAAGGTATTTCCTGCGATTCCTGCGATCCTGCCCCCAGGTGAGGCGTGTGATGCGGGGCGACGCTATCGCCCTGGCGCCGGGACCCCTGGACACCGGCGACACCTGGCGGCCGTCACCTACACCACCATTAGCTGGACATCCCAGGCTCTCTAGGAGGTGAAGGGAGTTAGCGGACTTTTTGTCACTTTGCCAGAAAGGAGAGGATCGCTGTTTCCGGTTACATACCTTTGCAGACTGGATAATTAATTTTGTTTTAAACTTAGAAGAATGGTTGTGGTGATTTAGGTATAATAAACCAATTATGAAGAAGGATATTGATCGCTGAATGACTATTTTCACCAAGTGAACCTAATGAACTGTCGCAATCAATTATCATATATCTAAGACAATTTTAAGAATAGTGTATAAAAGAATTCGGGAGATCTGGAGTAGGCTGTGGCAACCGTTCCTTCCTTGGAGGAGAAAATCGGAGAAAAAACCTCGTACAAAAATCAATAGACCGAATTATAAGCATGTGGCGTATTTTAAAGTAAAAGGTAATCCAACTGATGTAAGTATAATAATATGCAATCATGTTTTACAATTTCTCAAAACAAACCCTTACTTAAATTGTCTAAGATTAAAAAAAAAAAAAATTAGAGAGGACTTTCTATTAATAACAATGAAAAATCGTGTGACTCAGCTTCCCCTACTTTCAGTCTAGGAACCGTGGATTTCTCCCATGAGTCAGTGCGCTAAGCAAGCAGGCTGATGCGCATGTGAGATCGCTTTGAGCGCGCCGAAGAATCGGTTAGCCACCGAGTGCTAAGTGAGCTCACAGCGCGCATAAACAGAGAAAGTGCTGATAAAGCACGCGCCGCAGCCGCAGCCGCAGGTGCGCGCATTGTACAGAAACAACTAGGCGCACTTCCTGGGCTGCATCGGGGACAAGATTATCAGGGCTTTGTTGTGGATAATTTTGATAAGAGGTCGCATTAGGTTGAAATCTCTAGCTTTAACCTGATTCTTACTTCAGTTAAGTTGTGGACATTACAAACTAAGGTTGCGTCCTTTTTGACGAGGACCAGGCCCCTCAAAAAGGATAATCGAGAATCTTAAAGTACGTTTCGTTCTCGGTAGTAATTATGGGTAAAGATAACTATTGCAGTGGGTGGGATGAATTTTTATAGTGCATTAAAATTACTCTTATTTGAGTTTAAATTTATAGAGAAATAAGGATTTTTTTCAAATAAAATCCTGCAGTGCACATTATAACATTGGACAAAACGTATATGTTTAAACTATCAATTTTTCTTACAATATTCGCAAACAAGTATATTATATTATCATGACCAAGTTTATTGAAAGGGCGGAGGTAAAATACGACGACTGGTTGTAAAAGATGGTTTCTATATTACACAGATAATGATCCACTTATATCATCAGCATATTGACATAGTTATAGTACCTTTGTCCTCTACATTTACGCCAGGTCCGTATGCAAGCTAATAAAACACCAACGCATAGATATGAATACTTATCTTGCACCACAGCACCAATAGTGACCAATAAAACAAAAGATTGGCGGCTAATTTTACTATTGAACATAGCCAAACACATTGTAAATCATGTTTCAAGGCCGACCGAGCACTAAGACGTTCTCATTAATGAATATGAAATATAAACACCTTTGGCCTATTTCCATCGGTTAATGGCGAAAACCGATCAAACCGATCGTAAATACAGTAATAATGGGATGATGTAAACGCAACCTTATCTGATGCGGCGTGAATGGAGCAATGTGAATGAGGCTGCAACCTCGCGCTACCTGGTGGGAGGGAGGATGAGTAGATCGACTGGCGGTCTCCAGTTAATTTTTTAACTTTAATATTGTGTAACATTTTTACTTCCGGAAGTAGAACTTTTTTATGCGTTTACAGTTCAAGAGTCTTCGGCCGCTTCAGTACTTTATAAATGTTCCCAATTCAGGTTAAAAAATCAGTGACTATGAAGTTTGGACAGATCTAATGGTCACTTTGCTGCTTTACTCGGGTCACTTTGAACCAGCTGCTTCAGTAATATCGATGTTGCAAAAGTTAAGAGGCTGCGTATACCAGTCGAAGTGACATTTATTAAAATTTCTTAATATTGATAAAAGCAATGATTTAAGGACTATATAATAGTCCTTGATTCTTCATATGTGCTTGATGGGAATATTATGCAGAGAAGTTTTAACATTTTACAAACTAACAAAGGATTAACGGTCGTGTAGCTGAGATTGCAACATGGATACGTGAAGATATTGAGATGAATTTGATGTCGTAAAACTCAAATCCAAAGCATTTTTTTGCTATATTACACGTTAATAATTAGCTTATTTTTTTACCTTAATAATCTTGACTATCACCTCGTACGATTTAAGAGTTTAGGCTATGTAATGTAATGAGCCATTTATTGGTAGATCGATTACGTCTGCAATCATTTATGGACGAGCGTTGGGTTTGTTATATTTAAAGCAGATGTTTCTGTACTGATACGTTCAAACAGATTCGCCTCACTCTGTCAAGTTCCCACGTCTCGGCCATCCTCGGCTATCTGGCGTCAACTCATAAGACCACTTCCTTTAAAGGGCAGATAAAGGTGTTCCATTTCGTTCGCTATCTTGTGCCAATCTCGTCCTTCAATACGATTTGTTTCGACGTGCGTTACGTCCGTTTGTTTCGCTCGGTGAACCCCCGAATCTTCTCCGGCTCAGCTTCTGCAGTGAGTCAACAGAAATCAACCGAGTTCTCTTCCTGCCTATTTTGTAAATATACGGAAAATGTTTTGGTACCAGTCTAATTTAATAGGACTAAATGATACGCTTCGATCAGAATACTTTGGCCAAGCTATTCGTATATTGTAAGGTTTTAAATGAATGAAAGCCCATCATTTCCGGGTAGGCACATTTCCTTTTGGGATACTGCACAAATTACGAAAGGAAGGGACCTGCGGTAATGAGAAGGGTATGAAGTGCTCAGTCAGACTCGTCCATGAAGGGAGGAAGAGCATTCCCAACCGATCCTTCGGGCTCCTCCAGGGACGACCTACCCTCTAAACTTCGACCTCCTGGGGCCCCAGACAAGGTGCGTCACTTTATAGTGGAGAGTCTCGCCCCGGACAGGACGTTTCAAGCAATTATATTAGTAATATTATTTTTTTTTTAATAACTTTCCTGAAAACAGATGTAGAGTCGAGAAAATGCGAATCACGCAGCCTTATTCCATTACTTATTCGATAAAAACTATCAGAAAAAAATCTTCTATTCTATTTCCCAATCAACATAAACAAGTCACTTTAAAACTTAACACGTACCGAGCTCAAACCACACTAGGACGCCGCAGGTTTTTCTACGACATTTAAACGTACTCGCATTCACCGCAATTTATATAATTCCCGCGGTTTCCACCGGGGCAAAACCGCACGTATGTTTTGTCGCGCCACTTTCCGCGCGGCGCTGCACTCGCGCTGCCGCCGGTAATTCTGTTCTCACTCCATATACAGCCGGCCATTATCTCGGTAGGAACTGTCAATCACGCGACTTTATTGAAACTTTCCCGCGACACCGCGCTTATCCGAACCTCAAGCAACCGCCAGACAGGCAAGCTACCGTTGTGGACGCGGAACAAGTTTCCACGGTAAGTAAATGTTCTGAAAAACCCACATGGCTGATTTACATCCGTAATTTCCACGTTTCACGACGGAACTTTGCTCGTTATACTGTTTTATAGTTGATAATAATTTACCGAGGTCTTTAAATGAGGGTTGCATGAACCGATGAGGATAAATAAGGTTGATATATCAAGTTTTATGGTACAGTAAAGCAGCAACCGCTGGTGATCAAAGAATTACTACAAATCCATAAATAGCTACTGTAAACATAAATTTAGATAGTTGAGGGGCAGTCAATAGAAATAAAGAATGAAAATAGACGTACGTTAACCAGTTTACAATCGTATTATTTCATGACTACGGTACTGTAGTAAATAAAATAATATTGAAACATTTACCACACCATATCCAGATTGCAGATAAATAACAAGTACAATAAATTACCAATTAAATAGGCTCTGGACTACGAACCTAAGACGTTGTATTCAATTACGCGTCCAGTTCAGCGCATCAGAAATGCTTACGTTATTTAAGTTTACATGAAACGTGAATTGTTAAAATTCGATTGCGATATAAGACTGCAAGTATTATGAACCCGAACTTGATTTTCTCGTCTACCAATGAAATCCCTGGTCTCCTTCGAGTTTTTACCCGACCTTTCTTCAACTTACAACTTAACCACACTTTCATCCTACCACCCCGGGATGTTTCGCCGCGTTGAGACCTGCCGACCCCGCAGCCAGCGGGGCGGACGCTGACCGATGAACTGGCCCGCGACTTTACGACCCTGCGAAGGCGCCGTCCTCCCGCCGGGCGGGCGAGTGCCTTGACAAATGTCTCGGTAGGTCTTCGCCCCGCGTCGCGCCACTGTCGCGGAGAGTCCGGGAGGCGCATACCTCGAGTGTTGACAAAGTATCAGGATGTTGTTTGAAAAAATGAAAAAAATGTGATTGGGGTTATCGGGAAAAACGTGTCTTCGCGGTAAACGCTATACATATCTGAGAAAATGAGCATTTAATAATTTGAAACTATTCAGATAAGACTCTCTGAAATAACTGAAAGCAGATCTCGAGTGGTTCAAATTTGTGTAAATCGCAGTACTTTACAAATTCACTCCAGGGATACTTAAATAATTTGTTTATTTCGTTCCACTCTCATCATTTATTTATATTCACCTTAAAATACGCCAATGTCTTATAAGACGTCATGGGGAAACGACTCATCAGTTGGTTGAGTGTCTAGCTTAGGAATAAAATAAGTTATAATAATAATATTATGTTTAAAAACAGTAAAAAACTAACATTTTTGGGCTGAAAAATCTTTACAAAAGTCATATGAGTAAAAAGTTTACATAAAACAACAGCTAGTTTTAGGTTTAAAGAAAGTGTTCTACAAGTTCTGAAATTAGTTATTTTTTGCCATAAGGAAGGACCTATGTTTTTGTCACACAAACCGGAGTCATATTTCGAAAGAGTATCAATACAATTTGAGAAAAAATTATTTTCCCCTAAGTTAAATCTTTACAAGTCTGTTTAAAACCTTACCGTCAGCAGTAATGATTACCAAGCTAAACATCCTCGCCTACGCAGTTTTACACGGTTTAGCAAGAGCTTACACACAGACACATTTACACTCACCGTCACTTCCTGTTCCAGCCACCACGTACCCCCCATAAAACCCGCCGTAAAAGTGACATTACAACCCATAACAGCCATAAAACAATAGCCGCTTCTTTGACGCCGCGGTTTATGGGTTTATGGCGTTGTCACCAAGGACTGCAGATAAGCGTTACACCTGGTTACCTCCGTGCGTCACGCGCGACCCACTTGTGTGACGCTGCTCGCGTTACTGTTCGTGGGTAACGCGATTTACTGTTATCTATGTGCGTTATCATTGTTCAGTTTGCAGAATTTCGTGGAGTTGGTGTTCTTTTAAATGAGTAAAATCAAGAAAATCATTACGATGATACGTGTAAATTAAATTTATTAAAAAAGCTTAAAGAAGTTACATGTTATTTCACAGTAAAATTAAGTAAATACAAACAGTGAAGTAGAGTGTAGTTACCACTGTTGGAGGGAGGGGTCTGTAAGTTTATACAGGGTGTTTTTTCACGCAACCCAAAACTTTTTTTATCAGTGAAGGATTATGACCCCCGAAGATCCCCGGATTTGAAGCCACTGTATTGTTTTCTTTGATGGGGATACATAAAAAGTAAGGCCTACGAAAACAGTTCACAGGATATTCAGCACCTCAAAACAAACATGACAAATTACAAGATATTCAATGCAAGACATTCAAAGAGTGCCTTGCAACACGTGTTCGAAAATTTGATGGAGAGAGCAAAACTATATAAATGCCAATGACGGATTGTTTGAACACATAATGTAAACTAAATGTGATCAAACTTAAATGATTAACAAAACAATACTCATTTCATATTTTTATGTGCATTATTCAATCTTAAAATGGGTTGCGTTAAAAAAACACCCTGTATAATCTATACTGCAATTAACCAGGAAATGCGGGAGCCCGAAACACTTCTTACCTTTAACCGTAATTCCAGATTCCTTGGGAGTATTGAGTTGGCGATCCTTATAAAGGAGATTGAACCGCCCACCCTCCTTATCGATATCTTTATCCTTTGATCGATTTCTTATATAGGAGCCCCAGAACTCTACTCAACACAAACAGCCGGTGGACAACGACCCGCGACTCCACGCTACTCGGGTTACACCAAGCTGTTTATCAATCAAAAGTCAGACCTGTTTGGCTGTTTAGCCGTATAATCCTGTAATTACGACGGTTGTCCGACGTAATTGGCTGATTGATGTCGTAGTTACGACACCCGCCGCCGCCGTGACGCAGCGCCACTGGGCGATAGCAGCCTACACTCGTAATTACGACTATAATAAAAAATTAGCTCATACTGTACTTGATTTGTAGAAAAAATGCTGAAACATTATTTGCGGACATAAAAAACTAGTTAAAACTTTTCATTCGTTAACAATCTAGAACAACGGTACTGAAAATATTACCCTGCTGAATTTTAATGCATCCAGTCTGTGACAAATAAAATAAAAGCGTATTTTGAAAAATATGACTTATGAAGGAGCTTCAATCCTGTGTGTCTATTTCCTTTTCACATGAACCAAATTTTAAATCTCATATATTAACAATGGTAACTTTAACATTCCGTTCATTTACGATGAAAAAAATTAGCAAACATTTTTGCATATTAATATCGCAAGGTAAAATTTGTTCTTTAAAACAAGCTATATAATAATAGCTATGACTCAACGACATTATGGTCTTATCGCAACCTTATCATAATCTCTTAGAAGTGACATCTACATTGTACTTTTTACCCATAATTAATATATTATATGTAAAAAAATTCTATATATGACTGTTGTTGTAATGGTTAAATATTATAATACAGCTTCAGACTTATGACATAAACAACATTTTTATTACAATTATTGTCTGTTACTTGTTTTCTTATACTATTTATTAATGTAATACATTAAAAATAATTGAAATTATAATGCCCAAAAATAAATATAAGGGACTCATGAGCTCCTTGCAATCAATTAAAGCTCATGGAACTAATTCCGGTATTATATGCTATGTAAGTTATGACAAAATGTTTCTCGAAATAAAGATAACCTGAGTTTGACTTTGATTTATGATTGGCAGCCGTGGATGTGCGCCGCGGATGGCCGGGTGACATTGGCCGGTGTCCTCGCCCCGGGCCGCACAGTGGACCGTGTCCGCGGTGTCGGTGTCCACCAGTCCTGCCACACACCTGTAGCTTCGGTCGTCGAGACAACTTATGATATGATCTCTGCCTATCATATAGTTTACCATCAAGACTATAATTTAGATGTCAAAGACTTAAAACAAAACACAGCATGCCTTTTGTCAAAAACTTTCGTAATGCCCACTATTTTTTATTTTATTTTAATTATTATTTTATATTTACGTTTTATTTTTTATTTTATATATTTTATTTTTTATAATTTTATATAATAGATTTTGAAAGCCATCCTTATATTAATTTAAAATTTTAAATTGTAGCAATAAAACATCATACAAATTAAATGTTTAAGTTTTGAATATTCCATTCATTAATATAATCATAGCACAGCTACGCAGAGTACGCATCTAAGTATATATTTACACTTTTTCATTGTCTCGAGTATATCGGGTTTCGCAATTCCCGGTATGGAGTGAACCAACATACCTAGACATGATCATGATGAAGCTCGGTTGTTTACAAACAAATCCTGTTTTACGAAATTTTTTTGTTATGTGAGACAATAAATGACATTCCTCATAAAATTTTCACCACACACTGTTGGAATGAAGCATGAATGGCGAAATTTTAGCTTTACTTTAATTTGATGACAAATGCAATACAATTGTGAAAAATTGTCAAATTCAAATAAAGATTACTATTATTATTAGTATATTAGTATTATATTATTAATATTTTAGCATTATTATTATTATTATTATTATTATTAGTCACTTTATATCACCAAAGAAAATGGTAAAAAAGAAACATTTATCCAGAATGCCACATAAATAATACTTCAAACTGACGAACGATTATCAAAATAAACAAAAGTAATGAAATAAAAGTAACCTGTGCCTCTCTGCGAAATTTATCTTGTAAACTTTAAAAATAGCGTTACATTTCTCGGAGACGCCTGTCAGTGTAGAGATGCAGTAGGCGTAACCTTGCAAGGCCTCGGTCACTCACGCAGCTCGGCGGGCTTGACTCCCGTCCAACGCGAGGGGCGACGCGAGCAGGTCGAGTCACATAACTTGGCCAACTGCTAACTAACATTAGTTTCATGATCGGACTGGGCCATGTCATTTAACCGAATCTATACCTCCGTTTTGTCCCTCTTCCCCTAAAAATGTTTAAATTCTGTTAGATTTAAGAAGGCTCAATCCCAAGCACAAATTATATACCCTTTATTGGATCTCAGTTAATACATTTTGGATGATTTAAATTTATTAATTAAAGGAAATTTGAAAAAAACTGAAATTCTGAGGGATTATTAACAATTATCAATTACAGATACAATTAAAACTAATCCAAAATTTTTGTTTGATTATTTTTCTTAATTAATTTAATTTTAATCATTAATTTTTCGCAACAACACAAGCGATTCAATCAAGCGAGGCGGAAACTGTTGGCCATTATTGTATTTTTAAAATAACCTAAATTCGCCCAACTGGATATTCCAATGAATAATACCCCTGTTGCAGCAGACCTGCACACTCAGCGAATTTCAAATGCAAAAGAACATAGCTCAAGCAAACTTAGCGAGATTTGACATGTTTTTTGTAAGCTCCATAAGAATAACATTGGGAATGAGTATGCAGGTTTGCTGCCACGAAAATGGAAATATTATTGGTGATTTTAGACTATTAAACATTAGATCTCATCTAGATGAAGCCACAAATCAAGTTTTATCCAGATATATTGAGAAATAAGTGAGATATAGAATTTTACTTATTTCCCATAAGGTACAATTCTTTCAATTTTTCGCTAACTAATGGACATAGGGCAGTGATTCATAATACTGAATTGTTTGTTTTTTCGAGCGGAATTCAATGGTGCTAACTAAAATTGGTTTATTTTTATTTTTATATATGGTTTCATATGTTCATGGATTATACCCAAACAGTTTGTTTTTGGTAAAACCTCAACTGTCCATTCACCGCAAGCGCTGTTGTAAGCCACGGCTTTCTCTCGAAGCGTCGAAATCGTCCAAATCTGGTGTCGTTAGGGCTGTTGTCCCGGCACAATGCCGTAATGACTCCATTGTTGTACATAATGCCAGCAGATTGATAGACAATGACATCCATACGTTGGCAGCACTGACACCTCGCCGGCCTCCGCGCCATCTGCCGGCGAAACTTGGAACAAGTTGTCCGAGTCTCTGCCATAGAGTAACGATTCGATTCTCTGCCGGAGGTTTAATGTTGCAAAAAGTGTATGTTAGGTGGATGTAGTGATGATTTGCTCCAGTCAAGTAATACCTTACTTATCGCTTTCATGGGTCAATTTATACGTCGAACATGACCCAGGGACCCTATTTTTGAAACGGTTGAGAATTGAGTCGTGAGTCACTCGTCAAGTCAACTGTCAGCTGATGGTAGCATTGTTTAAACTACCACGTGGGATGTCAACGTTTCAAACGATACAACTGTCAAACTAGAAAGCCAAATGTAAATATTTACCATAAGGAATTACCGCATTTTTCGTGGCCTTTACTAAACTATCTTGCATATTTAGAGGTCAATTTAGTTGTAAGGCATTTTATAAAAAGTTCAAAGGCTAACTTAACGCATTTAAATATTTAGTATCAAAAAGTAAACATAACCTAATTGGAAAGGCTTTCCATGATTACTATTATTACTCCCACCAAAAGAGAAGAAGAAGAAGCTTGTTTCCTGTCAACTCACACGTTTTTACTCAACAGCCTATTGCATGGTGAGTAAAAATGGTTGGATTGGTGAAATACTCAAAATGTATATGATGTCTATATTAAAATGATGAATTTTTAAGAATAAACGCCTATTGAAATGATATACACAGATATTGTGGGGCTGAATTCTTAAAGTTTGCCAGTAATATTTTTATTTTTATCTGCGAATTCGCACGTTATAATTAGAAACAAATAACTTTAGCGATGAGTAACTCGCTCACTCGCTAACTCAACCATTTCAAAAATAAGGTCCCAGGTCACATAAGCCCAATTCTAAAATTAACATAAGTCTTTTCGCGGACTAGGCCTCGTCATTTAACTCGACCAAGAGAGGAGTTTTCTTTAAATTGTCTACTTTGAAAGTTCTAAAAATACTAAACTGTTGTGTTTTATCTGCATTTACTGATCAAAAGGATTTATTTAGAGCATTGTCTACATGTATCTCCGTTTATATTTAGGCTTGCTCCCGTTATCTATCCACTCTGCATTGTTTCCCAGCTCGAAAAAGCCCCAAGCTGTCACCCGGAGATCTGCGTCGCCTCGGGCGACACGAGTCTGACACAGATCTGAAGCGTGTTTTCCGCACGCGTGCTTTCTTTGTTATTTTGTTTTTTGCTAAGAAGTGTCTTCGTTATACGCTCTAGCCGTCTACAGTGTAACTTTATTTCGACCTGTAGCTTTGTATTAGTTATACATATGTATGCATTAAATAGATAGATACGATTCTATCATTTTAAAGTTTTATTTGAATTTATTCATAGCATACAATTAACTTTTAGACCTAGTTATGATTGGATTACTCCTACATAAATATTTGCAATGACATTGTCCAAAGACATAATAATCTTGAGGATAATATAACATTTCGTGATTCGTAAGGAAGGGTAAACATTCACAAACATTTTTAAGCTGCTTATTCAAGCCAACGCCTTCAATGGATGGTTACGCAAAAATGAACCAGCACTCGTTTTGGCTACATTGCCCCTAACAGAGAAACAATATCAGCTTGTTCATTTAGGTAATAAACAGTTACGTTTACATGTAGTTGCTATTTATTTACGAACATAGCAACCCCTGAGGCACGATGTTATTTGTTTCATTTTTCAATTTACGTTTACGTGTCCTAAAAATAATTCGTTAATGTGAATCTCTTCGCAATTGCTTGAAAATTTCATTGGGGACGTAGAAAGATTTTCCGAATGACTTGCATAAAATTAACAAAAAGCTGATAAATTTTCAAGTTTGCCTATTAATATAACTATGGTATGATTACTGTAATATGAAAGTTAATATAAGCTGTTTTTATAGTGGTTACGAATTCTCAATTTCACATGTACCCCAGCTTATTTCTTAATGTAAAACTTGACGTACTAAATCAACCCCAACCAATCTAATGACACCTGCTCCACCATTCATATCGATAACTAATTCATCTATACCACTATTACATGAGACCGATAAAGATCAGGATTTATTGATTACGTGGCGACATGACTGCTGAAGTAGACGAAGGCCCCGCAAGGCCGTCTCGCCTACTCCGCTCTGTACCGTGACTTACTGCAAGGGTTACGGCTTCCTGTTGCAACTAGCAACAATCATGCATATTCAGATTAAATATACAGTAATTTAGCTTAAACTCGCCAATATAGTTATCAGATTAAAGATAGTTCAATTTAGTTTGGATTTATAACATTGTGTTGCAAGCACAGCAATAACAGTTGTAATATACGTTTTGGAAACTAGTTATTTTTTTACGTAGGACGTAAATGAAATAGAAGCCGCTTACTCGCTGACTTTGAATATCATCATCAAGGCATAGGCATTACCATGATCAATAAATTTTTCATTCCGTAAACTTATTAAATATCTAATTGTACTATGGAATATATTTTTAGCCCTTTGTTAAAGTATCTAAATTATATATTTTTTTTAATCTGATCACACGATACGGGTTAACTAGCAAGCGAATAGCGGGTTTGAAGTTTTGGGAAATCGTTGGCGTCAGGCCGTGTGACTCAGTTCTTAATTTAAAAAGTTAAGATTGTTCCAAGGGTCGTTTCATGCACAATGGCATTAATTGGTTACTTGATTAGTATAGTGATTTTAAAAAGCTTAAAAAAGTTAAAACTAAAATTTAGAATGACAAACGTCTAGAGTGAAAAATATAATTTCTGATAGCTTGGATAAATTAACCATGCAGTTAGCCTCAATAAGCAAATTGTGTGTGAGGCAGTTTCATGCATTTGATCTGCAGTGTGTATACGCTAGCAGATGACGGAAGAAGGTGACACACTCTGTCGAAAGGTCGAACATGAGTCTGCTATGTTTACAGGTCGTACTTCACGGGACTGATGGTTAAGTTGGCCTTCATACAAGCTCAGAGAAACGTCCTTGGCATTTGTTGAAAAGCAAATTCCAAATCGGGTAAGTCCAGATAATATAATACTTATAAAACTGTAATAATTCTGACTGATCGAGGAATCTCCAGAACTACGGAAGATCTGCAAAGAAATTTTCTGATTTACACTGTATGTTACCCATTTATTGTAATCACTGCCAACATTTTAAAGGTCCTCTGAACGTAGAAATTTTATGGATAAAATTATTATCAATTTTAAAACTTGATTGGAATATTTCAAAGTAACTTATAAACAGCAATCAATCACACTGACATTATGTTTTTCTTGATATTATACAGTATAAAGAAAATTTAATTTTAGAAATAACGTAAAAGTACTGAAGAGCCATATGTTTTCCATATGTAAATCCACACGATATTTTCGTGTCTTTAAATGTTTATTTAAAAATTAAAGTTTATCACTCGTTTTGCAGGAATGTAACAACGGTTAGTAACACTGATGGGTAAAGTATTTTTCTTATGAAAACTTCATACCCGCATCAGCTCCCTGTTTATTACCAAACCCCTCCCCTTAGTTAAGAATTTTAATTGTAATACATAAACTTAAAGAGCACAACAATCTTAGGTGAAAGAAACGTTAAAAAAAATCAGATAATGCATTCTCTAAGCGGGTATTCACCAATATATCCTTTGTTGTAGATATTTATTTATTAAAAACTAAAAAAATTGATCCTGAATTGCTGATTGAGGGAAACACCATGTGGGCAAACTTGTCATGTTAATATTTTACACACTTACTGAGAAAATTCTTAAAAAAGAAATATACGTAAAAATTAAGTACCGTACTTGCTTTTTGATATCCCGTAACGTTGGATTTTTGCCGGTTGAAAGTTATGTGTTGTAGCCTATTGAGATTAAACCAGTTTGGATTTTATTTCGTCATGTTTGTACCACAAACGTCACATCTACATACCGGTCACCCCAGATAACCTAATCGTAAGCGATAAGTCGTATTTACGATGGAGTTTCGTTTACGAGGGAAGAGAGATGTCAATGTCAGCTGATCCGGGTCGTCGCGTTCCCGCCAAATAAACGTCTTCTTCAGTGTGACCAACCGCATAATCATAAATTTGTCATTTTTACTAGTAGAAAGCCCGTAAATACAGTTGGGGTTTTTTATGTGTGGCCAAATAACTGCATTGGGATATCTCATTTAAATATCACAGATGCATTTTTTGTCATAATTAACAGAATATTTCATTGTTAGTAAAATATTTCTTGAATAAAAAATACAAGTTTCATTTTTGAATTTGTTCAAAAATAAATCTTGAACAAATTTTTTAAGATCACTTTTTTATTCATACTGTGAAAACTTCAAAATAAAAATAATAAAGGCAAACTGTTAGCCCTTAATTTATATATTTCTTCACTAATACTTTAGCAGATGACATTCTGTGTATACGTTATTCGCTCACAAGGTTAAAGCTACGATTTTAATTTAAAATTAATATTAATAATAATTGTTAAATCTAGTTAGATAGTTTAATAAGACAAATGACAAATATTTTATGTATATATAGTTTCAAAAGATTAGAATATAAGTTGTCATTTCGGTTGAACTGCGATTCCAAAAATATGTTAATGCCATTACTTCAATATTTTGAAAGTCGCAATAAAAAAGTGGATCAGGTTTACTTTACATTGCATGAAAATGAAGTGAACCCAAATACCAGCGAAATAATGATGCACACATCTAAGCTGACACGTAGCCTGTGTTATATATATTCAACAGATATTTATTCTAGTAAGCCCCTATCCACGAATAACGCTTATGTTATTTACTAATACATAATACATGCATTTTCCGTCTCTTCAGCAAAAAATAAAACCACTATATTTTGAAACTTTTGACTTTTTGCGTTTATAAAATAAACCAGTTTTTGTAAATCTCAAACTCGATATCGAGCCATGAGTAATGAACTTGTCCGGCCGAATGACCTTACAACTTGAATCTAAAATTTGAGAGGACCGGTTTTGATATTTATGTCAAAAACAACAACCACTTTTCTGTGCATTTCTTTTCTTATTTCGGCTTTCTAATTTAGCACTTTCTGCCTTTCTCAAAGAAAGGATACCGATTTATGTTTTTCAGAAGCATAGAAGACTTCGTAAATATTTGAAAAAATGTCTACTTAACGTGAAAATAAAGTTATTTAAAATGTTTACTAACGTTTGTAAATATTTTACATGTTATGCATCAATTATTGAGATTTTATTACTGAAAGCCCAATAATCAAATTCAAGGTATATTATCTTAGTAATTATAGCGATTTTAATGATTCAAGTTTTTAGAGATTCTAACAAATAAAAATAAAACTTTATGTGAGAGTTCGATCCGTAATGTTGTGTAATTTCTATTAGATTGCTATTTAATAGGTAAATATAACTTGTACAACAATTGTGTTGACTTAAATAGGATAACGTTTAGCATACTTTATTTTTCTTAACTTATAGGCCCACTAAACAATGTATGAAAAAGTAAACCATCCTTTTGAAACAATTTGTAACTCTCCGCGATTATGTAATAAAGCTTATCTCTTGTATTTATATATATGAATGTATATGTAAATATATCTTATGCATATATCTATGAATCATATTGATCATATTTGTAAATAAAGATTCATATATCTCTCATAATTATTTAATTTAAGTTCAATGTACGAACGATGTTTTAAATATACGTCATCTACAAAACCATTCACATACCTAATCAATTCCAAATGAGGAAAAGTTAACGAAACATACGAGAATAAATTACTTTGATAAATGGCTAGACGCGCGAATGAATGAGCGAAACCCGCAGAGAAATCAGCTGTAATGAAGTTTGTTTGTTGAAAGCGGAGCAAGGGTCAGCTGATTCACAGCTGGGACAGCAATCAGCTGATCTGTTGGTACCCCTGCCACCAATCAGCTGTGGTTGGTAGCCCTGCCGCAGGGGGACCACCCAAACCGCAACACTTGCCGTAATTATACACATCTATAATTCATTATACTGCACCGCGCGGGGATTCGTCGCGGCCGCGCGTGCGCTGGGGATATTTTCAGTTTGTGGATTATGCCGTGGAACCGCCCCTCCCCGTTTCATGCGAGGGCGGGTTTGCCTCTCTGTTATTTACTCGGTAATGGGTTTTCATCGGATGGCGGGATTCTTAAAGAAAAAAATATATAATTCATATAATATAATTTATTATTCTTACCGAACTATTCTCATTGTGTAGGAAATTAAAATGAAATTATATAAAACAACAACGACCATTTTAACTGTGTGAATATTTTTTCATTCTTATTGAATATTATGTTTCACTCATCGATTGCCAAGGGCAGAGTATAGCAGAGCAAAATATATTCGGTGAGTTTAAATCATCTGAAAACAGTTCCTCTCAGTTATTTTGGATATGATATAAATTAAATTAATGCTCTGTATAGAAAACTTTAAAAAATTAATTTAACCTAACTTTAACTTTGAAATTTAACTTAAAAAACGTAATTGCTCGAAATGAAATTATTTTATTGAGCTGTAAAAAAATTACAATTGTTATACAATATATGAAGCAACACTAAAATATTTCCCCACGAGGGCTTTTATGCCTGTGAGAGGAAAGAGTTTAAAAAATATCATTTTAGATAACCTTAGAAAATAAACTAGTACCTAAGCTTATCTTAAAAAATTAAGGAACATTTGTTAGGATATAAATTGTATCACATTCAACGACAGATACATATTTCTTCACATTCAATGTCACAATACATTCTTCTACAGTTGGATCAACTGAAAGAGCTAAATCGTCTTGTAATATCATATGATTAAAAATAGTAAAGTATCAAAACGTCCTAATAAAAAAACCTGCACTAAAATGTATTTTCAGAATTATTAATGTTGAGTCATTATATTTTCTGTATCGACAGAAAATAAAAGATTATCAGTTTAAAATAAACCACACAAAATATATCATTTGACGAAAGAAAACCAACAGTTACAGTCCGAGTCAAATGACGAGGTGCAGACCGTCCGTGAGCCCAATGCTAAAATTAACATTAGTCTTCTGAGCGCACTGTGCCACACCACTCTACTCGACCTGTAAATCTGTATCCACCACCTGTTTAACCAGTGGTAACTGACCAGGAAGCAACGGACTAATGGCGGTGTTATTTGCAACACACGCAACATCAGCCGGAGATACGCGAGGAAATGCACTTTGGATGTCGGCGGCTCAGACCTGGGAACCGCGCCGACCGACCTTGCAACGCGACTGTGACTGGTCACTCGCCGCTGCACTTAGCCAGGTTTATGGGATCGATTAGTTCTTTGTGAAGGAGGTGGGTTCTAATTGCTGTGATTGGTTGGAACTAATGTCTTAGGTCTCAGGAATCTCCTGTATTTGTAATTGGGATTTGAAAAGCTGTGGTGCTAAACTGAACCACGATCGGCTAAAGGTGCAAAAAAAATTTATTAGGATTTCAGTTTTTTTATTCAGATATGAACTTCATAATCCTATCCTTTTATAGTCCCTCAATTCCATTAAAAAGCCTTATACCTATCATAATAGCCATTAACTCGTCAATGGTTAAAAAGATTTTTGCATGGGACTATCTAAAAAGGTCTCGTTCCCTGTTTTGGAATTTGTTTATTTTTAAAGCTTAGGTACTTTTTGAAACCTTTAATTGTCTATGTACTACGATAAATATGGGCGGTTTAAGCCAGCAATATACGACATAATCTAGACCTGTCACTACGTTAATCGCACAAAGGAATACAAGACATATCATACCTAACTACTAGTCATAGTTGGTGTCATTTTTCTTTTGTTCTTGACATTTGCTACGTATAAGGAACATCCAATACGACGATTAATATTGGCATCTCCATTATAAAGCTGAAATAAAAGGATTCAACCTTCCCTCAGGTCAAAGTTCAGAGCTGGAAACGTGATCGAGTCATATAAGGAGAAGACATATAAAATTCAAATCCATCAATATAACTTATAGCTTCATGTCAATGGTTCAAAACCTCTTGGAGAGTATAAGATATCAAATACTATCCCCTCTCGTAAAACTGATTTACAGGGCCTTTAACAGCTGGGAAGACCATAGAGCCGTTGGAATGCTTCGGCCCCATAATCCCGCTATACTCCGATCAGCTGATTTCCTGCCGCCTTAGGGTATACAGCCGGCCTTCCACTGTAAGATGGTTTGGTATGCCTTTGACATTATTACGTTTAAGCACAGTTTAAAATAAGTAGATTGAATGATTATTAGGAAATATTCAAAACCTGAATAGTTTAGGATTTCTACTGCTCTTAGTACAGTATACTCTTACGTATTTAATTATAATGCAGTACCAAAGAATAAGAGTAATTTATTTTTTGCAATCGAAGAAGACGAACCACACTGCGCATTTGAAATATTTTTTTAAGGGTAACTTGCTGGTTTTATCAACGAAGTAGTTAATTTTATTTCCCAAAAATAAGGCCAACCAATAGAATATGATTTTTTTAATTGTGTGAGGCACCCATCGTCATCCAAAAAACCTCCTTGTTTCAACTCCATATTGCTCTAAAAAGCCAATTCCCTAAATTAAAACTTAACTACAAGGGATCACCTTAGAATAAACGCCCACCAGGGGCTCGAGTTGGGCCCACAGAGCCGAGTTTGGGGCCGGAAACGGACCGAAGAGGCCAATTAGCCGTGGGATGTCCGTACAAGTCGTAGATAACTGTGATAACACGGGACAATACTGGGGGCGGTAAAAAAGGTGATGTGGGGACTGGGGCCGGGCTTGCACAAGCGCCGCGCGTCGCTACAAGGCTGCGGGAGGCTTGACGTCTATTACCATTTACTGTCAAATAGCGTATTTGGCTCTCACTCTTAAATACTGTACGCGGTGTAGGCCCAAAGTGGAAAAACGGACAACTCAAACCGAAAATCTCATTAACAGGCTAAAACTTATTACATGGATTTGCCAAAGAGGAAACTATTGTTGCCATATTAAAATACTGCAAAGCGTAATCAACTATTTAAATGGAATATTTAAATGGGCGATTTAAAGTAATAGTTTTTAGGTTGGCCAAAGGTGAACTGTATTTTTAAATGTGTATGTGTAAGTCGTCGATTTTGATATCCCTGAGCTGTGTTTTCAAACCATAAATCAAACTAAAATAAAGGAATATAAAGGAAAAATACGCATGTTAGATCGTGTACTTAATTGATATTGTAAAATTATTTAATAAAAGTATCAAAGTCTCATAAACTACCGTAGGATCTGTACTTATATTTAGAAATTTTTGGAACAAAGTATTCATTACATTTTTTTTTAAGGGAAAAAACGCAAAAAACAAAACTCTTAATACGAGTTATTGTGCTAATGGTAAAAAAATACGGCGTTGACCCCTAAAAAATATCCAACATATCAATTATTGTCGAAACATCGGCTTTGTGAGAATATCGGCTTCTATTCTTAGGTATTGGATAGTACCCATAAGTTCTTAAACATAAACGGTGCTAAAATAAATGTAAAGGGATCGTAGGCAGAAGTAATCGTCGCAGACAATAGACTATTATCACAACCGCGCGGAATCACTCAATCCATCACAAGTGTCGATATAATGGCGTCCTAATAGCGCCACAAACCTGCCAGACCATCACATAGAGTAAGGCATTGTTGTGGTGTACTCTATGGCGGCAGATAATCAGCTGATGGGTGTATAACGGGACAGTGAGCCCAGGGACGCTTCGGTCCTCCCAGCTGTTAAAGTCTCCGTAAATCATATTCATTAGCCGGAAACCACTTATGCGACAGGCTTCGTGAGATTCTAATTAACTTGCGCTTAGTAATTTGCACAAAACGAGTTATAGTTTAACGTTTTATTATTTAGATTTAATTTCCCTCTTGACCTTTATTGATGTAAATCACCGGTGATTCAGATAAATTTGCTGGTTTCTTTACAGAAAGGAGCTAATTAATAAAGCTTTGGATTTATTTTTTATTTTAAAATGTTAAATTGTTCATTAGTTGCACTCTTTGTACTATTATTATTAACAATTGTAGGTTATTTTTTGTAAAAAAAACTACCAGTTTAGTTTATTTGAGTTGGCAAGTGTTGAATTTAGGGTTTGAAATTTTATTTCTACAATAGTTTTGAATTTGAGGAGGAAATACATTTAGCTTAGTCACTAAAAAGACAAAGCTGTGATGCACATTAAAGACTATATAAATTTAATGTATACTTTATTATGTTTACTGCATAATAATATATAATGTTGTTTTAAAATAGTTTTGTTAAATTAATAGCAACGTTTTGTTTGATAACATGAACACTATACAAAATATGTGTTACACCCTAGATTATTCATCTAGATATGCTTACCACTAACAAGTTAGAAAAATTAAGCTTCAAATAAACTACAAGATCATAATGGTTGCCCAATGATACTGATCCTAACTAATTGCAGCTACACTAATCCACTTTGCCGATTATGGCGAACCAAACTATAACCAATCAACAGAACGTAACAATCATAAAGACATTGCGTGAAAGTTCAGACAAATGAGTTCTAGATTGCATAAACACCGCTTTAATGCACCGAGTTATAAACAGACAATCCTTACAGCTATAAATGGTCATGCGGGCGATCAGATACGGAGGTAATGTAGATGCTGTTATTGCAGCTGTATATAATATCAGTCAGCCAATGCGTCCTCGTTAACAGGGAACGTGTTGAAGTATGCAGCTGCGGCCTTGGAGTCCTATGAGGCTGTGTTTCAGGGTTGTTTCAGTGTTGTTTCAGTGTTTCCTGCAGTGACAAGTGAAACTGCCCATGTGAGAAACAGTGTTGCTAAACCATAAGTGTTTTACTGTTAGCTTCCTGTTTCAAAAATGTTAAGGGGGTAAAAATGAAGGATTGAGAATGTTCAATGAGCAGCGTCATAAAGAACAACTCAGGGTGTAGGTTATTTTTATATTTGTGCTTGTTAGTTTAACTTCGCATTTTAGGTCAGGTAGGGCTAAACAACAATGTAAGAGGTTTGAGGTTTTAATCGAGTAATTTTCAAGTAAAATTCTGAGACTTCTGAAGAATTTATATGTGTTTTGAAACTAAAAAAGGTTTAAAATTTAAAATAGTAAAGAATTTTACTAACGAATTATTAATAATATTCGGTACAATTAAGAAATGAAAACGCGACAATTAATTTGAAAAAAAACTTTACTAACCTAAATTTAACGATTACAATAATTAAAACATTTTCCAAGCAATCACATTCAATAACAACAATTTTATAACACTTTTGTTAATCCCACCTTTGCTTTTTGGTGACAAATAAAAATTTTAGTTTAATATTGTAAACTTGGAATTTGCACGGGTAGTTGCGACCAAAACGCCTGTAACTAAAATTGCGGTTGATTCCTTCTCTTGCTTGGAACGCAAATCTCAGCAAAATGAGTACAGAATCATCAGGAAACAAGAATGGTAGCTGAACTAGTATTATAGAAACTTGTAGTACTGATCTTCACTTAAGTAAAGTTGAAGGTGAGTAGTGTTGATGGGCTGTAAATCATGTTGCACTATGTATGGTTATTGTAAACGAAAGGCCATTGCTAAATAAGTGGAAAAACATGTTATGCAAATTGAAACGTCTTGTTGCAACTACTAGTTGGCGTAACTGGAGAAGTAAATCTTTTACATACTTGATCAAGTGAGATAAGGATGATTTCATAAATTAATAATTGATTCATATATGATATGGCTATAACAATTACGATTTAAGTATTTCACTCGATGAATTAGACATCGAGGAAGTAATCTAAAATATCTTTGCAGGTAGTCTGATTTCGATTAGCCTAGTTTTAGTAAAAATATATATCTGATTTATCTTTGATTTATAGATTGCATATCACCTTGAGGTTACTTACTAATGTTCACGCTAAAATCGAAAGAGTGAATACTCACTCTTTGTGAGTGACTAATTCATTCTTTGGGGTAGAGAAAATTGAGCCACTCTGAAAGAGTGAAGGTTCACTCTTTGAAAAAGTGAACCGTTTTCACTCATGAAAAGAGTGGAATATCCCCACTCAATGAAAGAGTGGGTCTTGTTCTTTTCAGAGTGGAATTTTAGTCTTTAAAAGAGTGAAGTTCAACTTTAAAAGAGTGAAATCACCTAACCTCACTAACCTAACCACTCCTTGGCATTTATGAACTACAATTCTGACTCTTTGCCGACACTTGTTGTGGACAACTGGTACCTAAACTTGATGATTGAAACTAAAACCCCTAAAATGTAATGGCGGAGGCATATTCAACGAGTGATACAGAACCTTTGCTGAGACTAAATTGAATTTCCCCTTCACCCTAACCTTGATTCTACAGACTATTGTTAATCTTTAAATTACGTTAGCTACCTTAACACTAACCAAGTAAGTGGTTAAAGCAATGTTTTCTGCTTACCTGTAGGTAAACCGGTAATATCCATGTGCATGTAAATCAATGACCAAAATGGCGACTCAGTAGCGTCGTCGCGTCGCCGGAAGCGATCCCTCTTTTCGCTCTTTCTCCCCACCACTTTCAAAAACTCACTCAATTGAGAGTGAATTCTCACTCTTTCCTTATATGGTTTCAAAACCATATAATCAATGAGTGAAAATTTCACTTTTCTATGAGAGAAATCATCACTCAACCAAAAGATTGGATATTTTTCACTAATTTAGAGTGAATATTAACTCTTTCGGAGTGAAAACCTATTCACTCCGACAAATAAATGACTTTTTCACTCTTTCGATTTTAGCGTGTTTCAGTGTCATTTTTTATCAGTATTTAATAGTGAAAATGCTAAATGACTATAAATGTTATCATTGTTGGGTGCCTACTATAGAACTACGCCACTCATACAAATTGTCAAAAACCGGGTACCTATTTACCCGGTTTTCCGGTATTTTGGAGGCCGACCAGAAAATTTGAGGGGATTAAGAATAACCCGTGACAACCGGGGATTGTAGACTTGGGCTCGGGGATTTACACAACAACCTGAATATTTGAAAAAACTGATAAAACCGGGGATTTTGGACGAGCTGCAAGGATTTTTAAAGCTGAATGTATATTATATTGGGAACGAAAATCGGAATAACGTATTTGATATAGTTTTACTTGACACGATGTTGTCAGAAACCGGGCATTTACCCGGTTTTCGGTTATTTGGAAGGCCGTTCGGGGATGTTGAGAGAATTAAAAAATCAGGTAATACAAGCATACAAGATAACATTGCTCGTTTAAGAAAGAGTATAGGATAGGATTGATTAAGTTAAAGTTTTGCTAGTTTTGACGTGAGCAATAACTTTTTGATTGTAAGGACTCTAATACATCAGTATAATCTATATCCAAAGGTCTATCTCTAATATAAAGATTTTTGGTTGCCCGAAGTAAATTCTTCCAAATATTTTGATGAATAAAATACAAGTGAATGGGTAGTTTATTTACTTATTGAACGACTAAAAGTTAATGGGTTCTCAAATAAGGAGCATGTATCATAAACTACATTAATTTTAGGTAAGATAGAATTATATTTTTTTAAATCTCGGCCATATCACATTACTTTACTGAATAACCCATTTTCAATAACAAGCCTTTTTTTCTTTTTAAGTTGTCAAATTTCCAACACAATGTTCATTATTATGGATGAATAAATTGCAAATACTTCACACGTGATACAAAATATTTGTTTAAGTTGCACTTAGTTGAAGCACATTATATTTAACGATTACGTCTCCCATATCATATGCATCAATCCACCGGGATCACACTATTATGGCTTGGCCCAAACTAAAAAAAATCAGAACTATTTTCAAGCAAAGACTCTTCCATGGAATTTGTCTCAACCTCACGATCGAACCACGTGAAAACCTACAAAACCCCATCAGTCTTAAGTGGTTTTATCGGTTCCAACGTCAATTACGCAAGGACGTGAAGTCTAAAAGCTTACATCTGCGGTTGGCACACGCCGGCCGAGCCAATTAAACCGGACCATTGATCTGGGGCCACGTAGTAAACTGTCAGATAGCTTCGGACTGGTTCTGTGAATGGAGATTTATGTTAATGGCGTCATTCATGGCGTTGAATGTCTCTGTATCCGAACCTCTCTGACATCGAACACTTCCTCCTCGTCTCTCTCTCTCTCTCTCTCTCTCTCTCTCTCTCTCTCTCTCTCTCTCTCTCTCTCTCTCTCTCTCTCTCTCTCTCTCTCGCTTCTTTTTTTACTCGTTGTACTTGGTGGACTCGGTTGTACCTTTCTGCGTCGCAATTCTTTCTTTGCGTGTCCAGTTTACTCTTACATAAAAGATAGTTTTGCACAAACAAAATACCAAAGAGTTCTGATGATATAATGTTCGTAATTAAAAATAACATGCTTAAAATTTAAGGAAATTAATTTGATGGAATTCTTAAGCTTTAAACTATACCATTTTATCAATATTAGCTCAGTGTGGGGTTTTCATTATTACGTGTGAAAATCATTAACGTACCAAGTAGACTATTTTTATAAGCCTACTACAAATAAATGATTAAATTAAATCCAACACTGTCAGTTATAGATCACTGAGAGTTTATACCTACAGGACCGACCCTTTCTCGGTAAAATTTAATTTTCATTAGTTCATCATACAACTGCAAAAATATGTTAGTAACATTATCTTTATATGCACGTCCATGCAGTGTTTATTCTACACGCTAGATGAAATAGAATCTCTTGTCAGACTGATGTAGTAGTTTGTAAGCAGCTGTTGTCATTTCGTTAATTCTTTTTTATCAAGGAACCTAAGCCCATATATATTGCATTTTTCGAGGTTCAATATAATTTCTTTCAGTTATTTGATTTTATCTGGCCAGGAAACCTGCATAGGACACGTTTTAAGCTATAAATATGTCATTTCCAACATTAAAGGAAATCCCAGCATCCGTTTTTGAGATTCTTTATCAAACATACAAACATAAAAACGTATCTTGTAAACATTGCTGATATGACTCTCAGGCCTCCCTTTCACGTGACCTTCCACATCATTTGCTTAAAAATCGTCAATCATCAAACAGACATAAAAAATATTGCAAATGCTGATATGATTCTCATTTCACGTAACCTTTCCACATCATTCGCTTGAAATTTGTCAACCACCGAAACATTCAACGTCTGATCGCGTGGCGCGGAATGTGAGCGGTCAGCCAGGTCGAGGCCGCCGCACTCGCTATAAACCTGGTCCACAATGCGAACGCTATCAGCTTATCGCATATCAGCCCGCGGTGACGGTGACATACGCGAGGTGACTGATACTGGCGCAACCGACGAGATCCGATTGTCGTAAGATAACCGCGATTTTTGTGGATTACTTTTGTCCGAGTGGATTTTGCAACGAGTTCTGAATACCGATGTGTGGAGTCGCGGTTAGATTCAACAGTTACACATACGGTTTTGTATGTATTTGTGA